>CAWUFW010007453.1:0-600000 GCA_963921515.1 Calotriton arnoldi | reverse complement strand
TCAGTACAGCCACCATGATATTCAAGAACATCTGTGAAGCCTTGGCTGCGGTGACCCTGCTGGAAATCCTTCGACGCCCATGGACAAGCAGGTTTTGAGGGCATGCCCGAGTTTATGAATAACAGGAGGTGGGGATGACAGGATTCACATTCCCGGCAGAGTTATGTGGTTTTTGTGGTGGTGGTCCTAAGCATAAGTAAAGAGTAAGAGATGTCTCAACAGATCTTGGTGGATCTTCTAGGTGAGTTCGAGATGCGCTCCTTGTGTGTCCACAGTGCAAGTGTCCTCAGCTGATTCGTTAACACTGGGCAGGGTGGGCAGCCAATAGGTTCTGGTTTGTGCAAGAATGGGCGGGGCTTGAAAACCTTGAATTGATAGTAGAGATTAGACCCGCAGCCAGGTTCAGTGGGATTGTAGGCAAACCCATCTGACACAAATGAATCCCCCGAAATGCTGCCTCCTGCACCCCTTGACCTTTGCACTGGACTTAGCCCTGAGGCCTATTTATTAGACCTCTCATGGCAACAGCACAGTAGCAGGAGGAAAGCTGCCCTTGTGTAAACATTAGAACTTTTTTTAAATACATGAATCATGTTTGGCCCATGAGAGCGTCTGCCTTCAATAAAGCACTTAGAAGACCACAAAACTGAAGAGGCTTGAATTAATCTCAGGTAAGTACTCTAGGTGTATCCCAGTCCATCATTTATCGCTCACTGTGCCACTGTGGACAGGGACCAACCATTTGCACTTCAGTGATCCCCCCCCACCCAAATATCCATGGCTGGCTGTTAGGTGACGCCTTCTGAGCGTGGGAACACAATCAACCTCAGCAATGTTTCAGCCTTTGTATGGTTAGTTCACAGGTACTTACATTTTATTGTGTTTTAGAAACAAATAACATCCTACAGCCTTTCCTTTCATACCCTTGTACCCCTGAAAGAAGCAAGTCAAAGGGGCAACAGAAGAGCACAAGACTAGACTAAGGGAATGGGAAGGGCACGAGACAGGTCCAAGGGGATGGAAAGGGCACAAGACAAGTCTAGGGGCATGAGAAGTCTAAGAAACAAGTCTAAGGATCATGGGAAGGGCATGAGACAGGTCCAAGGGAATGGGAAGGGCAATGAGACAAGTCTAACGAGCATGGGAAGGGCATGCAACAAGTGTTAGTGGTATGTGAACAGCATGAGAGAAGTGTGGGAAAGGCATGAGACAGGTCCAAGGGGATGGGAAGGGCATGAGACAAGTTTTAGGGGTATGTGAATGGCATGCGAGAAGTGTGGGAAGGCCATGAGACAGGTCCAAGGGCATGGGAAGGGCATGAGACAGATCCAAGAGTATGGGAAGGGCATGAGACAGGTCCAAAGGGATGGGAAGGGCATGAGACAGGTCCAAGAGGATGGGAAGGGCATGAGACAGGTCCAAAGGGATGGGAAGGGCATGCAGACAACACCAGAATTGTGGTGTCAATAGCATATAGTGTGGAGGCATCTGGGAGAAATTTCTCAGACTGCATGATGAAACTAACAAAGTGGATGCAGGAAAATTACCTCAAACTTAATGGAGAAAAAACTAAGGTATTTTTGTGTGGCAACCAAGTACATGTGTGGCTCCCCTCTGGCGGCCAGAACAGCTATGCAATCCACTTACACCTGTGACAAGCGTAAGGAATCTGGGGATCCTTTTAGACAACCAGTTACCCTTTTCTGCACATATAAAAAGGTGGTCTCACTCTGCTTTATCAGCTTGTCCATGCAAAATAATATCTTGTCATTGCTACCTACTACACTAACCTACCACCTCGAGGAAAATGATTGTCCAAGTGCTGATTGGAATTAGATGACATTATGGGAATGCACTGTATCTGGGTTTTCCGCAGTACCTGCTGCAAATGTAATGTAACTGGGTATTTGTAAAGCGCGCGGCTACTCCACAGAGTGTCCCGGCGCTGAAAGACCGCTAAACAGGCAGAGTGTGCTCAGAGCAACTGACTTGTACTACTGTTGGAATAGCCAGGTTTTTAGTTTCCTCCTAAAGACAAGGAGGCCCGGTGTCTGTCTAAGAGAAGGTGGCAGACTGTTCCATAATCGGGATGCCACCACTTGAAAAGAGCGGCCACCCATGCGGGAGCGGGAAAACTTAGGGATGGTCAACAGGTACTGAGTAGAGGACCTTAGGGTCCGTTGAGGGGCGTAGTGCAGAATCCTTTTCCTGATATAAGGAGCCCCTGAGTCATGTAGGGCCTAAAAGCCCAAGACAAGAGCTTTAAACTGGATCCTCTTACGTACCGGAAGCCACTGCAGAGATCTTAAGTGGGGGTCATATGTGCCCTGGGGCCCACCATAAGAATAGCTCTGGCCGCCGAATTCTGGATTACCTGCAGGCGACCTAGTAGATATTCCGGTAAGCCTAAGTATAGGACATTTGCGTAGTCCAGCCTTGATACAATCAGTGCCTGGACTACCGTCTTCCTGAGGGGGACCGAGAGCAGGGGAGGAAATTCTTAAGCATTTTTAGTAGCCCAAAACAGGTGCCGGCCACAGTTTGAATTTGAGTGTTCATGGACAGGTCCATATCCAGCTTAACCCCGAGGTTTTTTACTGTAGTTACTGAAGACGTCGGGGGAACATGTCCTGTGGCCACCACTGGTGCCACGCCTCGCACGGATTGGAACCGAAGAAAATAATCTCCGACTTTCCGGGATTACACTTTAGTTGGTTCCCTCTAAGCCAAGAGAACACCTCCGTTAGGCAGGCGTTTATCTCGCTGCCTCTGAACACAGTGCCCTGTGCACAGTTGAACAGAAGTTGCGTGTCGTCGGTGTAAGATACTATTTTTGCGCCATATTCCTCCGCAAGGGGGGCCATATACACATTAAAAAGGGACTGGCTCAGAATTGAGCCCTGGGGGACTCCAACTTTCATGGGGGTG
Organism: Calotriton arnoldi; assembly: GCA_963921515.1. NCBI lineage: Eukaryota > Metazoa > Chordata > Amphibia > Caudata > Salamandridae > Calotriton > Calotriton arnoldi. The sequence goes on along the minus strand of CAWUFW010007453.1, from coordinate 597,072 downwards.
ATGGAGGCCGAGAAGGGGGGGACCATACTGTTTGCTGACGGCCACTTAAAAAGGAGGTGTACCATTTGAGTACCGTCCCGCCAATACCGCAGTCCTGAAGTCTTTTCAGGAGTCGGACATGAGGCATGGTATCAAAGGCAGCGAAAAGGTCTAATAGCACCAGTACCGCATTGCCCCCACTATCCAAGGTAGTTTTGATAGTTTCAGAGACTTCTAGTAAGGCCGTCTCGGTACTGAAGTTTGCTCTAAACCCTGACTGACTCGGATGTAGTAAGTTGTTAGCCTCCACATATTCCGTAGTGACTATGTTTACATATTTCTCCAAGACCTTGGAAAAGAAAAGCAGCCATAAGATTGGCCTGTAATTACTCGCTACCAATCGGTCTGCTGTAGGTTTTTTTAAGAGCGGGAGAATTCTTGCATGTTTCCAGCTCTCAGGCATTAGCCCCTCAGACAAGGAGGTGTTCAGAACCCGGTTGACAGCGGGGTTAATCACTTCAGCAATTGACACCAGTACTTTCGCTGGACAAAGGTCCACGGGGAACCGGATTTAAGAGCCTTCATTCTCTCGAGGGATTTAACCAACGAGATAGGAGGGAACTGTAAGAGAGACGCAACTAAATTAGGATTAACTCTGGAGGGAGCGGCTGTTTTCTCCCTCTTCCGGGGGCAGCACCTTAAAAGAGTCTTGGATAATTTTAATCTTATCTAAAAAATAGTGAGCTAAGTAATTAGTCCAGTCGCTGGTAGGGGTAAATAGACTGTCCATTGCATTAGGGGATGTCAAGTCTTTAACGATTTTAAACAATTCCTTACTCTTGTTCCCAGCCTGTTCAATTTTGGTGGATAGGAAAAGTTTCTTTTCGTCGCGGACTTTAAAGTAATGGACTTTCAAGGCCTGTTTGTAAGTGGCTTTGTCAGAGGAGTTAAAATTCTTCCGCCATACTCTCTCAAGGCATTTACATGCACTTTTACTTTTTCGGAGGGCCTCCGTAAACCATGGTGCTGAGGCCCTACTGGCTTTTGCTACCCGGGTCGTAGGAGGAGCTAGCTCCAGAGAGCAGAGCTGTAGCCAGTTCTCCAAGAAGAGTACATCGCTCTCCAACATTCCACTAAAAGGAATAGGGAGTAACCTGAGTGCACTGTCCAGTGCCTCTGCAGTGAGTTGATTAAAAGGCCTGAAACTGTAAGGACGGGGCTTGCAGTATGATTGAGGTCTCACAGATTCTTTAGGGACTCTAAAAGTAAGCAAGAAATGATCCGTGCATATTATGGGAAGAGACACCTCCATTTCTATACTGGTCGTTGAAAAAATCTGGTCTAAAATGTGGCCTTTTTCATGAGTAGGAAGGAAGACATAGGGGGCCAGGTTGAAAATACCTAAAGATTCGCACAGCCTGGAAGGCTCAGGTTCCGCAGGCTGATCCATATGGATATTAAAATCTCCAAGTACCAGGCAATGCCTGTATTTGGCAGCGATAGGGGCTATAGCATGACCAATTGACTCTATGAATTTCCCGGCCGATCCTGGTGGTCGGTAGATTACATCACCGACGATAGATTGATGGGCCGACAAGATTAAAAGGAAACCAAGGCCCTCGGCTCCCTCTATCTCTGCAGTAGGGAGTAGAGAGCAGGAATAGATGTTTTTAAAAATTATGGCCATGCCCCCGCCCCTGCCCCCCGGCCGGTCCTTTCTAAGGATCCGATACCCCGGGGGAATCGCACTAGCGATAGTAGGGTTGGAGCTGTCGTTTAGCCAAATTTCCGTAACAAACATAATGTCAGACTTTAGGTCAGTTAAAAGGTCGAAGAGCTGGAGCTCATGTTTTTTTAACGACCGAGTGTTTAGAAGGATAGCCTTCAAAAGACTCCCTTCCCCTAAGGTCCGATCCGGGTGGACGCCATTATCAGATTTCTGTGTAACCTCAGCGCCCATTGCGCTGAGGGGAGAGGCTATCCAGCCACAAAGTTTGCAGGCAAGGCAGTCAGCATTGGCTGAAAGAGAAAAGTGGGAGCGGCAGCTCACATACTTTCCGATGGCTAATAGCCTGGATCTGCAATACCTTATATGATGGTTGAAGTCCGGTGAGTGCCCAGCAGCATTTCCGGCGCCGGTCGCCTCCGGGACGGTGACGGGCGCAGACGGGCCTGCTGCGCGCGCGCAGCGTCCCATTTTATTTTCCCCAGTTTCAACAACTAGACCGCACTATGTCAAAATGGCGGTTACAAAGTGTCCGGTCTAAAGCCTGATAGAGAGTCCCACTCAGGGTTCGATTCCCACCACCCTCCACAAGTCAAATTCAAATGCAGTGTGCTTTACAATTTAAAACAGCTTAAGAACACAGCAAGGAAACGTTATAAACAATTAAAACTAAGTCAGTAATTAAAATTCTGTGAAAGTACGCAAAATAGCAGCTTAGAGCACGAGCATGCGAGCAGCTAACTGCTCTGTCACATGGCAAAGGCTTCAGGCTGTTCAAAATGCATCAGCCAGATAAATCATTGGTCTCCCTAAATCCATATCGCTATCTGCACATCTGGAACAATTGCAATGGGTGCCAGTGAAGTAAAGAATCTGGTTCAAGACACTGTTTCTTGCATACAAAGTCTATCACAGTTCAGGGCTTTCCTACCTCAGTAGTAAAATAAAGAGATATGTCCCCATAAACCTAAGCTCACTAGACAAGGAGGTAGAGCCTTCTATTGTGTGGCCCCCATCCTTTGGCACACACTTCCACAGGAGCTGAGATTAAGTAACAACCTTTCATACTTTCAGAAGCTTCTGAAGACATGGTCTTTCTTCTTCAATAATTCTTCTCTTGGTCTTTGGAGCCTTCACTGGGTCATAGTATTTTAGTGCCGGCGCACCCTTCGATAGCTGTTGCACATAAGAAATCCCAATCAAATCAAATCCAGCAGTTTGAGGAAAAGAGTGTTGCAATTAGCTCTCAAAGGACTCATGGAAATCAGGGCCATGAATCGAAGATTCAGACAGGATTACTGGAGACGTGATATGGACAAGGCTTTGGAACGTTTTGTGAGAAATTGTATTTTAAATGATAAAACGCAGATAACAAAATCCACTCCTGTGACGCCTGTTGAAACTCTTGCCATGCATTGAATAAAATTGGCTCGCAACATTTCAGATGTTTTCATGGTTTTAGGGGATGTTTTCAATTAAGCCATAGCATAGATAGATTAGTTGTTTAAACACCAGATGTATGACCGTTTTTAGCGGTCGCAAATGGAGAATTGGGCCGTTTGAGACAGCTAAAAAGCACTTTCACATGTACCGACCCTATTTTGCGAATCGGTAATCTATTACCCACTGGCAAAATAGGATTTGCGACTCGGTATTAGGAAGGGGCGTGCCAAGGGCTTCCCTTTCTAATAGCGAGTCGCAGGGGCATGTATGAATGTTTTGTTACCGGAATGCGGTCGCAAAATATTCATAGTTTACCAACCCCGTGAAGGAGGTGATAACCCATTCGCAAATGGGAGGTGGTCCCTAAGGGACCCCTTCCCCTTTGTGAAAGTGGGTGCCAACATTTTTTAAGAGCAGGCAGTGGTCCCACGGACCACTACCTAGTCTTAAAAAATGAAAAGGCAGCTTTTCATTTTTATTTTTGAAATGCATCCCGTTTTCCTTTAAGGAAAACGGGCTGCATTTCAATGAAAAAATTGCTTTATTTAAAAAGGAATCATAGACATCGTGGTCTGCTGACCCCAGCAGGCCACCATCCCTGTGATGACAGGCCATTCCCAATGGGTTGCGACCTGCCTCATAAATATTGATGAGGCAGGTCAATGGTGACCCAATTGGAATCGCAAACAGTGTCTGAGACGCTGTTGTACATCGCATTTTGCAAGTTCCTAATTGCAAGTCGCAATTAGGAACTCACAACATACTTTGGTCGTACATCTGGCCCCTAAGTGATCTGAATTTGGTTTTGTGAGCCGTGTAGATACACATCCAGTAGTTCAATCTGTGCATGATACCTTCAACGACGAAGATTATCATGAGGAACTGGTTATGGACAATGGCACACAGCAAGTGTTGGGAGTGATGACATCCTTTTTGGAAACACATGAGATCAGACATACCAGAACGTCCTTGTATCATCCAAGGAGCTATGGATTAGTAGAACATTTTAACCGTACGTTGAACGATCATTTGCAGCTAGCATTGGTAAAAAACTCAGTTGGAGGTGTGTGGTGGATGAGATGCTTTGGACAAGGAGGACAATCCCCAATGTCAGCACAGGTTTACCACCATTTGTGTTTCTGTGAGTCTCAGTGTCTAAGTTAAACGGAGAATGTATGAAACAGTCTTCAATTGATCCCACTCGATTGAGCAAGATGATGGACATGAGAGAAATCATTCAAAGCAAGTATGATGATAAGTCAATGGTCCCAGGGAGAGCACAGTGGAGGGTTGGATGTTGGGTCAGGGTAAACAAACCGGCGCATGTGTGCAAACTAAGAGCCTTATTTATAAAAACTGTTGCATCGCTGCGTTAAAACAGCGATGCAACAGTTTTCACTGCGCCCTCCTTGCGACATGATGGGTGTGTCATAATTACTGTATGACGCATCATGTCGCAAGGAATGACAGATACGTCAGTATTACTGACATATCTGTCGGTGCAAAACTGACGCATTGCTGGAGTTGTGTCGGAAGCGTGACGCAACTCCAGCAATGCAGGGGGAGGGCTATGATTATAGCACTACGTCAGTCTTATGCCTGCTGTGAGGCAGGCGTAAGATATTAACGCAGTTTGCATCCTAGAAGTGGCACACTGAAATCTCATAGATTTCAATGCGCCACTTCTACGAGGCTTTTTGCGGGGGAACGCCCACCCTGCATACATTATACTTGGCGCAGGTATAATGTGGCGCATGGGTTTACAAAGTGACGCATCTCCTCCACTTCCTTTTCCATGTTAATCCACTGTTGCAAAACATCCACTTCATGTTTTGCATTCCTTTATTCATTTCTCACACTCTCCCCTTCCTCGTATATATCATCCTAACTCCCTCTTGTCACTTATTCATCCACCCTTCTGCATTCTATCCTCTTCATCTCTTCTCTAATTCCTTCAGTCCTACCTATTTTATATGTTCTTCTTTTAAGCACTGCATCTCTTTTCTTCTCTTGATTTCTCTGAGCTCGTCTCCTTGCCTTGCCTATCTCCCCTTCTCTAACCTCGTCTCAACTCCATCTTTCCTTCTTCCATCCTTCCATCTTGCTCCCCCTAATATCATCCATTGCCAGGTCATGTTTTAACACTCTTCTTTCTCCTATCCCCTCATATCACAACTCTTTCCTGTTTCTCCAGCCTCTTATTCTGACAATTATCTAATTGATAAATGAGGGAGTAGTATTGATGGAGCAAGGATTCGAGAAAAATGAAACTTGCTCGAGTGAATCCTACATTAACCTTCACTAATCAATAAATTAGTAGATGAGACGAAACTAACATACACCAGACACAGATACACGGGGAGAAAAAGCTTACGCATGCTTGAATTAATGAGGAATAAAATGCAGCACGATTAAAACCCGCTTTAACTTGCAAAAACGCTTTGGGCATGTGCAAACCTGAACTACGCAGAAGTAACGTGACTAACTTGCTTTGAGAGGGAAAACCTCACGCATGCGCAAGAAAGACTAAAACGCGGTCTTGAGGTACCGCATGCCCGGCATATGCTTGCTTGATTTAAACTAAAGCTGCTGTTATTAACTTAACGCTTTTGCCCAAGAGTAATAGTAATCACATGGGATAGAGCAGAAGTGGGTGGTGAACAGTGAGAATTACATGTTTAAGAAAATAACATCTGTTTATGATTCTGTTATTAATAGTGTGCATTTGGGCCTGCTAATCTATGACTGAAAAAGAAAATGGCGAAAGCTGCGCATGCTCAATGAGTCCATGAAATAACCCGGTGACCGAGAGAGAGCTGAATGACTGCCAATATCCAAGGACAGAAGGGATGGGAAAAGAAGAAGATGAAGCTTGTATTAAATAAATTATGGCATTTGCAACAAAATATGCATGTGAAAACAAAATATATGAATGAGAAGAAGGGGCAGGGTTAGCAAACAATAGGTTTTACTAATAAAAATGAATACGTCAGCCTGGTATGATGAAGAAACCCCTAACCCCGTCCAATCATATTCCGTAGTTAAGTAAATCTGCAACACTTGAGGGTGGGACATGAAGAAATAAAGACTATAACTAGAGTGACTTGAGTTAAGTAAGGGAATGCTGTTGATGATGAGAGAAGATTTGGATGGAGCTGTGAGAGAACTACTGCTGCTGGGAGCTGAGCACGAGCGAGCAGATAGAGAAGATGAGAGCAGACTCAGAAGATCCAGACTACTGCCTGATTAGATTTGAAGATTGCGGAAGAATATCGAGGAAGGAGAGAGTATAAGAGAGGGAATCGCCCTGGTGTGTCGGGTTGTAGAGACGTCTAGTAAGTATCAGACCTGTCCTGATCCTATCCTTTAATCTTTGTCTCCTGATCCTAAGTCAGGGACCCCCACCAGTCCTTTGGCTAGAGGGGTGGTTTTCCAGCCTTCTTTATTAGGTAAATGTCATTCTATCCAAAATTTGCATATTTCTTTGCAAATGTATTATAATGTGCCTTTTGTCTCTACATCTATCCACTCTCATGCGTTTGATTTTGTTGAATGAGCTGGTGTAATTGAATGTATTGTGCTATATGATTGTTCTCTCTCCCACTTAAAGAAAGATGGAGTTTGCACTGTGTAATTGTAATTGATGAGCGCTCAACTTAATGACTGAAATTTTAGATAAACTCATTATTATTATTATCATTATTCAGAGTCTGTGGTTATTTTACTAAGATTTTTTAGTTAAGAAGTTATTAATATCACCATCAACTAACTCAACTAATGGTCCATCGACCAGAGGAAGAGGGTTGATTCGTGAAGATTAGTTAGACATGATACTGTAATTGATTTTGGTTACAGGAAAATAACTAATCGGAACTTTAGTGAATTATAAAACTTGACCTTTCCAGCGGAAATTTGGCCAGGTAATCCAGAAATGATCGTATTTGGATAAATGTATATGGGCCCATTGAAAAAATCAGTTTTTGTGTGTAAAATATCCAACCCTGGCCTCTTCGTGCTGGGTCAGTTTTTCTGGTAGCAGAGTTATGGTTATTATTGATTAGTTTGGTGTTTATTGATTATTGATTATTGACTATATGTTCTTAACATGAAAAGTTAGTGTCCTGTTCTATGTTGTCTGGAAGTACAGGTACAGAGATACCTGGGAATCCCGGGAATGGAATTTTGAAGAGTGTGGTAAGGAAATCACACTGCAGAAGGTTACTCGTCTGTTGTCATAATACCTAAAAGCTAAGGAGGGCTGTAGGTGTTATATTAGGGACTATATCGTATAAAAGTCGAGAGTGAGTGATAGCGAAGGGTCCACCTGTGAAACTTTGGCCTTATCCGAAGGAGGAGTATCCCTAGAGGAGTAATAGTTCCTCCCCGAGCTTAAGTGAAGGGTAAACAGTGGTTTATACTCGCAGTGTAAGGAAGTATTTTCTCTTTGAAGCAAGTGAATAAACTATCTTTGAATTAGCGGAGCAGACAGAGTAGCGCTGTTTTTACGTTGTAACTAACAGAAAATGTATTAAGAAAGTTTAGAAAATACATTGTCGTATTACCTTGTGAAGGGAGGGTCAGTAGCAAGAGTTATACTGACGTCACAGAGAGCCGCGCTGGTATTGGTTGAGACAGCGGGCGTGTAACAAGTGCCAATTGTAAAGGGAGGGTCAGTAGTAGGATTAACACTGATGTCATAAAAAGCCACGCTGGTATTGGTCAAACAAGTGGGTGTGTGGAAGGCTCTGATTGTGTGGCAGACAAGAGCCGCGCAGGTATTGGTTGTGGAAGAAAATACGTAGTGAGCTCCAATTGGACTGTTGGTGTGAGTCGCGCTGGTATAGGACAAGTGTGGGAAAAGGATACGTGAGGATACAGAAGAGTTTTTAAATTTTGATTGCTGAAACAACTGGTTACAGGGAATTGGAAGAATGAAGCTGATTAATAAAATCAAAAATTTCTTTAAAAAGGATAAGCGTGTAGTAACCAGAGAAGGAATTCTTATGCCACCTCCGAATAAGCCTGCTTCCTTTATGATGTTGGAACAAGGATATCATACTTGTGTTTGGTTGGAAAATTGGGTGGAGTATACGAAAGGCGATGGTGTTTTAGCTTGTCCTGATAATGGTACATTTAATGTAAGGATTCTTCAGAATTTGAGAAATCGGATGAATTCATTGGAACCTAGCCCTAGGTTAACACAGTATGAAGCTTTGGAGGAATGGGAAGTTGAGGCATTTGAGCGAGAGAAATACAGAGGAGGTAGAAGAATAAATAGAGGATTTTTTCAAAGATATCCGTTTGATACTAGAGGAGATGAGATGAAAAGATGGAGAAGAGCTGTAGTAACAGAAGGGTTGTATCCAGTATTGATGGCTGAGGATCAAGTAGGGAGTAAATGTAGAGAAAAATTGAAACACACATGTATGGCAGGAACAGAATGTGATGAAACTGATGATGAGTTATTAGAGGACATTTTAGTTAAAAGACCTCCACCTTATCAAGAAAATGCAGGAGAGGCAACTCCAAGTGAATCAATGATGAGAACTCCCTTAGTTCTACAGGTTTTATATGATCCAACAGTTACCCGAGTGTTACAGGAAAAGGAAAGAGACGCATTGAATAGAACAAAAGAAGAGATAATTCAGAAAATAAATCAGTTACGTTTAAATGCCGAAGCCTTGACAGTTCCAGTAACGACAGGTCCGGTTATTCCATTATATGGGGATAAATGAGACACCCCGAGATTACAAACAGTGACAGTCCCACAAAATAATGTTAGAAAGGAGGTAGTAATGTCAGAAGATCTAACCAGTGAGAGTGATTCAAATATCTCGTTACTAGATCTCCCATATATTGAAACGGTGACTGAAACCCCGAAAAGAGGTTCACCAGTGAATAAAAGGAGAAAGGAACTGATTGACACTCCAGTAGCAGGAAATTCTAAAGGATTTTCGCCAGAAGATTTAGAGGAGTGGACGAAAGGATTAGACAAGAAGAAACCCCAAACACCAAGTATAGATGTAGCTAAATTGAAAGTGGATTTGGAAGAAATGATCATTGGTACAATAAGTCCAGATAGATTAGGTACATACAGAGATGATGAATTGTTGTTTTTGTGTAAAAGTATAACATGGAGAGCAAAGAATCTGCTTGAGAAAATAGTAGAAGTTGCTTCAGAATTTGGAAGCGATGTAGAAAAATCGAAATTATTGCAGAAACCATATACGGCAGAATTTACTGAGAAGGATTTAGAAAGTTTGAATGCGTCAGGAAGGAGATTACAGATCAAAGAATGAATGAATATTTTGAAGAAATGGGGAGATGGAGAGGTAGATGGACAAGGAAAAGGGATGAGGCAGCTACAAAGGAAGCATCTGCATTCCCATTAAGAGAAACAGAACAAGTTGAAAGAGTGTGTCCAATGAGAGAAGTTCCTGGTGGTGGATATGTTCATGTTCCTTGGTCTAGACAGGATATTTTATCTTTTACGAATGATTTTCCCAGATTAAGGGAGAAACCAGTTGAATGGTACAAGCAGGTAGAGAGGTTTGTGAAAGTTTCAAAGGTATTATTAAAGGATTTGGATGGTCTGTTTGATATAGTGGTACCAACTGATTTGTGGACAGAATGTAAGATTACGGTAGATTGGCCAACTGAAGAGTATCCAAGAGATGCAAAGACAGGTGCACCTTCAGAAGATATGATGAAAAAGTATCAGCAAGTGATTACTTTCTTGAAAGGGAAAATTCCTCCAAAGGAAACAGATTGGGTTAAAATAGATAGAACAACTCAAGAACCAAAGAGTCAGTGCAAGCGTATTATGAAAGGTTGTTGCAGGTATTTAAACAGTATAGTGGATTTGAAAATATTGGTGATAAGGATATGGGACATTTTGTGTACAGGTTTGTGTATGTATTGAGATCAGAAATTAGTCAGATGATTCAGCAGCATATGCTTTGCTGGCAAAGTAAACCCATTGATGACATCTTGAAGTATGCGAAGTATTGCAGTGATGATATTGACGCAAAACACAAGAAATTGAAAGAAAAGATGATGTGGGCACAAGTGAAGTTAGCAGAACACCAAGAGGCAAGTACTGGTTCTCAAAATGATAACCAGTCAAATGACCAGAATCAGAATAATCAAGGATCGAATGGAAATAAAGGAAAAGGGTGAATAAGTAGAGAAGAAGCGAAAAAGAAGTATCCTTGTCATGCGTGCGGAAAGCTTGGACATTGGAAGAATGAGTGTAGAAACGTTCAACAGAATAATGGGGTAAATCAAAATTTAAATCCACAGATGCAGAATGAGGTGGTTGTGAACCAGCAGCAACAGCAACAGGTAGTTACTCCACAGTTACAGGTGCCACAAGCCCCTATGCCCAACTGTATGAACGCTCAAGTGCAGAGATACAGTGTGAACACCGGATTTCGTGGAGAGATTGGTAAGAATTCTCAAACGGTTCAACATTATTAGATGCACAGTAATGAGAGTGATTCGGATGTTTCCCAATGACGGTGCCTGAGGGGGGAGGAAGAATGAGTGCTTGGCACAACTTGGCGGTAGATCAGTCAGGTCCATTTGTTGATGGAAAAGTGGAAGGTAATGACATCACTTTCCTAGTGGATACTGGTGCTACCTGTTCTACTGTGAGAGCAGCAGAAATTCCAAACCTACCCCTCTCGAGAAACTACCCAAGTTGTAGGAGTCTCAAATAAGCAAATAAAAACACTGGTTACTAATAGAAGTGAATATTGGAAATTTCAAAGACATGCATCTGTTTGTGGTGTGTGATTCAAGCCCAGTTAACTTGTTAGGGAGGGATTTGTTGTGTAAAATGAACTGTACTATCTATTGTACACCTGATGGTATTGCTTTTCAAACACCTGATGAAGATATCGCTTTCAAAATGATGCTAGCAAAACAAGGAACAGAAGTGGATGAGATGTTTTCGCTTCTGACTGAAAGCAGTCTGCCTGATGAGCTGAGAGATACAGTAAAATCAGATGTGTGGGATTTTTCTGGAAAGGAAATTGGTCTGATGACAAATGTAGACCCAATTAAAATAATGGTGAAAGAAGGTGCGATTTATCCAAACACACAACAGTACAAAATGAGTCCAGAAGTAAAAGCAGGAGTTGCTCCAATAATTGATCAAATGATTGAACAAGGTATTTTGAAAGAAATAATGGGCAGTCCTTGTAATTCGCCAATCATGGGGCTTAAAAAGCCTAGTGGCAAATATAGGATAGTGCAAGATTTAAGGAAAATCAATAAGATAGTAGTACCCTGTTGTCCAGTAGTACCAAATCCAGCAGTAATTATTTATCAGATACCTTGTGATGCACATTGGTATACAGTGATTGATTTGTGCCAAGCATTCTTTTCAATTCCTTTGCACATAGATAGCCAATATCTCTTTGCTTTTCGGTTTGAGGACTGTGTTTTGGCATGGTGCTGAGTTCCTCAAGGGTACACAGAGAGTCCCTCGATTTTCAATCAAATCTTGAAAAAGGATTTGGAAACATTGGTTATGCCAGGAAATTCAGTTTTGGTTCAGTACATTGATGACCTATTGGTGGCATCAAAGACAAGAGAGGCTTGTGTCATAGACACAATTGCTTTACTGAACCATTTGGCAGAAGGTGGACACAAGGTGTCGCCAGAAGAATTACAGTTTTGCCAACAAGAAGTCCAATATTTGGGACACAAGATAGAAAAAGGAGTTCGAAAAGTGACACCAGAGAGAATAAAAGTGATTCGACAGATGAATCTGCCCAAAACTAAGAAAGAAGTACGAATGTTTTTGGGGGTGATTGGATACTGTCGTCAGTGGATCAGTGGATTTTCATTGCTTGCAAAGCCACTAATAAAATTGACACGAAAGGATGTGATAGATCCGATTGAATGGGATGATGAAAGCGAGGATGCAGTCATATAACTGAAAGATTGTTTATGTCAAGCACCAGCATTAGGAATGCCTGACTATACGAAAGAATTTGCTTTGTTCTGCTGTGAGAGGGAAGGATGTGCGCTTTCAGTGTTAACCCAAAGACATGGATTGATGTGACGTCCAGTGGCATATTTTTCTGCCACTCTGGATTCTGTAGCTGCAGCATTGCATGGCTGCTTAAAAGCCGTAGCTGCTACTTGTGTGAGTCTGGAGCAAAGTGAGTCTATTGTAATGGGACATCCCTTGAAGGTATATGTGCCACATTCTGTTGAGATCCTTTTAACAAGGACTCGAACTCAGCATTTGACCCCTAGTCGGCTGACTAAGTATGAAAGAGTGATCCTAGGTGCTGAAATTGTAGGTGTGATAAGATGCACCACAGTGAATCCAACCTTGTTGCCGGACCCATTCTGTGAAGAAGTAAAGGAAGAAGTTGATCATGATTGTTTGGATCTAACAGAAATGTGTACAAAGCCCAGGCCGGACATCTTTGATGGGAGAATCAGATTATGTTTTGTTTGTTGATGGGTCATGCTTGCGAAAACATGATGGAGAACTGAGTGCTGCCTATGCTGTATGTACTATATCTGCTATTATAGAAGCATCCTGTCTAAAGGAGCCAAGTCTGCACAAATAGCCGAATTGGTAGCTTTAACAAAAGTTTGCAAAATTGGGAAAAAATTGAGAGTAACCATATTCACGGATAGTCAATATGGTTTTGGGGTTGTGCATGATTTTGGCCAATTATGGATGCAGAGGGGATTTCTGACTTCTTCAGGTTCTCCTATCATGTCAAAGCACTGTTGGAAACATTACAATTGCCAAAAGAAATTGCAGTGGTCAAGTGTGCCGCACATAAGTCAGGAAATGATTATGTGACACAAGGCAACAAATATGCTGACCAAGTTGCACAATTTTGTGCTCGAAATACAATGTCTTTGAACAAAGGGTTGGAAAAAGAAACTACCAATTGCCAACTAATGTTTTTCTCTGCTTTTAAAACATGAGATGAAGTTAGACAGTTACAGGATGGGGCAGATGTAAAGGAAAAAGAATTCTGGATCAACACAGGTTGCACAAGAAGAACAGATGATGAAGTGTGGGTGTGTCCAGATGGAAGACCAATAATGCCAGACAGTTTGTTATCACAAATGGCAAGTGTATATCATGGAGCTACACACATTGGGAGGGATGCCATGATTAGACACTTCAGGCAGACATGGTACAATCCCAAGTTTAGGCTCATTGCAGAGAGTCTCTGCCAGCGCTGTTTGACATGTCAACAGCAGAACCCAGGTAGAAAAACGTTTGTCAGTTGGGGAAAAATCGGAAAGGCAGAGGGACCGTTTACAAGACTGCAGCTTAACTTCATGAAGTTGCCGCCGTGCAACGGTTTGAAGTACGTCCTTGTCATTGTATGTCTGTTTTCTCGATGGGTGGAATCCTATCCAACGAGAAGGAATGACAGCCTCACAGTTGCCAAACTACTGTTGAGAGAACTCATTCCCAGATTTGGATTTCCAGTCACTTTGGAATCAGATAGAGGACCTCATTTTAACAATGAGATAATTCGATTAACTTGTACAGCTTTCACAATTGAGCAGAAACTACACTGTGCCTATCGACCAGAAGCATCTGGAGTGGTTGAGCAGCTAAATGGTACAATAAAATCCAGGTTATGAAAGGTGTGTGCATCCACTTCACTGTAATGGCCTGATGCTTTGCCCCTTGTCTTGATGAGTCTTAGAAGCATCCCTGACAGAAGAACAGGATTGAGTCCTCATGAAATACTCATGGGAAGAGCAATGAGACAAGCATTTGTACCTGGAAACAAACTGATGACTATAACTGATGATCTAGTGTTGGATTATTGTAAAGGACTAGCTGATCTGGTACGTTCTGTGTCTCACCAGCTTCGAGAAGATGCAAACGCAACACAGCCGAATCAAGCTCATGATTTGAATCCAGGAGACTGGGTTGTGATAAAGAAGCACACGAGAAAATCGTGCTTAGAACCCAGGTGGAAAGGACCTCATCAAATCATATTGGTCACAACGGCAGCAGTGAAATGTGCTGGCTTCCCAAACTGGATCCATGCCAGTCATACCAAAAGAGTCCCAAGTCCACCTGAACGACAAGAGCAGCAACTGGTAGAACAAAGAAAAGAACCAGAAGCTGAAAGTTGTGAAGTCAAAGAAATCAGAGAAACAGAAACAGACACTGAAGAACTTATCGATGATGAACAACCAAGTACAAGTCAAGTAGGGTGGGCACTAGATACAGAGTCTCAGGAGACTGCTGTAGAGGCCGAGGAAGAGCAAGAGATTGAAAGACCAGAATGAATTGAAACAGAAAATCCAGATCAAGCTCAATCAGAAGAAGAAAATGAGAGACTGACATGTTCAGAACAAATTCAGTCAACAGAAGAATCTGCTGCAGGAAACTCAGATCAAGCTCAATCAGAATTAGGGAAAGAAGAACTAAAAGATCAAGAAGAAATTCAATCAACAGAAAAACAAAAATTAGAAAGCCCAGAACAAGCTCAACTAAAAGAAAAAGAAAATAAAAGAACGTTAGAAATTGGTGAAGAAGGTGAAAAGGCAGTGCAAACAAAGAGAATCAGAAAGGGTGATCACTGGCCAAGTGGAGTAAAAGGACTGAGATATGTTTTGAAAAGAAAAACAGGGAAAGAATTAGAACAAGTAAACAAAATAACAAGTCAAACTGAAGAAGAACATCCAAGAAGAAAAACTTTACGAAAATCAACAAGAGCGAGAGTTCCAAATAGAAAATATAAGGCTCCTGAATGGACATATATCATCCTCGAGGACTTTGAGAATCTCGATCTAAACAAAGAACAAGAAAATGTCACTAATGAAAGAAGTGACGAAACCAAATTGAGACCACCTTAAGAGAAAAGACTTTGACACAGAAGGTGGAAATTTTACAGACAAGTAAAGAAAAGAATCAAAGAATCAGATGAAGAAAAGGAATTAAAGACAAAGGGGAAAGCAAAAGACGAAAAGCTATTGAAGTGTGGGACCACACAAAGATTTTATATATATATATTTTAGTTTTAACATCTAGAATATAATTTAGAGATAGGTCAATTTAAAACACTAAAAATGGCAGAAACGAAAGTGACTGAACATCCGAAATCTAGTTTAAGACGAAGATGTGTTAAATGTTGTTTGTGCAGTATTTTAATGCTAATGTTAATGTGGTTGTTACTAACTGTTGTGATACCTATTTTGATGGTAAATAACAACAGAAATAATACTAATATAAGTGATCAAGTGAATGCAGGTACTAAAAGAACAACTACCACTAATTTAGAGCAAATAGATGAGACCATGTATCAACATGGCAGATTAAATAGTGATTCGTCATTAAATGTGTTTACTAAACTTCTATATGAATACGTAGATACAATGGATGTGAGTGATTGTTATGTTTGCATGAAATTATCCGTCTGTCTCGGAGGGGGTGACCTATCACCATCTTCCTTTAACATATGGTGTGTCATGTAGTGTTGTGTCCAGTCTGTTCTATAAAACAGGTAAATTGCAGTATTATTATTCTAACTTGGATTTAGTATTCCCAGAGATTCCTATTAGAAGAAACCTAAACCCAGTGCTTAGTGCTAAAGATGCAGAATTTATGGGCGAGTTCTTCCTAACCAGAAACCCAATAGACATAACATATGCGCATAAGAACAATCTAACATGTATTTTACGTGATGAAGAAAAAGATTTTCAAAATTTAGTAGAGGAAAGAAGGCAGGATTTCCAAAGGAAGGCTGTTGAACAGAAGTCAAATATACCTCCATGGGCTAATAAGGAAGGGGACTATATGAAAGGCGAAACTCATGCTGCAATGTTCCTAGATTTGTCGAAAATGGGGAAATTCTGTCTGCGTAGACTAAAAACGGACTTTAACAACATTTTCATTGGTTCTAGTGAATGTGAACACACCTTCCTAATCATGGGGGATGGGGACTAAAAGGGGAACTGATCCCGTCTTTCCGGGAATATATTATGTGTGTGGTAAGAATGCCTATTATAGGTTGCCAACACAATGGTATGGTAGTTGTTATCTTGGGATAGTATTTCCAAAAGTGTACCACATTACTAAGAACAATTAAATGAATGTAATAAGTCAAGGACTAAAACGAACTAAAAGAACAAGTTTTTCAGAAATAGTAGGTGATATATTTAGTGCACTGATACCGTCAGTTGGAGTCATACTGAATTCACATAAGATACGCAAATTATCAACAGTAGTTGATCGTCTATCGACAGATACTGCTGGGGGATTCTTAATGAATAATGCCGAAATGGTTGCAATTAGATCTATGGTTTTGCAAAGTCGACTTGCACTTGATATATTATTGGCAAAAGAGGGTGGAGTCTGTGGCATGTTGAAAGTTCAAGATTGCTGTACATATATCCCAGACAAAAGTAAAAGTATTGAGTGATATATTAAGAATATTACAAAGATTCATGACGATTTGACCCAACTGGAGGTTGACGGTGTTTGGGAAAGACTTAGTAAAAGTATTTCCACTATAGGTAGTTGGTTTTCCACTTTAGGGAGTAGTCTATTAGGGAAGATCCTAATACCAGTAATTTCTATAACAATAGTAGCTCTGATAATGATAATGACATATAGATGTTGCAAGAATAAAACAAAAGCAAGAATGGTAGGCGAAATAAAGAATAAAAGAATGGGAAGAAAGAAAAATAAGAAGAAATAGAATTAGAAGAGATGAAAGGACGTTTATATGATAAAATGAAAGGAGAAGGCATGAAAAGGAAAATTGAAGAGTTAGAAGAAAGAAAGGAAGATACTAACAATTAAATGAATAAAGTTGGCACTTGGTAATGATGGGAATTTTATGATGGCTCAAAATGCCATCAGAGGGGGGATTGATGGAGCAAGGATTCGAGAAAAATGAAACTTGCTCGAGTGAATCCTCCATTAACCTTCATTAATCATTAAATTAGTAGATGAGACGAAACTAACATACACCAGACACAGATACACGGGGAGAAAAAGCTTACGCTTGCTTGAATTAAGGAGAAATAAAATGCAGCACGATTAAAACCCGCTTTAACTTGCAAAAACGCTTTGCGCATGTGCAAACCTGAACTACGCAGAAGTAACGTGACTAACTTGCTTTGAGAGGGAAAACCTCACGCCAGCGCAAGAAAGACTAAAACGCGGTCTTGAGGTACCGCATGCCCGGCATATGCTTGCTTGATTTAAACGAAAGCTGCTGTTATTAACGCTTTTGCCCAAGAGTAATAATAATCACATGGGATAGAGTAGAAGTGGGTGGTGAACAGTGAGAATTACATGTTTAAGAAAATAACATCTGTTTATGATTCTGTTATTAATAGTGTGCATTTGGGCCTGCTAATCTATGACTGAAAAAGAAAATGGCGAAAGCTGCGCATGCTCAATGAGTCCATGAAATGACCCGGTGACCGAGAAAGAGCTGAATGACTGCCAAGATCCAAGAACAGAAGGGATGGGAAAAGAAGAAGATGTATCACTCATCTATGAAGCCTGTATTAAATGAATTATGTCATTTGCAACAAAATATGCATGTGAAAACAAAATATATGAATGAGAAGAAGGTGCCGGGTTAGCAAACAATAGGTTTTACTAATAAAAATGAATACGTCAGCCTGGTATGATGAATACACCCCTAACCCGGTCCAATCATATTCCGTAGTTTAGTTAATCTGCAACACTTGAAGGTGGGGCATGAAGAAATAAAGACTATAACTAGAGTGACTTGAGTTAAGTAAGGGAATGCTGTTGATGTTGATGATGAGAGAAGATTTGGATGGAGCTGTGAGAGAACTACTGCTGCTGGAAGCTGAGCACAAGAGAGCAGAGAGAGAAGACGAGAGCAAACTCAGAAGATCCAGACTACTGCCTGATTAGATTTGAAGATTGCGGAAGAATATCGAGGAGGGAGAGAGTATAAGAGAGGGAATCGCCCTGGTGCGTCGGGTTGTAGAGAAGTCTAGTAAGTATCAAACCTGTCCTGATCCTATCCTTTAATCTTTGTCTCCTGATCCTAAGTCAGGGACCCCCACCAGTCCTTTGGCCAGAGGGGTGGTTTTCCAGTCTTCTTTATTAGGTAAATGTAATTCTATCCAAAATTTGCATATTTCTTTGAAAATGTATTATAATGTGCCTTTTGTCTCTACATCTATCCACTCTCATGCGTTTGATTTTGTTGAATGAGCTGGTGTAATTGAATGTATTGTGCTATATGATTGTTCTCTCTCCCACTTAAAGAAAGATGGAGTTTGCACTGTGTAATTGTAATTGATGAGCGCTCAACTTAATGACTGAAATTTTAGATAAACTCATTATTATTATTATTCAGAGTCTTTGGTTATTTTACTAAGAATTTTTAGTTAAGAAATTGTTAATATAACTATCAACTAACTCAACTAATGGTCCATCAACCAGAGGAAGAGTGTTAATTCGTGAAGATTAGTTAAACATGATACTGTAATTGATTGTGGTTACAGGAAAATAACTAATCGGAACTTTAGTGAATTATAAAACTTGACCTTTCCAGTGGAAATTTGGCCAGGGAATGCAGAAATGATCGTATTTGGATAAATGTATATGGGCCCATTGAAAAAATCAGTTTTTGTGTGTAAAATATCCAACCCTGGCCTCTTCGCGCTGGATCAGTATGAGAAACCGCAATCTTAGCCACAGCATAAAGAGCAGCGGCCTTCTCCTGCTCGGTCTTAAAAGGGGTTGGTCTCTTTGAAAGTCTGCCGCATGGGACCCCCTGAGGTCTTATCCTCACCCAGCACCAGAGAGCCCTGGGCACAGGTTTTGATGTCGGGAAGGGTCAACCCTGATTTATAAAAATCCAGACATTCCCAGGCTTTCCTAGGGTCCTCACAAAAGTGTGTAGCCTTATCAAGGATTATGCGAAGCTTGGCAGGAAATATCAGGGAGTACTGCAATCCCTCATCATAGAGGGCTCTTTTAAGTTCCAGGAAAGAAGCCAGCTTTTGCTGCACTGTGGCTCTAAAGTCTGGAAATATGGAGACCCTGCTGTTGGCCACCGTAAAGGGGCCCTCGGAGCGAGCCCTCGTAGGACCATCTCCCGGTCTTTATAGTGGAACAGCCACACCACCACAGGATGGGAGGGCGACCTGGCACCAGCAGGCATCCCGGCACCCGATGGGCTCGCATCATGGCAAACAAGGCAGTCAGGCCAGTTGAGGCAACCTCCGCCTGGAACCAGCGCTCAGGGTTTGGCACCACATCGTTCCCTTCCACACCCTCGGGCAGGCCACCACCCAAATATTATTGCGCCTATGACGCCCTTCTGAATCCTCAGCCCTGTACTTAAGAGACTGAACTCTATCAGAAAGCACCCCAAGCTGGTGAGTCAGTTGCAGTTGTTTCGGTTTTAGCTCCGCAACCGAGGTCTCCTTAACTCTGTCTGCCGGCTTGTGGTGTTTAGTCTGCCGCAGTCCCAGGCCCACTGACCTGTGCCATCATCTTGTGGTAGGGAAGCCTTGGTGTCAGCTATGGCCTTGAGGATTTTAACAAGCTGGGTGTGGATTGGGTCCGAAGGGGATCCAGATTCCAGTAAGGTTATAGGAGGAACTTAGGGATGATCCCCTGTGTCGGGTGGCGCGTCCGTCTTCTTGGCCCATGTCTTGCCCATGTTCATGGGTTGGATGGGTCTCTTCATGCTGTACAGGGCCAGATTCTCCAACCAAAGCTAGGGTATCTCCTCCTACCCAGTCAGGAGGGCAGGGAAATAGATCAGTGTGGGAAGACGAAGGCAAATTTGCAGCGAGCCTCGCCAAAAGTGCAGATGAACCACCCCAGCATGTGTGGTATCAGAGGAGGCAATCTAGAATCACAGGACCACAGGGTTGCACCAGGCGAAGGCTCCACTGAGAGGGAAGATGAAGGGGGCCACCAATAGCCACCAGGGGCCCCCTGGCGGGGGCAGGTGAACAACAAAAAGAACATGGCCTAGGCAGAGCAGTAGCAGAGTAGCGATCGGTGCTTCAGTTCCACAGTGTCAGTCTGGCAGGGTGCAGTGGTACATAGAACACCCAGAGTGCTCCCAACTATGCATCACAAATCAGGGGCCACAATGCTAAGGGATCAGTCTGCATCAAATGTGTCTTTATTCGTATGGCCTAGCCAACAATCACCACTCAAGGGCAAACCAATGGTAGTGGGGGCAGGCAGTGTGGTAATAGGGTATGGAGCGCAGCACCGCCCGTCGAAGGCTTTCTCCACCTGCCAGGACACAGGTAGCCAGAGGGCTCCCCTCCGCTTTACTGCCACCCAAGGGGGGGGGTGGTCCGACAGGACACCCTGAACTGTCCTCAAGGCCAGGCCTCCCACCTTAGTCACACTTTACATTGTGTCTCTGGCAGGGTAGGCCCCCTTCCAGCAGCAGCAGTAGACCCAGACAAGCCAGCATACAGGGGCGTGCAATCCTGGCCCTGCACTGACCAGTAAGCTCACTAGGCACGTCACAGGTGCTCACACCTGGATGGTATGGGCACGGCCTCATGCCGGGCCTGCCGCCTCCTCCAATGCTCGACACCCTGGGCACCGACTTATGCTCCAAACTCCCACACCACGGATCCGCTCTCCTCCTGGCCGCCTGTGCCCAACGCTGCCTCAGCCTCCACCACTCTGACTCCCCACAGCAGGCAGATGTGTTGTCAACAAGGCCTGGGCCCCAGAGGGAGATCCCCCAGCATGACAGGTGCCCGCCGTCCGCCCCTGGCTGCAGCTCCGGCCATGTTTTTACCGACTCAGTACAAAGTGGTGGCAGTCGAACTCCACCACACTCACCATGCTGTCCAACTCCAGGCCATTGCCGGTCTCATAGCGGTGGTGCAAGGGGAGGGAGTCCCCTATTGTGTTGTCTCGCCCCGGGTCGCTAGTCAGGTCGTCACAATCTCGGGACACTGACCCATTTAGTTGTCGCACTCCGCCGAGCACTGCCCATCAGCTCAGGCCCACCAATGCCATGCAGGTAGGATGCAACTGTCAATCAGGGTTTGTTAAGCGCAACTACTCACCCAAGAGGGTCTCAAGGTGCTGTTTCAGAGGAGGGGCCTTCGTGCACTTGGGGAGTGTTGATGTCTGTCTGTCGGAGGAGAGAGAGAGTGTTCCATACCTTGGCTGTGAGGAAGGAGAAGGAACGACCTCCTGTTCTGGTCTTCTTGATGCGCGGCACCGTAGCAAGGAAGAGCTGGGCTGAGCAGAGGGATCTTTGGGGTGCCTGGAACGAGAGGCGGTGGTTTAGGTAGGCAGGTCCGGTGTTGTGGAGGGCTTTGTGGGTGAGAAGCTTGAAGGTGATTCTCTTCTTGACCGGGAGCCAATGTAGTGTCCGCAGGTATTGGGTGATGTGGCAGTGGCACAGTAGTTTGAGGACTAGTCTGGCGGAGGCATTCTGGATGTTCTGGAGTTCGCAGGTGAGGTTCTTGTTGATTCCGGCATAGAGTGCGTTGCCATAGTCCAGTCTGCTGCTAATGAGGGTGTGAATTACGGTTTTTCTGTGTTCGAGGGGAATCCAGTTGAAGGTCTTTCGTAGGAGACGGAGGGTATGGAAGCAGGAGGCGTTGATATTAGCGGTCCATTTCAGTTCGGAGTCCAGGATGATTCCGAGGTTGCGTGTGTGGTCGGTGGGGGGTCCCAAGGGCGGGGGCCACCAGGTGTTGTCCCAGGTGTCTAGGTGTGGGCCCATGATGAGTACTTCGGTTTTTTCTGCGTTTAGTTGTAGGCAGCTGTTCTTCATCCACCTGGCGACTGCTTCCATTCCTTCTTGAAAGTTGTGTTTGGAGATGTTGGGTTCGTTGGATAGGGAAAGGATGAGCTGGGTGTCGTCTGCATAGGGTACAGTGTTGAGTCCATGGGATTTGATGATGGGTGCGAGCGGGGCCATGTAGACGTTGAACAGGGTGGGGCTGATGGAGGATCCTTGGGGAACTCCGAAGGTGGTCGGTGTGGGATCTGAGAGGAAGGCTGGGAATCTGACCCGCTGCGCTCTGACGGACAGGAATGAGCGGATCCAGTCAAGGGCCTTGTTCGGGATTCCTGAGTTGTGAAATCTGTGGGCTAGGGTGTGATGAGAGACTGTGTCGAAAGCTACAGAGAGGTCCAGGAGGATGAGGGCCACAGTCTCTGAGTGAGGCGGTGAGCTGGTCGTTGGAGATCTTGGTCCAATTCCTGCGCAGGAGCTGGTGTGAATGTTTGTGGGTGATGTTTGTTTTGAATGTGAAGTGGACGCAGTGATGGTCCGTCCATTGGAGTTCGGAGGTGTGGCTGAAGATGATGGAGTTTCCTGCTGTGAAGATGGGGTCGAGGGTGTGTCCTACTGAGTGAGCGGGTTCAGGTACGATCTGTTTGAATCCGAAGTTGAGGAGGTTGTCCAGGAGGGAGGAGGAGTTGGGGTCTTGGAGGTTGTCGAGGTGGAAGTTGAGGTCTCCCAGTAAGGTGTAGTCGGTGGAGGTGATGGCTTGCGGTGTGATGATGTCAGTGATGGAGTCGGAGAAAGGTGTGCGGGGTCCGGGGGGTCTGTAAATGAGGGTGCCTCGGAGGGTGGTGGTCGGGTTGGTCTGTATCTTGGAGTGAAGGTGTTCCATCAGGTCTGTGGGCCCGTCGGTGTGGGTGCTCAGTCGGAGGTTGGATTTGTGAGCGATGGCTATGCCTCCTCTGGGGCGGTTGGGGCGATCCTTCCGGGTGATCTTGTAGCCTTCGGGGATAGCAATCGCAATGTCAGGCCCCGAGGCGGCGTTTGTACAGGTTTCTGTGAAGAAGGCGACGTTTGAGTGGTGCTGTCGAGGAGGTCCTAGACTTCCACAGCATGTCTGTGGAGGGAGTGGACGTTGAGAAGGATGCATTGCAGGGTGCGGTGGAGTTGTGGCGGGAGGGTTGAGGTGGGTCCTGGGTCTCGGTGAGGGTGAAGGAGCGGTGGCAGTGGCGGCAGGTGAAAGGTCCGTGTGTGTTGATCGGTGAATAACGCTTGCAGTTGTTGTCCTGGCCAGGTTGAGCGCGTAGAGGGCCGAGGGGCTGTAGCGCTGGCAGGTCAGAGGGCCAAGGTCCCTGGTGCTGGTTGCGGTCGGGTCGCAGGCAGGCTTGCCGGCGGAGCGGCTGCGCAATAGCCGCCATTAAGTAGGGGTCCGAGTTAGGGCGGGATAGCTGGGAGGCGGGAGAGGGAGCACGCAGGAGATGGAGGGGCCGCGGGGGCAGCAGCGGTTGGAAAAAACAGGAGGAAAAATGGCGGAAAGAGGAGAGCAGATAAAAACAGATAAAAAAGGCAAATAAAGAAAGAAAAAAGGCAGAGAAAAAGGTGGAGATATTCAGGACCTGTTCTTTGGACTCCAGTCCCTGTTTTCCAGATGCAAACTCCTTACTTCTCCAGACAAAATTCAATAACTTTTTTATGGTGTATTAAATGTCCTCAGACCTTCGGGCAAATCTTCTTGGACACCAGGCGAGAGGTTCTGGGTGAGAAAAAGCCTCTCATAGCCATTTCTGCTCAGTGGTTTCTCTTATAAAGTTTCCACACTTTCCTAGCCTCCAGAGTGATGTTTTATACTCAGTGTGCTCCCATTATGAAGGCCCCTCTGTCCATATGGCTTAATATGTGTACAACTTCCCAGGTCACTGGATCAGCTTACAGGTCCAGAGATTCAGAGTAAAGCTAGAAACTCCTCTCCATGGTCCATTACTAGGAAGATGGAGATTGTTCTGCAAACAGTTTTTCCTCTTTCTTTCTCTTCTTCCTCCATATCGAGCTCACCAATAATTGCGGAAACCCCTAAGCAAATAAAGCTTCAGTTTCCACATGGTCTGAGCCTAACCTTTTCTGCACTGTGACACATTTCCTGTCCTACAAATGCGCCTTACTGTAATAACTATAATAACAATCCATACAGAGGCATGGGCAACAGTTGTCTGGAATTCCATACTTAGAATTCTCCTCTCACCTAAAACTGCTCCTTTTTATCCGCAATGTTCCTTCTGCTTCAACGAAAAAGCGCCAAAGAAGCTATTTATAAACAAATATGAGCTTGGAAGTTTGCTGCACTGACAGAAAGACCTTTGCAGGGAAACATTTTCAAAGATGGTCACTTGACCTCTCTACCCAGGGAAGTCAGGTATGAGAAAATACAATTACCTTTTAAGCTATATGAGTCCCAATTGGATGGAAGACGTTAGGCCACCTGTTTAGACTACTGTTAAAGTTGGAGGGTGGGGTCTTCATACAAGAGTCTGGTGCCACTCAGGTAGGAGGTAGATTCTTTATTTCATGTTAGGCCTTCAGAATACAGCAACAGCGGGTAGGTCCTGTCAGCAGGGGGGTGTTTGGAGTGTTACACTCCCCTAATAGTTGTATTTTGTGACACCTAGTTGGGTACAGGTGCTTCAGCATGGTGAGGAGTCTGTCCAATTTCACCAGGAATTTTCATATACATAGACTAAAAAGGAACACATACACTCTACCTCTCTCTGGGACATATCTACAAGAAGGTGGCGAAGCGTGTAGTTAAGCCAAGAAGGCTACGACACGCTTCGCCACTTTAGAAACGCAGGGCTGGACCATATTTACTAGAATATGGTGCAGCCCTACGTTTCCCCCTGAGCTGATGCTAACTTTAGCCACCTAGCGCCAACGCAGACACACTTGCAGGGGTGCCTGTGTTAAGGTCCCCCTTCCTGCACAAAAACAATCTTTAAATGCCGTTTTGTAACTTCTATGTGTGCTGCTTAATAGAGCACACCTAGACGTTGCAAAATGCCATTTTTTTCTTTTTAAATGATTGTTTATCTGCAGGAAGGGGGACCTTCCTGCACATAAACAATCATTGTTGTTTTGCTGTTTCTATGTGTGCTGCCCAAGGCAGCACACATGGAAAAAGCAAAAACGTGGAGAAATGAAGCATTTCTCCTCGTTTCGCTTGTTTAAGACCAGGTTTTCCTTGGTCTTAATTTTGGCGCTGCCTCCTATTTACGCCACCCTTATAAATAGGGGGCATCGTCAAAATCAATGGGTGTTGCGGTGGAACGCCCACCGTAACACCCATTGCCCTCCCCTTTCAAGCTATTACTTCATGAAAGGGTGCCTTATTTACAAGGCACCGTTAAGCCATGTTGAGTGGCTTAATGCTTACTTGTAACTAAGGCAAAGTCCATATCGCCACCACAAAGTCACTAAAAGTGACGTTATGGTGACGATAGGGGCTTGCAAATATGCCCCTCTGTTTGGAAAGAGAATGAAAAAAATGTTATTTCACAAAATAATGGGTTTCCTCACTTAGTACAACTACCAATCCACATTACTCTCCCTTTCCACTGTCCCTTAAGCCCCTCTTGTGCCCCCTGCTGGTTGTATAATGTATTTTAACATTATGGGGTATAATGACTCAGATTTTGTGCAGTGTTTGCATCACAAACGAGGCACAAATTGACACAAAATCTTTTTTCTCCAATTTACTTTCAATCGCAAAACTTGTTTTATACTGGAAATTCACTTGAAAGTAATACAAAGCAGTGATTAGAGCTGCCTCGCATTACTTAGCACCAAGCGGGAGTTCCATGGGCGGTGCATGGGCATTCCCAAGCATCCACCCAAGATTTTTGACACAAACCCTATTTACTAAAAATAAGCAAAAAATAACGCCCATTTCAAATAAACACTAGCAAGGAGAAATGCTTTTATTTCTCCCATTTTTTTGGCTTTCCATGTGTGCTGCACTATACAGCACACATACAAAGGGGGATAAGTTTAAATTTTAGTCTAAGCATTGTACTTAGTACTGGAAGGGTATCTTCCAGTACATAACCTATGTTAGACTCATGCAGAAACCCTTGCCCAATGGTGCAAAGATATGTGTGTGGCACTCAGCACAAAATTCTGCGCTGGCACTAGGGAGAGGGGAGAAAAAAGCCACATCTCTGTAGACATGGCACTCTCCTGCTCTCTCCTCCTCACCCAGTGCATATTTTTGACTGCTCCACTGCAGTGAATTGAGTAAATGGACCCCTATGTCCCGGCGTGCTTGTTGGGAAATATGAAGCATCACCCCCTAATCTTACTGGCCAAGCTACGCCCATGCCTGTCAGTACTCCATCCTCCCTCCAGCTGTCCCTATCCCCCAGTTACCACTCCACACCACACACCAACATTCCATTACATCATTCGCTCTCGGCATTCCAGACACCAGCTCAGACATACAGGGAAAGGGGACAATCGGGATACTAAAAACCTCACTTTCTTACAAATGACAAAACAAGGAACCACCATTCCCTTACACATACAGTATTGGCACAATCATTATAATCACTCAATCACCAACATATCTAGCTTACCACTGTTTTGTAATGGTACACATTCTCCCAAGCACAACCTGTTAAACTCCCTAATGCCCACGCAGATAAGAAATAATAGTCACATAGACATGAAGCACCTCACATCAAATACAGAAATTAGACAACAACTAGGTTGTGATGACCATTGCCACAACAGTAAGACCTCCTCGGATATGAGGCCCTACCATCACGTTTGCACACTCACTCACTCACTCAGTAATATGACAGCCAGGGCATGGAATCTAATGGATTCCTTCAACAACGGGTTTTCCCGTTTCTAAGTCTACATATTCAAGGGACAAACAAAACAAAACCGTAAAGTTTAACTATATATAACTTTAACTCCAAACACCCTTGACCAGACTCCAACACAAAACCTGCCATCACAACTCCGCTCATACCAAATGTCCCCAGACACCAAACTCACATTAGTGAACTACACAGCACAACAAGCTCCAATAATTATGCATCTTCCACAAGTAACACACACATTCACAACACACTTAAGTGCAGCCCAGCGCTCCAACACGCCTTTAACCGGATCACACTAGCTGGCCAAACTAACATGACCAAGTGCCAGGCCAAAGAAAGCATTTAATCTGCAAGCCAGTTCCGTGCCCACTGGAAACTGTACCAGAAAAAAATGGGACATCTTACGAACACAATGATGTCTGCTTCTAGTAGACATATATTGAACATTTGACACAACACAATAATCAAACCTTACCATTGACACCACCATATCAGCATGTAAAGAAGCACTCACCTAGAACACACTACAGCTACATCAAACATTATCATCAAAACAACGGGGTACTACTCTTTCGCACATTTTGACTTCAGTTTACTTCCCATACCATGTGACAGTCCCCCATACAGCCTCTTGCGATGGGTACTACTTTTCTGCAACTTTGCATACTACGGAGTACTCCCCTCATACAACCTCTAGCAACATGGTAGTTTTCCCCAGTTTGCACCAACACATGAACACACGCACACTCACTAAAACATGAAGACTACACTCATATCTCTCCCGGTGGGTTACCACTCTTCCCCACATCCGCAACACTTGGACATGCACAACAGCATGTATCTACACAACAACAAACAGATTAACACCCTTTGCCCCCAAACTGCTAACTAGACTCCATATGGTGTCAAATGTAAATATCCATACGGTACTCCCAAAACAAACAAATAGGTGGATAATTTAAACTTCCCAACCTGTCTTGCAGTTCCAAGCATTCAGCACACCATAACGATTAACATAAACTGCAATTTGAAAACAACTGAAGTGAACTTACATGGAAATGTATTAACCTGCCACATGCATTACAAATGTATATGGCTCATGTCAATACGCAAGAATCATCAACCAACTTTTCCCCAACCTAATGACCCTCACAGTTAATGAAAACAAAGCACATTTCTTCACAGAAGCATATATTATAATAGTTACTTAAAGAAAGCCAAATAATCCCACTCATTAATTAACTTACCTCATGAAGCAAGTCACTGTTCCTTAATAGTGTCATATTTGTAAGTCTCCCATTGCAACCCAGGAATCTTGTGACCTCCCATAACAGAACTACTGTCTTGGTACAATGTGGTAACCCTTTCTCCCTCCTCTTCTAGTAGAGGAGCACTTTGTGACCTCCGCATCCATCACTTGTCTATCCACTCTATACGCCCGTTCTTGGCAATCTGTAAAGACTCAATCATACTATCAGCAGTTGGGTCACCCAGTAGTACTTAGTAATATCTGGAATTGCCAGTCCGCCCTTATTGACCCCTCTCTGAAGCTTAGCAAGCACTATACGCGGTGCTCCTCCTTGCCACAGCAATGTACAAACTTTGCTTTCAATTTTCTGGAAAAACTCCTGCGGAAGTCTATATAGTGTATTTTGGAGCACATGGATCAGTTCAATCAATCAATCAGGGGTTTGTTAAAGCGCGACTACTCACCCGTAAGGGTCTCAAGGCGCTAGGGGGGGGCGGGGGTGCAGGTTCCATCCATCAAGGAGGGGGTCTGTCGAAGAGCCAGGTTTTGAGGTTTCTTGCGAAGATGGGGAGCGATGTTGTCTGTCTGAGGTGGAGCGGAAGGGCGTTCCATGCTTTGGCCGCGAGGAAGGAGAAGGAGCGGCCTCCCGATCTGGTCTTTCTGGTGCGGGGGACCCCGGCGTAGGAGAGCTGGGCTGATCGTAGGGTCCTTTGGGGTGCGTGGAATTTGAGTCGGCTGTTCAGGTATGCTGGTCCGGTGCCGTGGAGGGCCTTGTGTGCGTGGGTGAGCATCTTGAAGGTGGTTCTCGCCTCGACAGGGAGCCAGTGGAGTGTGTGCAGGTGCTGGGAGATGTGGCAGTGTTTTGGCAGGTTGAGGACCAGTCTTGTGGCGGCGTTCTGGATGTTCTGTAGCTTGCGGGTGAGGTTTTTGTTTATTCCGGCATAGAGTGCGTTGCCGTAGTCGAGTCTGCTGGTGACCAGGGCGTGAGTGACGGTCTTTCGGTGTTCGAGGGGATCCATTTGAAGGTCTTACGAAGGAGGCGGAGGGTGTGGAAGCAGGAAGACGAGACAGAGTTGATCTGGCGGTCCATTTTGAGCTCGGAGTCCAGGATGATTCCCAGGTTGCGTGCGTGGTCCGTGGGGTTGGCGGGTTTCCGAGGGCGGGGGGCCACCAGGTGTCGCTCCAGGCATCGGGGTTTGGGCCCATGATGAGTACTTCTGTTTTGTTGGTGTTTAGTTGTAGGCAGCTGTTTTTCATCCATTTGGCGACGGCTTCCATGCCTTCTCGAAAGTTGCGTCTGGCGGTGTTGGGCTCGTTGGTTAGGGAGAGGATGAGCTGGGTGTCGTCTGCGTATGACACGATGTTGAGTCCGTAGGTTCTGACGATGGGGGCGAGTGGAGCCATGTAGACGTTGAAGAGCGTCGGGCTGAGGAGGAGCCCTGGGGACTCCGCAGGTGGTAGGTGTGGGGTCCGAGAGGAAGGGGAGTCTGACCCGCTGCGTCCTGCCGGAGAGGAAGGAGCGGATCCAGTCGAGGGCCTTGTCCTGGATTCCTGCGTCGTAGAGTCTGCGTATTAGGGTGCGGTGGGAGACTGTGTCGAACGCCGCTGATAGGTCGAGGAGGATGAGGGCTACTGTTTCTCCTTTGTCCAGTAGGGTGCGGATGTCGTCTGTTGCGGCGAGGAGGGCGGTTTCCGTACTGTGGTTTTTCTGAAGCCGGATTGGGAGGAGTCGAGGATGTTGTGTTCTTCAATGAATGTGGCGAGTTGGCTGTTGATGGCTTTCTCGATGACTTTCGCTGGGAACGGGAGCAGGGAGATGGGTCTGTAGTTTTTGAGGTCGGTGGGGTCCGCTGAGGGTTTCTTTAGGAGGGGTTGACCTCGGCGTGTTTCCAGTCGTCGGGAACGCAGGCGGTCGCCAGGGAGCGGTTGATGGTGTGGCGGAGCATGGATGCGATGGTATCGGCGGCTCTGTTGAAGATGTGGTGGGGGCAGGGGTCCGTGGGGGCCCCTGAGTGGATTGACTTCATTGTCTTCAGTGTGTCTTTGGTGGTGAGGGCTGTCCAGTTGTCAATCGCTGGTTTCCGGGTGTCGGGGGTGGTTGGTGAGGGTTCAGTGTGTTGGTTGTCTTCGTCGAAGTTGTCGTAGATGCTCTTGATTTTGTGGTGGAAAAAGGTGCTGAGTTTGTCGCAGAGGTCTTGTGAGGGAGGGATGTCGGTAGACTCGCTAGTGGGTTGGGCGAACTCCTTGATGATGCTGAAGAGTTCCTTGCTGTTGTGCGCGTGGGTGGAGATTCTGTCTTCAATCGCTTTTTTCCTCGTTTCTCTGATGAGTTGATGGTGGGCGTTGGTGGCGGCTCTGAAGTTGTCGTGGGAGTGTCTCTAAAAGGGAACATAAAAAATACATTTCTGATTCACATAGTGTGCCACCCGACCAGTATTTTGGTTTCTCTCTGGAACTAATTGCATCCAGATATATAACACAACAACCGAGATACACCTAAAACTTGACAGTACGATTGGCTTTTGTCAATTGTTGTTAGCTGTTTAAGATAAATAAGTAACAACAATGATTTGTTATAAATAATTAACTTTGGAAATGTTTCACTTCTGAAATTGTAGTCGGTGAATTAAATAGTATTGAGGCCTCTCTAAGGAGTTTTGGGTTTCAGTTATATGCTCTGTATGTTAAATATATATGCCCTCTTTCTCGTCCATCAGCACATCTTCAACTGCCTCTATTTCCTCTTCAGCACCCTCTTTTCACTATTCCCCGAATGCACTTCCTCGCATCTCCCTGATATCACCACTTCCAAACATATAATGCACTCACTCACATCTAAGCACTTTATTTCCTTTATTTCCTTTTGCCTTGAAAATATTTTGACATCTGTGTACACACATTTTCATAGAATTTCAATTGCAACAGAAATACATGAACATTGTTCTGTGTGCTCTGCAGGGAGGCCAACCCACTGACTGGCACTTTGCTTTGCCTTCAGCCTCAGCGCCAGAGCTCTCAATCACAGCCCCTCATAAACACCTGGTATGACTCAAAGTATGAACTATACAAGAGTAATAAGATGCTCAAAATAATACAGAAACACGGCATGATGAAATAGCTAACAAGCTTGGGAAATGCAAGATTAAGTAAAACATGTGAAGTAAGAAAGGAACTAAATCGCCTTAACGTATTTAACGTTCATTGTTTGTAAATCAGTCCATGTTTTTCGCATTAATGTTAAGGTCATGAAGATAGGGCCAGTTTTATCGCCATGCAGCAGATAACTGCCTACATATTTCTCCCTTTGAGCTTGACTCTGCTATTTGGATATTCCCGACACATCAGCCACACTAGTTTCATGAATATGAATTTGTGTGCACGTTCTCAGACAAGTCAGTCACGTTTGACATAGGTAATTTCT
The DNA here is from genome assembly GCA_963921515.1 of Calotriton arnoldi. NCBI lineage: Eukaryota > Metazoa > Chordata > Amphibia > Caudata > Salamandridae > Calotriton > Calotriton arnoldi. The sequence goes on along the minus strand of CAWUFW010007453.1, from coordinate 565,643 downwards.
GGTATTAACTATCCATTACAAGCAACTGATGTTGGTAAAAGGAGGTAATCGCTGCAGCCATCTTCTGCTAGTTCACTATATAACTTTAATTAACATCTGGGCTGTGAGGCTATGGCAGTCATTCATGTTTCTTCGAGGATATACCACCCCTTGTCCATGCTCAGGAAGCATTCTGTGTCTGGAAAATCCTTGTCTCTAAGCCACCTCTGGTTGTCAATTCACTTTAACCCTACCCGGGTGCACAGGTTCAGCAGAATACTAATGGGGTCTAACTCACTAAGCTACTTACAGTTTTTAAAAAAAGCATTTAATTACGTGATGCATAATCTATTGGAAAGTTCATGAAGTTTACAAACTTCCCCCTACCACTGTTTATCCAGAGGCGGCTCCTCCATTAGGGCGGAGGAGCGCCACCCCACTGCTTTTTCGAAGTGCTAGAAGCACAAACATAAAATGGTATTTTAAATACCATTTTATGTTTCTGCTTCTCGTGCTGCAAGAAAGCAGAAGACAGGGGTATGCCTGGTTGGGGGCGAGCGGGAGGCTATGCCTGGTTGGGGGTGGGCGGATGGGCGAGTCGGGGAGGAGCGGCTTGCACCACTCTGAGTACCCTGATTGTTTGGTCTGCCCTGGGGCCGACCAAAGCAGTCATGCGCACTCTACATTTTCTCTATGTAGGCTGCATGCAGCCTACATAGAGAAAATGGCCTCCCTACAGGTGCCCGGATGGGCGCTGTCCGGGACTCCGCACCAATCACAACGCTGCCATTGCAGCGTTGTGATTGGCTTACAGGAGGGTAGAGAGCATGCCTGTTCCTGTTTCTGTTGAGGAGCAGGAGAACGCGGGACACCTGGCCCAGGAGCAAAGGCGGCGCGGGACCCGGTCAGGTAAGTTTTATTTATTTTTATTTTAAACCCCCCGCGGTAACCCTCAAGGGCCCCTCGAACCACGTAGTATTGCGAGCCCCAACGTGTTTAGCCAGGGTTACTTTCCCCCTACCACTGTTTAGCCAGGAATACTTTGCAGCCCAGTAAGTGAAAAAAAAAGAGCTGAGGAGAAAGGCATTTTCATCGATTATGTGCAGATAAGGACATTTGGCCAAAAATGTTAATTTGAAAGTGACGTGTTCTGCGCAGGCTGCCTTTTTACCTAGAATCAAACTGGAACTTGGTGGTTGCTGCAAGGGAGGGCATAAGGTATGGGGGCCTCATACTAACAGAGAGGGGAATGCAAGTCTCAAACAAAAAATTAAATGCACAGATAACAAGCATTCAGCAACTAAAGTGAGTACCCAGAAGATATTTGGCTCAACTTAACAAGGGTACAAAAACCCTGCTTGCCTTTTGGGTCAATTTCACGGCGTTACAAATACAACAGCTCCACTTCTAAAGGGGCCAGTGACGTGCAGCCAGGGCCTGGGGTATCACAGTGGGGCAGGTTAGCCTGGCAAGGAGTCTTAGCACAATATACATAAACCAAGATCAGCATGATAACACGTACCAGTCCCAAGGACAAGGCACCTGATCACATGTGCTTGCATCCACTCCTACATGTGACGAATGGGAAAGGGTGGGATCTATGCCTGTGAAGGACAGACATCTGGAATCACACAGGGATTGGGACTCTGATGCCCAAAACCATGACGCTAAAAGTGTCACCAGCCTACAGTGGATACTGTCATAGCCCACAATAGAAATGAAGGGCTTTAGAACGGTAAGCCCTTGGTATTGCGTTACAGTTCTTAAAGTTGATTTACTGCCTGGCTTCCATCTCCTGCTACAGAGCAAGGCGAGCAGGCAGCCTGGGACGGACAGCCCAGGCTTAAATACATCGATTTGTGTAGGATCCAATCGTATCTCTAAATAAATCGATCTATTTAATATTTGTGTAGGAATGTGTGGAAATTTTATTGGGGGGCAGCCCCGGAGCCCTAATGGAGAAACAACCCCTGCTGCACATATTTCTATATGACTGATTGCAGCCAGCAGCAGTGGGTGCTTCTCAAAACCTGGTTCGAGCATTTTCTTCCAAAGCTAATGCAGTGCAAGACACTGGGCGAGCACACACTTTAAAGTGGCTGAAGTTGTCACGCTGTACAACTTGCACATTACAGTAACATTAATGCAGTAAGATATGGGGCAGTTTTGAATGTGTTTAATATTTCAAAACCATATGTTCCCACTGCTTTATAAGCCATGCTTTATCACTAAATTCATTTGTTTTAAAATGCACCATTTGCCAACCTTTTCTCAATTTTTTTTCTTGGGAGGAGTACCCACTCTGGACCCCACATTTGTCCATTAAGTTTGCTCGCATCTCTAGCTACATAAAAGTCATACCCAACTTTTACGCCCGCCGCTTTCAAATGTCACCAGCTGCCACTGCGCCTAATATCTTATATGGTCCTGGCACCTTGCCTTAAACTGTATTATTTATAACCTCATATGTTTGATTGAGTGAGATTACTAGTGTATTCGATGGATCGTGACACTTATACATTGCTGAATCTATCTTAAATAGGCACTCACTTTTCGGGTCGTCATATAGCCCTTGGAAATTGTCGTCCCAAGCTTGCGACTATATATGGAAGTCGACCTCAGGAGTTATCTGACGACCTTCATTTGCAACAATGTGTCAAAAAGTTCTATTTTGCCCCCTTCTGGCAACAGCTGAAAGGTCATTCCACATCTCATTGTCCCAGTCAGTCCTTGCAGTCTTTTGTGCCCCTTTATAGTTTTTCTTTGCTATTGTGATGGCTTTCTATCCTTACTTTTGATTGCATTTATGGGTGCAGTTTTGCTCTGTCTACATTGTTTATTATACAAAGAGGTCCCTCTAACTTGCCTAGTCTTGCATCCTCTTTCTTCTCTAGTAATTAGCATTCTTATATCGTCATAATGTTTCCCATGGATAGTCAGTAAGTCATTTGAAATGGGGCAGGGTTCGTGTTATCTCCCAATTGTTAAAAGACTGTGGCTACTCTGCTGCAGATTTGAGCTAGTAACTGCAGAATATGTGCGACCTGTGACCACATCAGTGTGCGCATATTGGTATGTTAATATATTTTGTAAAGCGCCATGTAGGCGTCTTGACGCTGTGTCTAAGGGAGTGTCACATCACAGGCGAAGAACAAGGACCTAATCAATGGACAACAGGGAATAGCCCGTTTGTAGGAGCTTTCTGAGGATGAGCAGGTTAATCTGTGCTCTCACGTGGTCAGGCAGAGCATTCCACCAATTACAGGTATTGTAGGGAAAACCTTTTCCTCCCCAGCGAGCTTTCTTTATCCTCGGAACCACAACCTTATTGGCAGTTAGGGATCAAAGGTTGCACGAAGGTATGTACCAAATGAACTTTAATTGAAGCGTGAGAGGGGCAATCTTGTGCAGGGCCTTACGGGCCAAGCGCAGGGCTTCCCACGTTATCCGCTCTCTAATGGGAAGCCAATGGAGATTGCGAATACTCTGAGACATGGGGCTAAATTTAGGAAGATTCAACAGGATACGGGCAGCTGCATTCTGCAGCATTTGGAGTTATTAAGAATATTCTGCTGTGAGCCCACATATAATGCGTTGCAGTAATCCAGCCTTGTTAAAAAGAACCAGGCCCTAGGATCAATAGAACTCAGGCTCCTATTGGACCTAGTTAAGAAGCCCTCCATTATTAGATGGAGAATATTATTATCACTGCTGTCCTCTGGAGCACAGCCATGCCTTTAAAAAATGCCCAGAATGGTAAGTCTAGCATTATGTAACTGATTCTACCAGACTCTTAAACTCCTCCAAAGGTAGGCGTTCTTTCAACATCGAATATAGTTCGCCCATTGCATGCTCTAAGACCGTAGCTAATAGTCGTGCCCATTAGTTGGGTCGCTAGTTTTGACCATTTTTTAACTTGAGGGAATTCCAACTTGGGGACTCCCCACTTTTCACCCTCATCCTCAGTGAATGCATGGGCCGAGCCATCGAGTGGTTTGTATGTGATATCGGTGGTCTATTGCCGGGATACCCTTAAATTATGATCTGTTGCTGACTAATGGTTACTTACTCAATATTTGTACTATTGCTCCTTTTGTATAACTTTATAATAGTTAATTTGGCCCTCCCTTGTGTGACACTCCAGACCTAGGATATCCTAAGAGGAGATGGCATTACCTTAATTCTGAGACTGAGGGGCGATTTTACCCATGTAATTAGGCCACCTGCTGTCCTGCCCCAGGCATGCTGAACTGCATTAAAAGCATATGTTAAAAACCAGATCTGGAAACTGTGTTTATACACCATGACTCATGGAACATACAAATGTCAAAATCATCGATAAAACTGTCCCACTTGGAATCAGTGATCTTTGATTTCAAACCTGCCCCATTCCAAGATGATAAAACTCCAGTTGTTGGATTCAGCTTTGTTTTGTATCAAGATGTTATTTTTTTTTGTAAACCTTTTTATTGAATTTTCCAGGTGCAGACAGAGTATACAAGCATAAACAACATCATTCGCAGTTATTCATCAGTTACATTATATTGTCAGTGTGGTGAACAAATGAGTTTGTTGAGTGTTTGGGCGTGTTTTGTCCTCCATACGTGGCATATGCGTTCTAGAGTGTTCTGGATCTGTGATGATGCGTTTTGTTTTTGGACCTCGTCAGTGTAACTCCACTGCAGTTGTGGATAGTGTGCGAGTGCCGTTTTTAACAAACCAACTAGGGGGGTAACTTGGGGGGTGGAATTGGGGATGGGGTGCAGGGCTGTGGCATCGAGTTTTCTACAGCGGTCTGGGCATCACTAGGTGTCGCTCCCTCACTGAGGCGCATGTGGACTTTGTGTGGGGGAAGGGGGGGTTGGGTTCCCCTTGAACGGTTGTGCATGGGGTGCGGGGGGTTGTGGGGCGCTGCGGCGCCTGGGTGGCTGCCGGGGATTCCATGGGTGTCCTATGTATTTGTTTGAACTCATGGAGGAGAGCTGCTCATTCCATGGAAATGGGGTGACGCACGTTCCCCGTGCCTCCTCCAGCCTGATCGCTTCTTCTTCTGCAGCGCCCCATTTTATGACCGCTCCTCTCCACGCTTCTATCGGGGGACCTGTAGGTGAGCACCAATGCATTGTGATGCTTCGTTTCGCTAAGAGCAGGGTTAGCACTGCAAATCGTGTTTCTATCTTTTTCTTTCTCTGGCTTTTAAATATTCCCAGGGCACATGCCTCCCATGTGTTGAGGTTTGTCAGACCGGCGATTGTCAAATCGTGGTGTGTATTTTTGACCAGTAGACCTGCAACTCGGGGCATGTTCAGAGCATATGCACAAATGTAGCGCTGGGCCGATGGCAGCGGGGGCATTCGAATTGTGCTGTAGGATAAAAACGCTGAAGCCGCGCTGGAGTGAGATACACCTGGTGTAGTGTGTTATATTGGATATTTTTGAAGCGCTGGTTGCATGATACTTTCTTATGGTGCTCTAGGGCTGTGAGCCATTCTTTGTCATGAAATGTGCGGCCGAATTCCTCTTCCCATTTTTCTTGGAGCCGAGTTAGCGGTGTGGCCGTGAGTGTTATGATGGATTTGTAAATCCATGTGATGAGGTGGCGCCCTGTGCCCATGTTTAATATCGCATGTAACGTTAGGGTATCTGTGGTTCTCCGTCCGTCAGGTTCCACGTTTTCCTACAGTCAGAAATGAGCTGCCTGTGCAGGAGGAACTGCCCTGGGGGAAGCCCGCTCCCCTACGTCAGACTCTCAAAGGAGGCTAGTTGACCCTCAGTGAACAGTGATTCTACTTTTGTGAGTGCATATTCTGTCCAGACCTGCACCTCCCGGGAAGTGTAATGGCCGCGCCTCTTGGGGAGACCTGCCAGCGGAAGCAGTGGAGAATACATCGGTGTGGCGTGGGAGAGGCGGCAGAGTCTGAGCATGCAGGACCTCACTACTTTCACTAGGATGAGATGGGCTGGATTTGGCTTAGTGCCCGGAAGAAGAAGTCGATGTATCATAGGGATTGTCAGGGGCCCGATTGTGTATCCGTCTCTTGTATTTGACGCCTGGTTGTCCAGCATGATAGCCATTGCAGCTGCGCTGCGAGGAAGTAGGCTTCAAAGGATGGGGCGCCTAATCCGCCCTGGTTGTGTGGGGGTTGCAATGTCACTAGGGCTACCCTGTGGCATCCTCTCCCCCAAATCAGTGATACCAGTGAGGAATTCAACTCCTGGAAGAAGGCTTGTGGGGGGATCAACGGGACGTTCGCGAAGTAATAGAGGAGGCGGGGTACCACCACCATTTTCGATAGGGCTACCTTCCCTTTGGGGGCCAGTGGCAGTGTGCGCCAGAAGTCAATCTGAGCTTTAATGCCTCTTAGGGCTCTGTAGTGGTTACCCTCGAGGAGATCGCTCGGGGTATGGTAGAGCCTGATACCCAGGTATCTCGGGCATCCCCGTTCCACACCAGCCTGACTGCCCCTGCCCGTATTTCCAGATGAGGAGCATCCGGGTGGAGGGGGTAGACGGTAGACTTTTCCCAATTCACGTTTAGTCCCGCTGCCCTTCCGAACTTGTCCAGCGTGGCACAGAGCGGAGAGAGGTCCATTGTAACGTCCCTGATATAGATAAGAAGGTCATCCGCGTACAGTGATACACTGTGGGTGCGGCCCTGCAGTGGTATTTCTCAGTGTTCGCCCCCCTCCCTGAATCTGATTGCTAGTGGCTCCATTGCGAGAGCGAATAATAGGGGGGACAATGGACATCCCTGACGCGTCCCGCGGGTCACCTGGAGAGGTGGCGATGCGTGCCGGCCTATGCGAACCCGAGTCGCGAGGCCAGTGTATAGCAGTTTGATATGCGCCATGTGGTTGGAGCCGATTCCCACCTGTTCAAGACCGCAAATAGGTACTGCCATGCTAGGGTGTCAAAGGCCTTCTCAAGGTCCAGCACGAGGCATGCGGCACGCGGGAAGCGGTCCCGCACCCCGTCCTGGACATGGAAGAGCCTACGGATATTTTGGGAAGTATTTCTCCCTGGAACGAATCCGCACTGGTCAGGGTGCACCAGGTTGGGAAGCACCTCTGTGAGTCTGTTCGCCAGGATCTTGCCTGATATTTTACAGTCCGCCGTGAGCAGAGTGAATGGTCTGTATGATGACCTAAGTAAGGGGTCACGGTCTGGTTTGGGGAATGTCACCAGTATGGACTCGCACATAGATTTGGGGAGTGTTCAGGCTTCTAAGGCTGCCTGGTAGACTATATCTAGCCTCGGGCCAGTTGGGAGGAAAAAGTGCCATAGTATTCTATTGGGAAGCCATCGTGGCCGGGGTCTTTGTTCTTGGCTAAGTGGCGGATCGCACTTTTAATTTCTGCCGGTGTGACCTGTTCGTCTAGGGCCGCCCTGTCAGCGGCGGTTAGCTGTGTCATGGTGACTGAATGTAGGATTCTGTCTATGGGCTCCCCCCTGTCTGGCTGTGGCTCTCTGTATAGTTCTGCGTAATACTCATGGAAGGATTGTATGATTTCCGACTGTGTATAGGTGACTGCGCCTGCTGCGTTTATAATGCTGGTTATGGGTTGCGTGTCTATGTTTTGCCGGATTAACCAGGTTAGTAGGGTCCCGGCTCGATTCCCTTCTCTGTGGGTTCTAGCAGCATGGATGCAAAAGTTGTATCTGCGAAGATCTGGCAGGCTTCTGCGTACTTGGGCGAGGGCCTGTGCTTCCCGGTTTGTTGGCCTGCACCCGGTTATACTGTTGTCAAAGTCTCTTCCCGACTGTTGTTTACTTCCGCCTATTCCCTTCCAAGGGTCCAGCGCCTCTCAATTGGCCTCTCTCTGCTGCTAGAGTCAATACTGTGGTCAGGGTTTCTGAGGGCTCACTCCCATGTGGTGCCAATCCTCCCCCGGTGGCACCGGGGCCTCCAGTTGACCTGTTTCTTATGTAGAGGGTGGTGTCCCCTTTACTGGCGGTGGCGGTCTTGTCTCTTGGGGCAGTTTGGCGAGACGGATATGCAAGATTGTGGGTCCTGTCTTCCCCCTCCACTCTCCCAGCGTCTACCTGTCCGTGAGTGGGCCCCCCCGGGTCCCCTGACGCTTACTGCGCATGGGATTGCAAGTTTCCAGCAATCGAGGTATGGGGGGGGCGCTGGATTCGCTGGGGAGCCGGGTGGGGGGGAAGAAGTGCAGACCCACCGGTTGCCTTCTGTTGCAGCTGACTGCGTCTCCCTCGTGGTCCCTTTCTGGGGCTGTTCCTCTGGCACCAGTCTGTGCCTGCTCGGGGTCCCCAGGCCGCCCGGCGCCGCCGAGAGGTTCCTGTCTGTAGCTCCTTTGGGTGCCTCTTGCGGTTAGCTCTGCCTACCTTCGGCTCAGTTGTAGGATCCGGCTCGTGGAGTCGCGATCCGTTGGGGGGCCGCGATGTTCGCGCCTTTCACCCGGGGCCTTTCGTTGGATTCTCAGCGCAGAGATCGGCGGCAGCCAAACCTCTGCTCCTTAGCTGCTGGTCTTATGTGCGTTTTCAGGGCTGCGTTGTCTTTGAAGGATGGGCCCTCCCGGGCTCTCGGCTCCCAGAGTCCCACAGCAGCACGATTCGTCCTACAGCAGTCACTTGGCGGGCACCATTTTGAAATCAGGCGCCCGACCTAGCGGCCGCCCGAGATTGGCTGTCCGCGTCTGTCCTCCACCCCATAGTAGTTCCAGCCGATGCCTCTGGTGTTCAGGGACCCGGCGTGAGTCCCCTGGATGATTATCGAGTCCCCGCTATAGCGAATGGGTGACGCGTATCGGGCCATCGCGCGGAGCCTAAGTAGAGCGCGTCCGACATCGTGGCTGGTAAAGCCACACCCCCCATCAAGATGTTATTTGATGTAGGGTTTGCAGAAAGTCACTCCCCACAGTTTGCATCCTCAATTAGCCAAGAAGGCTGTGTCTTGTCACTAGCATCTATTAGGCTCGCCATCAAATGTCCTTGTTGTGCGGATTATATTTTGAACGGATCTCAGTGTTTATGGGAGAAGATGAATGAACGTCCAATGCCACTAGGTCATCAATAAGATTACATGATCCCAATACTATTTCAATGTAATTTGAATCAGCCCTTGAGAGGAATGACTGATATTTTCAAAATATCAGAGTGGGTAAGAGATTGATATCCTGGATTTCCATTATCCAATGAATTACTTAATTTGTTAGGGCTTCACCACCCTTTGAATTCCAGTTAGATAGTTTGGCAAGATTGTGGGGCATATTAGCAAGGGCACTATCGCCGCTTTAGCGGCACTTTTTGCCGCTAAAGCGGCGATATTCTTATCGCCCTATCAGCAAACTGTCTCTAACAGCAGTTAGCAACAGTTTTCGGGCATTAGCGCCCGTGTTTTACCGCTTTGCATGTCAGCGATATTTATCGCTAATGACATGCAAAGTGGAGCGTTCCCGACGAACAAACCTGGGAAACACCCGCTAACAGGCCTATCGCCTATTAGCAAGGTGGCCATGGCCCCAGTTAGCGACGTGAAAAGTCGTGCTAACCGGGGTCATCGCTCATTTATTTAACACCTGCAATTAGCAGGTGTTAGCCATATCTAACATGGGGTGGATTATGCTGATACGACCACAGGGTCGTATCAGCAAGGTTATTGCCGTTTTCCATGAAACATCGCTGAAAAACCAGCGATGTTTCATGGAAAACACCGCTATGGCTGGAATAATTATCGCCATAGCGCTAAATGTCGCTAATACAGCGTTAGCATGGCAAATTATTCCGACGATAGCCGGGCGATAGAAAAGTGCTTGCTAAACACGCTTTGCGATGTTTAGCGCACTTTTTAGATAATATGCCCCTGTGTCTTTTAACTCACTCACTGGGGCTCACCTTAGCGCTCAGAGACTACCTTAATGGGATGATTGGTTAACCTTAAATACAATAAGAATAAATGAATAGTTTTTACCTTGAATTAGTCAAATCCCATTTAGGCCCTGATTCTGAGTTTGTCAGTACTCAGGTGCTTTTTATCATACCAGAAAAATAACAACACCGTGCGACAGATAATAGCACCTATTACGGGTTTCTGGGGAATAACGTGCAATTTTTGCTGTTTACAGGGCCAAAATATGCATGATACTGTAAATACAAAACACTTTTCCCCTGTTAAATTCCAGCAGCTTTGACCTGCCAAAATGTAATGAAGGATGAGATATTTAACATACCTGGTAAATACCAAATGCAGATTACCATCTCATAATTCTGACCCCAGTCCAACAGAGTTTTATGCAAGGGACGGAAAACACCAACCTACTCTTATTCAGGGGCTAAGCAGGGCCAGCTTTAACACTGGTGGCGCCCTGTGCGACAATGTTTGTTGGCGCCCTCCCAATGACCACCTCTGCCATGGATTCCCCCACTGCCACCCTTTAACAGTGCCCCTCAAGTCTCCATAACCCCTGTCTCTCAGATTCATTTAGTTTTATAGCACCACTCATACCAGTGTAAGGTGTCAGAGCACTGTACATCACACAGACATTGCACAGAGACAATCATATGTGTGTAGATCAGTGTATAGGAAATGTTACATCAGACAGGAGTACAATGTGTAGGAGTCAGATGTCATCGATACTGGTAGGCAATATAGTGTAAGAGTCCTTATTCGGTAAAAGCACAAATTCAGAATTTGTAATGTAACACCATTGTTAGGGGTTCTCTTTAATAACAAGAATTGCTTTCTACCCAAATGAACCCTTTTGGCAAGATTAGGATAATGAAAGACTGGGCGAAAAAAACATAGAACTCTAACATATACCTTGCAGTTTGCAGCAGCTCTTTGATGACAGTTAATAGCTCAATATTTTATATTAGGATTTTGACTTATAAACTACAAGTAACAAAATGATCTCTCTTACAGAAGCAGTAACCCACTGACCTATTTACATTTTATGCACTTTGTGATCTCCATGGTACACGTTCTTTGCAGCAGGCATTTTAACCCTCTGCGCTACCTTACGATGAGCCAAAAAAAACTCTGTCTCTTTCCAGTTAGACGATTAATCACTGGAGTTATCTTGACATTTTAATTGATGCCTGAAAATTGCTGGAGGCAAAGAAGGTGGAAAATGATAATATACTTGCAGAAATGACGCCCCACCCCAATTCAGCGCCCGGTGCGGTTGCACAGATCGCACCGCCCTAGAGCCGACCCTGGGGCTAAGTGTGCTGCACTTAGATATTCAAAGTGCATTAAATGTGGCTTTTGCCTTTGGAAACGTAGGCCTTTGCGTGACATAGCTACATATGAACATTTTGTATGTGCTTGGTTTACATGTTACTTGAACTAGGAGGCGTGAAGCACTGGGGGGCACCATTCTCTCTCCATCAGCATGAAGCAAAGGGGTGGGGCCACATACTTGACTGCGAACAACGTTTACAGAATGAATGCTTGAGTACTGTGTATTTTCTCTTGCCAAAATACACTTTGTGGCTCAGAAGCATGGGTGCATGTCCAGTCAGATGCCTCATCAGAGTACTGCATTCACTCTAGAAGTCTTTGTTAAACATATGGTTACCAGTGATTAATTTGAGGCGATGGTTTACGGTGCTCAGCACTGGCACTTAATCATCAACACCGGTGCTATAGTTTCATGAGTACCAGTTAAGGACACATTCATTTTTGGTAGGCATGTGGAGGTTGAGTGATTTGCCCTGAATCACATGATATTGAGCTGATGCTAAGACTCAAACCTGATTCCCCAGCTCCGAAGTCGGCAGCACTGGCCATTAGGCCACATCCTCTCCCCACTTCCTGGTTAGTAGTTGGCTCTGTTTTAGGCAGCGTTACAGGAGAAATGGGCTGGTGCAAACTCCCTCCTGACGAGAGCCCCTGCACTTATTTTTTTTAACCACTGATGGTTACAGGTTAGAATCCTGACGGTCCCCTCAGAATTTCATCCAAGGTTTATTAAATAGGTCCCACTGAGTTGGTTAATAATAATGCTGTGTTATCAACGCCAAGAAACCCCTTGGGCAGCAGACGTGCACTTTAAACTGCTGTACAAGTGAGCACGGGTGAAATAGCTGGTGTCTCACCAAGATCTGCAGTGCCTTTAATGATGTACAGTTTGAGACAACTCTGCGCCTTTAGGTTCTGTTTTAACTCAGGGTGTTGCTCTTGTGTGCCCATTGAGGTCAAGATACATTAGATGCACGTGCAGCAATGAATCATTTATACATTTTACAGCAAGCTTACTTGCTTATTATCACTATGTCTCCTGTGGTTGAAAGCTTCTGCCCCTTACCCTGGTTTTTTTTCGGTTGAGGGCCAGTGGCGGCTGGTGACATTTGAAAGTGGTAGGGTGTAAAAGTTGGGTGTAAGTGTTGAGCCGCATGCAAAGAGCACAAGCATGGTCAACAGAAAGGGTGTTTGGGGGGTTCATTCCCAGAGAAGATTTTGAAGAAAACAGTGGCAATTGTACATTTCAAATCAAATTTGAAAAAGAAAGAAGGTTTATTAAGCAATTGTGATTGTGTAGTGTTGAAATATTTAAACACATCAAAAACTGACCCATATCGTACTGCATTTAATACGTTCAACAGCTACTGGAGTGAGCCACTTGTACAATTGGACATAAGTACACTGAAACTATGGAAATGCCACACGTAAGCAATCTGAAGACTTGACAGCTGTAAATAAACACTTGACCATCAAATCACCATAGTGCAAAACCTGCCAGTGAGAGCAGATGTGCCCCTGCAAAGAATGACTAACAATTATTTAGGACCAATGTCCAGGGAATGGAGTTCATTATTTTTACTGAGTCAACCAACAATGTGGAGCTGGGATGTCGTCCTGCTGGAGTGTCTAGTATGAAGTAAACCTGCACAATGCTACACAGCCCTGAAAAATGGAAATCTGGTCTTGAATATTAGATGGTGACATTCACATTTGAAAGAATAGAATTTGCCTTTTGTAAGTTTATAATTGTCAACAATTAAAACCTCACAAAAAGAAAATTAAATTGCTTCAAATGTGAATGTTACCAAGTAAAATTCAGACTAGCTTTCCCTTCCTCTAATTTCACTCTACACACTCCGGCAGGCAGCAATCACCAGGGAGGAACACATTCCAGCTCATGATTTATGACTTCCTAGCAATAAAACCAGTAATTTACAGAGCTTTTGGTTGTGCAATTAAGAGTTCACAGGTTTGTACAAACCCCTGGCACCTTTCCAAGCATTCATTCAAATGAAATCTCTTAGCTTTCCAAGTCTCTCCAGCCTGCAGTACAAAGACACATCACTTTCCCTGTACTCACACATGCACCTCTCCGTCGGGCAAAATCAGCACACAGCAGAACTCAGCAGTCACTGAAGAAATGCCCTAAGCTCAAGCATCTCCTAAAATCTGATCTGTTTTTGTAACCAGCAACACTTGAAAAACTCAAGTGATATTTTTCGGCACTTTCGCCACGAACTAGTTCTGGCTCAGAGACTGATTAACTTGCACCGTCTGAAGTCTATTCAATATACTGATAGTGTCTGGCATGTGATATATTGCTAAACTGTGCATTCATCAATATGAATAACTTTACCCCTTTTTGTGGCATTCTTGGCCTCACCACAGAATCACGACAGGAGGACGCTGGTTTGCTTGGACTCGGAGTCAGAGAACATGGCATTTGTTAGTAGCAAACACTTGCTCAGTGAGCTATTCTCTCCGATGGTAACAATACCCCCTGCTAACCCGTGATACAAATTCAAATCTCTGTCAGCTTTACTTTCATTTTACTTGCACTGAGGTGATAGCATCACCCTTGCCATATGACAGGATCAGAAACAAACATGTTTACAGATCAAAAAAGAATATATTGCATACAGGCTGCGGAATGCAAAAAAAGAAATCTAAGCGAGTGAAGTAGCAATCCTTTGGGGGGTTTTCTCGGGTATTCGAAACAAGTGCGTGGGGAGGGAGGGCTGAGCGTGGTTTGGAGACCTTCTGCTCAGTGGCAGACAACTCAAACACTCGATGCTTGCTATAATCCATCATCCAAATTTAAGGAGGGACACACTAGGTCTAGAGGAAAACGCCAGGGTTAATATATAGTATTAAAAGTGGCTTTGAATGGAGCAAGGTGAATTCCTCTACAGGCACAACCTGCACCAGATGCAGTCCGTGGTCTAGAACATGGTGCCAAGTTCATTTATAAAGCACTTTTAGAGATGTTCCACTAGGTTGCAGAAGATTTCATGACCCCAAGTCGGTGGCTAAAACCTTCGGTGTCCGTTTGGACCAATCTCTCACTATGAAAGATCAGGTAGTAGGTACCACTGGTACCTGTTTTTATATGTTGAGTCTCTTGCAGAGAGCGTTACCTCGCCACCCTTTATCCGTACAAAAAACTCTGATCCAGGCTCTGGTGATTAGTCATTTAGACCAATGTAATGCGCTTTTAGCGGCTGCAAATGAATCCTTACTGAATAAACTACAGGTGCTCCAAAATACTGCAGCCCGACTGGTTCTCAATGTGCCACCCAGAACAGCCGCTCTCCCTCTTTTGCGATGTCTTCACTGGTCCCTATACATCAGAGAATCAAGTTTAACGTCTGTTGTATTGTATACAAAGCACTAAATGGCAAGGGTCCTAGCTATCTAACTGAAAACTTAATCCGCTATCAGCCACGTAGATTCCTACGTTCAGGGGAGAAATCCCTCCTTGTTTCCCCCCGTTTTAGGAAGTCTCGTATGGGGACAAAGCCTTTTTCTGCATTGCTCCAATATATTGGAATCTCCTGCCTTGGATGTTCGAAAGTGTACAGACCTCCTCCTTTTTAGGAAACTTCTCAAAACAGAACTCTTCTGCAACTGATTCTACTGGTACGGTGTCCCGGCTTCTATAGCACGGAGATACCCCTTAGGGGGTGATTCCGGCGCTTTACAAATTCCATCATTCATTCATTCATGACAGGTAACTTATTATATTCCCAACTGTCCCCATCACCTATCCCCTCTAACAATCTGTCCTCCTCGCCCCCAGTGCTCATTGTGACGCTGCGCACTCCTGCTTCAGTCCGCTGCCCTCTCCTTCCTGGGACTGTCTGTCCTCCTGGGACTGTCTGCCCTCCTCCTCTCCTTCCTGGGACTGTCTGTCCTCCTCCTCTCCCTCTATGGATTGTCTGTCCTCCTCCTCTCCCTCTATGGACTGTCTGCCCTCCTCCTCTCCCTCTATGGACTGTCTGTCCTCCTCCTATCCCTCTATGGACTGTCTGTCCTCCTCCTCTCCCTCTATGGACTTTCTGTCCTCCACCTATCCCTCTATGGACTGTCTGTCCTCCTCCTCTCCTTCCTGGGACTGTCTGTCCTCCTCCTCTCCCTCTATGGACTGTCTGCCCTCCTCCTCTCCCTCTATGGAGTGTCTGCCCTTCTCCTCTCCCTCTATGGAGTGTCTGCCCTCCTCCTCTCCCTCTATGGACTGTCTTCCCTCCTCCTCTCCCTCTATGGATTGTCTGCCCTCCTCCTCTCCCTCTATGGACTGTCTGCCCTCGTCCTCTCCCTCTATGGACTGTCTGTCCTCCTCCTCTCCTTCCTGGGACTGTCTGTCCTCCTCCTCTCCCTCTATGGACTGCCTGCCCTCCTCCTCCTCTCCCTCTATGGACTGTCTGCCCTCCTCCTCCTCTCCCTCTATGGATTGTCTGTCCTCCTCCTCTCCCTCTATGGACTGTCTGCCCTCCTCCTCTCCCACTATGGACTGTCTGTCCTCCTCCTCTCCCTCTATGGACTGTCTGTCCTCCTCCTCCTCTCCCTCTATGGACTGTCTGTCCTCCTCCTCTCCCTTATGGATTGTCTGCCCACCTCCTGGCCTCTCCTTTCTGAGATTGTCTGTCCTCCCTGGCTGTCAGGTAAACACAATCCGGGCTGCAGGCACTGAAGAAATATGGTATCGCTGCACATTGAAACACTGATGAGGTGAAAGAAAGCAGCGTGTACACCAGGAGCCTGGGAGCAGCCTGTGACCAAAGCTCAGGGTGTAGGCAAGCTTTGCGTGTCATCATGCCTGAGTGGACACGACAGCACACGAGGAGAACCCGAGATTTGGGGGAGGGGGAAAGCTGTTCGAGTATCGGCGCCGGCTGTATATAGTTAGTTAGCTGCCTGCAGCGCAACCAGAAGTCTTTGGCAATGGGACCATTTCAGCGCTCTCAAAAAATTAGCGCCAGCACTGCAGTGCCCCGGCCATTTGTTGTATACCAGGACTGATGTATACATACAAGTGAACACACACACACAACGTGACCCCACCAATTAATTTCAGAGACCAGACACCATCTGTCTCACACCGTCACCATGTGTGGAAAACAATGTCCTGGCCTGGTTGTGGCCCGTTCAAGTTCCATTTTGCTTTGGTGATCCTCAAAGGAGATTGGAGGGGAGAGAACAATGTTCTCCATATCTAGCGAATGATAGCAAGCAAACGCCAGATGGAGCAAGAAAGGCAAGGAAGGGCCTGGCGCTGCAATACTATATCAGTGCAAAAAAGTATATTTAACCCCTGCCTTTGTCAAACACTGTTTAGGTCTCGCCTACGCAGTGCGCATGGGCTGCGTAGGAGGAGACCACTTGAAATCGATTCGGTTTTTCTGCCAAAAACGTGCACGCATTGCATTGCTTTCAATGGCAACGCGTGCACGTTTGGCGATTCCCTTGCAGGAGCGAACTTTGAAACCATCTGTTTGTAATTAACTTGCAAACAGATGATGCGCCAGCTCGCTCCCGCAAGGGAAACGCTGTGTTTGTGGCTTTCCCCATCCAGAACTAGGGATGTGCTGCCACCTTGTGGCCGTTAACACAGCAGCATGCCAAAACCGGAAAATGCTGTTTTGCCTGGAGCCAAACTTACATTCACCGTTATATTCCTTCCCTCATTTGCACCGCATGCTCTTGCCCCCCACTTCTGCCCCTTGGCAGACTACCCTCCGGGATCGCCCACAATTACCCATATGGGAGCAACTGTAGGAACACTGGTAAGACCCTTGAACATGCAAATCTAGCTTTGCACATCACCTGTCAGTGTTGCCATGCAATGTTCCACGTTCAGCCTAACGTGCGCAACAAAACGCGCAAATAAAAAGCTTTGAGAAGCACGCTCGGCATTGTATTAAACGACCAGAGCCCGAGCACTGAAGCGCTAAGTCGCAGACAAAGACGACGAGAGACAAGCTTAGCGATTTATAGGGTAAAACCGGAAGAGGGGGCAGAGGTGAGGCCGACAAGCCGTCGCGCTGTACGCTTACCCGCGCTGCCACCGGGATCCTAACAAAGCAGGCACAATTCATAAAAAATGCATGAAAATTACAAATCGCAGAATCTGGTTTGTGCATTTTTGATGAATTGCGCGTATTTCCATTTTTTTAGCCAGTCTTGCCCTCGGCATACGGGGCTTGGGGGCGGTGCCTTACAGTGTTGTTTATAGGATTATGCCCCTCCTTCCCAATTCCACAGAAAAGTAAGGCACTCGCCTCCCTTGGGAAATCAGTGGTTCATGCCCTCCGGGCCGGGTCCCATTAACAACGCTACCCGAGAAGGGGGGTTTATTTAAAACCGTCGGCGTGTGGGGGTGGTGGCGCATACTGTAGACAAGTGCCCGCCTCCCATGTTGACGGCAAAGATGGCATCTGCGCCAGCCCTGACATTGCTCTTAGAGATGGGCACGAGGCCATGTTTTTTCAATCCAGGAGTCCAAGTAAAGCCAGGTGTGGCACACTGTGACCGTGGCGCATTACTTGAGGTAGCGTAGCAAGGACGCCATTGGCCCTGGTGCTAGAAAGGAAAACGACCCCTTTGGCTACTGCTGGGCTAGTTGTATACAGCAATTATCAGGGTTCAAAAGGCCCCTCGGGACCCAAGTGCCGCTGCCTCAGCCACAGTGGTAGCTATGCCCCTGATTACTTGAGTAATTAGTTCAGAAACTAACAAACATTTGCAATGTAATAGGTCTCGCATTTACGAGAGTTTGAGCTATTGCCATTGTAAATGACAATGCCTTTTATTTATGTGCTGTTTTTAAAACAGATAAATGAAAGGCATTGTCATTTACAATGACAATAGCTTAAACTCTCGCAAATGCAAGACCTATTGCATTGCAAATGCGTGCTATAACATTTTAAAAACAAGCATTGGCATAGCCAATAGGTCTCGCCTTTGGGACCTTATAAGTGTTTAGCCATGCAACACTTGATGTTGTTGCACAAAGGATATTGTACTGGATAACTAAACACTTATAAGGTCCCAAAGGCGAGACCTATTGGCTATACCAATGCTTGTTTTGTCTTTCTAATGAAGATAGCAAAGGCAAAAACGGTATTTGGCGCCGGCGAGGGTTAAACGTACTTTTCTGTGCTTATGCTGCCTGAAGATTATAGATTTCAGCAGTTAGCTGAAGTCTTTAGCAATGCGGAATTCGATCAATATCGATGACAACATGTGCTGACGCTCCATTCGCTTATAGCATTATTTGCCACGTGGGTCACCAACACACTAATTTAATTAAACTTAACTCCCGGGGGAAAATGAGCTCAGCTCTTTTCAAATGTGTGTCATGACTGTAGCATTAGCAACCAATGGCTGCGCCTCTCTCTCTTCATGCTGCAACTGCAAGAAAAGGCCAGGGAAGAGAGAGAACCTCCTCCCACCCCAGCGCTGCCTCCTGTCACAAGCACATAGTGACAACACCCCCACATCTCTCTCAGCCAATCCTGACACTGCTTCTGCTGTTGCAGCAGCGCCAGTATTGGCTGGGGCAGGGAACCTCACCGCTCATTACTGAGACCGGGGTCTGCCGCTCTGAGTCACCCCCGGCTCACTAATGCGACATTGGAGACACTGAGAGGCTAGGCATAATGCGCATGTCGGGATGGCCGGAGAAAGTCAGCCGTTTAACCCGACATCCGCATTTAGTCCCAGGTGCTGGCTATGACTTGACTGGCAGTGTCATTATTGCTAACCCCACTCCAACAGGCCTGCACTGGCTTCAGACCAGTCTCAGTCAGGCGCTCGGTACCATACATGCTGCAACCGGCCCGCAGCTAATGGACTTTTAAATAGTTGTCTAGTAGTTTATTAATACATTTAATTGGGAGACCAATGGGCCAAAATATGAGCGGGGCAACGTCGAGGGCACCTGCAGAGGTACTTTTTCATACTCTGTGGAGATTGTGAGCTACAAACACGGTCATGTTTCTATTCCAATTGATAGACATTGGTTAAAAACACAAGCAGCGCTCTCTCCTCCTAAAACAGACCCTTGTGAGCTCTTCAGGTCACAAACATTCCTCATAAATGTAGCTGTGTGCAGAGAAGATGTTTAACAATAAATTACTAAGCGTGGCTAATCTTGGCTTGGAACTCAGAGCCCAGCGTCCCAGACGCTTCACCTGAAAAGGAAAAAATGTAACATCTGACAAGGAAAACATGATGTAAAGACAGCTTACCTTCGGCGGACAGAATCTTCGTGGAGCTGTGTAAGTAGTGAAGCAAGCAGCCGCTCTTCCACATGTGACTTTGCCCCTTCCCACCCCCCCACCACGCCCCCTCTTCCTGTATTGATATACTGCCAGCAGATAATGGCAGCCAATAAACCCTTCGGAGAAAGGTCCAGGTACGGTGCCCTGTCATAAAACGACCCAAGGTGTGTTGGCTGATAGCCGGTGTAGTGTAATATCTGATATCCCCTTAGGATCAGGTTATCCCCCACTCTTCGGCAGTCTTTGGAGCAGAATTGCCAGATTTTGAGGCCCGTCCCAAGCCCAAAAGCTGTCCACGTAAAAACCCATATTAAGTCCAATGCAGAGCAGTATCAGCCCAAAAATACAGCTCTCAAATTATGCAAAAATAGCTTTCAGAAAAAATGTCAAGGACAATTATCTATTCAGTATACATATAGTTGGAGGAGGTACAATGGGCACCAATGGTCTTTTGCAATCATGCCAAACTTCTATTAAAAACACTCATTATGGAAACCACACCCCACTGTGACCTTCTAACTGGTCTTTCTGTCACTACAATTCCAAACTAGAGCATGGCACTCATTCATTAAATCTACTAGAGAAGATTATAGTCAACCTTTAAGGAAATCTAAGAATGGGAACATCAAAGCTAATTCAGCAGTGTGGCCCCAAAAAAGGACATTGAATGGATTAATACAACACAATGACACATGTATAATAAAATGATCCTTGTGTTAAGATAATTCCAGCTTCGCTTGTCTGGCAAGGTGTGCATTATATCTATTTGTCTGAAGATATTCAAACAAAAAAGCATCTTCTTACATCGCTGCCAAGGTTTCAGATTGCTGATGTGTGACATTTTCATAATGTCAATGTAATTATAAGTGACATTCAACGACTATGAGTGACACTTTCTAGCAAGCAGAATCAAGCAATGAAGACGAAGGAACCATATAAATATCAGAAATTACACTGATCAGTGCTGCCAACTTTTCAGATTCCTTGTATGTGACTTTTCCATGGTTTCAGTTTATTTACAAGTGAAATTCACGGGCCAAATGTGTGATGCTTAGAGTAACACTTTCTTGTGAATAAAACCAAAAAATGAAGGGGCAGATGTACATGCCCCTTGTGACACTTTTGTGCCGTCGTTGCGTCACTTTTTAGGACGCAGCTGCGGAGTAAACAATGCGCCATGTTGCGGCCCATTTACAACGTGACGCATCTAGGGAGATGCGTCACGTTGTTTAGCCCTGCGCCACATTATACCTGCGTCAGGCTTTTTGAATGGGACTCACCTATCTGTTGTAGTGCAGTGCTGAAGTTGTGTCACTTTCATGAGCAACTCCAGCAATGCGTCACTTTTGTGCCAAAGATGCGTCAGAATTTCTGACACATCTGTTAATCCTTGCGCCATGGAGCACTGTATTGTAAATACAGAGCATCCATGCGGCGCAAGGACATTTGGCGCTGTCGCAAGGAAACTGACGCATTTATGCAGATGCGTCAGTTCGTTGTAAATGAGGCTCAAAGTGCATAGATAAATATCAGAAATGACACTCTTGAGCAACAAGAAGCTTTCAAAAGATTTTGAAACTGCTGGAAAACGACTGAAATAGAATTTCACAAATCTACTGCCCCTTTATAAAATTGTCCAAAACACTCTACTCCAAAACGCTCCCATAAGCTTGCACAGTATCCTCACATCCTACATTTTACACCTGCTCCACTACACCTGCTTGCTGTACCACAGAAACATCACATTGCTGTCTCCAGTTTGAAATTGCCAGACCATTTTTGGCTACATACATTTTACCACAAGACTAATCAAATCCTAACTTCTTCCTTTCATAGGTATACACCACATTACAGCTCTCCATAGAGACGTCACCCTCTAGCGAGTGTGTGCCCCTTTTGGTGTGGCCACTTATCAGCTGCTGGATAATGCGGGAGCTCTGCTGTAGTAGTCTCTTGTAGTGGTGGACTGCTGTGCTCTGCAAAATTGCATTTGCCTCAAAACTGCTCAGTCCTAAACTAACAGGTCATCCACGTGTCACACTGGTAGGCAGGCCCTGAGCCTCTCTCTCTTAATTCATTGTGGGAAGGGGGGTCAGGCAGTGCTACACCTGCTGCTACAATCAACGGTGAGCTGAGTCTGTCACACACTGTTACTCATGCCTTTTAAAGAAGGTGGCAGTGAAGCACTTGTCACCTACACAAGCCTGTGGCCCCCGCTGCCAGTAGAGGCCAACATGGCTCGCAAATGGGGGGCTGGTGCGGGGGGGGGATCACGCTGGAAGGTTGAGCGTGGTGGGGAGGTCGCGCGGAGAGGGGTCATAATGAAGAAATTTGTTTTTAACCCCTTGCATGCTCACGACGGCCCCCAGCCGTCACACGTTACAGTGGGCGTGTGCTCACGACGGCTGGGGGCCGTCGAAAACCCGCCCACGTGTTAATTCTCCCGCACAGTGGGAGAATTTACCACGCACGGAAGGGGTTAAAAACCTACCTTTCCTCCGGGTCCCGAGGCTTCACTGCTCCTTCTCTCCTGCTCTCCTGCCTCTGAACAGGAAGCAGGCAGCCAGGTTCCCTCCCCTAAGCCAATCACAATGCTGCATGCAGCGTTGTTATTGGTCTGGAGCACCTCCCACCCGCAAAGCAGCAGAAACATAAAATGGTAATAACTAAAAGCTATTACCATTTTATATTTTGGCTTCTCGCACTGCGAGAAAATAATGGGGCGATGCTCCTCCACCATAGGGAGGAGCCGCCCCTTCCCGCTGCCCTTCCAACTCATGTGGAGGTGGGGGGCAGGTGAGTTATTTATTGTCGTGATTCCGCCCGACTCCAAAGTGACGATGTCTGACTGGGGTCCAGAGCTGGTGAGGTAGGTGGCCTGCAGGAGCCAAACTGACAGAAGTTGTGGACTATTTTGAAGACTTGCAACTTCTGCTCTGCCTCCGATTAAAGAATCAGATTCCACTAGTTTGCTGTCTACCTCATCCCCTGCATGGGCATTTAGCAAACGTCACCTTTGCCAGAATGGTCCCATGCCCAAGACCATTCTTGACCCACATTAAGAGTGACAGAGGGCAAACAACCCTCTTTTGTACACTCACTCCATTCTCAAAGGCTTTACCAGCATTTTGAAAATATAGCTTTTACGGACTTCCAGAATGCTTCATATATTGTGCGGCTCCACTCAAGTGCTCCAACCTCCTCTACAGAGCAGCAGTGAGGGGTTGTGTGTCGCCCAGAGGAGCCACCATTCTGGCAGCGACAGGCCCACCATGGAAAACAAAGCTGCCTGCTGCCACCTCAGTGTCTAAGCGGGCCTATCAAACACCGGCTGGCCACAGTGGCATAGATGCAAAGTTTGCCCTTGCTCTATGTAGATATGTGTACAAAATTCACAAAAAACACAGTGCAAGCTTCAGAGCCACAGAAGAGCAGCAAAAGAGGCAGTGGTGGAGTAAGCTTCATTCCCATACAGTACAGCAGAATAACCAGCAGCAGTGAAATTAATCTTCACTTGAGCACAGAAGAGTCCTAGAAAATTGAATGGCAGTGCAAGCTTCATTTTAATACACATGCTTAAGAATGCACAGAAGTTGGGCTCCATAGAAAGGGCTGATATGGCTCTGCTCACCTGGCACCATCGAGCCTCGGAGAATCCCCGAACAGTCGCTGTTCTGTGATATCAGCATTTCCCGGCTGGAAAAGCCTTGCTGGGATTCTGATGCTTTTCTTTATTCGTGTTGCATACCCAGCCCAGAGGGCTATACTCAAGCGGGTGCCGATCTTCCTCAGAAGCGCACGCACTCCACTGGCCGGGCAGCAGTAAACCTCCAGGTGCAGGCCAAGCCATGGAGCACACACACGTGCATACTGGTGCTGACCAATCACGGGGGTAGTCAGGTCAGTCTGCGCTGCGCCAATAAATGAAAGGCTGTCCACTCTGAGTGAATCAGCCAGCCTTGTCGTAACTTACTAGAACATCTATTGGCTGCTGAGGGCCACCTGGCCCACGCGTGTATCGGTACCCTAACAAAAAATAGCAGAGTTGATACTATAGAGCACAAAAAGAGGTAATGCACTCAACCTTTTTTAATAAGCTGCTGTGCATGCCAATATTTTTACTTGTGGTAATGCGGTACATTAGCTTAAAATGCGTTAGTATAACACGAGATGTGTGACACTTAGTAGGGCTGGTTCTACAAGGCATTTATGGCAGTATGGGAGAACTATACATGCAACATTTCAGAACAAGAAAGTGGGAGATTTTGCAAAAAAATTGGGAGAATGTATTTCTCCCATTGACTTCTGTTAAAGCAGAAGCAATTTCAGGCAGCAAACAGGTAAAATAAAGCCTGCTGTGGCTTCAAAAATCTGGAGTCTCCTTCTGAATCGAGTCTATTGGCATGTATGGACAGCAATAACAACGAGCATTGAGGCAGACAAGTAACAAGTGTGCTTGAATATTGAGCGGCCATGTGAAAACTTAAAGGACTAGAAGGAGAAGTGACCTGTTTGAGAATTACGAGGGTTGCCGCAGTAAGATGAGAGGCCAATACCCCTGAAGTTAAATTGTACTGGAAAGGCCAAAAAAGAGACATTAACCTATGCTGACCAATTCCATTCCCTGCCCTCCTCTTCAAAGTCCACATTCACTGGTGCTAAAAGTTATACAGGGTGTGTGTTGTTGCTGCAGCAAAGACTAAGTTAAAGTTCTCAGGCTTGGCATGAAGCAGATGTGTTTGTTTGGTGTTTAAAATACCCCTTTTATCAGACCACACAGCAACACCTTCTCCCCAACATCTCAAAACTGATGCTCCATCAACACTGCTGACACTGTCATCACTGCTCTTGTCCCATCCCAATCCATTCCACGCCACCAATCGAGCTGTCCCGCTATCACACAACCGCTGACCTAAGCAATCTCATGAGCCTGTGCAGCTCCTTTACACCGATCACTCACAATGGCATTTACGTGGTGTGGGTCCTAGACCTGACTTTGAAATGGAGACCT
Source organism: Calotriton arnoldi (assembly GCA_963921515.1). Taxonomy (NCBI): domain Eukaryota; kingdom Metazoa; phylum Chordata; class Amphibia; order Caudata; family Salamandridae; genus Calotriton; species Calotriton arnoldi. The sequence continues at coordinate 541,168 of CAWUFW010007453.1, read as the reverse complement.
ACATTCATGTTCTTAACTTTGAATGTGAAAGCACAGATCAATTTCTAAACAATAACTGTAAAACCCCCAAGGTAATCAATGGCAGCAAAGCGGTCCCTGTTTACATTTCACAAGCTTCACCTCATCCGTAAGAAAATTTGCTTTTCCAGATGTTGTTTCTATAGTTTTATTTTCATGCAACATATCCCTATTATTTAGTACTTATTCAGTACTGAGTCCCATAAGTCAGTGTCCGGTCAGTTCAGATTTTGGGGGGTGTTCATGACGGGCACAATTGAGAGCCCAGAGGCTGAAGGCAGTAAGGGTTTCTCCCAGCGCTGCTTACCATTACTGAGGTGGCTCTAAGATTGGAGACAGCATCAGTGAAATACGTTGAATGTGTCCCGGTGTAATATGCTGACACCAGAATACATTCAGCAGAGCCACACATTGTCCGCTTTACTTTGAGAGCAGCAACTTGTAGGGGGTTTCTTATTCTCACTTCCATCTGGGCCCAAAACAATGGCCTCTTTTAATGGGTTATCAGCCCTCCTTTTGTTGGAGTCCTGTCCTGACTCGGTGCAATCTGGAGCCTAACAGCTACATATTTATGCAAAGGAGGGAAACAGACACTCAGCTTGGTGTCACTTCATAGGTGTTTAAGCAACACTATGATTTGGAGGCAGGTGTTTGACTTTGTTCATCCCCTTTATGTAAGAGGTGTGCATGCACTGTAAGAATGTCAAATGTATGTCGGAATGAGTAATTACAATACTGATATAAATGCCACATACTAATTATTTTTTTTATTTAATTTATTTTATAGTTCCATTCATCCTAATATATGGTGTCAGAGCACTTTACATCCCACAAACATATTATACAGAGACAATAAATCAGACAAGTATAAAAATCAGTGTACCAGGGGTTTTTACATAAAGCAATGAGTAACGTTATATGTTAAGAGCAGTGCTTAATTTTTACAAGAATGGCTGCCGGTGCTCAAAGCGCTGCTCCAGAGGTGCTGTTAAAAACTGGCACCCCAAATCAAAGCCTGCGTACTCTGGAATTCACCTCAGCCCTCTTTACTCCACTGCCAGACACTGCTGCCCCTTTCTTTCACTCTTGTCAGTACCTGCTTTCTCCCTTCCTGACCGTTTTTCTGTCTTTCTCTTTCTCCTTCTTTCCAGTTTATGTTTTTATCTCTCATGATCACAGTCAATACCTGATGAGGAAAAATAAGTGACGGTCCCCAAAAATGTGTGCCAGTGGACCCCACTGGCAACAATTGGGTCACATGAGGCACTGGTTAAGAGTACTTGATCTGGAGAAACACAAAGTGGGGATTTAAAGCATAATGCAGTGGCTGCCTGTGCTAAATAGACTTTATTGGTACTCAAAGGAACCCTTTTTAGCAACCTTGGAGTAACGAAAGCTTGCGGAAAAAAGTAAAAGGTATAATGCTATGCCTTTCCGTTTGCTTGCATCTCCTTGATGCCAGTTCAGAGCTCACTGTGCTCTATTAGAATACTTTTAACTTATTAACTGCAAGTAACTAAGGGATCTCTGTGACAAACAAAACGAAGGGACATATTAGCAAGGGCGTTATCGCCGCTTTAGCGGCACTTTTTGCCGATAAAGCGGCGATATTTTTATCGCCCTATTAGCAAGCTGTCGCTAACAGCTGTTAGCGACAGCTTAATGGCGATAGTGGCCGTTTTGTTGCCGCTTTGCATGTCAGCGATAATTATCGCTAATGACATGGAAAGTAGGCATTCCCAACTAAAAGCAACTACAAACAGTCGCAAACACAACTTCCCCCTATTAGCAATGCCCGCGAAGCGATAAAAAAAGTTGCGCTAACCGCGATTATCGCTGGAATTTAACACCTGCTAAAAACTTGACTTAACCATCTTGTCAATGGGAGGTGGATTGTAAGGTTAAGTCCTCACCTGCCTACTAGCAAGCTTTTCATTAGCGCAGTGAATTTATCGCTGGATTTCTCACGCTATTGCTGGGTTTCGCCACTATCGCTGGATTTTTTATCGCCTTGGAGATAAGCGTTGATAATAACGCATTATCTCTGCGATGAAATCCAGCGATAGCCGGCGATAAAAAAAAACAGCGCTAGGCGCGCTTTGCGATAATTATCGCAAATCCTTGGTAATATGCCCCGAAGTAACCCCCTGAGCAATCTACACACATTACAAATCTGGGATCTGTGTGTTACAAGTAGTGTTGCCACCTGGTCGGATTTGTACCAGAACAAGCAGTATTCTAAGGTCCAGCCAGTAGAAAAAGTTTGCAAAATCGTGTAAAGACAATATTTTTCCTCTCATCAGTAGATACTTTTAACAGTAAAAATAACAAGATAGCACTTTAAAAAGTGTTCTAGAGCTGCCTGAATCATGCTGGTGGATAGTTGGAGCAAAAGGACAAACGCCATGTTAAAAATGAACACAGCTTTTCATGTAAAGTTATAATTAAGTATCATGGCCAGGCCTTTTACTGAATCTCGAAATGTGAAAATATGGCCAGAATGTTTCCCCTAGGAAAGGCGGTAAACCCTACAAGGGGTGCTTTGCAGTGGCCACATTAAACCTTTGCACTACTCTATAATGAGGCAAAACTGTGACTAGACAAAACAAAGAGTTCTCAAGCAAATAGAATAATCACCAGTTATCTTACCGCTGTTTATATCCCTTGACAATTACTGAACACTCAGGCTCAGCACAGCAGCAGGCTGGTGGCCCGGCTCACCAGTAGTTAGGCGAGCTTGACTCAGAACTCTAAGGCCCCCCATTCCATGAAGCATTCAATAAAAACGTATTAACATGCCATTCACCCCTCCCACCCCCCACCCCATCCTGATACCACATTGATGTAGTCACCCAGGGGGCTGGCCCAAAAAATTAACCAGGGCTGTCATAGGTAGAGCTTTCTCACTACAAATGATTGATGGCCCTCCTATAAGAGCTTGGGCTAAGCAGAGCCTCAGAGCTTACACAACCCTGCCAGTTACCAAGTATCAGGGGTTAGACTAATGCATTTTAGTGTGGTGGTCCGCATGACCGCACTAAAATGCATAAGTCACGCATTTACAGTGCCTTCGAAACACACCAGCGCTGTGAGGCACACACAAGCAGAGTATAAGCCTGAACGTTCCACTAGAAGCAGCGCGACCCGCATGCTTCTCTGGCATAGTGAAGGGCACAGTCCACTGTGCTGCCAGTGGTGCCTCAGTACTTGCCAATAATTAGGGCATTTGTGTCCGGGCTGCGCATTTTTGATCCCGACAAGCAGGATGTCTCTAGGCTGCACAGTGCTCTGGGCCTGGCACAGCACTTCATGTTGCTGAGTGTCTGTGGCTGCCGCCGATTTAGTTGTAATAAATGGGGGGGGGGCTGCAGAACAGCAGTTCCCGCACTAGAAATTGGGCCTGGGAGTTGTAGGCCTTGCTGCATCTGGTACCATTCACCGCTACTGTGATCACCCCACAGCCCCCTGGTCATTGCCGTAGAGGGGAATCCAACAATTGGCGACACCTCGCTCCTAGCTGGAACCTGTGCCTTTTGTCAGCAGACGCCATGACCCACCCTAGCGGCCCCATGGACGGCCCACCTGCTGGCCCTCCCAGCTGCCATGCTGGCTTTCGACCGCCAATAAAGGCTGTTGGCACCAATCCTTGCACAGCGCTATGCCAACGGCCTACCTGGCCCCTCAGACCCACCTTCCAACCTCCAAAAGCAGCAAACTGCACCACGCAGCAGGCCTACTTGGCTCCTCATGCCCAGCATTGCTGCCTCTCACTTTCGCGTCCGCTGTGGAGTCTCTCAGAGACACGCCTCTGAGCACCAGCCAGGCACCCACCGGCAGTCCATCGCCCATGGCCTCCAGGCCCACCTTGTATTTCTCCCTGCCTCATTGTGGCCGCCACTCAGCCCCGCAGGCACCACAGAGGCCCGTGGTCAGCACAGTGCCACCTGGAGGACTACTTAGCCACAAGCTCCTCCTACTACAGAATGGACTCCAGAATGGATTCCTGCCCTTGCCCGTCCGGCATCGCAGCCATCAACTGGGTGCCAGCATCCACGTAGTGTCTTCCTCCTGAACCAGGTATGATTTACGTGCCCAGGTGCAACAAGATGGCTTTGTGTTCCACTCCAGCGGAGCCCAACACCAGTTTTCTTGTCTCTCCGCCCCACCATGAGGTGCCTGGTGACAAGCTACAGCTGCCTGGCCCAAACCCTCAAAGTCTTCATTTGACCACAGCTCACGACTGCACTGACTCTGCACCCACTAAGAGACACCATGATGACTGTCCCGACCATCGAAACCCTTCATCATCTCTGGCACCCTCTCTTTGCAAGCAGCCAAGTGGGCCATCTCAAAACGTATTTTGTGGCCATAGGCCTCGAGACCGACAAACGCCGCCCGATGCTCCTTCATCTTGGTGGTGTGCACATCCATAGACTCTCCAAGATGGCGGCTGAAGTTGGCCCAGCTTACACATATGCCATGATTAAGGCTACGCTGGCTGCCCATTTTGCACCCCTGGCCATCCCAGACTATGAGAGGTTTCTGCTCCGCCAGGCCCGGCAAACACCCATGGAGTCTGTTAATGAGTTCCAAACCTGGCTCTGAGAACTTTCCAGCACCTGCACCCTACCTGATGAGTTCGATGAGATCTGGGCGCAGTTCATCTGGGTCTGCTCCTCAACCAAACTCCAGGAGCACTTGCTGCAAGTCCCCGGGATGAGCATGGCTGACATCCTCATTCTGGGCAGGCAAAAAGAACTTTCAAAGCCCCGTGCAGCTCACATGGAGGCAGCCCTCCAACGCACCATCAAAAGAGAGACCGTCAATCAGGTGACTGGCGACAACAAGACCAGTATCAACAGACAAGGCCCCCAGCAGTCTCTCCAGACCAGCAGGCCATGTCGGTGGTGCGAAGTTGCCGCCCGCACAACGGTGAGTGCCCGGCCAAGGGGAAGAGATTTTCAGCGTGCGAAAAAATTAATCATTACACCGAAGTCTGCCGTCTGCACCATAGCAGAAGACCCCCAAAAAGAAAGCAACCAAATTCATGCACACAGACTCAGTGGTGGCAGTTGATGATGACAACATGGATGAAGAAACCCCAGAAGCCATGGTGCTTGTCATACATGCCGTGGATCTGGCCCAAAGACGAAGTTCCAACGGACCCAGGTGCCAGATCAAAGTAGATGACCAGCTACTTATGGTGCTAGTGGACACTGGGGCCTCCATTAATATATTGCCCCTACAGGTTTTCCAGTCCATGCCCACGCCACCTGCCCTCCGCCCCACGACCACCAGGGTATACGCCTTTGACACCACTACCTGCCTCTCACTCACGGAGTCTTCACGACGGTCTTTGGACAGCACAGCCTGTCTATCAAATCAAAGGCCTACCTCACCAAGGGTAAATCGGAAATGCACCACAGCTGCCACACTGCTGAATGCATCCAGCTCATCCACTTTGCTTTTGGAATTCATGCTACCGCCGTAGACTCACTGCGAGTTTGAATCCCTGTTCAAAGGGATAGATTGTCTAAAAGACCGCGAGGTATGTTTGCACATCAACCAATTTGTGCAGCCAGTCACCCTATGCCACAGGCGGTTAGCACTCCACCTTTGTCCAAAAGTGGAAGCCGAGCTTTGCAAGCTGAAAGCAGAAGACATAATTGAAATGGTGGAGGGGCCAACCCTGTGGTCTCCCCTGTTGTGGTTGCAAGAAAGCAGAAACAGCCAGGGGAGGTACGGATATGTGTGGACATGCATCTCCCTTACACCACAATCAAATGAGAGAGACATCTAACTCCAACAGTCAATTACATTGTTGGAGAGCTAGCAGGCTCCCAGTGGTTCTCAAAGATGGACCTTGGCTCAAGATACCACCAAATCTTCTTGGCACCAAAGTCCCGCCACATCACAACATTCTCAACTTGTCTCTGTTTACGGCGTAAGAAACGCCTCAACTTTGGCATTTTAAGCTTAGCCAAAGCATTTCAAGACATTGTCCAAGGGGTGATAGCCGGCCTCCAAGGGGTTTCGAATGTCAGTGGTGAGATCTTGGTGCATGCCCCCACAATCTAAGAACATGTCCGCAGGCTGAAAGCAGTGTTCAAGTGCCTCCAAGAAAGTAGGCTCACCCTCCACCGAGAGAAAGGTGAGTTCCTCAAAGAATACATCTGTTTCTTCGGCTAATGTTGTTCAGCAAAAGGTGTCACTCCTGACCCAGCAAAGGTCCGGAACATGCAAGTAGCACAGGCACTCACCACAGTCACTGGAGTAAGGAGCTTGTAGGAATGGTGACTTACTGTGGTCGCTTTATGCAAAGCCTCTTACAACTTACAGAATCTAGCTCAGAGAACTCACTAAAGTGTCAGCCCCCTGGCAGTAGGGTACAGAGCAAGACCAGGCATTCCAGGCTATGAAACTAGCTCTCTCAGAGGAAACTACCCTAGCATACTTAGACCCAGCCAAAGACACTGAACTCTCCATGGACGCCAGCTCTACCAGCCTCTGAGCCATCCTGTCCCAGAGACAACAGTGCAGAGAGTGGGCTCCCATTACCTATGTCAGTAGGGCACTAACCCCCAACTGAGCAGAGGTACTCCCACATTGAGAAAGATGCAATTGCGATCCATTGGGGGTGCCGCCATTTCCATGTGTATGTGTATGGTCACCCGTTCCAGGTGAACAGTGACCACAAGCCACTCCTACCACTGTTCAGAGAGTCTGCGACAAAACCCTCACAGTGGATTGAGAAATTAATCCCCCTGTTACAGGAGTACAACTTCTCTGTGGAGTATAAGCCAGGGTCTCACAATCTGGCAGACTACCTGTCACAGCATGCACAGCCAACCAGCCCCCAGGAAGAGCAGGATGTAGCAGACAAGGAAGAGTATGTCAAGTTTGACACTAGAGATTTTGTGAAACTAATATAAATTATTTATGTATAGCACCGTTAGAAACATACAATGTAGTTTTTTTATGATCCAGTCAGACACCGGTGAGCTACTCGTGAAAGGTCCATGAGAGCAAAGACACACCCATGAAACACATTATGATTGGCTGATATCACTGTCATTACTCGCTAAAGGAACAATTCATCCTTTTTGCCTTATTTGTTTTTTTGCTTTTAGTGTCTCCTAATTTGTCATCTTTCCACTTTGGAAATCAAATTTTTCAGAGAGTATTATGTCTTCCTATGACAAAGATGAGCAGACAGTAGCAGTTCCACCACCTCAAGCTGCTCACTCTGCTAAAGAATCTCTTGTGTGGCAATTCTTTAAAATGAGGGCAGGAGGGAATAACATGCCCGCTAAATGTGTATTCTGCAAACTGCGTAATAAGGAATTTAATAGAGGGACAAAGAAACAGTACAGCATGGGCACTACTGGAATATGGAGGCATTTAAGATCAATGCATCCACAGAGGCTAGCTCATGCATAGTTGTCTTGTTCTACAGAAATGGACAGCTTCTCAGGAGCATCAACATCTTTTGCACCTGGGGACCCCGTACTAGCTCAGGTACTTTCCAGTCAAATGACTGATAACCCTGCATATTTAGATAAGGCTCTCTTTTGTTGCATGTGCATGCAGATTATTTTTTCATCTATGACCAGTAGAACTGCGCAGGATAAGCTCGCACAAAAGCATAAATGCCCCTCCAGGCAATAGATTCTTTTGGAGCAATAATTTTTTCCCAAATTGTTTTCCTGTTTTTTCCAAAGGAAAAGATGTTCATGTTTCACATTTTTTCATTATGTCTTAATATTCCTCTGTTTTAAAACATATAAATTCAAAAAAATATTTTAAAAATGCAAAAAAGTTAGACATTTGTAAAAAACATAAAAAGTCTCTTTTCAGAGCTACCCTATACTGTCATTATCTTCAAGAGTTTCGCGGGATCTAGAGGACCCAATGAACTTGACCCAAGACAAAAATGGACATACTTGTCTTTGTTTTTACCAGAATAGTTTTTTGTTTTTTGCAACCATTTTGTTTTTTGGGGGGGGGGGTGTTTTGTTACTTTTTTTTAATAGTAGAAAACAGAAGTAAGGAGACTTCAGCAAAATGAGGGATGGTAAACTGGGTTAAAAACTCTGAGCAAAAAAAAAATCGAATGCCTAAGAGGGCATTTGTGCTCTTCTGCCACCTTGACACTGGCTGCTGCATTCTCTTCTGGAGAGAAAATGATTGTCGTGCAAATACAACAGAAAAGTGCTTCATTCAAGTAGGCTGGTTTGTTGGTAGCCTGACTTTCCAGAACATGCAATGGTGCTGTTGTCCTGCTTCAACAGATGTAGAGGCACCTGATAAGACACCTAGCTTTGCACTCCTCTGCATCTCTGCTCGAGCATTGGGAATGCATTGCCTTTAAGTGCCACAACATCCCGCTGTTCCCATACTGTATTGTTTTTTGTGATTTTGCTAAATTCCTTATGGCACAGTTTGCACTTCATGTGCTTTGCGGACGCTTTCTTCCCTCCAGGTCCATCTCAAACAATTGCCATGCAATAGATTTCTTTAGTGGCTTAGCAGATGAGGTTGGTACAGTTGTTCATTGTTTATCACTATCAGATGAAGACCTTTTCTTCTCTCCAAAGTTCTCCACGAAAACATGAGAAGATACTCCTAGGCCTCTTTAAATGTTTCCACATCAACAAGATGCTCCTAAATGAAAAACGAAGGGTGACCGCTTCCTTCAATAATTTGTGGCATTAGTGTGAACCAATCAAATCTTTTTTCCTGGGTGTGTCTCTACTCTTGCGGGAAACTCATGAGCCTCTCAAGAGAGGCTCGCGAGATCGTATACTTATTCATTCAGTTTTATATTGTTGTATATAGAGGTTACTCATTAGTTATATGTGTATTTAATGCAAATAGTGAAGAATGGTGTGATTGACTAGCTATATTATTTTTATTACCATTTGATTATAATCGATGACTTTCGCGAGAGGCTTGCAAGAGTCAGGCACTTGCAGTCTGATTGGGCACAACTTCCTGTTTCACTCTCGCGGACGTCTCATGCAATGGTACTTAGGTAATGGAGTTCATAATAGTATGTAATAGAAATGCTGAAGCAAGTTTGATCCTACTGTTTAAATGAAACAGACATAAAGGAACTGTACCTGACTACATTACAACATACAATAACATTTTGTAGGTTTTTACAATCCATCGAGACGCTGGTGAGACGCTCGCAAGAGCGAAGACACACCCATATAAGAGATATGAAATGATAATGTTAATGTCTTACATTATTGAAGTAACCCCCTTCTTTCCTTCTTTGAGAAAATCTTTGGGTCTGTCCACATGTACTGCTAGTCTCAGTATTTTAATTTCACTGTTTAGTGGAAAGATTTTTTTTCTGGAGAAAAACTGTGTAAAATCATGTCTTCTTCTCGTTAAACAGATTGAGAGACAGGCTATCTACTACATCTGAGCCTGCAAAGGTCAGCAAGGAGTCCTTGGTATGGGAATTATTTCCAATTCCCAAAGGAGGTAAAAAAGTCTCATCAAGGACAGTGATGTAAGTTGTGCCACAAGGAATTTTCTCATGGCACATGCAACCAATATTCTTTTGGCACCACTGGGATGTGGCGCCATATGCATTCAATGCATCCCACTAGATTGGCTAGAACAGAGAGTCAGAAAATTGCTGAGGCATCCTCTGACACAAGTGCTATCACAACTGTACAACCTGGAGATGTAGTACTTCAAGAGGTTCAGGCTTGGGAGGCAGACTGCAACACTGCCCATCTGAATAAGGTGCTCTACTGTCAACTTCGTAAGAGAATACATTTTGCCTCTGAAATCAGCAGAAATGCCCAAGACAACCATGTTCAGTCACACAGATGCCCACCAAAACAGATTTGTTTGACCTTTTCTGTTTTACTTTCAAATTTATATTTACTGTTCAAATAATCTTGGCAAAGTTATTTGTTGTTGTCTTTCCCAGAAATATCAAAACACAACAAAAAACCAAACAATTGTTCAAAAATGTCAAACAAACATTTAAAAGTTCAAAAATAAAAAAGAGCTACCCTATATCATAATCATTATCTGACCATTTTCTTTTACAACCCCCTTTTATTGTGTGGGGTTAAACTCCCACTATACTCTCTCAGGTGTAGCAGTACCAAAGCAAAACCACTTCTTCTATATTTGTAAAATGAAACTCTCGTGAGCCTCTCACAAGCTCATACATTTCATTGTGCTCAGTAGGCCCTCGAGAGGAACTGGCTTCTTATGTGAGACCCCCTCTGAGATGGTGGATGTGTGTAATAGAGCATGAAGAGGCACTAACCCTCTGCTTAGACCTTTCCCCAGAGTGAAAGGTGCATGTAGTACATGTTGCTAAGAGCCAGCCTCTCTGTTGAAAAGTCTATTTTGGATAATGAATATAGAGAGAAGGGTGCAGGTAGGGACTGGCTTCTATGCTAAGACCTATCCCTTATATGATAGATATACATAGACAGACCTGTTCCTCAGACGTCCTCTCAAGGTGACATGAGTGCATACTAGGGTGTGCATAAAAAGTGGATTTTGTTGACACATATACCCAGGGTAATAACCATGGCTAGTAAGGTATCAGGAGAAACTGGCTTCTCTGCTAACATCTCTCCCAAAGGTGATCTTTGTTTTTTCAGTGAATTTCTAGGTTTTTAATAGTAAAGTTATATTTTATTTCCATGCTGAACATACTAGGATGTTGAGAGGAGCAATCGTGTCTACACACATATCTTCCAAAGGAAATGCCTTTGTGTGATAGAGTATGGGAAAAAACTCCACTGTCCACTGAAACCTCTCTATTCGGTGATATGTAAGCATAATGTGTGATTAAGGATTAGATTCTCTGCTTATCCTCTCCCCCGAATGAAAGGGATATACAGTACAATGTCAAGAAGTGGTGCTCTGTGCTAAAATCTGAGCCTTAGGAAATGAATGTACATATTAGAGTGTAGGAAGGAACTCACCTCTCTACACAGTTGTCACTCTTAGAAAACAGCTGTGCATTGTAGATAATGGAGAGGGACAGGCTTCTCCAGTAAAAGGCTTTCTGTTGGATGATAGGTGTGTGTCGTAGTGTATGGGAAGAGATTCATTTCTCTGCTCTGTGGTTTCTACCCCACTACTGAGGATTATACAATTTGTAGTAGGCCCTGAACCAGGGTTAGAGAGCTGAGCTACACACAAAGCACTATAACAAATAAGAGAGCCTTTAACAACTGCTGTAGCCCAAAGATGAACAGCTGTAAGCATATTAAAATATTGCACTTAACTAGGGTAGAATGTTCTCAATATAAAAAGGACATGCAGAAACACAAACATTGAAATGTTTGGACCAGAAGGCTTTTAAATCCTAATGTGTAAAACAAAGGCTTTAGAGCAGAGGGCATTGCAATCCTCCTGGCTCCAGAGCTTTTGCTTCACAGCTGTTGCTGTATTGTTAAACAAATAACAGCACATGCAGGGCCATGGCTGGTATCTGTTGATCATTCATAGCAAGAGTTGTGAAAGAGGGGCTATTCGCTAGTACGCTGAAGAATGTATGTAGTTGTGTATGGAGAGGTAGTGACATCTCCACTAATACCGGTCCACAGCATAATGATTGTTTGTAGTATAGTGTAGTTAGCAACTTCAATCTGTGTGGAAAAATGTCTGTTCAATCATTGTTGTACATAGAAGAATGCAGATGCACACTGGTCTCTCTGCTAAGAACTCTCCCCAGTATAATGGATATTATTAAAGTTATAGAGAGAGATTGTGTTCTCGCTGACATCTCCTCCCAAGGGGATGGGTGTTTGTAGTAATACGTGAAGAGGGAGTAATCTTTCTTCTAAGATCTAACCTCAGGAACAATTAAATATATAATACTGTAGTATTAAGAGTGGCAGTAAAAGATGAGTTAATATTGTTTACAGTGTGATAAAAGAGTGCACCATATACTTACACTATTGTTTTGTTTTGTGAGTATTACAGTGTGCGGAAAGGATGGCCTCTTAGCTGACACTTCTTCTCAGGGTGATGATAGTTTCCAGTAGGTTGTGGAAAGAGACTGACCTTTTTCATGACACTTGCTATCCTGATAGAAAAGAAAAGAACATATTCACTTACTTTTACTATATTTATCTTGAATGAATGAATCAATCAATGAATGAAATTTGTAAAGCGGAAAACAGCTGCTACAACGACGCTGGATGGCAGCAAGACGCGTACAAGATGAGTAGATAGAGGGACTAGCCGAGATTAGTTCTATCTGAAAAGATGGGTCTTCAGAAGGCTCTTAAATGCATCCTCTGATGTAGCGTATCTAAATGATCAGGTAGCTGGTTCCAGAGTTTCAGGCCCAAAAAAGAGAAAGAGTGCCCCCAAGCTCTGGTCTTTTTACTCCTGGGGAAGCAAAGCAGGTTGCAGTTGGCTGAGCACAGAGCTCTGCAAAGGAGAGTACCTTTTGATTTTGTCACAGATATAGGTCGGGCCTTTCAATTGAGTGGCCCTGAACATTATTGTCAGGGCTTTAAATTTTATTCTTTGTTTGACAGGAAGACAGTGTAGGCTTTTCAAGCCATTTTAAATACATTGCCTTTTAGGAATATTCCATTTTCTGAACCCATTGCAATCTATTTAACAAAGCTTGGGTAGATCCCAAGAGCAGTACATTGGTATGGTCAAGCCTAGATGTGATCAATGCTGGAACAATGATTGTTCTGGGGTGTCCCGGCAGGAATTTGAGAGTCTTTCTTAGAGTTATCACTAGGGATAAATAGATTCCTGTGGTAGTATTGACAAAAAGCTTAAATGAGAGGGCATTGTCTAGCCTGACCCCCAGATTTTTCAGAGAGGTAAAAGGCGCCAGGGGGAGACTCATTTCGAACGGCCTCAGATGGGTCAGGCCCGATATTGAGGAGGATCCAAACATCAGGATTTCAGATTTTTCAGAGTTTAAGCATAGACAACTTTTTTATATCAAGGCTGCTACTGCAGAGAGACAGCCCTGGAAAATAGCTGAGACTGATGCATTAAGGTATTTAAAGGCAAACATCAGCTGGGTGTCATCGACGTAAGACACCACATTAGAGCCAAGCTCTTGAACAATAGCGGCAAGGGGAGCCATATAGATATTAGATAGACATGGGCTTAAGGCAGATCCCTGTGGTACACCGTAGATAATTTTGTGAAACCAAACCCCAATGTATATGGGGGGGAGGTAGACTGCTTGCTTGCGATTAGAAAGAAAGGATTTAATCCATTTTCACTGGGGCCAACAATTCCTGCTTTTTCCATTCTTTGTAGTCATGTGACACCGTGTCTAAAGCCACTAATAAGTCTATCAAGATTAGGATGGCATTTATGCCCAAGTCTAAGTGTGCCGTCTCAGTGCTAAATCTAGATCTGAAACAAGATTGCGAGGGATGAAGGACATCATTTGCTGCGAAAAAGTCTGTAATCTGGTGATTGACTGCAGATTCCAACATTTTTCCACAAGCAAGAAGAATTGAGATTGGTCTGTAACTGGCAGGTCATGAGGGGTCCAGATTGGGTTTCTTCAAGAGTGACGGACCAATGCCTCCTTCCAATAGGTGGGCAGTGAACCCAATTCAAGAGAAAGGTTTAAAAGAGCGTTTATCTGTGGATTCAGGGACTGAAAAGCCTTTTTGAGAATGTGAGGTGGACAGAGATCCAGCAGCGAGCCAGAGTGAGCTTTTAAGGCACTCAGAAACCTCTAGAGAGATCTTTTCGAAAGGGGACATTAGCCTGTTCAACATGTGAGAGGTTTGTCCAGGAGTGACCAACCCAGTATCATTGGTATTAGAAACTTTTGAATAGATGTTAAACACCTTATCATGAAAAAAGATATAAGTGAATTCCTATGAAGCAGGTGTGGATAGATTTACCAAGCTTTACCAAGGAGTTAACAATTTTAAAGATGGTGCGAGGTGCTCATTCTGCTTCGTTAATTTGCTTAGTGAATATGGTGAATATGGAGGCTTTGGCTTTTTACCTACACCTGAGCTACCTGAGCTTGTCTTCCTCCAGGAAGTTGCATTGCCATTTCCTCTCTAGAGCTTTGCACTTTTATTTTTCAGCTTTGAGTGAAGCGGAGAACCAACCACAGAGGTAGCAGTGCTTCTGATTTTACTCACTCTCAGAGGTATTAAATCATCGAGAGCAGTCTTGAAATTAGAGTTGAAGGAGCAAACAGCCGACACGATGTCTGCGTATTGGTTGATCACTATTTGAGAGGATACCGTTTTTAGGGTGGAATCAGTAATGGAATGCCACGGGCAATAGAGAGCTGGCCTCAGTTGTTTTGGAGCTCTAGCGATAGGTAGCTCTACATTAAAAGGCACTAGAAAGTGGTCAGTCAAAAATTATCAGGACTATAGAACCAACTTCAAGGGTGGGGATGTTTGAAAATATAACGTTGAGCGTGTGCCCCCAATTATGAGTAGGACTCTTAACTCTCACAAGCTTAAGGTCAGACAGAGTTTCAATGAGCTGTTCTGCAGCTTCACATCTTTAATTACTAACATGTAGGTCGCAGTCACCTACAATCACAATGTAATCATGTTGAAGACAAAGGGGCTTCATAGCCGTGGAAAGTAGATCACCAAACTTAGAGGCATAATTATAAAGAAATGGTGCAGCACTGCAATCAATTTAGCAGCGCTGCGTCATTTAAAAAAAATGCAGGGATGCATCGTATTCACAAGAATACAGTGCACCCTTGTGTACTCCCTTGCGCCAAAACTAAAGAAATCTGCCTAGCGCTAATACAGAATTGTTGCAGGGATGATTGTTTATGTGCAGAAAGGACACCTTCCGGGACATAAAACATCACTAACGGTGAATAAGCAGCACACATAGAAAGAGCAAAAACGAGGAGAAATAAAAGTATTTCTCTTCACCGGGCCACTTTAACGCCTGCTTTTCAGTGGCGTTCGTTTTTGGCCCTGCCTCCGATTTACACATTCTTGTAAATCTGAGGGAGCATCAAAATGCAGTGGGTAGTGCGGTGGAATGCCCACAGCAGCATCCATTGCACGCCCCTTTCACGCAGATACCTGTGTGAAAGGGTACAATATTAAATATGTAGCAGGGCATTGCAACACTGGAGTGTCGTAAAAAGTCACACTCCAGTGGTGCAATTCCTTTGTAAATATGCCCCCTAGTGTCAGGGTTGAGGGGACAAAAAATGAGAGCACCTGAAAAGGAGAAGGTTTCTGAAATTGTAATAGTATACGGAAGAATCCAGGTATTGACTGGTACAGTTGAATTTGGACCAATAGATTATGGCTATCCCACCCCCCATTTGGCTACTCTATCTAAGGCGGAGATAGAGTATTCATTGGGAATAGCAAGGGCGAGATCAGGGCCTGATCAAGTTGAGTCAAATAGTCCTGTAGGATGCTCCAGATCTCAATTTTATGTTTAGGAAGGGTCTAACGTTGATTAAGCATGCTTCAAAGCATGCTTACTGGTATAATGTAAATATTAAGTTTATTTAACTTTCTTCAAAAATACTTTTTTTGTTGTTCTCAGAAATTGCATTGCACTGAATATATCCTGATATAATATGTGATATATATTTACACCAGAATACTAAAAGTGTGTATAGTTTGAATAATTAATTATACTGCAATCCATCATTAAACTGTGGGGGGGAATTAAACCTAGATATTTTTTATGTATCAAACTACCATTAATAAAAAAAGCAGTTTCTTGACATCACAGACAGAAACTGAAATTTGACATTTTAATTAGCAAGAGAACATCCTTACATTGATACGTATTAATTCATTTTATGAGAACTTCATTTTTTATTATTATAAAAAGTCCAATCTTTATATAATCGTTTTCCTTGGTAGGCCACACACCAACAATGAATATGAACTTTTATGCTTTTTGTCTGTTTGTATACATAGAATGTTGTAAACATTATTTTTCTCGAGAACTTTAGTTCCAGAAATTTGAGATAGGAATTTGGAATTTTCCAGGGTAACCCTTGCTTTACTTAAGACGTGTCATCACACTCACTCCAGCCAAACAAATTTTTACGGTATGCAGTGTAGTGGCCAGAGTTGATTGACTGTCCAGGGTGAAATATAATGGCAACAGCAGTGCGTTTTCCTATAAACTGATATCTGACCAGCCTTAAAGTTGCTGATATCAATATTGATCTTACTGCCATCTTCTCCACAACTTTGTAGTATGAGAACAAGATATTTTGAACTGTGTCTCCCAACTAATGTAGACAGCAGTTCTGATCTGCAGCCTGGAGAGCAGCTATTCTCTACAGCTTTTACAAAAAGTTTTTCAAAAGCTACTGACTTGCAGTCTGGTACTGCAAGATACACAAATTTCTCTGAATGAATGCTCTGCCTGAATGGGAACAATTAAAACACTTATGGCTCTATGAATAGTTTGATTTCAAGAAGTCATTAATTGCAATTCCTCATTTTCTAACACATTTAGGACTACCATTAAAATCTCCGGTGCATCCTACTCCACATTCAAAGTGAAATGTGTACCACCATTACAGTTGTCAACAATATTACATACAAATGAAGTTGAAGTACACACGTGTTTTTCAGTGTGTGCTAAACTGAGCAGAGTTGTGAAAGCTTGACTTAAAGGTTTGTCTTTGTTTTGTTGAATGTTTGCAACCATTGGTCGTAGGTGGAATACAACATTAACTACTACATTACAGTAACATGAAACCCCTGAAGTGTTTGAACATGGAAAACCTATTACATTATTCACTACATCAGTTTTTACCTTTTTGACAGTCTTTATAGAATAATCACCTAATTTTGAAACTTTTAAAAAATCTGCAACCTCAGCAGTTTTTCGGTTCCTATAACTTGGACGTTTCTCAACATTGGGATATAAGTTTAGATGAGAGGCATACAGTCCTCTCAAATAATTGTATTCAATTACACATGATGAGTCAGCATTAACTTTGCTCTCAACAAACTGAAGAAAATACAATACTGACAATGGCCTCACCCCGTATAGACCAATATAAAACATGCCTTCTTTGAAGACTGTTTGACCTATATTTATAATTGATGCATCCAAACTTAATCCTTGAGATTTGTGAATCGTAACAGCATAGGCCAAACACAGAGGAAACTGTTATCTTCTCACATAGAGGTCTTTTATCAACAGAAACCAACAGGGGACCTTCCAAATTATTTACCCTCTTCAATATAATCAAATGTAATACACATATGTTCGTAGTCTGTTTTATTGGCATATGTAACAAAGTCTATCACATTCTCCATTGCACCATTCACTGAGCCCTCCTCGATGTTCAGATTTAGTCACAAAATTATTCGACAATTTTTACACAGGTTTTAAGTCTTTTCTAAACCAGCAGGATGTGAAACCATTTTCTCTTGTAATTCAAGTTTTCTTTATCACTGATTGACATAGTGGTAAGTTTAAACCTAACTGTTCCATTTTATTTTTGCTATTAAGACTTAAGACTAACGTTCTCTTGTTTTTCCAAATGAAGCATTTATATGTTAAATTGAGCACACTCATCCAATGTTGGCATGAGGCACACAATCTGTTTGTGAATTTCCATAATATGTTGCATTACAGAAGCTGGTGAGTTGTTGTGTGGGAACAGAGACCTAACCATGTGAGAAGCAAGACCTTTCTTTGCTTCTTTCCTAAAAATTCCTATTCTCATGTCTTTTAATATATTGCCATACTCCACATCTGCAGCTTGTCTCTATTTTGTGTCAACTCAGCCTTCTAAAAATATAACCATGGGTTAACATTTCCAATACTCCCTAATGGAGCCCGTACCGGATTGCTGCTGATTTCTGTTTTGGCTGCGATACCGCGCACCCGCAATTCTGCCACCACTGCTGCCATGCCTGGGGGGCAGGTAAACTTCAACTCCCAGCCCACTTCGCGGCAAGGACGCCGCCAACGCACTTGGTTCGTGCCAGGAGGCACATTTAATTTGGCTACGGCTCCCGCAGCGCGGGAGCCCGTACCTGATTACTGCTGCTTTCAGTTTTGGCTGCGATACCGCGCACCCGCAATTCTGCCACCACTGCTGCCGTGCCTGAGCCTGGGGGGCAGGTAAACTTCAACTCCCAGCCCGCTTCGCGGCAAGGACGCCGTCAATGTACTTGGTTCGTGCCAGGAGGCGCATTTAAACCGGCCAGGGCTCCCGCAGCGCGGGACGCCCGCGGGAGTGCCCGTGCCGTGCCCGGGCAAAGCCCGGGCCAAGGGCCGGCCCGTCTGCGCCCATCCACGACTGGACGTGGCTGGGCTGGGCCCACACTCTTGGTTGTGCCCCGGACATCTGCCTCCACTGCACCAGGCAATGTAGGGTCTGGATTCGGCGACAACGAGCGCTTTACAGTCTACATCCTCAGTTACATCTGCAGAGGTCAAGGCCAAAGTAGGAAGGCAGTTTGCCTTATCTGCTTTGTACGGATTTGGGGATCAAGTACGCACTGTGATTCAGCAGGGGTTCTTCCTACTTTGATTCTGTAAGGTTATTTAATAATACACATACGCCAAATCGGTCTACTAACTGTAGCTTCAAATAGCTTTTGGGCGTGAGTTCTGAGCCCGGCTATTAGGCATTTTTAAACTTGGATTTAACATGGTGAGGCGAAAGGCGACCCTAGCCCCTGGGTGGACTCTGGCTGGTACCACAGCCCCAGCGGTAACCATGGACCTATTCCTCCAACGAGCCGCAGCCGTGTTGGATAAGGAGATTGAACTGGTAAACCGACGTCTTTCCAGGTCGCCTGTCATCTCTTCACCCCTCTTGCCTGAGGACTCTCTTTCGTCTCTGGTTAGAGCGGATGGGGATTTATCAAACAACCCCTGGCTGCGAGAGTCTATGCAGGACCTTACTGGGACAAACAACCATCCTCTAGTCCAACAGCCACCTCTTTCCCCGGCTATTATAATTAACAATCAGGGAGACAATAACGTACCCTCCAATCAAGGGCACGGGATTGCCACTATTAGTAAAGACCCAGCTAATTCTAAACTTGCTGGTCTCACATCACGAGGGTGCCCAATAATGGCTGAGCCGGGCAGCTCAAGGACAGGTTTGAAAAGGAAAAATCAATCCACAGGGAGGAAGGCCAAAAGATCAAGACCCAACTTAAAACCTCCTGAGGTGTCATCCATACAAACACTGACTAAGGCAGACTTGACAGGCGCCCTAGAAGCTTTCCAGGAGTCAATGAAGACCCTATTGGACTCCAAATTGGGCCCGCTAATCCAACGCTTGAACTCTATTGAAAAAGGTTTACTTGATTTTAATCACTGTGTATCAACAAGAGGGGTAGCTGCCATCTTAGAATCAGGTCCCCCACGTCCCCCAGTGGCCCCTTTAAGCTCGGAGAGATCCTCCCTGATAGATCCACCCTTACATACCAGGGGACATCCACAGTTGCCAGGGGGAGAGGGATCCGAAAGCCGCCCAGCATCCAGCTCAGGGGTTAACCATGGCCACACAGACAGCCGGGCCATGTGGGATCGGACAGCCACGGAGAACCATCAAGTAGGGGGCCACACTCAGGGGGGAGGGTATGCCTTTGTGCAGAACATACCGGTCATTCATTTGCCTGTTGAATCTACTCCCTATGTTGTAATATTGGGGAACGTGCCAACTCTCCCCCCGGGAACAAAGGAAGGTTTTTTCCATTTAAAGAACAAAGTCCTACATTGGCTGTCGTCTAACACTACTATAGGATCGAGGGTGGAAAAAAATATCATCATCCTGCGAAGGGTCAACTGGATTGGTAGCTCATTTAAATCTTGCGCTGGTGACTGCATTATCATAAACTTCAACAGACCCCACATTGCAGAAAGGATCCTAGTTACAGACCCACATCTTTCTCCTTCTGGTTACAAATCGTCCATCATGGCTTTACCCCTTGGCTTCTTTTATAAACCAGATCCAATGGGGCGTAACTTTGTGATCTCTGCTAATAATTCCAACATGGTTCCACCCAATAGACCGCTGCGGTCAGATCGACCCAATTGGAACACTAAATTTAACTTGCCTTCCTCCCTAGTACACCTGGCCCAGACGCCTTCAAGACGACAGGATTTTGGTCCACCCGCTCTGGAATTGTCAAAACGATTTACCCCCTTGGTCGCGATGGATGCCTGTGACTGACTTGGTGGCTCCTCTGCATTGGATATTGAGAACTCTAATGTTCAGCGGGTGTTCCCACGGCAAAGTCAGGGGTGCTCGGGTGAACATGTCAATAACTTTATATCCTGGAACGTTGCAGGTCTAGCGAATAAGTTTATGGATCCGTTGTGGGTCGCATTTGTCAAGCAATTCTGTGTAATTTGTTTGCAGGAAACATGGTTGACGAACTGTAGTTTATTTTTAGAGGGATATAAGTCCTTTTTTGTTCCAGCCTCCCCCTCCATGGTAGGCAGACCAAAGGGTGGTCTTGCAATCTACATCTCCTTAGCTGTGGAATGCAAGATAGAGGTCTTGCCCACATTGAGCTCATGCATACAGTGTTTGGTAATTAGTAAGGGGTCGAATAAACTGGGTCTTATTAACTTTTACAATTCACCATCATGCTCCAGGGGTGGGTGTAACATCACCATGCTAGGCTCTTTCATTGGGCAACACCGTAATGCTGCTCTCCAAAATTTTACGATTGCTGGGGATTTTAAAATTCACACATGTGGAGATCACAGGTTAGCAACATTAGCCGATTTAGACTGTCAGGGCCGATTTAGGCTGTCAGGTGAGGGGAATTCATTTTGAACACTCCACTCAGGGGGATCTGTTGAACGATATCCTTAACAAATTTGATTTAATGTTGCTCTTGTCTCTATGTGATCCCCATAGCTAGGTTGTTGTCCCTTCATTTAAAGGGAGAGGTGGTGGCTCACTTATAGACTTTATACTAATTTCATTGTCTGTACAAGCATTATTTGTGAGATTCAAGATCCAAGCAAGTGCCTATAGCGACCATAACCCTCTATGTGAAGAACTTCTTGGTCCTCTACTGTTGCCCAAAAAGGGTGCTAGGCCGAATGGGTCACTACGAGCCACAGATGGTAGAAGAAGGCTGAAGTGGTCTCAGATTTCCCCAGATTCATTCTACAAGTCCGTGAAGGACGCATGTGCTAGGGAACTAACCCTCTGCACTTCACCGAGCACATTACCTGGGGAGGTCATTAGTGCTTTCAATATCATCTCTGGCACAGTAGGCGATCTTTTAAGTATCCCGGCCCGCTGCACAGTAACCCAGACCCCCAGATGGTTTGATTCCTCCTGTTCCTCGGCAGCATGGAGGTTGAGGGAAGCCTTGATTAGCAGCCCTAGAAACAAGACGCTGGTTAAATCATGTCGAAGAGACTATAAAATGGCATTGACTAAACATAAAGGCGCTCTGAAGGAAGAAGCATGGAGGGGGCTAATCGATGCCAGTACATTGAGGAATAGCTCTAGGTTTTGGAGCATTATTAACAGCCCTGTTATAAACCATGATGCAGGCAGTCTATAGGTACACATAACACAGAGGACAAGTGGGTGCACCATTTCGAAACGATGTTCGAGAGACCCGTTGAGTTTAGTGGCCTGTCGACTCAAGAGGCAGCTCCTTTGGACCTGGTTTTTAGCATAGAAGAGATTGAGGAGGGCATCGTCAGGCTGATTAGCAATAAAGCCCCTGGACCTGATGGCATTCCCCCGGATCTTTTTAAATCAGACCCAACATTTTGGGCTCCAGTCCTTGCTGCAGTAGCTAATGCTGCGGCTAGGTCAGGATGCCCTGCATCCTGGGCTTTCTCGACCATAGTGCCAATTTTTAAAAAGGGCGACCGTGATAGCACACATTGCTATAGGCCAATCTCGCTGTTGGACTCGGTGGTTAAGGTGGTGGGCCGAGTGCTCTTAGAAAGGTTGAATAGCTGGGCAGTGGAACACTCCTTGTTATTGGACGTTCAGTATAGGTTTCGTCCAGGCCGATCTACGGTGGCCCAGTGCCGTAATCTAACCATGATTCTCAACAAATACACTGTCGCCCGTTCTGGCACCATTTTTTTACCATTCATGGATTTGTCTTCCGGGTTCGACCGCGTGAACAGGATCAAGTTATGGCAGTCCATGATAGACATCGGGGTAGACAGGAATATTGTTTCTTTTTTGGAAGCTCTCCACAGTGCTACGAAGGCCCATGTTCAATTTTCGCAGGATCTAAGAGTCTCACGTAATTTTGACATAAAGTGCGGTGTGCGCCAGGGGTGCATTCTAGCACCCTTTTTGTTCAATCTATATATCAACAATTTAGATAAAGCCCTATTGTCAACGGGGGTAGATTTTCCGTTTGTTTGCCGTCGTGGTCTCCCAGTCCTTCTATACGCGGACGACGCGGTCCTTATTTCAAGAACCGCTAGGGGGCTACAAACCCTGCTTGACGCATTCTCAGCCTTTATGACGGACCGTGACCTTTCTATTAATGACTCCAAATCCTATGTCATGCAGGTGGGCATTCGCCCAAAAAAATCCTTTCAATTTATGGTAGGCTCTGCTAAAGTACCCCGCACTGATGCCTTCTCGTATTTGGGGGTCATAATGGACGAGCAGTTGAAATGGGGCCCTTTAAAACAAAGAAAGAGGGGAGACCTGGTGCGGGTAAATACAGCTATTTTTAATTTTGCCTCGAAGTTAGGAAAGAGACCTATTGCGGCGCTCTGAAAGATTTAACAGGCTTGGAGCGTTGCGACGGCTTCTTATGGCAGTGAAATATGGGGGCATGTTACCACAGATGATCTTCAAACTGCCGAGAACGCATTCTTGAAACGCATATTGGGCATTCCTCGGGGCATGTCCAACATAGTGGTACATGAAGAACTAGGGGTACCTTACCTAAGTGATACATTGGCCCTCCGCCCCCTAATCTTTTTGATGAAAACCTCGTGGAGTGTGGGAGCCCCGCTAAGTCAACTGATTTTAAAAGATTGTATGACTCTCGACCGTGCCCTCCACATACCATGGCTCAGATATATCAAGACCAGCTTGGAAAGGTTGGGTAGAGCTGACTTGTACTCCAACCCTGAGTCTGTAACTAGAAACAATGTGAGACTAATAAGGCAGTCCTTTAGTAGTTTAAGGAAAATCGAGAGGGAAGAGCTGGAGTTGAGGAAACCTACTGTCCGTAAATTCTTAATGCTGAAAACAACCCCATCAGCTGAGTCTTATCTCGTGGGGTCTTTAAGCATTTATGAACGGTTCCTATTAACCAGGTTTCGCCTTGACCTCTTTCATTTTTCGTTGGCTATACCAAGGGGTTGTAGGAGAGGGCAGTTGTTAGCACCCTGGGGCTGCGACGGGGAGTCTCCACAGGATCTGCTACATTTTATATTATTTTGTAAATTTTATGAAGTCCCACGAAAAACGTTTATTGTCCCGATTTTAAAGATGTTTTAAAATGTTGCACGAAGAATGTATTTTCTTTGTTCTCAGCTATCTGAAATCTTCTGTGAAGGCCAGGGCTTGCCTAGATTAAATGTTAGTAATGCCCCGGGTCCATGTTTATACTTGTAATATACATATTCCAGAGAAGGCTTTGGGATGCATTCTTTTAACTGTTTAAAAAAACTTTTATCTGAGGGTAAAGGGTCATGCACCTAATTTTGTATTTTTGGCTCTGAATCAATTTGTACTATTGTGGATTGTAACTTGTTTGTGATGAATTGTGTTATTACTTTTATGGAAATTTTAAAGTTTTTATAACTTTCATGGTTTTATATGCTGAAACCGAATAAAGTTGACTGATTGATTGATTGATTGACTTTTTGATTTCTTCATGAAGCAGCTTCTTAAAAACTGGTTGACCTTTGACAGGAGTCAACTGTAGAAGATCACCAAAAACTATGACATGTTTATCACCAAATATAATATAATAGTTCGTTCTGAGGAACTCTTGCATCCTCAGGTGAATGAAAGCTAGCATTGGGTTCGATACCATGCTAACCTCATCAATAATAAGAACTTTCAATTTTTTGAAAACTCTGGACACCTCATGACAAGCATCACCAAAGAACTTCCAGTACTCTTGTTTGCTGTCATGTTCCACAGGCAATATAAGTAGTCTGTGCACTATGATTCCTTACATTTTGCGAAAAGCTAGTCCAGTAGGAGTAGTTGCAACACATGAAAGATAACAGCTAGTCTTCCTGTGAACAAATGCAGTCACCACTTTAATTAGAAAGCTTTTGTTTGTACCTACCTTAATAACTAACATAGAGAAGTGTAGGCTTGAATGTTCTACATGAACATTCAGACTTATCATGTAGGAGTCCAGGCTCTACAGATCTGATTATTTGCTCCAATATTTCTAGCTGTTCTTGATTCAGTTGAGAGATCAAAGTTTCTAAATCAATGGTCTCACTCCTCACTTGGCCCATAGCATTTTCTACTTCTATCATGGCTAAGGATGCCTTGTTTTCAATGATAGGCTGGCCAAGAGGATCCTGACTATTAGGCCCTGAGCTCTGGCTGTCTGGTAAACTGTCCTTTGCAACCTCTCTAGCAATTGTTTCCTCTTGTTCAATGTCATCACTTATCATTTTCTGATATGTGGAAACACTTCACATTGAATAGTATCTTTGACTGCATTGAAAGCATCTTCATAACAGTCATACTCACCTAGCAGTTCAATCTCTGAACGCCAAGGTTTAAAAAGTTGCAAAAGAGCCTGGTAAAATAATTCTTTTTCCTCACCAACTAGACAGCTCAGCTTACAATGATTAATGAGACTTGGAGCCTGATTTAGAAGTCGGCGGAGGGAATACTCCATCACAACCGTGATGGATATCCCATCCACCATATTACAATCCCCATAGGACAGAAATTGATTGTAATACAGCAGACGGGATATCCATCACATTTGTGACGGAGTGTTCTCCTCTGTCGACTTCTAAATCTGACTCTTGGTTTCGAATGTCTCACTAACCATCCGTTACAGCCATTCAGCCCAAAATGTCCTTGCTCAATATTTTCATCCATTATTTCTGTATGTTTAGTACTGCAGTACTTCACAAAGAGAAAGGTTTTGTAGATGGACACTCCGATTAAGGTAATGAGTGTTCATCATATGGGTTTAATGTAGCTCACTTCTTTCTGGATCAAACTGAGCAAGATACTCAATTTCTGGAAATGTTTCCAACACACGTTTTTGTATTGCTGCCAGACCTAAACTGGGCCAAATTACAGATTTGAACTTCCTGAATAAGCTAGAAGAACTGAGCTTGTTACAAGCTTCATAAATTCCAGTTTCTCTGTGTGAGAGCATCTTTAAACTTAAACTGTAAGGTTTTTTACTTAAAGACTTTTCTGCTACTATTGCTTCCCATATATAAATAATTTCTGTCTTTTCTGACTTTGTTATATATGAAGTGACATATCGAGCTACTGCATATGCATGTTGGTATTCAATGTGGACAGAATTACCAAATTGTAATCATTGATACGTTTGTGAAGCCTCACTTCTTTTTAGGTTGTATGTGCTTTTTAGCTGATTTTGCAGTAGAAGTGTGTCTGGCTACAGACATAAATCTGTTCACTCTTTCTTGGGTGATTACAGGCCTAGGGAATCCAAAACGGCACTTAGTGTAGTAGTTCCCTTCTGCTCTATATCTCCATCAACAATATTTGCCATATTTATGGGACTGGAATCGTAACACTTGTTGCCTGGGGGTTCTATTCTGAGACTCTTTTGGAATGTCACAAGTTATATATTGCTCAAGAAATAACAACAATGAGACATCAGTATCTTTACCAAACTCTGGTGCATCTTTTACCCACAATAACATATGTATATGTGGTGCACCTCTAGCTTGGTATTCTTTTCTCCAGAAAAAGTCCACCACCTCACCCAATGGTGGGTTCTTTTTGTTACAGATAAAATAGAGCAGGGCTCTAGCCTCAAATTTGTGCTTAAAGTATCTGCAAACATTTGCAGGATCTATGGTACACAATTCACTTTGAGTTTTTAAATCAATCCCTGCAATGTTCAGCAGCGGCTCCTCTGCTAAGGTGGAGGAGCGCTGCCCCACTGCATTTTGCGCAGTGGAAAATGGAAAAATAAAATGATAATAATATTATGTTATTATGATTTTATTTTTCCGTTGTCGGGCAGGTTTGTGAGGCGAGGCAGGGCTTGGCTGTCGATACAGCCAGCAAGGGGAGGAATGGTCGGCACTTAAGTGCGCATGACTGTTTGGCGGGCCCTATAGGGGCACACCTTGCATGTTCCACACCAGGCTGTAATACACTGCCTGGTGAGGAACAATCACAGCCTCCCACTGCCTATGTGAGCGCCGAACCATGGCGCTCAGACCAATCGCAACACTGCATTGCAGTGCTGTGATTGGCTTAGGGGAGCCTGAGTTTGCTTCCTGCTTCAAGCAGGAACAGAACAGGACCACACGAGGCGAGGCAGCGGTTCGTCAGCAAGGTAAGTCATTTATTTATTTTTCTATCCCCCCACACTAGCCCCACCCGTGATACTCAATGGCAGCCGCCACTGGCAATGTTTGCATTAGCTTTGCTCAGAACTGATGAAGGTCATCCTCAGCATACTCTGTACAGCTTAAGGGGACAAACCAGGTAGTTGCACCTAGATTGCGTAACATTCACTTTAACTCACCATGGCAACAGTGCCAATATTAATTCATACAACGTTGGCAATCCATAATATTCATCAAATTACTCTCTAGTACCTCATCTTTACCACAGACCCTTTCCACAAATCTCTCACAGTGATATCACTAAGTCGTATCCCTATTCCATAACATAACATAACAACATAACATAACAGTATAAAATAGCTTATGATCACTTTCAAACTAAAGGTGAAAAATATATGGAATGTTTTGCCTAAATCATGAATCTTCAGAATATAATCTACCTGATCTATATTCTGATGCAGTAATCTGTACTGAACGTTCATCATAACGGCCAACTTCACCTGCAGGGAAATATTTCTCCTTTTGCTTGCTTCATTTGGTACAGTTGTAAAGCATCACCCATCATATTGTATGTAGAGGATGAATGCTGTAATGTTAATATATTTCTTCTGCTTTATCTAAGTCAAATTGTTCAACCTGAGCAGAAGCAGCTGAGGTATAACTTTGTGTTCTGACACAGGTTACATGTTTCTCTATATCAGTGCTTTCCAAACTTTTCATGTTGGTGACACACTTTTAGACATGCATCAGTTTGTGACATGGTAATTCAGTTTTACTAGCAAACCGGAGGTTAAATTAGCTACATATAAGAGATAAGGACAAATACATGCCATAGAAATTGTAAATAACAAAATGTATAGGGACGCAACATATCTCCCGAAAAAATTACTAATACCTCCCACACAAGCAATTCTTATAGCTTTGGGGCCTTGAATATTTTGAATTGTCACACTTATAGGCGTGTGATGGTTTGTAGTTGTAAAAGTAGTATCATTGGCAGCACTGGCAGGGGCAATGGGTGGGTCAGGCTGCGGTAGCCTCCTGACGAGGGCCCTGGCACGTATTTTTTTTCTTTTTTTACAAATTAAGCACTGGAGGAGAGCAGATGGCGCGTTCATAATAACACTGGATGTCTCGAACATGGTTGACTGTGTGCTCTCAGCTGCTGGTGTCTGTTGGTGTGTGCTCGTGTGTTTGTATATCGGAGTATGGGTCTGATTGTGTGTATGCAAATGAGTGTGTCTTCTGATGTGTGTTTTTGTAAATATGAACGTTTTGTATGTGCAAGTGAAATTTGTGCTTTTGTGTATCTGTGTCATTGTGTGATATGTGTGCGCATCTCCAATTGTGTGACTTTGTGTTCAGTTGTGAATGCCGGCACGTGTCAGTAAGTATGTGTGTGTGACTGCGTGTCTGAAAGTTTGTGTGTTTTTTACAAGAACGCAGCAACTAAAAGTGAGTTTCAGCACTAGTGACAACTGTGAAGAATCCTTTTTCTGGCAACTCCCCCCAAAAATCTGAAAGGTCTGAAGATACTCTCAATGGCTTCCTGTTAATACGTTTAAAACTACCCTAAGGAACCTACATGTTGTGACTCTACCAGAGCATTTGTGAATTAACTGGGCAAAGAATTGAATAATATTCAATTCATTACTGTGGTGCACAATAAAGAGCATCTTGGTCACATTTACAACTGTTGCACAACTTAGCTGTTGCATCCTCTTTAAATATTTGTAAGATTCACTGCTCTGAACTCTGGATTTTTATATATTCAGCATGAATGCCACACATGACCACAGTACTCTGAAAGTTTACTATTAAGGACATCCCTGCAGTAGCTGCACAAGAGTTCCTTCCTCGACAGCAGTGGCTTCTCAAAGTGTGAAGCCACCCTTTGTGGTTTTGTCATGGATTGTGATGTCTAAGAGCACCTTCTTCACTGGAACAACTACAAATGCCTCTTCCTTCTCTTTCCCAAAGGTGAAGTATGCTAGTGGAAAGCCATATGGCGGAACAGGGGAAATATAGTTTCTTGGCACATACTCCCTTACAGTCTGAACTATGGAATGAAATCTAATCTCTTGATGGAAAGCAAACCTCAGACGAGAATGTAACCATGGACCCCCGGGGGGCGTGCCCCACAGTTTGAAGACCTCTGCCCTAGAGTCTGTTGGCACTTAAGTAAGATGTTTGTTACATACTCAAAAGGACGAAAGACTTTGTCAACCTGCCAGGATTCAGACAAGTGATCATGTATATTTTCTCATGTGAAGAGAGATTTGAAAAGTCTCCTAGGAGTACAGTTTGCAGGCAACTTCGCTAAAGCAGTGTTTTTATCCCCAAACAGTGTGGCTATAAACGGCAACTGGTTGTCGAGCCCGCGTCTCTGCGGATTCCACTCGGATTGTAAACTTCATGGCGGTGTTTGCAGGAGAGGCATATCGCGCTTCCTGGATTATTCATTTTGCAGCATGCTTGAATTCTTTTTCCGAACGAGGTCCTGAGTGACCCCAGGATTTTTTGGTCTTCGGCTCTGCGCGCTCCTATTTCTAATTGGCTAAAATGCCACAAGGATTGGATGTCCATTGTTAGAACTGATTCCCTTGAGCAGCTTTGTGGATAGTAGTGTGTTTTGCTTTGAGCCTAGCAAGATCCGTGTTTTTGTGCTCCAATTTTGTTTGTCCTGACAAATTAATTATGCGCGGCAAGAACGCGTGTGGGAGCGCATTTGTGTATCTGTGTGCATGTAACAAGAGTGTCTAACAAAATTCCCTGAACGCACCTGTATCCTGTCTGGAAGTTGTTTTCATGGCCGGCATTTCCCTGGCATACACATCAGGGTAATGAGCGTCACTGAAAGCCTTTCCTAATTCTTCTAGCGGCTTCATCCCCCGACATTCACGCCGCATTATTTTACTCACCGCCGGGCCAGCGGGAGAAAGGCAGTGCGATGCTCCTCCTTTACGCCTTCTGCAGGAACAGGTACTGCGTCACTGACATGAACAGTACCATCCTGCATGATGAGTAGACCGCGTCTACGCATCGTCGTGCGACACACCCACACATGGCAGGCGACACAGTACTGTGTCGCGACACAGAGTTTGGAAAGCTCTGCTCTATATCAACATCATTGTAAAACACTTTTTGTAGTTTAAGATATTGCAAAACTTTCCTAACTCTGTCAATGCTTGCAAGTGCCTGCCATTTTTTTGACTCTTTAGTAGGCACTCCATTTACTAGAACCACTAGTGGCTCTTCTTCGTCTCGATCTACACCTACAGTTTCAATATTCTCCTTCATATTCAAAAGCAAATACGCAACTTTACCTTTCCAACATCTTAGTTTTCAGAAGCAGTTAGTTTCTTATTTTTGGTCTCCATTCTGACAATGGCTTGGTAGGGATGCACTGTCTGTAGGAGAATACTCGCATAGACATTGGGGTTTCCAGGCTCAGGAGGAATTTAAATAACATCCAATTTATTGTGAATACCTCTAGGAGGCATTTATCATTCCAGTTTGTTAATACACTATTTACGTACAATCTGCCTTATACACAAGTCAACCAGATCTTCAGCTATCAAGTAAAGAGCCAGTTTAAACCACTGTACTGAATCCCTCTCTTCCGTTTTTTCACAAATATAAAAAACAATTCTTTGTGATTTGTAGTGCATTCGCCTACAACAAGCACAGGGCCTGATTCACAAAAGTAAACTTAGACCAAAAGTCTAAGTTTAGACCTAAAGTCTAACTTTACTACTACTAAGGTTAGACTTTTGGTCTAAGTTAGACTTTTTGTCTAAACTTAGACTTAAGGTCTAAACTTAGATTTTTGGTCTAAGTTTACTTTTGTGAATCACGCCCAATGACTTTGTCAGGTATTTTTGCAGTTTTTGTTGCAAATCCATCAACTTCCTTTTTAAATTGTCGAAAATTGTGCTTGCACTAGAATATTTAGTTTGGGTCTCCACAACCATCTCATTCTCTTCAGCAGGCCTTTCAGGCCCAACGTATGTCATCTGAATATCATCTATAACAGAACTCACTTTAGAATGACTGCTTCTTAATAAGATATCATTTAGTTTTTGAAGCTGAAGAGCTGGATTTTTCACAAAATCCAATCCTCGTGCAAGATTACGCAATTTAGTGTGGTGCACAGACAGCCTTCGTATGTTTTACAAAGTACTGTCACAAATCTGTTGTGATAAACAAGTCAATGAATGTCCTTGAAGGTTTGTCACTCTGCTAACTTCATAAGCATCAAGGCATTGCAGTAGTTTGATTCTTTGCCTCACACTGCCTCTGCTGTACTTGATTAAGAAGAGCCTAAGTTTGTCAATAGACTAGTGTTTCATTCTACATACTTTTCTACACTTCCACTCAAAAACTGGTTGTCGAGGACGTTGACCTAATACTTCAATGGTTATTTCGTCTTCTACATTTCTAGGCACTAATTTTTCTTTCTCAATTGGTGTACCTTCATTCATATCATATGCATGAGCATCTCTGTCAAATGTAAACACTAACCTAATTTTATTTTAAATAGTTTTTCTCACTAAAAATGCTTAACTACTGGAAGTGTGTTTCCACTTTCCCCGAAAAATGGTGAGAAGTTTGTTTTACTAACTTGAACCTTTGAAAAAAATCTTTTTAAAGTGAATTAATCAGTTTATCTAAGCATCTAATTCTCTTCAAATTGAGAATAAATAGCTTTCTTTTTAACTCAAAGGCCTTATCTACTGAAGTATTCACAAACCGTATTTGCTGTTGCATTGCTTTTCTCCTTTTCACTGTTTTCAGTTCCTCTTCTGTTCTCTTTGCCCTCTCTTGTGTTTATGTTGACGTCTTTGTTATTTGTAACCATGGAAACCAGTGAGTTCTAAGGCCTGGTGCCTCTTGCGCAGAGCCTCGCTCAGTGCTCTTCATCCATCAGAGCTGCTGGGTGTCATGTCCTTCTCTTTCCATAGTTTCCTTTGCTCCTATGTGTGCGCCTAACCCTCCCTTTCCATGCAGGACGCAAACTCAGCGTGTGGGTGAGTCTACACCCTAATTTAGCAGGGGTCTGACTAAAGCCTCTGAGCAGCTCTGGATAATTGTAATCAATTTTTTTGAGATGCTCCTTCTTGAATCATCTTTTTCTGTGTCATGGCCTCAACCCCACATGCCACGGCATGCCTAAGCTCATAAGGGTGTTTCCTCCTTCCCAGGTATGGCGTCATTATTTATAAGGTGTGCCCCCCCCCCCTCCCCGAGAATATTGTGAGGCGTCCTGTTGGTGTAAGTTGTAACACACAGTATTTCGTTTTCATTACTTGCTGTATAAACTATGATGCCAAATCCCTAGTGGCAAAAACGTGTTTAGTACTGCTTCCTTTGCAAACTTGTCCGCATGCACACATGCAGGAACTGCCATAGCTTCACGTCCCTGCCTAAAGGCAGATGCAAGCAGCTGCAACTGCGCCCACCATGTGTGTTTTCAGCGCGTTCGAGGGTTTGGCTATTTCAGGAAGCCGGTCCCAAAAGCGCGCCGCTTGGCTTCAGCTCTTCCAGACCCCTTACCTGTCTCCAGAGGCTCTTTTCACCGGCTCTCTGCACCAGCGGTGCTCCAGGCTCCAGCACTCGTCAGCATCAGCGGTGCTCCAGGCTTCAGCACTCGTCAGCATCAGCGGTGCTCCAGGCTCCAGCACTCGTCAGCATCAGCGGTGCTCCAGGCTTCAGCACTCGTCGGCATCAGCGGTGCTCCAGGCTTCAGCACTCGTCAGCATCAGCGGTGCTCCAGGCTTCAGCTCTTCCAGACCCCTTACCTGTCTCCGGAGGCTCTTTTCACCGGCTCTCTGCACCAGCGGTGCTCCAGGCTTCAGCACTCGTCAGCATCAGCGGTGCTCCAGGCTTCAGCACTCGTCAGCATCAGTGGTGCTCCAGGCTTCAGCTCTTCCAGACCCCTTACCTGTCTCCGGAGGCTCTTTTCACCGGCTCTCTGCACCAGCGGTGCTCCAGGCTTCAGCACTCGTCAGCATCAGCGGTGCTCCAGGCTTCAGCTCTTCCAGACCCCTTACCTGTCTCCGGAGGCTGTTTTCACCGGCTCTCTGCATCAGTGGTGCTCCAGGCTCCAGCACTCGTCAGCATCAGCGGTGCTCCAGGCTCCAGCACTCGTCAGCATCAGCGGTGCTCCAGGCTTCAGCACTCGTCAGCATCAGTGGTGCTCCAGGCTCCAGCACTCGTCAGCATCAGTGGTGCTCCAGGCTCCAGCACTCGTCAGCATCAGCGGTGCTCCAGGCTTCAGCACTCGTCAGCATCAGTGGTGCTCCAGGCTTCAGCACTCGTCAGCATCAGCGGTGCTCCAGGCTTCAGCTCTTCCAGACCCCTTACCTGTCTCCGGAGGCTCTTTTCACCGGCTCTCTGCACCAGCGGTGCTCCAGGCTTCAGCACTCGTCAGCATCAGTGGGCTTCCAGGCTCCAGCGTCACTCACCTCCGGCCATGCCCATTTCATCTCCACAGTAACGTGTCCTCACGGGCTGGCGATTCCTTGGCGCTAGTATTAATTTCCTGAAAGAAAAAACAAAGACAAAAGAGAGAAAATCGAACACAGCTAGTTTCCGGATCTCGCTCCTCGTGGCTCCAAGATCTCCCATTAGGTAATTACCTTTTTTTTGGCTATTTTTAATTAGAGAACTCACAGCTTGGATAAAATTGATATTTGACTTTTCAGGCCTCTAGACTTGTTCTAAAGGCAATCCACCATGTACTTTTCTTGAACCATCCCCTAGCAGCCAAAGTATGAGACTGTGCAGCGTTATGGAGCACCGCTAGGACTAGCATTTTGCGGACTTTGGGGTACACGTTAAAAGTGTGCAACAGCATTTATATTTATCAACATCAGGAAACTCCAGCAGGTGATGCCAGCACCCATAAGAAGTCTCCTCCACATTCCAGTCCGGAGCCCACCACACCCTACCAAGTTACCCTAGCCATGCCCACTCCAGGGCTCTTGGCTGCGCCTGAGTGCTCTTTTGGGGACACTTCCGAATTCGGTGTGTTTCTTACTAAATGTGGTGGTTACATTTCTTTAGTGGGTTTGATTTTGTCATTACCTACCGTCCCGGTACTAAACAATTCCAATCAGATGTTCTATCACGCTTTGGCCATACTGGTTCTGATAAAAAGGACAGTGTCTCCCCTAGGATAAGTCCATCGGACAAAATCATATCTGCTAACATAGAGCATGATGTTTGCTCACTCTTACACGTGGCAACTCAAAAACAGAACGCAAATGTATGGGTTTCGCTACCTGGGCATAGCGTTCAAACAGGGGTTTTCTGTCATGATGACTTATTGTATTTACCTACCCAAGACTGAAGAGATCAGGTCTTAAAATAGAATCATGATTCCCCCTTAGCTGGGCACCCTGGAGTGCAGAAAACCTTAGAGAACTGTAAAAAAAACTTTGTGGTGGGAAAACATGCGCAAAGATGTAACAAACTATGTAGCTACCTGCGCAAGGCAAAATAGTCACCAGGACCCAGCAGGTCTCTTACAACCACTGCTCAGACCATCCAGTCTATGGCATACAGTGGGTGTAGATTTCCACACAGACCTTCCTTCAGCTCATGGGTATACCACAATCCTTGTCATTGTAGATCAACTCTCCAAAATGGCTAATTTTGTCCCACTAACAAAATTACCATTGGCTAGTGAATTCAGCACCATTTTAATAAACCATGTGGTGTGCTTACGTGGTCTTCCATCCAAGTACATCTCTGACCATAGCAGTCAGTTTTATTCACGTTTTTGGAGCACCTCATGCAGTGCACTTGTTATTGACATCGCTCTCTCCTCAGCCTACCACCCAGAAACAGACGGTCCAACCAAGAGAGTCAATCAATCATTAGAGCAAATCCTTTGGTGTCTCTTGGCCACTGATTAGGAAAGTAGGATCTGCTTTCATGGTTACCCCTACTTTTTGCCTCGTGTCAGTATGTCTTGACTTAGTTTGCTGGGTTCATGCTAAATCAGGACCCCAACATCTTTGCTCTCTCCCCTAAATTGGCTCTGGTCGGTACTTTGGTACCTTCACAATTGTCTACTGGTGTACTCTTATAAGTCCCTAGTATATGGTACTGAGATACCCAGGGCATTGGTACGCCAGGGACCTCCCATGGGCTGCTGCATGTATTGTGCCACCAATGAGAGTCCACTTAAACTGTGACTATAGGCCTGCCATTGCAACCTGTGTGAGTTGGTGCTTGCACCTCTCACAACAGATATGTTTCCTTGTATCTGAGGTCACTTCACTTAAAACCCTGAGGTCAGGGCGCTTGTTTACAAGTGGGATGGTGCCGCTGCATGAGCAGGAGACCCCTATAAACCCCAGAGTCGATTCTCCAGGCTTTGTAAGTGCGGTCATCCATTTTAAGGTATATAGTGGATATCAGTCATTACAAGATGTCTAACTATATAATGCACCGAACCTAGTCATGTTTGATATCAAACATGTTGGAATCATACCCCAGTACCTATTATGGTGCTAGAAGTATGATCCTATGTACTGGGGGGCTCCCTAGGGAACCCCCCTGTACTCCCTCTAACAGCCTTCCATGGTCTGCCAGCATGCTAGTGCTGCTGCTGACCACAGACACAATTCTGCCCTCCTGCTCCTGAGCTGAGCTCGAGCAGGGGAAGGTAGAACCATAGGTTTCCTGTCACAGGGAGGTGTGACCACTTCCCAGACAAGGCTTAGTGTATTGGGCTGGGGTGGGGGCGCTTTGTAGCACCACCAGACTGCTTCGAAGGGCAAA
This sequence comes from Calotriton arnoldi, assembly GCA_963921515.1. Taxonomy (NCBI): domain Eukaryota; kingdom Metazoa; phylum Chordata; class Amphibia; order Caudata; family Salamandridae; genus Calotriton; species Calotriton arnoldi. The sequence goes on along the minus strand of CAWUFW010007453.1, from coordinate 505,864 downwards.
TTTGGTGCCCTCCTTGTATACTTCTGTTTGAGCCAGTTCAGGAACCCTTGGTTCCTCCTCTGGCACGAAACTGTCCAGCCCCTCCTTTGGTGGGGCTGGCCCTCCAACCTTCCGTCCTCCACAGGGTTTCTTCGGATTCCCCTGGGAAGGATTCTTTTTCTTTAAAAACTGCAACCGCAACTTCTCCTTTGACTTCCATTGGGCACTCGGCTGTGTTTCCACTTTGCACACAGCCTCCGTGGGGTTACCTTGGGTAGTTCCTTCTTTCCCTAGCTCCTCTAAGTCTTTTGGTCCAAGTCCTGTTCTCCTTTGCAGTTCGCATCCCACTTTCTTAGTATATGTTTGGTCTCCCCCTAGAGACCAGTGTATATTTGTGGTACTTACCTGATTATTTTGAAGTATTCTTGTGTGTATTGTTGATATTTCTGGGTAGGAGATATACTGATGTGTAAGTGATTGTGTTGTGTAATAAATAGACTTATTTTTATAAAACACTGAGTGGTTCTTTTTCATCTAAATCTACACTGTCTATTAGCTGTGGTAAAACAAGCTGCTTTACACTCCTTCAAGATAAGCCTGAAGGATGCTCTCCACAGCTACCACTTTGAGAGCTTTCTATGGTTATCAAAAACCACTAAAATCACCATACAGGTTGCCTGGATTAGTGCAAGGTGCATCACTTGAATATGTGTGTGCCATATATTAAGCCATCCTCCCACACACAGTTACCAGTCAATGGCATGTAGCGTTGCTCTTAGCCGAGTTCGAGTTTAACAATAGCACACATTCAGCTACACACTGCACTCCCTTTTACTTCCTCACTGGTTTTCACCCAAGAGACTTACCAGTCCCTCTAGACCAGGGATCCAACCAGTAGCACGTGGGCTACTCCAGCTCTCCAGCTCCCTAACAGTAGCTCACCTGTGTGCAGCCTAGCTTATTAAATTTGAAAGCTTTTGCTTGGTTAAATTAATATACAGCCGGGTCTGGTTGCTCAGTGGACTAATGTGTCCACTGCAGGGGCTGTGTTCGATCTCATGGTCACAGGCTCAAATCCCGGAGGGTCCACCCAGCCTTTCATCCAGCTGAGGTCGATAAAATGAGTACCATTGAGTTAGGTAACAATAAACATCTGTTATTCAGCGCCAAGCTACCCAAGGGTGAACAGTGCGCTTTACAAATACACATGTTATGTTATATAAAATAATGGAGATTATACAACTCTAATAATATCAGTAGCTTACAATGTGTTTCATTGAACATACATAGCTCTCAGTACAGATAAGATTGGAGACCCCTGATCTAGACACCTCTCTGGTCCCAGCAGTCACAGAATGTTTACACCAATTGCATGACATCCAAGAACTTGGTAAGGCCTGTCCAAGCAAGAACGAGATCTTAATGAAGCAGCAGGCAGATAAACTTAGAGCACCAGCAACGCCCTACAAATCTGGTGATCACGTCTGGTTATCTACAAAGAACCTGAGTTTAGATGGGCCTTGTAAATTACAGCCATGATACATAGGCCCCTTTTTAATCACAAAGATTGTAAATCTCATCTCCCTTAACCTAGGCCTACCTCCTGAGCATCCCATCCACGCACTTTTCCATGTATCCCTAATGAAGCCTTATAACCCGGCCATGCAGAAAGACACCCTACCACCTCCAATCCCCGTACAGGGACACCTGGAATATGAAGTGCAATGTATTCTAGATTCAAAACATGTGCAGTGCCGCTTGTACTATCTCATAGCCTGAAAAGGGTATGATGCAGCTGAAAATTACTGGGAACCTGCCAACTTTGTCCATGTCCCCATTTGACAAGGAGATTTCACACCCTGCAGCCAGATAAGCCTCGCCTGGTAGGGTGACCTTTGGGAGGGGCGACTGTCATGGCCTCATGCCCACATGCCATTTTTGTGGACTGTTCCCATTGATATTCTGTGTCCTGTTGTTGTAAATCGTAACATACAGTATTCAGTTTTCATTACTTGCTGTATAAACTATGATGCCAAATCCCTGGTGGCAAGTGGTAGGCAAAATGTGTTCAGTACCTCTGCCTTTGCATGCTTGTCCACGTGCACACGTGCAGGAACTGTCACCGTTTCATGTGCCTGCCTAACGGCAGACGCGAGCACTTGCAACCGCAACCACCACATGTTTTTCCAGTGCGTTTGAGAACTCGGCTATTTAAGGAAGCCCTTCCCAATGCGTGCTTCTTAGCTTCAGCTCTTCCAGACCCCTTACAAGATCTCTGGCGGCTAATCTCTACGGTTTTCAACATCAGCAGTGTTGCGGGCTCCAGCGCTTGTCAGCATCAGTGGTGTTCCGGGCTCCAGCACTCGTCACCTCTGGCCAGAATCCACTTCCTCTCCACGGCAACGCGTCCCCACCAGCTGGGGATTACTCTGCACTAGAATTAATTTCCTGAAAGAACAACCATTTGGAATGTAATCGGTCTCGCCTTTGGGAGCTTATATGTATTTAGCTATGCAGCACATTAGCCTGGGTGCTGAAACATCTACTGTTCTTTAACATGGAGGGAAAGTAAGCACAAAACTGCGTGACACACCAGGTATGGGAACACATGTAGAGAAATATTGCCTTTCAGCGGGAAATGGTATAGTCCAAAGCTCTGTTTTTAATATAAAATCAGGGCCTTCGGTGGTCATATCACTGAAAATACAAGATTTGAAAAAAATATTATTGTGTATTGAAGACAATTTCTATGGACTGGAATCTAGAGAATGATAGAGTGATTCTGGTATTTTACTGACCTCAGCTGGTCGTTTTCTATAAAGAAAGTTAAATAGAGGCAGTTGCCAGAGAAATTTAAAAAAAGAAAGTCCCTTAGCAGAAAGCAATTCTGGTATTTTACTGACCTCTACAGGTCGTTTTCTATCAAGACAGTTAAATAGAGGCAGTTGAACAAGCAGAAAGAAATTCTGGTATTTTACTGACCTCTACTGGTTGTTTTCTATTAAGACAGTTGATTAGAGGCAGTTGAACAGAAAATAAAGACCCTAAGCGGAAGCAGACAAGTCCTAGGGCTGATCTCCAGAGCCCACAAAGTACATACACATATAAGTATATACTCAAGTATATACAAGAGGTCTCTAATGCTCGACCTAAAAAACAGAAGAGAGAACATTAACACAGGTAGTTTCCGGATCTCGCACCTTGCAGATCCAGAACCCCACATAAGGTAATTACCTTTTTTGGGTTATTTTTCATAAGAACTCTGGAAGAAAGAATCCCGGCCAGGGTAAAACTGATATTTGACATTTCAGGCCTCTAGAATTGTTCAAAAGGCAATCCACCACGTACTTTTCTTGAACCGTTCCCTAGCAACCATAGTATGACACTGTGCACCGTTATGGAGCACCACTAGTACTACCAATTTGCGGACCTTGTGATCCACACTAAAAGTGTTCAACAGCATTTATGTTCATAAACAGTGAGATACTGCACAACACTTCCGTTTGTGTTAATGGAACTACTTGAAGCATCTATGTTCTGAGAACTCAACAAGAAATATGTCAATAACCTGATTGTCAATATTATAGTAGAGTGTACAAAAGACAGGTTACTTACAGTGCTATAGAGTCATATGGTTATTAATCTACCTCACACTACAAGTGTTGTGATCTTATTAGTGTACTTCAAGCTAATAGTGCGCTGTTTGTTTTACATACAGATTGCGCTACCTACAAAATCCTGTACACCCTAACCAGCAGCTACAAGGTGCAGCACACATCAGTCCCAGACCTCCAGCAGGATGAACTCGTCTAACGACAAGACGTTGCATGCTCCATTGTGGTTCTGTGTTTTTTTTTCTCCCTCCAAACCCTCTTCCACTTGGGCCTTCCTTGGTACAGTGCTGTTTAAAGTCACTGATAGCGAGTCAGGCTTCAGGGGCTGTTAGTCCTATAGTTTTCCCAGAGGAACATCCTGGAGTTCAGGTGAGTGGCCTTGACATTCTGATCAGTTTCTATTTCCGAATCATGCTCATTCACTCTTGACATAAACCAGTGGCAATGAAAGCACTCCGTTGTTGCTTCAATACAACTATGCTAATCACCTAATGCTCACTGTGTTTAATATGTCTCCTGCTCATTCACTTTTGTCATAAATTAGGATGAATGAACGCACTCTATGGGGGAACTCAGACAATTTACCCACCAATGAAATACTCTGAGGTTGGTTATGAGCAAACACATGCTCAGAGGGGAAACACTAATCAACAGTTAATGCTAAGTAAATACATTAGAAGTAAGTAGCTCCTGAGAATTTCCAGGTAATTTCAACAAAAGGCTGTTTCAGTGAAAAAACAGTGCCAAAAAAAGACTGATTATAGCCTTATAGCCTGCCGTTGCAGGGCTATACCGGGCATTAAAGGCCCACTCCAACGTTAAAGGCCCAAGTCGCAGGCAAGGGCCTTTAACAAGAGAGCGGGTTTAATGCCGGTATAGTCCCTGCTACGAAGAACTGTAAGGCTATTAGAACATTCTGCCACTAGAGAGCAGAATATTCTAACGAATAAAACAAAAGGCCTCAGGGAGCCCGAGGGGATTTTAATTCCCTCGGGCTCCGTGAGGCCTTTGTTCACAGCAACAGCTGTGAACGACAAACTCTGGAATGTTGGAGCTCTAGGCTTCTACCAGCAATTAAAATTCCGGAGCACTCCATTGTTTACGATGGAGCTCCCAACATTCCAATGTTCTAATTATATTTTGAAAGTGTGTATGACAAAGAATTTTATGTGCAATAAGTAATTATATTTTCAATTCTTTAGACATGAAATGGTTCCTCTTACACTAAAAAGTAAGCACTTCATGGGAGGGGTAATAATACTCCAAACAACCAATAGCATGATATGAGAGAGTATTTCACCTCTTCAGCAGAGACCAAGTCTACTCTATGTGTACTTCAAAGAATTGGTAACAAAAGTTCTGCTAAAGCTATCTGTTGTCAGACCTAAAAACAGAGGGCATCCCAGAAAATGTGCAAGGGTAGGGCAGTACAGCTTCCAAATGCCATGCAGAGGACTTCTACCTGTAAAATACATATTAACTATGATTCTTGCAACAGAAACTTGACGAGTCTTGAGGCTATTAATGAACAACTATGATAAGATAAACACTTTTGGGCTTTCCAGCAGTGTGTTAAATGTCATGTGCACTTTTCATCACTCGCATAACTGTGCCTCTTACAAACAGCACCTTTCAGGGAAATTATTCAACATACATAAGGGCCATATGAACTGACATTAGGAATACCTATTTCCTAATTGCGATTCTCTCCATATCGCACTTAGGAAATCGGTATTCCTAATGTATGAAACTCTTTAGAGTTTCATTAGCGATTCCTAGTGGGTTGCAAATAGACCTGCCTCATAAATAACAATGAGGTAGGTCGCAATTTGCGACCCATTAAGAATAGCAGCCATCACAGGGATGGTGGCCTGCTGGGTCCATGTCTGTGATTGCTTTTTAATAAAGCAATCTTTTTCTTTTTCAAATGCAGACCATTTTCCTTAAAGGATGCATTTAAAAAGAAAAAAACTTTGCAGTTTCATTTTTTAACATTCTCAAAGGGGAAAGGGCCCCAGAGCGACCCCTTTCCATTTACAAATGGGTTATCACCACTTTTTAAATGATGGTAAAGTACCGGAATTTGGTCACAAAACAATAATACACACCATACCGATTCAGTATTTAGAAGGGACGCCCTAAACACGCCCCTTCCAAATACCTAATCCCAAATGCAAATTGCGAATCACATTTTGCAAAAGCATTCTTCCAGTCGAAACGGCCCGATTCTGAGTCCTACTGCCAGGAAAACCGCCAGCTTTAATACCGTTAAAATTACTGCCAGCTTTAACACCAGGAGGATTACCACTGTTTTCAGATGCTAGAAGGGCCCAGCACTGGGCTGAAATAAGAATTTGTGTAGACCGATCTCTGGGGCACATTATCAAGAAACGGCGTTAAAATTATCGCCGCTTTATCGGCAGAAAACTGCAGTTAAAGCGGCGATAATGGGCTTGATAATATGCCCTTGAGAATTCCAATAGAAGCCCATGTTCTGGTGTCAACACGGGCTTCTATTGGAATTCTCAAGGGCATATTATCAAGCCCATTATCGCCGCTTTAGCGGCAGTTTTCTGCCGCTAAAGCGGCGATAATTTTAACACCGTTCTTGATAATATGCCCCTCTGTTCATGTTTAAATTTGCATTGCTGTCTTTATGTGCTTTAATGACTATTTATTTATTAAGAGTAAAAACAGCTCGAAAATACTTTTTTTGTTTTCAAATTTGTTTCAAATGGGAAAATATACTGATTTTTGCTGATTTTCATTTTTTGATTAATGGGCTTGGCATTTACCAGCAAGTCAGTAAAAACCCTCAGGTGTTGGGACCCTAAACACAGATAAACAAAGAAACTAATTGATATATTTGCTCTTACAGACTTTAACAAGGTGGGCAGAGACAAGGAAGGCCAGTCAATCACTTTGCGTTATATGCAGAAGTCAAATGTGAGTGGGCAGATAAGAGGAAGACCAGCCAATCACTTGGCTTGCCTATGAATATGTAAACTGTGTGGCCAAGGAAAAACTGTTAAATGAGGTACACACCACAAATGGGAGCCACGCTTAGTAGAGGATAGCTGGCTCGCACTGTTCTGCTCTTACACCTCTTTCAAGCAGGCGAAAAGCAAAATGTAATAATGAAAGATTTTAGTGCATATTTTAGAAGGGATCATTGTGATTGCAACCCTAAGGTTTGCTTGCAATCACAAACATCTCTTCTAAAAACTGGCACTAAACCTTTTCATTCTTACATTTTGAAACCAGAAATCCTAGGATTTAAAAAAAACCCTCTTTTTATTGAATTTCAAGCAAAGGAATGCATATAGGTATGCATAACAATAAACAGCATACAGAGATCTCAAGGCAGTGACACATGTCTCAGCAGGTGGATGGAAAGATCTTTAAAAAAATCACATATAGGGAAATAAATCTAGGTGAAATCAGCTGGTACATTTTGCTGCCTCCTTGTGTCTAGGTATTTAATGCATCATGTTCTCAATCTTCTCGCCTTGGGGTGGGTCCCAAATCTATGCCCCTATAGGAACTCCTTCCCACCCGAATCTTCTCCCACTTGTTTGGGCAGCCCCTTCCCTGATATATTGGCTTCTCATTTATCATACACCAGTCTAAGTCCTGCTCCCAGTCTCTCACCAGCGGAGCCGCAGTCGCTCGCCACAATCGTGGCTACTATAAGGCCCAGTGAGAGCCAGATCCTGGCATATTTTGGTGGCGGCTCCTCTCCCCAGACATATAGAATGCACTTTTTGGTGTTTTTGTTGGGGTTCCATAGTCACTTCCCCCATAATTCTCTGTAGTTCCATCCAAAAGGTTTGGATCACTGGACACCCCCATATTGTGTGGAAGAAGGTTCCCTCACTCCTGCAACCCCTTAGACAGAGGTCTGTTGGGGTGCGTCCCATGTGTCTGACTGTTGTGCGTGAGTAGTAAGATCGATGTAGTATGCGGAGAAAAAAAATCAATCTGAACCCCGTGTGTATAGCAACCTCTTGGAAGGTCCCCAATGCCTCCTCCAATTCTTCGTCGTCACAGTCCTCAATATCATCCTCCCATTTGGACCTCAGCAAGGTGAAAATATTGGGAGAGTTATTCCGTAGTTTTTTATAGATCAGGGAGACTGTCGTTTTATATAATGGTTCAGTTAGGATTCTGTCCTCTAGGGGGGAGGAATCTGAGAGGGGGGTTACCCCGGGGATATGTGTCCCAAGGGCATGTCGAAACTGGAGATATCTAAATACTTCAGTGGCGGTCAGTTCATACTGGGTCCGTAACTCCTCCCAAGTTAGTATATTGCCCTCCCTCCAACCATCCCCCAATGCAGATATCCTATAGGTTCCATGCTTTGAAGCCCTGGAGGTCACGCACTTAGGAGAGTGCATCACTATGCCATAATGGGGTCATGTTAGTAAGCTTCCCCCTCCACCCCAAGAAGGACGTAGCGGTTCTCCATATTTCAGCTATTGTATATGTTTGGAGAAATACGTTTTTGCCCTTAGGTGAACTGTAGAGTATAGCTTGATATCCCCCAGGCCCCATGGAGAGCCGCTCTAGCCTAAAGGTTGGGTCGTTCCAAAGAGCAAACACCCAATAGTTTACTATCGCTAGGTGCGCTGCCTAGTAGTACTTCTTTATGTCTGGGAGGCCGATGCCTCCGTCGTATACTCCATGCATCAGCTTGGAGAGGGCAATCCGTGGAAGGGCTGCATTCCACAACATCGAGCAGAGAAGGGATTCAATGGTCTGGAAGAATTTATCTGGCACCTGAATAGGGGTATTTTGCAGAATGTAAAGCATTCGGGGTAATATCATCATTTTGAACATCGCTGCACGCCCCAGTAATGAAAGCGGCAAAGTTTTCCAATGCTGTACATCTGCCGCAAAACGTTCCAGGAGGGGGGCTAAATTCAAACGGTAGAATAGGATGGGATCCATGGTAATGTGAATGCCTAGATATTTAAAATGCCCAGTTAACAAAGGGAGATCGACACTTCTGGGTAGAGTGGGCATGGGACCTGTTATTAGGTGCATGCGGGATTTGTCCTAGTTTACCCTGTAACCGGAGTATTGGCCAAAAGTGAGTAGAATATGTGTGAGGCGGGTAATCGTTGTGGGGGCTGGACACATAAAAAAAGAATATCGTCCGCATACAAAGATATGCGTTCTTCCCATGATTTCCCCGTGTGACTCCCCTTACAATCAGGTCTTGTCGGACCCATGCCACTAAGGGCTCCAGGGCGATTGCAAATGTCAGGGGGGAGAGGGGACATCCCTGCCTGGCCTCTGCCCAGAGGGAAGTTACAGGATGTAATGCCATTCACCTTAACCTGGGCCATTGGGGCTGTATACAATAATTGCATCCAACCTAGAAAATTTGGTCCAAAGCCCATACGTTCAAGTACTCCGAACATATACGCCTACTCTAGAGTGTTGAATGCCATCGAGGCGTCCATTGATAGAACCATAGTGGATATTTCGTCGTTTCTGGAGCGCGTTATCTCTCCTTATAACCTACGCAAGTTAAGTCGTGTTCCCCTGTTTGGCATAAAGCCCGGTTGGTCAGAGTGAACTAGGGTAGATATGACCTGGTGCAACCTATTCGCGAGGAGCTTTGCAAGGACCTTGACTTCGACATTAAGAAGGGAGATGGGACGATATGAGTTGCATCTCTCTAACGGTTTCCCGCCCTCATGAATGACGACTATCGTCTCTAAACACTGGTCTGGTGGGAGCATATGTTCGTCTCTCGCTTCCTTCCACATGCGGAGTAATTGGGGAGCTAACTTAGACGCTAAGCATTTGTAAATTTCAATGGGAAGGCCATTGGACCCCATCGCCTTGCCCGAGTTCAATGCTCGTATCGCCTCTTCTACTTCATATGACTCAATGTCTGCCTCTAAATAGTCAAGATGTTCCTCCAAGAGGGTCGGGAGTTTGATGTCTCTCAGAAAGTCGTGGACCTCTGCGAGAGACCATTGTGTTGTGGGGGAATAGGGCTGCTCATAGTATTGCGCAAATGCCTCCGATACTCCCTCGGGTCGCCTAACTCTGTAACTACTTGGGGTACCCATCGTTTTGCGCGGTCTCTCTTCTCGAGCCACGCGAGTAGTTTCCCCGTTTTGTTGCCTACCTCATATAGGTGCCATTGGGACAGAATATATGAGCCTTTCGCCCCATTCTCCATTAAGTCTCTATATTCTTTTTGTTTGAGATGGAGGGTGTGCACATGATCTTCATTTAGGGCGCTACCTCCCTCCTTTTCTAATGCCTTCATTCCATTCTCTAGCGCAAGAAGTGATTTTTCCTTTTCCCTATGTTGCACCACTATTTGTTAGTATGCCATACCTCGCATGACCACCTTATAGGCTTCCCAGAGTGTCAAGTTGGAGACAACCGAGCCCTCATTGGTTTCGAAATAGCTGGTCGTGGCCTGGTCTAAGTTTTCAGTGAATTTGGTATCTCGAAAATGCCAGCCGTTAATGGACCGCAGTCCGCGAGTTGTATTGGCGCGCCCCCATTATTTCAACCACACCGGGGAGTGGTCTGAAATTCCCCTGGCCAGGTGTCTTACCTCGGCCACCCTGGCCAGGTGTGCAACTTGAGTGAAAATGTAGTCTAGTCTAGAGAGGCTGTGATGAACTCCGGAGAGGAAGGTGTGTTCGCGGTCAGTCTGGTGTCATGTGTGCCAAGTATCTGCTAGGCCAAGGGCCATGACAAAGTTGGACAGAGTTGAGTACCGGTGGGTAAGGTGGGTTTGGGAATGTCTAGCTAAGTCAGGTGAGATCAGCGCATTAAAGTCTCCCCCAAAGAGTAAGACCCCCTCAGGCAACTGGAGCAGTACCTCACTCAACCCCGGGAGTGTGAGGCGATGCTGTCGCGGAGGAACATAGACAGAACAAAGATTAATTGGAATTAATTCCCAGGTACCCATTTGTGCCACGTAGTTTCCCCTGTGGGTTGACCCAGGATTTATGGAGAATAAAAGGGGTGGAATTTTTGATCAGAATGCCCACCCCCTTAGAGCCGGTAGTGTATGCCGAATGTGCCGCCATTGTATAGCCTCCCCTAGTCATTGCTCAGCAGGTGTTGCCTAATAAGTGTTTTTTTTGCAATAATACAATGTCGGGGGCATGTTTACGGATAAACTAATGGACCATACTCCGTTTGATCTTGTTGCCAAATCCGTTCACGTTCCATGATAGGACCAACAGGTGGGACCTTGTCTTAAGTGGGGGTGGCATATCGTAAGGTGGGCAAAAAGGCGAAGACCGCCCCAACGTAGAAGATGCCCCAATGTGATGTATCTCGCCTCGATCTCCAACTGCTTGTAACTACTATCTCAACTAACCCCTCATAACAAAAAACTCCCCATACCCTGCTACACTGCCCAGGGGAAACTAAACTGCCTACCCATCCCCAACTGGCAAGATGCCTGTCGTCCCTGAAAGAAAAACACATGTTAGTTAACTAGTAACTGGGGGGTAAAGGGAAAGACAGCGACCAGGCTATTCCTCGCCGCTCTGCCATAACGGAGGATTAGATGTCGAAAGGAGATTAGTTTCCTCCAGGATATGGAGTTGGCATAGAATGTTCGCTGTTATTGCATTGTCGACTTATCTGCTCCTCTATATACACTTCTGTGTTTCCCCTATAGCGTAAACAATAAGAACCCTCCCTGCGGCTCGAGAATCGGAGCCAGCGCGCATTGTGACTATATCTCAAAACTTGCAGATAGTGTGGGTAGATAGTTACTTATAACCCAGTTCAGGGATCTGGCAGGTCTGGAACCTTATCGGAGCATCTCCCCCTATTTGCATTTTTATCTGTGTTGTCTTCTGGTAGACGATCCCCGGCCTTCCCATGACCCTCATCCGTGCGCTTTGGGCGTGGTATCCGGTGTCGCTTTCCATCTCCCGCTACACGCCAGCCATCTAGCCAGTCCATTGCTAGTTTGGGGGAGTCAAAGAACCCTGATTTCCCCTTCGCTATTACTCGGAGTTTGGCAGGGACGAGTATCATGTATTTGATTTCGCAACTCTGTAGTTCTCGCTTCACTTCCTTGAAGCTTCTCTGCAGTTGTTGGACCTTGAGGGTATAGTCAGGATAGAGGGGGACAGAGGTTCCTTCAAATTTCAGATCTCCACAACCAAGGCCCCAGATACCTCAACGACCGTCTGACCTTCTACACTCCCACCCGCCAGCTACGATCGACCAACCACGCCCTCGCCGCCGTCCCCCGCATCCGAAGAGCCACAACGGGAGGAAGATCCTTCTCCTACCTGGCTGCCAAGACGTGGAACTCCCTACCCATCCACCTCCGCCTTACCCAAGACCACCTCTCCTTCAGGAAGCAACTCAAGACCTGGCTGTTCGAACAGTAGCGGACCCCCCTCCCCCAAGCGCCTTGAGACCCTCCGGGTGAGTAGCGCGCTATACAAATGCTTGATTGATTGATTGATTGAGATCTGGAGTGCGTCTTGCCATCCGCAGGATTACGTCCCTGTCCATGTGGTTATCGATGAGGGCCACAATAGTGCGGGGGATGCCCCGTCTAGGGGGAGTGGCGGGCAGCCTGTGCACCCTCTCGACTGAGAAGAACTTTGAGAGGCCTCTCAGCTGAAGCACCATGGTTATGAAGTGTTCCACGAAGAGTTCAGTACAGGGCCCGTCCGCTTTTTCGGGTATTCCCACCAGGCGCAGGTTATTGCGCCTCAATCTACTTTCCATGTCTTCCAGCCGGGCCTGCATGATGACATTATCTTTGAGTAGGGAGGCTACCTGTTTCTGTAGTTGGGTGGTGGTCTCGTTGATGCCCGTGACCGTTTGTTGCGTATCACGGAGCCTCTCTTTTTCTTTATTGAGCTCCACTCTCATCAATGTCATTTCAGCTACTACTGAATCTAGTTTAGGCTCCAGAGTGCCCTTAATACTCTGAATGGCTGCCATGATGTCTCTCAATGATGGCTCCTGGGCCTCCTCCCCTGACTGTTGTACGATCGACTTGGCCCCATTCTCAGCTTGTTTGTGTGGAGGGAGGACATAGCGCTCTATTTTGCTCTGTTGTGGCTTTGCCTCCCACAATATTTACAGAATGTGACTCCGGGTCCACTCTAGTCGTCGTCTGCACCTAGAACCACTCCGCCTCCTCCCACACTGCTGCCTGCCACCACGGGGACCCTGGGAGCAAGGAGGGCAGGTGCAGGACCTCGTGTCCCCACCTGTGGGTCCCTATCGCATGGCCTGTCGGCACACAGGTTCTGCACGGCGCAGGGAGAGACGATTGAAGTGGACACAGCTCACCTTGACGAAAGTGTGACTATAGTGAGCTGTCCTCGCTCCCCCGCCAGTTCAAGTTTAGATTTTATATGAACTCGGTTCCACTTTGGAGAGCAAGGCGCTCTACCTTAAAGTGTTTGGAGTAAGTTACTCAGCAAGGTTGTTTTCCCTCCATCCCTGAATAAAGGTGGCAGGGTGAGTACCTTTGGGGTCATTCAGTAGTGAAGTCCTGATGAAAGCCGGGCAATTTGACTTCTCCGGCTGAAACATGTTGACATTTTTTGCAGAGTGGAGGGGGTGGTAACTCATTACAGGTTTCCCAAACCACCATCCACAGGTCCAGTTGTGACCACTTTGTATTCTGGACAGGGTACCCAATATTAAAACTAGAATAGGGACTCCCTGGAGCCAGTTTTAAATTCACCATTTCTGCTTCTATTTTCACCTGTGATCCCCACGTTATTTGCCACTTTTTATGTTGTATTGTCTTCCCCCTCCCTATTGCTCCACCTCCAGCGTTGGTCGGCGCGGGGATGTGTTAGCAGCCCTATGATGAAGCATGACACAGATTTCTGTGAGTGAGGGCAGTTTTAACACCTGTGTGTGATTCCTCCAGTCTTCTAACTTTTAGCATTCAATTTATACACAGTCCCTCTTCTATGTAGTGGTTTCATAGTTGTTGATGGAGGTCGAAGTGGGACTTGATCCTCCTACCCCTCTTTTCTGTGAGTTATATTCTGCGAGTAGGCCCCAGACTGTATGTGTCATCAGGTTGGTGATTTTAGGCCCCAGGGCTTCATTACAGTTGTGATTTCGCTGTCGAGCTGGTTTCAGCCCCACTCCCCGGCTGGGAGGTACCAACAGCAATTGTCAATGGGAGAGGGGGAGTGTCAGTCCAATCCCTGTGGCCCCTATCGGCCCTCCGTGGGGCTCGCCTCAATCCAGGGTCTGTTTCAATACCGTGCAGGCTGTCCCAAAGCCCCGGCTGGTCTCAGGTTTCCTCAGGCTGCCTGCTGTAACCGGGGGGTTGGCTACAGGCACAATCAAACACGGCCTCAGGCACCAACAGACACGGAGTAGTGGCGCCCTGCCCCTGCTCCGCTGTTTTGAATGCAACCCCCAGCGGGGGGACCCCATGGTCAAGATCGCTGTAGGCCCTTGTGTAACAACCCCTCCCCCGTCCCGATCGCCCCTCTGCGTCCTGATGGGGCACTTGTTGTTGGGTGTACCTGGGCCTCACTCTACTCCCATTTCGCCAGTCTGCTCACCTCCTTCCTCGTGGCCTCCAGGCCGGGTGCCTTGAATGTCACGGGATCGCTCCCCAGTCCCAGACACAGGTCGCTAGTCTCCGCCCGCCTGCCTCTCCTTCCACGCTGGCGATGTGATGGCACTCTGTAGTATGCTACAGCATCGCCTCTCTATGATGTTTTGCCCACTCTGTATGCTTCCATTCTTGTATCCTCTTGCCTAGGTCATTAGTAGAATGTGGTCATGTCATAGTACTATTCTTGTATAGAATTGTTGATACGTGAGGCTAGTGTCAGTTGCTGCTGTGGCCTCTGGTTGTTGGATGAGATCTTCTACTTGGATTAAACCTCCTTTAACAACCTATCTGCACCCTTACTTCAAGAATGCAACAATGGCGTAGTCGGCAGGCGCAAGAAGATCTCAACACAAAGACAAAGCTCATTTAAGAGTATCACAAATCCGGTGAGAGAGAACCTTTTTATTGACATTCAAAATGCTTTACATAGCGCTATTGACATTAACGCGCATGTAGTGAATTGGCAACCTTTTACTTCTGCTGTTCTTTATTGGCTTTACTAGTTATAGCTTACGCTTCTGCTTAACTAGTCTTTACTGCCTTTCAAGTTCAGCTATCAACCTGCGTTATTCTTCAGAAAAACTATTTGTATTGGGATACTTCTTCTGCTTTAAAAGATCCCAATTCCACAAATTTGTGTCAGTATTTGCGGCAATTTAAGATGTTGTGATACGCGCAGCGAGCGTAACGGGGACAGTGGTCTCGAGCATTCTAACTGTCCTGGAGCGGCCTTGTGTCCTTTCAAGTGTTCGTAAAATTCTACAGCGGCCTGCTCGGAAACTTGTGCCGCAGCGCCCTGCTTGAAGAAAAAGGATTTCGATCACGGCCCGCTTATTGTAGCTTTCTGCTCATAAATTCAAATGACTATCTACCAACATCAGCTTCACAGCCCAAATAAGTTTGCACTGCAGGATAAGTTTAGAACATTTCTCTTACCTGAGGCCTCTTATTCGTCACGGTTCCCGTGTTGAATTCCTCCCTGCTTGGAGCTTCTACGTTTCCTGCTCTGCTCATTCCAATCAGCGTTTCCTGCTTTTCCACGATTGGCTATCCTCATCCTATTAGGACGTGAGTGGGCGTGTCCAGACTTTATATTACATAGCTACCTGTTAGCCTGGATTAATACCTTCGCTGCATTTTCTGAGTTCAACATTAGGCTATGTATACCTACGCTGCATTTGCTGAGTGCAACATTATGCTATTTTTGACAGTTTGAGTTCGTTTCGACTTGGGAGACACCATACGAATTTACATTCACTGTTTGTGTATTCAATTATTTTCACACATTAATATTACTGTTTTTGGTGTTATTTTTGTACAATGACACGATATTGTTCTTTTGTTAAGGATTTTCCAATTCAATGACTCTACAATTTACTCTAAGGATTCCTTGCATTGCGTATCAATTCAATGATACGCACATTTATGCTTTCTTATCAAGGATTTAAACTGTGCAGTCTTTTCTATCAATGGTAATGTGTGTGATTTATGGTCTCTAATTTAGTTTACTACTTCCCTTTTTGGTTCTCAGTCTGAAATTGCTCAAACATTTTGGTTCACTTTGGTTCTATTTATTTTACATTATGCAAAATGTTACTACAGCTCCGTTTTTCCTTTCTAGTCCTGGTGTTCCACCTATAAAGTGGCAGAAATGGAAAAACGTATTTGAAAGGTATGCCAGGGTTTGTGGAACTTCCCTTAGTGTGGAAAGGAAGACATCATTGCTTCTTCATTGTTTGGGCTCTGAGGGTCAAGATGTTTTCGATCATTTACCTGACTTATCTAATGCAGAAGCAAGTGAGTTAAACAAGTATGAAATCTGCATAAAAAAATTAGATAAGCACTATTTGCCCAAAGTTAGTACCATCTTAGAAAGGTACCATTTTGCTAAGAGAACACAAAGGGATGATGAAACTGTGGAAGGCTATGTGACTGATTTAAGGAAACTTGCTTCTTCATGCAAGTTTGAAAACTTAACTGATGAACGCATCCGTGATCAATTCATGTTTGGGTGCAACATGGAGAAAGTAAGAGAAGAACTTTGGTTACGTGATGAACCGAAATTAGATGAAGTTCTAACTGTTGCTAAAAGAATTGAGCATTCTTTAAAATGTGTTGCTGTTATAAAAAAAGAGAATGAGAAGGATACCAAAATACAAGTTGTTAAAGTCAAAAACCAAAGATGGAGTGAAAGGGACAGAGAGAAGTCTCAAAGGGACAGAGAGAAGTTTCATCTAAGTATGGAAGAGTCTAAAGAGAGAATGACAGGTCTGAAATGTTATAGATGTGATAAGGCTGGTCACCTTGCTAATGACAAAAGGTGTCCAGAGTTGAATCAAACTTGTGCAAAGTGCAAAAGAAAGGGGCATTTCTCTATAGTATGTAAAAGTAAATCTAATATTAGAGTCAAAAAGATTGAAGTTTATGAGGGTGACAACTCTGAAATAAGTTCTGATGACTTTGAATGTGGTCAAATTGTTGTTCAAGTTCAAAATGTTTCAGGTAAGAAGTCTTGTCCTTTCGATACCATTACTGTTGAGGGGAAACCCACACGAGTTCTTTTCGATTCAGGTGCCAAAATCACAATTGTATCTAATGAATTTTATCACACTAAATTGAAAGAAAAAATTAGTCTTCTGAAACCTGATATCACGCCCTTGGCTTACGGAGGTGAACCTATCAAAGTACATGGGTATTTCATTGGTCTCATTGACAGATCAGTTGACTGGGGGTGAGTGTTTGATTTGCTCTAGCGCTCCGTCCATCATCCCCTTTGGTATCGCCTCATTGAGTACAAAAACATATATGTATCTGGGAAAATGTATGTGTCCAAGAAAGGAGACAGTATTATCAGCTGGCTACACCAGGGTGATTTAGGTGTGTTTCTGGATCCTAATCCTGACCCTCCCGTCCTTATTAGGGACAAGGTTTCTACTCCCATTCATATTGAGAAGAAAGTGTCTACTCCCTTTCTCATTAAGGATGAGATTTGTAAAGCAGAGAAGTCTGGAGAAAATGAATTCTTACATATTCTTGAAAAGGAGTTTCCAAGTGTTTTTAAACATGAATTGGGATGTTTGAGGGGATACCAACATAAAATTAAATTAAAAAGTGATGCCATACCTGTATGTTGTAAAGTTAGAAATGTACCGCTTTCTGTAAAAGATGATATGGAAAAGAAATTTCCAAACTCAAGAGTGGTGGTATAATAGAAGAAGTGGAAGGGACAGAATGGGTAGCTCCAGTGGTCGCTGCCAGGAAGCCTAATGGTGATTTGCGCCTTTGTATTGACTTGCGCCAACTAAATAAGAATGTAATTGTGGATAGATATCCTGTACCTAATATCACTGAATTGCTTGTATTACTAGGTGGCGCAAAAGTGTTTAGCACAATTGATCTTACCTCCGCATACCACCAAATTGAATTGGAGGAATCCTGTAGAGACTTTACGGCATTCATTACACCCTTTGGCACTTTTAGGTTCATTAGGATGCCTTTTGGTTTAGTTTCAATCTCATCCGTGTTTCAACGAGCCATGGAGAATGTCCTAAAAGATCTCACAGGGGTCTGCATATATCAAGATGATATCTTCATATTTGGTGACAATGTGGAAGAGCACGATGCCCATTTAAGATCAGTTTTGGGAAAGTTATGTGCATGCAATCTTACCATAAAAAAGGAAAAGTGTAAATTTAGATCTGATTCCATCAATTATCTAGAGCACAACATAAGTGGTGATGGGGTTAAACCTAAGAATGACCTTGTAACCACTATTCAGAATATGAGCTCTCCCACCAATAAAGAAGAATTAATAAAGTTCTTGGGCATGGTAGAGTACTATGCTAAGTTTGTCAAGAACTTTGCAGAGCTTACCACAAGTATGAGATGCTTGTTACATAAGGGAGTGAATTTTGAGTGGTCAAACCTATGTGAGAAAGAATTTATTTGCATCAAGAAAAGCTTGAGTGTTGCTCCTTCCCTGCAGAGTTTTGAGCCTAGGGTCAAACCTATCCTCACCACTGATGCTAGTGAGAAAGGCTTGGGGGCAGTTCTACAGCAGCATGGTCCCTCTGGCATGCGAACTATCATGTTTTTGTCCCGTAGCTTGAGAGCTGCAGAGACTCGCTATTCTAACGTGGAGAGGGAATCCCTTGCAGTTTTCTGGGCCATCAAAAAACTTCTGTGGGGTGTTGACTTTGAAGTGCGAACAGACCATAAACCCTTGGTGGAGATATTCAATAAGAAAGGTTTGGATTTGATCTCCAGCCGGATCACTAAATGGGTTATTGTCCTGCAAGAGTATTGCTTTTCTCTTAGATACATTCCTAGCATTAAAAATGGAGTTGCTGATGCGTTATCACGACTCGTTCCCAAGGATTGTCCCGTGGATGATGATGTGGATGCTAGTAATGAGTGGGTCTGTGTGGTGGATCATAGCTTCATCTCGGAGGAGAGATGACGCGGAGAATTAGTTGTGGATCCCACTCTTCTAGAGGTGATGTCATTCGTGCAGAATGGTTGGTCTAGTGTCAAAGCGGGCTCTGATCAAACTAGACCTTTTTGGTATTTAAAGCATGAACTGTCCGCTGAGAAGGGTCTGTTGTTTCGTGGGACCAGATTAATTCCACCTAATAGTCTCAGAAAAGAATTAGTAGACTTAGCCCATGCTACCCATGCAGGTCTCACTAAAACCAAAGAAAGGGTGCGTATGCCCTACTGGTGGCCAGGCATGGACAAACAGGTGGAGCGTGTGGTGCATGACTGTCTCCCTTGCACCATGAATGACAAATCACATTGTCCTCGGGTGCAACCCATGGTTCTCAGGAGGCGCCCTTTGCGCCCTTGGCAAGACATTGCATTAGATATCTTGGGACCCATTCACAATGGTGGATTACAAGAGTTTCTTTTAGTTGTTGTTGACATGTACTCTCGTGGCCTGAAGTTTTCTTCATGTCAGTAATCGATTCAGTTCATGTCATTAAGTGTTTAAAAATGTTATTTTCTAGGGAAGGTGCTCCAGAGTTTATTCTTACTGATAATGGTGTGCAATTAATATCAAAGGAGATGGAGGAGTTTCTGTCCTCGAGAGGCATAATCCACAAAACTTGTTCCCTCTATCATCCCGAAGCCAATGGAATGGTTGAGAGATTCAATAGGGTTCTTAAAGAGACCATTGCCATGGCAAAAGCTTCGTCCTTGGAATGGAAAGGGGAAGTGCCTAGGAAAATTGAGGAATATAGAATGACTCCTCATGGCACTACTGGGAAAACTCCTTTTCTATTATTTCGGAACAGAGTGCCTAACACTTGCCTTAAACCTTCTTGGGTCAATAGATATGAGTTGTCCAAGGGTAAGGAATGTGCTGGTGATGGTAAGGATGTGCAACAAAGGGAGGAATGGAAGGCTGTTGAAAGGAAAAAGTATTTTGATAATAAAAGATCTGTAAAACAAATCAAAGTGAATGTAGGAGATTGGGTTTTAATCAAACGTCCTGGCCTCTTAGGTGGTTCTCCTACTAAATACTTTAAACCCATGATGGTTATCAAAGTTTTTAAAAATGCTGTAAAAACTCAAGATCATTGTATATGGAATCTTAACAGAGTGGTGGTTGTAAAGGGTAAGCTCGATGGGAGGTGTGGTGTGACCTCCCGCAATGACACCACTTCTCTTTGTCTTCCCACTCTTAATACCGACGGGATGGAAAAGATTTGACGTTCTACCAGGGTGATTAAAGGTCCTGGTTATCTCAGTGATTATGCTTAACTTGCATGTGCTAGTTTTCTATGCATAGTATGTATATAGTTTGTTAAGGAAGGGAAGTGTGCAGTATGCTACAGCATCTCCTCTCTATGATGTTTTGCCCACTCTGTATGCTTCCATTCTAATATCCTCTTGCCTAGGTCATTAGTAGAATGTGGTTATGTCATAGTACTACTCTTGTATAGAATTGTTGATACTTGAGGCTAGTGTCAGTTGATGATGTGGCCTCTGGTTGTTGGATGAGATCTTCTACTTGGATTAAACCTGCTTTAACAACCTATCTGCATCCAGCATCTTACCTCAAGAATGCAACACACTCCCTCCGCCGTTGGGGCGCATCCGCAGTTTGATAGCTCGGCTCCAGACTCTGCACTTCTCAGGTCGCCCTCGGAACGTCAGCGGTGTCAGACCCGTTGTTTCTCTGGCACCAGAGGCCGCCCAGTCACGGCGCGCCACCACCGTCTCACTGGTCCCCAAACAAGGACAGTAGGAACCGCCGGAGGGGGGAAGGGGGAGAGGGAAGGATTGCTTTCCTTCCCCCTAATCTGCGTCAGGTTTTGTCGGGATTTTGGGGCAGAGTGGCTCGGTCTTCGGAGCTCGCCTAGCTTGCGTCCGCCGTGTTCTGTCGCTAGCCACGCTCTCCCAGAAATCCTAGGATAAATCCCGGCTTCCCCACTTCCCTACTTAACCAGACTGTGTGATTCTAGACAATAGTTGTATTCGCTTTACCTCCTTTTTCTTCATTATCACATATAAGATGACCTCAAAATACATGACCTCAGGATGTGAGCTATCATGGGAGTCCATGGGGATGGCAAGGGGGGGCGCTTGCCCCCCCTCGGATCACTTGCAGCAGCCTTGTGGATTTACAGACACTAGTGGCACAGTGCAGCGTATCACAGCGCCGCCGCTGCCCGCCGTAATGGTACGAGCAATACTCTAGTTATGGGCGGTGCCATTGCCCCAAAAACAGTCTGGATGCAAGCAGCTACTGACTGTTAGTAGTAGCCTTCTGTCATTGGTAGCCGAGCGCTATGCTACCAATGAGACTCTAAGTAGCGTATTGCTCAGCTACCAATGACAGTCTGACCTAAGTCCACGGTTCGCCATTGCAGTCCTGCAGACAGCCCCGTCATTGGTAACTGAGAGCTATCAATGAGAGCAGCCTCACCATGAGGTGACTCCCGAATTGGACCAATCATGGGCCGACCTGCCCCGGCCTCAGCCCCCTGCATTGTGCGCACTGCTCAGGCTCGCATAAGAAAAACGGAGGAATTCAAGAGAGTAGCAGCGTCTGTGTCGTGCACTGCAGCAGCACTAACAGGCCCCTGCCCCGTTCACTCACTGGCTCATAGGCGCTTTTTGGCCCCCGAACACCTTGCTGGCTGCTGCATACAATCCTCCTGCAGCTGTATGTCATTATTTGATGCCTTAGCCATTTGTTGGGCAGTTACAGAAAAGCAGTAAAAAATTAGGCAAAAGCAGGAGAGAGCACTCAGAAAAACGGGGGGAGAGGAAGGAAAAAGCTGAAAAACAAGGCAAAAGCAGGAGAAAGCACTCAGAAAAATGAGGGAGTGGAAGGAGAAAAAAGTCAAAAACGGGGCTAAAGCAGGAGAGAGCACTCAGAAAAATGGGGGGAGCAGAACGAGAGAACAGAAAAAAAAACACGGCAAAAGCATGAGAAAGCACTCAGAATAATTGGGTGAGAGGAAGGAGAAAGCAGTAAAGAACAATGCAAAATCAGGAGAAAGCAGTGGGTTTATATTTTGTGCCACCTTGGGGGGGTTATATATTATTATCTGGTGTGGTGGGTTTTATCTGGTGAATGATGTGTACGCCATCCAGTGCCAAGGCATGTGCTGTGGGTTTATCGCTGGTGCTGTGGCAAGTGTTTTGGGTGCAATCTGGTGCTGTGGCTGCACTCTAGTGCTGTGGCAACTGTTGTGGGGAACTTCCTTTAGGACAAAGCCAGAATCACGCTATGCCTTCACAGCACCGGCAACAGAACGAATGCGCCTTTAGCATGCAATCGCTCTGCACGCAAGTCGTTACAACGACTTGGTTAGGGGGGCGCAATGGTGGAGTGGTGCTGGAATTAAAGTCCAACACCTTCCCTACTGTTGCACAGACTGGAATTGAAATAGTAAATTAAACTATTCCAATATCCAGTGCCCCCCTAAGACAAGTAGTTAAAATGACTTGCATGCAGAACAAATGCGTGCTAAAAACGCATTCGGTCAAATGACTGCGTTCCTAAGGCATGTGTGAAAAATGCATGCGGAATTCCATCATACATTCACTGTTGTGCGTGCAGTCTGGTGCTGTGGCAAGTGAAATCTGGTACAACAGAGTTCCAAGAGTATTTTGAAATCTTAAACTCCACAGATACAAATGTAAGATTCACTTACACCATCAGCAAAGAAAGAGTTGTGTTTCTAGACACTGAGGGGCATATTAGCAACAACAGGCGAAAATTATCGCTAACCGCGCTTAGCGCGTATTTTATTAACGCCGCCTATCGCTGGATATTATCGCGGAGATAACATGCTATTAGCAAGGTTTATCTCCAATGCGATAAAATATCCAGCGATAGCGGCGAAATGCGTGAATATCGCTGGAAATCCAGCGATATTCACTTATTAACGCCATGGTGGACTTAGGCTGACAATCCACCTCCTATTCTACAAACAGGTAAGTCATGTTTTTAGCAGGTGTTAAATTCTAGCGATATTCGCGCCTAGCGCGAATTTTTTTATCGCTCCGCCTGCGTTGCTAATAGGTGGAAGTTGTGTTAGCGACTGTTTTCAGTCGCTTTTAGTTGGGAACGCCTACCTTGCATGTCATTAGCGATAATTATCGCTGGCATGCAAGGCGATGGGAAAACGGGCCGCTATCGCCAGAAAGCTGTCGCTAACGCCTGTTAGCGACAGCTTGCTGATAGGGCGATAAAAAAATCGCAGCTTTAGCGTCAAAAAGTGCCGCTAAAGCGTCGATAAGGCCCTTGCTAATATGCCCCTGAAATCTATGTCGTAAACAACAAAATCCAAACAACACTACACCGAAAATTAACATCAACAAATGCCACTTTACACGCAGACAGCTTTCATAAAGCATCAGTAATCCAGAACATACCATATGGAGAATTCCTCAGAATTCGTCGAATCTGCTCGGAGGAATTCGAATGGGAGAAACATAGCAAAACAACAATCAGTAAGATTCAAACAAAGACAGCAATGTAAGAAAGTGTTGGCAAAGATCGAATGAAAAAACGAGGGAAGAAACCCTAAAAATAAAACCAGCTGCAACCGAACAAAATCTGGAACCTGTGAGATTGATTATGGATTATTCGTGTGATTCCCAAAAAATCACTAACATTTTGAGAAAAAATTGGAAGATACTCCAACTTGATCCAACAGTAGGGAAAATAATGGGAACGCATCCAAACATAACGTTCCCTCGGGCAAAAAATCTGAAGGACAAATTAATCCACAGTCACCACCAACAAAAAAAGAATTTGAAAGCGACCCAATGGTTGAAAACAAAAGGATTCTTAAAATGCCACAACTGCAAGGTGTGTCAGATAGCCAGAATGGCGAATAATAAAATGTGGCAAATAAAAGAACTAATAACATGCAAAAGCAAATATGTTGTTTACGTGATAGAGTGCCCTTGCTCTATGAAGTATATAGGAAGCACTATATGCAAACTGAAAATGAGGATCCTTGAACATGTAAGAGCAACAGTCAACAAAGATCGAGGAACTGCTGTAGCTAAACATATGGAGTTAAACCATGATGGAAACTGGAAACTGTTAAATTTTTATGCAATTGAAACAATACCAAACAGTGAGAGAGGAGGCAACCGTGAGAAGAAATTACAGCAGAGAGAATCGAGACAAATTCTAAATTTCAGAACTTTTACTCCGTTTGGTATGAACCAAAGCGAGGAACTGTATGTCCACCTATAAACTGATCTGATCAATTTCTCGTGTGTATCCCATTGATGAACTGCAAAAAGAAGAAAAAGAAAGAAAAGGAAAAAAAACTTTAAAAAATTATGGAAAATTCAATGAAGGGTTTATAAAGTCAGAGGAGGGAGAAAAAGACTGTATTACATGTAATTTAATTAAAGCGATTAGAATGGCAATGCCCACTGGAGGGCAATATTAGGAATTAATGGCGAAGACCAAACCTTGTAATGACAGAATAAGTTACAAATATGCCTTAAAACGTGCACACAGTGATGTATCCAGCATTCATGAAGACACAATATCATGAAAATCGTAATCTATATTTTTCTCTAAATCTTCAAATAACTCCTATGTGCACAAATGTATAAGTACTTTAGCACTAATGTGTTAGAATTTAATTGCTTTAATTAATCATATTATTATTTATTTTTTATATTATCACATTATTCACCATATTATTAATTAAACGTTTTATTTAAAGATAGACACATACACATAATAAATAATAAAATATAAAATAAATGTCCAAGCACTGAAGCACTACGATTCCCATAATACCTTAAAATGGGTTTCAGGTCAAAATTGGGTCACATGCTATCCAAAAGTATTTTTATTGGTTGTAACAAACATCGTCACTCATACCATGATCAAGTTCTCTGTGAGAATGAAACGCGTCGGTTGGTCTTTCAACCTGGCATAACCTTGAAAGTTAAACAACTTGGAAAATCGCTTCTCTGCAAATGCGACTTCATTTTTCCCAAAAGGATTGTGTTCGAATAATTGATGGCATGGCTCTGCCTCGAGGTTCGCACCGGTTCGATGCGCCGTGGGTCTCAGCAACCGTGAGCCAGCAGAGGAGGATATATATATATATATATATATATATCCACGACCAACTCCAGCATGCAAAATCAATCTGCAGATACCGACACTGCAGCTCCAGTCTTTTAAGTAAATTTGTTTTTTATTTGCGGGCTGTAACGCGTTTCTGCAGGATCCCCTGCCTTGTTCACATAAAGAGTTTCACTAGTCTGTTCAGAAAGGCTACAGCCGGGAACAGCCTATTACATGCACGGAGCCACCACCCAGATGGACTGAAGAGGAGTATCCCTTACGGAGAACTCCTCAGAGCCAAACGTTATTGCAGTTCCATAGAGGCTTTGACCAGGGAGCAACAGAACATGATTGGCCGTTTCAGGGCACGAGGCTATTCAGGTAAAACTATTAGAATAGCAACTGAGAAGGCCTCTACAAGGGAGAGGGAAAGTCTCCTGATCCCCAAGACACAGAACAAGAACAAACAGGAAGTGAGACTTATTACCACTTTTTCCAATGCCTCTCAGGCCCTTTACAGGATTGTGAGTAAACATTGGCACCTAGTCAGGCAGGATGTGATCATAGGTAGGTTGGTTAGCCCAAAACCGCACATCTCATACCGTAAATGCAAGTCTTTACAGGACACACTGGTGCACAGTCATCTGACACAACAGAGCAGGACAACAGGCACATGGCTGAGGGAACTCCCAGGGTTTCATAAATGTGGCCGGTGCAAGGCCTGCACTAACAGTCGCAATGTGAAAAGCTATCAATTGCCAGTTGGTAGAAGTGAAAAAATGCGTTCATTCATTAATTGCAACACTGAATTTGTTGTTTATGTCCTGATCTGTATCTGCGGCTTGCGCTATGTTGGTAGCACCATCTTTCCAGTCAAAAAACGTATACTAGAGCACCTGCGCGCCATTAGGAACAGGGATTTGACCTATACAGTTGACAAGCATTGCGCATTGGAACATGGGGAAATTACTGACATCAGCTCTAAGATCTCTTATTTTGGAATTGACAGGGTTGCAGTTCATCCCCGTGGAAGTGACCGCGAACGCAACCTACGGCGCCTGGAAATTAGAGTATATCATCCGCCTACAAAGCAAGGTTCCCGGAGGCCTCAATCGTGAGGAAGACCTTCATGTCCATCTAGGATAGAGAAGATACTATATACAAGTGGTGCCCTTACACTCTTTTGGACACTGTATATACTGTTATCTTTTGTCTTGTCTTCTTCACAACCCCTATGACCATTCCTCTCCCTTCTCCCTTATCTATATCTCCAACATTACAGCGGGACTGTCACCCATTCCAAGCGGCTGCTTGGACTAGTAGTGTCCACTTTACCACGTACTTGATGCATAGCACCTGGGGTGGGGAATCGTGAGTGTTTTTCATAACTTTTAATTTAATTCATTTGGTTATGTCATTTTCTCACTAGAGGTGGGGTCGTAAAGTCTATATACCTTGCCAGCCGGTATCAGTTGAGTACTATCATGGCAATAGGTCATGACGGCATATTATGCCACTTGGCATTTCATTTTGTGAGTGTATTCTCTAGTTTCCTCCTTACCTTTGATCCACTTGGCCACTTGGCGTAGCTACTGCACGTGGATAGGTTTCACCTATACTACAACATAGCACCACTGGGTCTTTTACTAGGAGGACAATGCATGCGCATTAGTATGCTGTAGAGCCTATAAGCATTATGCCGATACACAGTGTACATACTATCTACTCCTGTGAGGCGGCATCTGCGAGACTTAGCAAATCCCTGCTCTTGAAAAATAAAAAAATAGATTATTTTAATTTTAATTGTGTTGATTCACGCAATGTACATATATTCATATCATGCATTTGTATCAAATATAATGTAACTGACATTTACTTGAAAACGTGAGCTGAGTCTGTCTTCATGTATGATTAGACCCCAACATGTATGTATTTCTTTTATGTTCACACATTGATGATTGATTTTTGTGAAAACATTTAAATACAGCCACTTCCGGGTCGAGGAGTGATTTTGACAAAGACTGTGAGGTTGAAACGCATCAGTCAATAAAACTTTATTCTCTACAATATAATCCTGAGTGCGACTTTACCTTATTGTTGCGAGACTTAAGGAATCTGCAATATATATATATATATATATATATATATATATATATATATATATATATATATATATATATACCCACGACCAACTCCACCATGCAAAATCAATCAGCAGATACCGACACTGCAGGTCCAGTCTTTTAAGTAAGTTTGTTTTTTATTTGCGGGCTGTAACGAGTTTCTGCAGGATCCCCTGCCTTGTTCACATAAAGAGTTACATTGCTGCATATTTCCTTATATTGGTGGATACGATCACATGGTATCATAAACATAAACAACACACTTAAGAGTTTCCATCTTGCTATCAGGTTTCTACGGTTTGACAATTGTTTTGCCTTATTGTATACAATTATACAAAGTTCTAATTGCACTTATGTAAACATTGTAAAACATAAAAGATTATATGTATAAATGGATTAAATTGCTGATTTCAATTTTGCTCATCAACTAAACATTCTCTACTGTTAGCATGCTTTTTAAATTGGCTTTACTTATCGTGCCCCATTACACTTCTCTTTAATTTTTTATATTTTGTCTATAACCATTTTATTATTTTTTCTTTTTCTTTTATATTTATTCAATTTGCATATTATGTGCATAAAATGCAAAAATTACTAATTACTGTGCTTCCTTATCATCAAACCCACAGTGTTGTACTATTTTCATCTTGTGCATGAAATTTGTGGCACTTAAAAATGCCTCTTTCCATTGCCTTCACATTATGATCAATTGGTAACGTATAGGAGTTGTTGTATCCCTCTGGATCATTTGATTTGAATTAAATGAAACACTTTGGCAGAAATATTTCAATTGTAAGGTCCTGAGTGCTGGGATGTCATTTATTTAGTTACGCTAATCATCATGCGTGTCCATCGGCACTAGTTTGTAAAATGCTTAGTGCGTGCTGAACGGCATACTCACAATTCTATGCTTTGTTCTGGCACGATGAGGAAATACTTTTCCAAGTGGTATATGCAATGACTGATGATATAATGACATATTAAAGTGCAAGTGAAGATAATGTGCAAAAATGCGTGGGTTCACTATACACAATCCAGTTTCTCCTAAGTGCTATTTCACATTTCAAAATACAAATACATTCATGGAATTACTTACACCCACAGTAGTTTGGATATCTCTATTGTGTTCATTCTCAGTTCCTCCGTACCAAAGCAACTATGCAAAACATTGTTTGTTGTGTAAAGTGCAAGTGCCTTAAATACCGTCACTGTTGGAGTATCAATTTATAATGTACATGCCTTCATTATGAATTTTTGGGCTATTAAATCCTAACTGCATAAACATAAACACTCTATACATACTAAGACACTCCAATTGGTAGTATAGCTGTGTAAAATATAAAGGCTCGCCACAGGAGTTAGGGCCCTGATGTGTGCAATTTCGCAAAAAAAAGTGCAAATGCTATTTGGTGTATTATTGGAAACCCACAACAGTTTTAATCTCATTACTCACTCTTGACGTAATGTGCTATTGGGTAGTTTCAGATGTTTCAAAGTGCAAGTGCATCAGTGCCTTTCTCTTACTCATATAAAGTGCAGTTGCATTAATTAAAAACACTATTGGAGTGCCAGTATAAAGTGCAAGTGCCTGTATATAATATGTGTTCAAAAGTGTCAGTGCAGTATACCTACTCAATGTGCAAATGTTGGGGCATGGTCTTACAAACGAAGTTGTTTACGTGAAAATATGTATCCATAACATAAAAATCATATAAAGTGTAAAAAACATTGATCAGACACAGTTAGCGTTTTTCATTTTTCATTTTGCTCCTCTCCCACTGCGGAAATGATTGGTCAGTTTCTTACTTCCCCTACTCCAGGTGGACATACATATTTTCTTCTGAATTCAGGCCTCTAGGTGTCTTACTATCAAAAATTAGTATATATCGAGATTCAAGCTGCCTGAGTTTCCTTTCACGATTCCCACCTCGTCTGTTTCTGGGGACTGAATCAATTACATAGTATGACAGCTCCTCTACCTTGCCTCCATGGACCTCATTGATGTGACGGGCTACAGGGTATGACTTGTCACTGTTTTTTACTGCCCTGAGGTGCTGTAGGATCCTGAAATGTTCCATGTGGATTGTACTACCCACATAGATCTTGGGGCAAGTACATTGAAGGAGATACACCACATGGTCGCTCCTACAATTAAAAAAGCGTGGGATTTTCCATGGTTTATTCATTAATGGTAGTTGGATCTCCCTTTTGTTCACTCCATGTTTGCTTGCTTTGCACTTCAAACACTTGTTAAAACCTGGGTTTGCCCTCAACCATCTGTCGGTTTCAACTACCTCAGGGCTAGTGTTCACCAACTGCTGCCTCATACATTTGGCTCTTCTGAAAGAAATGAGAGGTCTGTGTGGAACTAAGCTGTTCAGTGTAGAATCTTCTTTAACCAGATGCCAATGCCTATTCATGCAGTCTCTCACCCTTGCATGATAGGCATTGTTTCCGGTTCTCATTCAAATTTCCTGTTTTGTGTCTCCTATCTGTTTCTTTCCCCTCTTTTCTTGGAATAGAATATCTTCTCTGGGTAGTCCATCCACTTTCCTTAGTGCTTGGTCCAAAACTTGCTGACTATAGCCCCTCTCTCTGAATCTTTGTGTTCGATCAGTTTGTGCTTGTTTGAGGGAGGTTAACTCGCTGCAATTTCTTTTCATATAGAGATGCTCCACATACGGAATACTTTGTTTCAGTTTTTGTGGGTGGAAACTACTCGAGTGTAGGATGGAATTTCCTGCAGTTAGTTTTCTAAAAGTGCGAGTGTGCAAGCTGCCCTCTTTGATAAAAACTTCCAAATATAAAAAGTGCACATGTGATTCACTGATGGTGCTAGTAAAAGTCAGATTTAGCGTATTGTTGTTCAGAGCCGCTATAAAGGCATTGGCCCTCTCTAGGGACCCCCTCCATATAATAAACAGGTCATCAATAAAACAACACCAGACCTTGATATTTTCTTTCCACTCTGTATCGTATTCAACCTTGAGCACCTGCTCCTCCCACCAGCCCATGTGGAGATTCGCATAGCTGGGGGTGAAGCAGGTGCCCATGGCCATGCCCCTCAGTTGCCTATAGGTGTCCTTCCCAAAAAGGAAGAAGTTGTTTTCCAGGCACAATCCAGCCATTGCGATCAACATCTCAGAGTGTTGGTATACATTTATAGGTCTGGTGCCCAAAAAGGGCCTGAGAGCCCTTAGGCCATCCTTATGTGCAATACTCATGTAAAACGAGGCCACATCTAGTGTTATTAACAAATCTGAATCTTCCCAAGGGACACTGTGCAATTTACACAAAAAATCCCTAGTGTCTTGAATATAGGACAGCAGGGATTTTACAATATCTTGCAGGAAGTGATCTATGTATCTATGTGAGGTTTCGAACAAACTACCAATGGCCAGTATTATGGGCCTGCCAGGAGGGGTTAGCATGTCCTTATGGATTTTTGGTATGAGGTACAGAGTTGGGGTTATCGGGTCATTGACTTTTAAATATTGATATTCTCCCTCAGTGATAAGCCCCATCCTCCTCCATCTGGCTAGTTCCTTATGGTATTTATTCTTAACCTCTACAAGGTTACTTTGCGGTACTCTTTGATAACACTCAGTGTCCCTCAGCTGCGATTTAGCCTCCTCGTTATACTTGCACAGGACTCCATTTCCACCTTTGTCCGATTGCCGGATTACTATATCAGTCCTGGATTTCAATTTGTCCATGATATTATCATAGCTTCTTTCTTCTTCTTTCATGCGTCTACAGTATTTTTTGCTGGATTCTATGGATAGTTCCTTCAGGTCCTTGATTATTCGATATGAGAACATATCAATTGCGTCTTTCGGAAGGATCGGTACAAAAGTTGATTTCTTTTTGAAGTCGGTCTACTGGTTCCATAGATATCTATGCCCAATATATATATATATATATATATATATATATATATATATATATTCACTGAAAAAACCACAGGTTTCAGGGACGTTATAGTTAGTTCGACATTTCACTCGTACAAAACCAGAGAAATTCAGCTGTTATAGTTAGTTCAGCTAACAATAACTCGCGCCCCCGCAATGCACTGCTGATGATGTCACATATTACATCATTCATGACATGGTCAGTGACATCACTGATGACATCACTGATGACATCTTAAATGACATCACTGATGACATCACTGATGACATCATCCACGTGATAATCTGATGCACCTCCTCATACCCTAATATAACCTTTGATACACCCACTCTAAAACACAGACTACCATTTTCGAAACCATAGACACACCAATACCAGTTAGTACAAACGCACTCACTAATTCCTAGGTCTACACACACCTCCACTCATTCACCCATACAGTCACTCATACGTGCAGTCAACCATCAATATGGCACTATCATATGCACTCACATATCTATACAGACACTCACACACTGCCACTCTTCCATAGAGTTACTCACACACCTAGTCAGTCATGCAAAGAATCAATCACACTCCCATTTACTCACCTATACAGTTATACACACACCACCTCACTTATTCAAACATATACTAACACATACTTACACTCTTATACAATAACTAATACAAGCACACACTCATCCATACAGCCACTCTCACAATCACTCACTCTCACATATAGTCATTTATATACTCCAACACTCACATATACTGTCTTTCACATATGCAGTTACTCACACATGTACCACTGAGGCATCCATTCACTCACCAACACACCCATACACACATTCACCCACCCATACAGCCCTTCACAGATGCACTCTTGAACCCATAAACCCAGTGAATCACCCACTCACACATCTATGCACAGAGTCACCCCCCCACCCACCCACACAGACACTCAGGTACCCATACAGATACTCAGACAACCAATCAATAATCCATATAGACCCTCATTTAGCTACTCACCAACCCATGCAACCGCTTACACACCAACTGACAAACTAAACTGTGTGAATTAAATTAAATGTGTCTTACTGAATGCATGGGTTAGTAACTGATACAGCACTAACCCATGCATTCAGTAAGACACATTTAATCACTCACTTATACAGTCAGTCACGCACCTACTAAATCATCCATTCAGACACTTATACACCCACTCATTCTTCAATACACCTTGGCCTATATATATATATATATATATATATAAAACATATTTAAACTTTACAGAAACACACAGTCACTGGATGATGTAATCAGTGATGTCATTTGAGATGTCATCAGTGATGTCATCAGTGATGTCACTGACCATGTCATGAATGATGTAATATGTGACGTCATCAGCAGCGCATTGCCGGGCGCGAGTTATAGTTAGCTGAACTAACTATAACGGCTGAATTTCTCTGGTTTTGGACGAGTGAAATGACCAACTAACTATAACGTCCCTGAAACCTGTGGTTTTTCAGTGAATTTCTAAGGTTTTTTAAATGCTAATTTCTAACTATAACGTCCCTGAAACCTATGGTTTTTTCAGTGAATATATATATATTTATATATATCCAAAGAGATCCCGTGTTTTGAAGGTAACAAAGAAACAGATCGGGCACAGACTCCAAATACCGTGTTGCTTTATTTCATTGCAAAGTCCATATGAAGCGTTTCGGCCGCCGACCTGTGGCCTTGATCACACGAGCGCTATGTGAACCTCACGTTCTTATATAGCACATTTCTTTACATTTTTTGCATTTTTTCGATGGTGTTGGACTTGGCCCTGCTTGCAGGGTCATCCCTAAACATTTTGGCCTTCCCCCTAGTCTTTTTCCTGACATACGGTTGGTGGTTTCAGGACTCTGGGCACTCTAGCACTGGTTAGCAGTGCAAAGTGCGTGTGCTTTCTGCCTTCCATAGGCTTACATTAGGAACCCCCCCGCCTTATGGGATATCTCCCCCATGGTAGAAAATATGTATGCCATGTTTGGTGTGTATGGAATGGAAATATTAAATGCTGCGCAATGGTGTGCACAGATTTATTTTCACCATTGTGGAAATGCCCCTTTTAAAACTTGGCATTTCCGTGTGCTGTGTGCCTCTTGTGTAAGGCTGGCTCCGCCCCCTGGGGTGTGTCTGTCTCCCACCCCAGCTCAGGAAGGGAGGAGGGAAGTCTGGCAGACAGGGTGCTCTACACCTCCCCCAAAACCAGTTGGGACCGGTTTCCCCAGAGACCCTTCTAGAAGCTTCCGCCCTTTTCTAGGAGCAGGACAGAGGGGGGTATAAATAGAGGAGCTGTGACTCCATGTGGTGTGCTTGGATTTTGACTTGGAGGGGACACTCTGCCAGGAGGTACCGCCGCAAGGGCCTGCGTGCTGGCCCCTGTGCCCATCTGTACCCCTCTGCTGTCCACAGACCAGTGAGAGACCTTTGCTGGAGTGAAGACTGCTGTGCCAGGAGGAGTGCCACATTATGGGGGTTGACTGTTCCAAGGAACTGCTGTCCTGTTCTGATGAGTGCCCACTGCCTGCTGATCTTGCCCAACATTGCCTGTCTGCTCTCCTGGCCCCTAGCGCCTTGTGGGCGCTACTTTATTGTGTGGGACCCTGAATCTTTGCCAGCTACCTAGCGCCTCGTGAGCGCTGCATCTAAAAGCTGCCCAGGAAGAGAGGAGTTGGTGTCCTGCAGCGCGCTGCTGAGGAATCGACCGCCCGAGGGAATCCCTGGTGTGTGGGATTCCCCCCCTGCATATTTAAACAGCAGGAGCCCACCCCACGTTTGCCTGAAAAGAGCGGGTGCCCACCCCGCTTGATACTTCAACATAACGGGAGCCTACCCCGTATTGCCATCCTTCGCGGGTGCCCACCCCACGTTATCACCGCAACCGGTATTCATGTTAAGAGCGGGAGCCCACCCCGCACTCTGAAATTGCCGGAGAAATCACCGCCGCGGCCTGGGGAGAAGAAGCGCCGCAGACGCGACAAGGAAGCCGGGCAGTCCACCTGGTTGTGGGCGGGGCCTGCCGAGACGGAACCTCGTGGGCTCCATTTCCGCCTCCCCCTGCCTGGGGGAAGCCGTCCGGAGCCTTGTGGGCTCCCCATCGAAGTCCTGGGTCCCAGGAGTGGGCCCGGGTGAAGTGCGGAGAGGCCGGGGCTCGAGAGAGCTGGCGCCGAATCGTCGGCGGGGCTCCCAGGTCCGGAGAGAGACCCGCAGCCACCAGGAACTTGGAGCAGTGCGTGCTCCATCGCAGCCGCCCAGAGGGGGTCCCGTGAGTGGGCCGGCCGGTGAGGTGTGCCAGCCCGCCGTCAGCCGCCTGGAGACCTGAGGAGACGCCAGAGGAAGAGTCGGGAGTCGGGAGGAACAGAGCCCATGACAGGATGGCCGGTGAGTGGGGCTGTGTGTTCCGACACCCGGGGGCCGGCCGAGGCACATTGTCGGTGCCTGAGGCCCCCGGGGCCCAGGGAGGGGCTGCCGATATTTCCCTTTTTGGCCAGGCAGCTGCCCCGGGTGGCACTGGGCAGCTGCCCTTCATCCCTCTCCAACGTTGGGGGCCACCTTTGTTTTTGAAGCCCCGTGGGGCTTCAACACGGACCGGGCCACAGTGCCCCGGGGGCTACACAGCGACGCCGCAGTTGTGGGTCGCTGCAACAGGAGGCCTTTTTCTGAGCCTCGGGTCCCGGGAAGGGACTCCAACGTGCCAGACTCTTTTGGGACACACAGCGGCGCCGCAGTTGTGGGCCGCTGCAACGTTGTGGGTGACATTCCTTTTAGAGTCCCTGGAAGAGGGGCTCCCCCGGCACGGTAGTGCCTGGACTTGTTCTTACAGCTGCACCACGAGAGCGTGGGCAACTGCAACGTTGAGCATTTATTTTAGGTGTTACTAGGTGTGCCCTGCTATGCTGATGTTATGCATAACGTATTTTCATACCTAACGATGGTGCCTTTATGCTCCTGATGCATGCCTGATCTAAGGTGGTTTAGGCCTAATGCTAAGGTGATTTATGATTATGGAAGTGGTGCCCTGTCTGGCTAATGTGTTTAGGCCTAATGCTCTTCCCTAATGTTCGCATTGCTGATTTTATGCCCAATATGACTCATGCTGATATGATGCATTAGGGGTTCCTATACCTAAGGTTACCTAATATCATGCCATGGTGTTTTAGGTTCATGCCTGATGCTTGGGGTAGACCTCATTATGTATGCATAATGCATTTAGGATGATGATGCCTCTATGCTTACCTGTTTACGCCTAATGTTTTTCTGCTAATGCTTACATTGCTGGTTTTCTGCATAATGTGCTCCTACCTGATCTAAGGTGGCTTATGCCTAATCTAATGTAGTTTACGCCTAATGAGATGCCCCATGTACTTATGTTGGTGCGGTGCATAATGTGTTTCTATGCCTGACCTGATGTTTTCATTCTAGGCCTACTGCAAACGTGATTTATGCTAATGAGGTATGTCTCCTGTTATGCCTAAGGGGTTGCTCATGCTTTTATGCTAATGATGATGCCTCTATGTTCACATGTTTATGCCTATTTGGATTTATGCTAATATAATGATGCTAAGTTCATGATCTTGCTAGAAGTCACTGGCTGTTTTGCATTCGTTAGTGGTAAATGGTAACGGTTCTGGCAGCGACCCGATTGGCGCTGACTTGTACATAATCCCCTGTAAATGATGACCTGGTGCCGGTTGGCACAGTGTATAGATTACTGTGATTGTTCTCTGATGTGTTTTACACAATACAAACGTTATTTTTACATAACCTTGTGTAGAGTCTCTTTGTAGTGTGCCTAGTGTGTCGTCGTGTGTGGGTGCTGCACAGATGCTTTACACATTGCCTCCGGAGTTTAGCCTACACGCTCCGCGCCAAGCTACCCCGTTTCTAACAGATGGTGAGTGCATTTATCCATACCCTAGGCAGCAGAATCACATGGTGATGACACACTATGACAAGACATCATAGACAGACTCTATGCTCATCATCCACAAACAAAACAATGGTCACAGTCATGTTTGTTCTGTAAGTTACTCAAAACTGTGTTACTACCGGAAAAAATATAACAGCTAAATGCTGTAGACATCAAATATGGATTCCTATATATATATATATATATATATGTTCCTCCTTGTAGCCCAGGATTGTGGACGCCGGCGCTCATAGGGGGGGGGCGGTGCGTTTCTCCTCCGGCAGGGCCACGCCGGTAACAATTTCTCCAAATTCGCCAAAGCGATAAGGATCGCACTCACTCTGGGTCAGTTTTCATTGCGCTTTTAATGAAAGGTTTGCTTTTGCCAAGCCCTACGCGTTTCGGTCCTAACACTCGGACCTTGATCACGGGATGATTCAACATCTATTTGGGACATCTTTTATTTCTTAACTTTTTCAAAAAACAGTTACTTCCTGTTTTTGGCTTTTGCAATGCATTCTGGTGAACGTAGTTGGTGAAAATAGTGAATTACTCTGTGCATGTGATTATTTCAACCATATTGTGAAAAAAGGGGAAAGGGAGTGCCCATAGTGATGTGAATTAAAAACTTTTTTGGTAGAGAGGCTAAAGTAAAGGATTTACGATAAACATTTTGGTGAGTATTTCACACTTAATGTTCTTGGAAGAGTCTTTTCAACAAATTCTTTTATTTTTGCGATTATATTTCGTCTCATTCTATTCAGTTCCCGCTGGTGGGAAAAAACTCTTATTTGTTTTTAAATTTCTTTTTTCCCTTCCTTCCCTTTTTTATATACTTCTTCTTTTTGAACTTTATCAATGTTCAATTTAGTACATCGTGTTTCAATTTCTAGATGTCTTGCTATTTCATTTCCCTCCAGTGGGAAATGTATATATATATATATATATATATATATGTATGTATGTATATATATATATATATATATATATATATATATATATTCACTGAAAAAACCATAGGTTTTAGGGACAGTTATAGTTACTTGGACATTGCACTCGTACAAAACCCGTGAAATTCCCCCGTTATAGTTAGTTCAGCTAACTATAACTCGCGCCCCATAATGCACTGCTGATGACGTCACATATTACATCACTCATGACATGGTCAGTGACATCACTGATGACATCACTGATGACATCTCAAATGACATCACTGATGACATCATCCAGTGACTGTGTGTTTCTGTAAAGTTTAAATATTTTTAAAATATATAGGAAAAGATGTATTGAAGAATGAGTGGGTGTCTAAGTGTCTGTATGGATGATTTAGTAGGTGCGTGACTGACTCTATAAGTGAGTGATTTAACGTATCTTACTGAATGCATGGGTTAGTGACTAAACTGGGTGTATGTCTGTATCCGTCTGTCTGTTGCTGTGTAAGTGGCTGCATGTGTTTGTGAATAGCTAAATGATTTTCTATATGAGTTATTGAATGCTTGTCTGAGTATCTGTATGGGTGCCTGAGTGTTTGTGTGGGAGGGGTGTGTGCAACTCTGTGCATAGATGTGTGAGTGGGTGATTCACTGGGTGGATGGTTTCAAGAGTGCATCTGTGATAGACTGTATGGGTGGGTAAGTGTGTGTAAGAGTGTGTTAGTGAGTGAATGTATGTCCCAGTGGTACATGTGTGAGTAACTACATATGTGAAAGGCAGTATATATGTGTGTTGGAGTATATAAATAGCTATAAGCAAGAGTGAGTGATTGTGATAGTGGCTGTATGGATGATTGTGTGCTTGTATCAGTGATTGTATAAGAGCGTAACAATGTGCTACTATTTGTATGAGTAAGTGAGCTGGTGTGTGTATAACTGTATAGGTGAGTAAATGGCAGTGTGTTTAATTATTTGCATGACTGACTAGGTGTGTGAGTATCTCTATGGATGAGTGGCGTTGTTTGAGTGTCTATATAGGAGTAAGAGTGCATATGATAGTCCTGTACTGAGTGACCATAAGTATGAGTGACTGTACGGGTGAGTGAGTGGATGTGTGTGTGTAGAC
Organism: Calotriton arnoldi; assembly: GCA_963921515.1. Taxonomy (NCBI): domain Eukaryota; kingdom Metazoa; phylum Chordata; class Amphibia; order Caudata; family Salamandridae; genus Calotriton; species Calotriton arnoldi. The sequence goes on along the minus strand of CAWUFW010007453.1, from coordinate 468,054 downwards.
CTAAGAATCAGTGAGTGGGTATGTAGTTATTGGTGTTGGAGTGTCTATGGTTTTGCGAATGGCAGTCTGTAATTTAGAGTGGGTGTATCAAAGATTATATTAGGGTGTGAGGAGGTGCATCAGATTATCACGTGGATGATGTCATCAGTGATGTCATTTGAGATGTCATCAGTGATGTCATCAGTGATGTCACTGACCATGTCATGAGTGATGTAATATGTGACGTCATCAGCAGTGCATTGCGGGGCGCGAGTTATAGTTAGCTGAACTAACTATAACGGGGAATTTCACGGGTTTTGTACGAGTGCAATGTCCAAGTAACTATAACTGTCCCTAAAACCTATGGTTTTTCAGTGAATTTCAAAGGTTTTTAAATGCTAATTTGTAACTATAACGTGTCTGAAACCTATGGTTTTTCAGTGAATTTCAAAGGTTTTTAAATGCTAATTTGTAACTATAACGTGTCTGAAACCTATGGTTTTTTCAGTGAATTTCAAAGGTTTTTAAAATGCTAATTTCTAACTATAACGTGCCTGAAACCTACGGTTTTTTCAGTGAATTTCAAAGGTTTTGTAAATGACAATTTTTAAATGTATTAATTGTTATATTAATTTTTTTCATACTGATTTACTACATTTTTAGAAACAATTTTTTTTTACATATTTTATTTGTCAAATTACATTGTAATTACATTATACATTACATTACAAAAATACTTTCTCAGAATGAATTACTTTAGTTTAAATACTTTGCAGATAGGCAATAGACTTTTAAGTACAGTAGTTACAGTTGTTGCAATGGGCAACACATTTTCAAACACAATGCAACATTCAGCTCAATGTGAATTTCTAGTTAAATGCAATTAGTTACTTTATGGATTACTTTTGTAACCACAGGACTGGATCCTAGATTCAGTCCTGGTACATCTCCTGTAAACAGTTGAGTAAAAGCGTTTTGGTTACAGTCGTGATTTTTAAGGAATATTATTGTATTTTAAAAGTTGACACTTTGAAACTTTTTCTCATAGAATCACCAATGTTATCCTATGGAAGGAAATTCACTTAGCAGGTAAAAACTGTTATCGTTACTTTTTCTTACTCAGTGTTGGATCCTGGATCCAGCACTGGTGCATCTCCTGTAAACAGTTGAAAGAATGCGTTTAAGTCATACAGGCGATTTTTAAGGAATATTTGTAGTTTGTGAAAATCAACACTTTGAAACTTTTTGCTGAAAACCAGTCAATGTTAGCCTATGAAGGAAATTCAAGTTACCGGTAAGTACGGTTAAAATTACTTTTGAGGATCAGTACTGGGCTGAAACATGCAGCACTGAGGTCTCTCCTGATAACAGGTGAGTAAATCGGAATTCGTATTTCGGCTGATTTTAGAGGAATATTTTAAAGTTCCAAAACTCCACACTTAGAAGAATTTCCAAGTGAAACCAGTCAATGTTAGCCTATGGAAGGAAATTCAAGTTACTGGTAAGTACGGTTAAAATTACTTTTCAGGACCAGTACTGGGCTGAAAGATGCAGCACTGAGGTCTCTCCTGATAACAGGTGAGTAAATCAGAATTCGGATTTCGGCTGATTTTAGAGGAATATTTGTATGTTTCAAAAATCAACACTTAGAAGAATTTCCAAGTGAAACCAGTCAATGTTAGCCTATGAAGGAAATTCAAGTTACCGGTAAGTACGGTTAAAATTACTTTTCAGGATCAGTACTGGGCTGAAAGATGCAGCACTGAGGTCTCTCCTGATAACAGGTGAGTAAATCGGAATTCGTATTTCGGCTGATTTTAGAGGAATATTTTAAAGTTCCAAAACTCCACACTTAGAAGAATTTCCAAGTGAAACCAGTCAATGTTAGCCTATGAAGGAAATTCAAGTTACCGGTAAGTACGGTTAAAATTACTTTTCAGGATCAGTACTGGGCTGAAAGATGCAGCACTGAGGTCTCTCCTGATAACAGGTGAGTAAATCGGAATTCGTATTTCGGCTGATTTTAGAGGAATATTTTAAAGTTCCAAAACTCCACACTTAGAAGAATTTCCAAGTGAAACCAGTCAATGTTAGCCTATGAAGGAAATTCAAGTTACCGGTAAGTACAGTTAAAATTACTTTTCAGGATCAGTACTGGGCTGAAAGATGCAGCACTGAGGTCTCTCCTGATAACAGGTGAGTAAATCGGAATTCGTATTTCGGCTGATTTTAGAGGAATATTTTAAAGTTCCAAAACTCCACACTTAGAAGAATTTCCAAGTGAAACCAGTCAATGTTAGCCTATGAAGGAAATTCAAGTTACCGGTAAGTACGGTTAAAATTACTTTTCAGGACCAGTACTGGGCTGAAAGATACAACACTGAGGTCTCTCCTTATAACAGGTGAGTAAATCGGAATTCCTATTTCGGCTGATTTTAGAGGAATATTTGCACAATGGTGAAGGGAGGGGCGGGGCCTGAGGTGACATCTTTGCAAACGCGCCCCGTGGCGCGTTTTAAGTTGGGGATTAAGTTCCCTTGAATCCTGAGGGTCCCTAGGGGCCAACTAGACCACCAGGAACCTCCAATATGCGCCAGAGGCTGCGTTGCAGAGACGTGTAGAGAGGCCACACCCCTTTTACACCTCTCTGCAACGCAGCTCTGTGGCGCTTTCTGGATGTACCTGTTGGGCTAGTTGGCCCCAGAGACCCTCAGGATTGAAGGGATTTAATTCCCATCTTAAAACGCGCCACGGGGCCTGTTTGCACACATGTCACCTCAAGCCCCGCCCCTCCCTTCACCACTGTGCAAACGCGCCCGATGGCGCGTTTTAAGTTGGGGATTAAGTCCCCTTGAATCCTGAGGGTCCCGGAGTCCAACTAGCCCACCATATACCTCCAAAGCGCCATAGAGCTGCGTTGCAGAGAGGTGTAAAAGGGGCGTGGCCTCTGTACACCTCTCTGCAAGGCAGCCCCTGGCGCATACTGGAGGTTCCTGGTGGGCTAGTTGGCCCCAGGGACCCCCAGTATTCAAGGGGATTCGTTCCCCTCTGCAAACGCGCCAGGGCGCGTTTGCAGAGTGGTGAAGGAAGGGGCGGGGCCTGCGGGCCCGATCGTTTTTTTTTTTAATTTTTTTTTGGGGGAGGGGGCCGCGTGGCTCCATCCCGGGCCACTACTTGCCCGGGGACCCCATCCCCGGGGCTGGCCCTCTTGTTGGGGACTGTGGGGGTCCCCAATCCCCCACAGTCCCGCCGGCTCCCCGTGTCCTACGGGAGCCGGCATTGCTTTACACATGGGGAGCTGCTAAGATGCTGCTCCCCATGTGGAAAAGCAATCGGCTTGGATATTGGAAGAGAGGCAGGTTTCCTGCTCTCTCTTCCAATATCCAAAGCAAGTTTGCAATGACAGGACGGGGCCGCGAGGCTCCGTCCTGTCATTGCAAACAGCAGTGTCCCGGGGTAGGCACCCGGGACACTGCAGGAAGCCGACCCTGGGGGTGGTGGTCCCCAGGGCCATCAAGGGCTCCAGGAGGGGGCGCGCGGCCCCCTCCCATTCAGTGCACAGCCCGGGGAGGTGGTGGTCCCGGGGCTCTGGGAGTCCAAAACGGACCCCCAATGTAATTTTCTTAGTGCCCCGGGAGGTGGTGGTCCCGGGCGTGTGAGGGCTGGAGCCCCCACACAGGATTTTAATAAAAAAAGAAGCCCGGGGAGGTGGTGGTCCCGGGGCTGCGGGAGAGCTCAGAGCCCTCCCGCACCATTGTACATAAAGCCCCGGGGGTGGTGGTCCCCGGGGCTTGGGGACCCTTAGAGGCCCCCACACATAAATTAACCCCCCGCATGCCCCCGGGACTTGGGCCACCCGAGGCCAATTAACTATCGAAGCGCGGGAGACCGCGCTCGATTTTTCCGGCAGGGTTCGCGCTCCCTGAGCGCATCCTGCCGATTTTTAAAAAAAAAAAAATTTTTTGCCCAGGGGTCCTTGTGGGACCCCTGAGCAAACCTAGGGGTCAGGGTGTTTCTACCCTCCCCCTTTGTGCGCTTTGCGCACTTGTTTCTGTCCCTCGGTTCTACCGAGGGACAAAATGGCTGCCAACATTTCCTGAATCGGAATGTTGACAGCCAGCTGACAACCAATTAACATGCAGCTCGTGATCGGGAGGGTGCGCGAATCCTCCGTGCCCATAGATATATATGTACTTTTACTTTTTGATTTTCTCAGCAACTACTGAGCGGTTTACACCATTTAACAAAAGGGTTCTTTCTGAACCAAGAACTACCTCTTTGCCAAATTTGGTGTAATTCCGTTCAGCATTCAGAGCTGTAGCCGTGTCTAAAGTTTCCTATGGGAAAATGCATGGGAAAACGCGTTTTGGGACCCCCTTTTTCTCGGCCCCGCTTGACGTATCACCCGAGACTTTCAGGGTAGGAGCGGACCGGAGCGCCCCACGAAGTTTGAAAATTTCGCGAAGATACGTCAACCGGCAAGAGAGTTATTTCAAATAGAATGTCGCGGATTTCCTATGGATAATAGGTTGTAACTATAACTATCTACTGGCGACCGCCAGTAGATAATATATATATAATATATATATATATTATCTACTGGCGGTCGCCAGTAGATAGTTATAGTTAGGACCTATTTTCCATAGAAATCCGCAACATTCTATTTGAAATAACTCTTGCGTCGGTTGACGAATCTTCGCGAAATTTTCAAACTTTGTGGCCCGCTCCGGTCCGCTCCTATCCTGAAAGTCTCGGGGTGATTCGTCAGCGGGGCCGAGAAAAAGGGGTCCCAAAACATGTTTTCCCCATTCATTTTCCCATAGGAAACTTTAGCCACGGCTACAGCCCGAACTGCTGAGCGGAATTACACCAAATTTGGCAAAGAGGTAGTTCTTGGTTCAGAAAGAACCCTTTTGTTAAATGGTGTAAATCCGTTCAGTAATTGCTGAGAAAATCAAAAGTAAAGACACATATATCTATGGCACGCGGAGGGTCCGCGCACCCTCCCGATGACCAGCTGTATGCGAATTGGCTGTCAACACTCCAAACCAGGAAGTGTTGGCAGCCATCTTGTGACTCGGTACCGAGTCACAAGAAAACAATGCGCAAAACGCAAAAAGGGGGCAGGGTAGAAACACCCTGACCCCCTAGGCCTGCTTAGGGCCCCAAAAAAAAATATATATATTTTTTTAAACGGCGAGATTCGCGCACCCAGCGCGAATTTCGGTAAAAAAATTTTAAAAACGAAGCGCGGGCTCCCGTGCTTCGTGATTCAAGCCCCGGGTGGGCCAAGTCCCGGGGCAGTAAAATATGTGGGGGGCCCCAATCCCCCACACTGCCCGAGGACCGCCACCCCCGGGGCTTGTTTTATTAAAGTTTGGGGGGCTCTAAGGCCCCCAAGCCCGAGGACCGCCACCCCCGGGGCTCTCATTAATAATATTTGCGGGGGCACACTGCCCCCCGCAGCCCGAGGACCGCCACACCCTGGGGCTTTTTTTTTAAATAGACCTGTGTGGGGGCTCGAGCCCCCACACGCCCGGGACCGCCACCTCCCGGGGCACTAAATGAGCCCGACGGGACCACCACCTCCCGGGGCTTTGAAGAAGTTGGGAGGGGGCTGCGCGGCCCCCTCCTGGAAGCCCTTGATGGCCCTGGGGAACGCCACCCCCAGGGCCGGCTCCTGCAGTGTCCCGGGTGCCCACCCCGGGACACTGCTGTTTGCAATGACAGGGCGGGAGCCTCGCGGCTCCCGCCCTGTCATTACAAACTGCTTTGGATATTGGAAGCGAGAGCAGGAAACCTGCTCTCACTTCCAATATCCAAAGCAGATTGCTTTCCACACGGGGAGATGCATGTTAGCAGCTCCCCATGTGGGAAAGCAATGCCGGCTCCCGCAGGAGGCGGGGAGCCGGCAGGGTCCGTGGGAGAGTTGGGGTCCCCCATGGACCCCAAAGGATAGGGCCAGCCCGGGGGATGGGGTCCCGGGGCAACTAGTGGCCCGGGAGGGGGGCCACGCGGCCCTCCTCCCCAAAAATAATAAAAAAAAATTTTTTAAAACAAATAAAGGCCGCCCCGGGGGATGGGGTCCCCGGGGCCAATAGAGGCCTTAGGAGGGGGGCCACGGAGCCCCCCTCCCTCAAAAATAAAGTTAAAAAAAAGTGGCTAAGCCCCGGGGGATGGGGTCCCCTGGGCCGGAATCGACCACGGGAGGGGGGCCACGCGGCCCCCTTCCCATACAGTATTTTAAAAAAAAAAGAAAAAAGGCATCAGGCCCTGGGGGATGGGGTCCCCAGGGCCCCAAAAAGTAAAAAAGAAGGGGGGCCACACAGCCCCCTTCAAAAAAACAAAAAAGAAAGTAAAAGACGCGATCGAGCGCCAGGCCCTGCCCCCTCCCTTAACCACTCTGCAAACGCGCCCTGTGGCGCGTTTTAAATTGGGGAAATAATTCCCCTTCAATACTGGAAGTCCCTGGGGGCCAACTATCCCACCAGGTACCTCCAGTAGGCGCCACAGAGCTGCGTTGCAGAGAGGTGTAAAAAGGGGCGTGGCCTGGACCACCTCTCTGCAATGCAGCCCTCAGGATTCAAGGGGACTTAATCCCCCAACTTACAACGCTCCACGGGGCGCGTTTGCACAGTGGTGAAGGGAGGGGGCGGGGCTTCAGGTGACATGTGTGCAAACAAGCCCCGTGGCGGGTTTTAAGATGGGGAATTAAATCCCCTTCAATCCTGAGGGTCCCTGGGGGCCAACTAGCCCACCAGGTACGTTCAGAAAGCACCACAGAGCTGCGTTGCAGAGAGGTGTAAAAAGGGGCATGGCCTCTGAACACCTCTCTGCAACGCAGCTCTCTGGCGCATACTGGAGGTATCTGGTGGGCTAGTTGGCCCTAAGGACCCTCGGGATTGAGGAGGAATTAATTCTCCAACTTAAAACACGCCACAGGGCGTGTTTGCAGACATGTCACCTCAGGCCCCACCCCTTCCTTCACCATTGTGCAAATATTCCTCTAAAATCAGCCGAACTACGAATTCCAATTTACTCACCTGTTATCAGGAGAGACCTCAGTGCTGTATCTTTGAGCCCAGTACAGATCCTGAAAAGTAATTCTAACCGTACTTACCAGTAACTTGAATTTCCTTCCATAGGCTAACACTGACTGGTTTCACTTGGAAATGTTCTAAGTGTGGAGTTTTGGAACTTTAGAATAGTCCTCTAAAATCAGCCGAACTACGAATTCCGATTTACTCACCTGTTATCAGGAGAGACCTCAGTGCTGCATCTTTGAGCCCAGTACAGATCCTGAAAAGTAATTCTAACCGTACTTACCAGTAACTTGAATTTCCTTCCATAGGCTAACATTGACTGGTTTCACTTGGAAATTCTTCTAAGTGTGGAGTTTTGGAACTTTATAATATTCCTCTAAAATCAGCCGAACTACGAATTCCAATTTACTCACCTGTTATCAGGAGAGACCTCAGTGCTGCATCTTTGAGCCCAGTACTGATCCTGAAAAGTAATTTTAACCGTACTTACCAGTAACTTGAATTTCCTTCCATAGGCTAACATTGACTGGTTTCACTTGGAAATTCTTCTAAGTGTGGAGTTTTGGAACTTTATAATATTCCTCTAAAATCAGCCGAACTACGAATTCCGATTTACTCACCTGTTATCAGGAGAGACCTCAGTGCTGTATCTTTGAGCCCAGTACAGATCTTGAAAAGTAATTTTAACCGTACTTACCAGTAACTTGAATTTCCTTCCATAGGATATCATTGCCTGCTTATTGCTGAAAAAGTATGTGTCGATTTTTGAAACATACAAATATTCCTCTAAAATCAGCTGAACTACGAATTCCAATTTACTCACCTGTTATCAGGAGAGACCTCAGTGCTGCATCTTTGAGCCCAGTACAGATCCTGAAAAGTAATTCTAACCGTACTTACCAGTAACTTGAATTTCCTTCCATAGGCTAACATTGACTGGTTTCACTTGGAAATTCCTCTAAGTGTGCAGTTTTGGAACTTTATAATATTCCTCTGAAATCAGCCGAACTACGAATTCCAATTTACTCGCCTGTTATCAGGAGAGACCTCAGTGCTGCATCTTTGAGCCCAGTACAGATCCTGAAAAGTAATTCTAACCATACTTACCAGTAACTTGAATTTCCTTCCATAGGCTAACATTGACTGGTTTCACTTGGAAATTCCTCTAAGTGTGCAGTTTTGGAACTTTATAATATTCCTCTGAAATCAGCCGAACTACGAATTCCGATTTACTCACCTGTTATCAGGAGAGACCTCAGTGCTGCATCTTTGAGCCCAGTACTGATCCTGAAAAGTAATTTGAACCGTACTTACCAGTAACTTGAATTTCCTTCCATAGGATATCATTGCCTGCTTTTGCTGAAAAAGTTTCTAAGTGTCGATTTTTGAAACATACAAATATTTCTCTAAAATCAGCAGAACTACAAATTCCGATTTACTCACCTGTTATCAGGAGAGACCTCAGTGCTGCATCTTTGAGCCCAGTACAGATCCTGAAAAGTAATTCTAACCGTACTTACCAGTAACTTGAATTTCCTTCCATAGGCTAACATTGACTGGTTTCACTTGGAAATTCTTCTAAGTGTGGAGTTTTGGAACTTTATAATATTCCTCTAAAATCAGCCGAACTACGAATTCCGATTTACTCACCTGTTATCAGGAGAGAACCTCACTGCTGCATCTTTTAGCCCAGCACTGACCCTGAAAAGTAATTCTAACTGTACTTACCAGTAACTTGAATTTCCTTCCATAGGCTAACATTGACTTGTTTCACTTGGAAATTCTTCCAAGTGTGGAGTTTTGGAACTTTATAATATTCCTCTAAAATCAGCCGAACTACGAATTCCGATTTACTCACCTGTTATCAGGAGAGAACCCAGTGCTGCATCTTTTAGCCCAGCACTGACCCTGAAAAGTAATTCTAACCGTACTTACCAGTAACTTGTATTTCCTTCCATAGGAATCCATTGTCTGGTTTTCAGCAGAAAAGTTTCAAAGTGTCGATTTTCACAAACTACAAATATTCCTTAAAAATCGCCTGCATGACTTAAACGCATTCTTTCAACTGTTTACAGGAGATGCACCAGTGCTGGATCCAGGATCCACCACTGAGTAAGAAAAAGTAACGATAACACTACTTACCTGCTAAGTGAATTTCCTCCCATAGGATAACATTGGTGATTCTATGTGAAAAAGTTTCTAAGTGTCAACTTTTTAAATACAATAATATTCCTTAAAAATCACTACTGTAACCAAAACGCTTTTACTCAACTGTTTACAGGAGATGTCCCAGGACTGAATCTAGGATCCAGTCCTGTGGTTAGAAAAGTAATCCATAAAGTAACTAATTGCATTTAACTAGAAATTCACATTGAGCTCAATGGTGCATTGTGTTTGAAATTGTGTTGCCCATTGCAACAACTGTAACTACTGTACTTAAAAGTCTATTGCCTATTTGCAAAGTATTTAAACTAAAGTAATTCATTCTGAGAAAGTATATTTTGTAATGTAATGTATAAGGTAATTACAATGTAATTTAAAAAATAAAATATCTAAAAATAAATAGTTTAAAAAATGTAGTAAATCAGTATCAAAAAAATAAATATAACAATTAATACATTTAAAAATTGTCATTTACAAAACCTTTGAAATTCACTGAAAAAAACCATAGGTTTCAGACATGTTATAGTTAGGAATTAGCATTTAAAAAACCTTTGAAATTCACTGAAAAAACCATAGGTTTCAGGCCTGTTATAGTTAGAAATTAGTATTTAAAAAACCTTACAAATTCACTGAAAAAACCATAGGTTTTAGGGACAGTTATAGTTAGTTGGACATTGCACTCGTACAAAACCCGTGAAATTCCCCGTTATAGTTAGTTCAGCTAACTATAACTCGCGCCCCGCAATGCACTGCTGATGACTTCACATATTACATCACTCATGACATTGTCAGTGACATCACTGATGACATCACTGATGACATCTCAAATGACATCACTGATGACATCATCCACGTGATAATCTGATGCACCTCCTCACACCCTAATATAACCTTTGATACACCCACTCTAAATTACAGACTGCCATTCGCAAAACCATAGACACTCCAACACCAATAACTACATACCCACTCACTGATTCTTAGGTCTACACACACACATCCACTCACTCACCCGTACAGTCACTCATACTTACGGTCACTCAGTACAGGACTATCATATGCACTCGTACTCCTATATAGACACTCAAACACCGCCACTCATCCATAGAGGTACTCACACACCTAGTCAGTCATGCAAATAATTAAACACGCTGCCATTTACTCACCTATACAGTTATACACACACCAGCTCACTTACTCATACAAATACTAGCACATTCTTATGCTCTTATACAATCACTGATACAAGCACACACTCATCCATACAGTCACTCTCACAATCACACACTCTCGCTTATAGCTATTTATATACTCTAACACAGATATATACTGCCTTTCACATATGTAGTTACTCACACATGTACCACTGGGACATACATTCACTCACTAACACACTCTTACACACACTTACCCACCCATACAGTCTATCACAGATGCACTCTTGAAACCATCCACCCAGTGAATCACCCACTCACACATCTATGCACAGAGTCGCACACACCCCACCCACACAAACACTCAGGCACCCATACAGATACTCAGACAACCAATCAATAACTCATATAGACACTCATGTAGCTATTCACAAACCCATGCAGCCACTTACACAGCAACAGACAGACGGATACAGACATTCACCCAGTTTAGTCACTAACCCATGCATTCAGTAAGATATGTTTAATCACTCACTTATAGAGTCAGTCACACACCTACTAAATCATCCATACAGACACTTATATACCCACTCATTCTTCAATACGCCTTTCCCTATATATATTAAAAATATTCAAACTTTACAGAAACACACAGTCACTGGATGATGTCATCAGTGATGTCATTTGAGATGTCATCAGTGATGTCATCAGTGATGTCACTGACCATGTCATGAGTGATGTAATATGTGACGTCATCAGCAGTGCATTGCGGGCGCGAGTTATAGTTAGCTGAACTAACTATAACGGGGGAATTTCACGTGTTTTGTACGAGTGCAATGTCCAACTAACTATAACTGTCCCAAGTATATAATGTGACCAAGGCCGACAAGCGGCCTTGGTCACATTATATACTGATGACATGGTCAGTGATGTCATCAGTGATGTCGCTGACCATGTCATGAATGATGTAATATGTGACATCATCAGCAGTGTATTGCGGGGGTGCGAGTTATAGTTAGCTCAACTACTATAACGGCCCAATTTCTCTGGTTTTGTACGAGTGAAATGTCCAGCTAACTATAACGTCCCTGAAACCTGTGGTTTTTTCAGTAAATTTCTAAGGTTTTTTAAATATTAATTTCTAACTATAACATCCCTGAAACCTATGGTTTTTTCAGTGAATTTCAAAGGAGTTTTAAAAGCTAATTTCTAACTATAACGTCCCTGAAACCTATGGTTTTTTCAGTGAATTTCTAAGGTTATTTAAATGCTAATTTCTAACTATGCCTACAGAGGTAGGACATGTGCAGAAAGAGGAAGAAAGGCACAAAAGGAAGCAAGAGAAATGCAGAAAGAGGCAACAGAAGTCCAGAAAGAGGAAGAAAGGTGCAGAAAAAAGCAAGATATGCAGAAAGAGGCCGTGTTGCAAAGTCATCCTGTGCCCCCAACGTTTTGCTGCCTGGGACTGGTGGTAACTGACTCTGACTAACCAGGCCCAGAGCAAGTGCTATGCTGAAAGACACTTAGAATACAGTTAAAACACCTACATACACTAGGGTACACTATGGTTTTGGGTACCCCTGTGATTGGCATGACCTCCCCTGTAAGGCCCTAGTACATAATAGGACAGGGGGATTAAAACTACCTCTAAGTCAGAGGTACAGAAAGAGGCAAGAGAAGTGCAGAAAGAAGCAACAGAGGTGCCAAAACAGGCAAGAGGGGTGCAGAAAGAAGCAAGTGAAGTGCAGAAAGAGGCAAGAGAGGGGCAAAAAGAGGCAACAGGGGTGCAGAAAGAGGCAGGATGGGTGCTTAAAGAAGGAAGAGAAGTACAGGAAGAGGCAATAGAATTGCTGAAAGAAGCAACAGAGGTGTAGAAAGAAGCAAGAGAAGTGCAAAAAGAAGCAAGTGAGGTGCAGAAAGAAGCAAAAGCAGTGCAGAAAGAACCAACAGAGGTGGAAAAAGAGGCAAGAGGGGTCCAGAAAAAGGTAGGAGAGGTGCACAAAGAGGCAAGAGAGGTACACAAAGAGGCAGGAGGGGTGCAGAAAGAAGGAAGAGAAGTGCAGAAAGAAGCAACAGAGGTGCTGAAAGAGGCGCGAAAGGGTGTAGAAAGAGCAAGAGAAGTGCAGAAAGAACCAACAGAGGTACAGAAAGAGGCAAGAGAGGTTCAGAAAGAGAAAAGAGGGGTGCAGAAAGAGACAAGAGGGGTGCAGAAAGAAGCAAGATACGTAAAGAAAGAAACAAAAGAAGTGCAGAAAGAAGGAACAGAGGTGCAGAAAGAGGCAAGAGGGGTGCCAAAGAGGAAAGAGGGGTCTGAAAGAGGCACAAGGGGTGCAGAAAGAAGGGACAGAGTTGCAGAAAGAAGCAACAGAGATGCAAAAAGGGGGAACAGGGGTGGAGAAAGTGGCAAGAGGGGTGCAGAAAGAAGCAAGAGGGGTGCAGAAAGAAACAAAAGAAGAGCAGAAAGAAGGAACAGGGGTGCAGAAAGAGGCAAGAGGGGTGCAGAAAGAGGCAAGAGGGGTGCAGAAAGAGGCAAGAGAGGTGCAGAAAGAAGCAAGAGATGTAAAGAAAGAAACAAAAGAAGTGCAGAAAGAAGGAACAGAGGTGCAGAAAGAGGCAAGAGGGGTGCCAAAGAGGGAAGATGGGTGTGAAAGAGGCACGAGGGGTGCAGAAAGAAGGGACAGAGATGCAGAAAGAAGCAAGAGAAGTGCAGAAAGAAGCAACAGAGATGCAGAAAGAAGCAAGAGAGGTGGAGAAATAGGAAGGTGGGGTGGAGAAAGAGGCAAGAGGGATACAGAAATAAACAAGAGAGGTGCAGAAAGAAACAAAAGAAGTGCAGAAATAAGGAAAAGAGGTGCAGAAAGAGGCAAGCAGGGGGCCAAAGAGGGGTGTGAAAGAGGCACAAGGGGTGCAGAAAGAAGGGACAGAGGTGCAGAAAGAAGCAAGAGAAGTGCAGAAAGAAGCAACAGAGGTACAGAAAGAAGCAAGAGAGGTGGAGAAATAAGGAAGTGAGATGGAGAAAGAGGCAAGAGGAATACAGAAATAAAGACGAGAGGTGCAGAAAGAAACAAAAGAAGAGCAGAAAGAAGGAACAGAGGTGCAGAAAGAGGAAAGAGGGGTGCCAAAGAGGAAAGAGGGGTGCGAAAGAGGCACGAGGGGTGCAGAAAGAAGGGACAGAGGTGCAGAAAGAAGCAAGACAAGTGCAGAAAGAAGCAACAGAGGTGCAGAAAGAGGGATGAGGGGTGGAAAAAGAGGCAAGAGAAGTGCAGAAAGAAGCAACAGAGATGCAAAACGGGGAAACAGGGGTGCAGAAAGAAGCAAGAGATGTAAAGAAAGAAACAAAAAAAGAGCAGAAAGAAGTAACAGAGGTGCAGAAAGAGGCAAGAGGGGTGCCAAAGCGGTATGAGGGGTGTAGAAAGAAGCAAGAGATGTAAAGAAAGAAACAAAAGAAGTGCAGAAAGAAGGGACAGAGGTGCAGAAAGAGGCAAGAGGGGTGCGAAAGAGGTAAGAGGGGTGTGAAAGAGGCGTTATGGGTGCAGAAAGAAGGGACAAAGGTGCAGAAAGAAGCAAGAGAAGTGCAGAAAGAAGCAACAGAGGTGCAGAAAGAAGCAACAGAGGTGCAGAAAGAAGCAAGAGAGGTGGAGAAATAGGGAAGTGGGGTGGAGAAAGAGGCAAGAGGAATACAGAAATAAAGACGAGAGGTGCAGAAAGAAGCAACAGAGATGCAAAAAGGGGAAACAGGGGTGCAGAAAGAAGCAAGAGATGTAAAGAAAGAAACAAAAAAAGAGCAGAAAGAAGTAACAGAGGTGCAGAAAGAGGCAAGAGGGGTGCCAAAGCGGTATGAGGGGTGTGAAAGAGGCACGAGGGGTGCAGAAAGGGACAGAGGTGCAGAAAGATGCAAGAGAAGTGCAGAGAGAAGCAACAGAGGTGCAGAAAGAAGCAAGAGAGGTGGAGAAATAGGGAAGTCGGGTGGAGAAAGAGGCAAGAGGGATACAGAAATAAACAAGAGAGGTGCAGAAAGAAACAAAAGAAGTACAGAAAGAGGCAAGAGGGGTGCCAAAGAGGGAAGAGGGGTTTGAAAGAGGCATGAGGGGTGCAGAAAGAGGCAAGAGAGGTGCAGAAAGCAAGAGATGTAAAGAAAGAAACAAAAGAAGTGCAGAAAGAAGGGACAGAGGTGCGGAAAGAGGCAAGAGGGGTGCCAAAGAGGGAAGAGGGGTGTGAAAGAGGCACGAGGGGTGCAGAAAGAAGGGACAGAGGTGCAGAAAGAAGCAAGAGAAGTGCAGAAAGAAGCAACAGAGGTGCAGAAAGAAGCAAGAGAGGTGGAGAAATAGTGAAGTGGGATGGAGAAAGAGGCAAGAGGGATACAGAAATAAACAAGAGAGGTGCAGAAAGAAACAAAGGAAGTGCAGAAATAAGGAAAAGAGGTGCAGAAAGAGGCAAGCGGGGTGCCAAAGAGGGAAGAGGGGTGTGAAAGAGGCACGAGGGGTGCAGAAAGGGACAGAGGTGCAGAAAGAAGCAAGAGAAGTGCAGAAAGAAGCAACAGAGGTGCAGAAATAGGGAAGTGGGGTGGAGAAAGAGGCAAGAGGAATACAGAAATAAAGACGAGAGGTGCAGAAAGAAACAAAAGAAGAGCAGAAAGAAGGAACAGAGGTGCAGAAAGAGGCAAGAGGGGTGCCAAAGAGGAAAGAGGGGTGTGAAGAGGCACGAGGGGTGCAGAAAGAAGGGACAGAGGTGCAGAAAGAAGCAAGACAAGTGCAGAAAGAAGCAACAGAGGTGCAGAAAGAGGGATGAGGGGTGGAAAAAGAGGCAAGAGAAGTGCAGAAAGAAGCAACAGAGATGCAAAAAGGGGAAACAGGGGTGCAGAAAGAGGCAAGAGGGGTGCAGAAAGAAGCAAGAGATGTAAAGAAAGAAACAATAAAAGAGCAGAAAGAAGTAACAGAGGTGCAGAAAGAGGCAAGAGGGGTGCCAAAGAGGTATGAGGGGTGTGAAAGAGGCACGAGGGGTGCAGAAAGAACAGAGGTGCAGAAAGAAGCAAGAGAAGTGCAGAGAGAAGCAACAGAGGTGCAGTAAGAAGCAAGAGAGGTGGAGAAATAGGGAAGTGGGGAGGAGAAAGAGGCAAGAGGGATACAGAAATAAACAAGAGAGGTGCAGAAAGAAACAAAAGAAGTACAGAAAGAGGCACGAGGGGTGCCAAAGAGGGAAGAGGGGTGTGAAAGAGGCACGAGGGGTGCAGAAAGAAGTGACAGAGGTGTGGAAAGAGGCAAGAGGGGTTCCAAAGAGGGAAGTGGGGTGTGAAAGAGGCACGAGGGGTGCAGAAAGAAGGGACAGAGGTGCAGAAAGAAGCAAGAGAAGTGCAGAAAGAAGCAACAGAGGTGCAGAAAGAGGGATGAGGGGTGGAAAAAGAGGCAAGAGAAGCAACAGATGTGCAGAAAGAAGCAAGAGAGGTGGCAAAATAGGGAAGTGGGATGGAGAAAGAGGCAAGAGGGATACAGAAATAAACAAGAGAGGTGCAGAAAGAAACAAAAGAAGTGCAGAAAGATGGACCGGAGGTGCAGAAAGAGGCAAGAGGGATGCCGAAGAGGGGTGTGAAAGAGGCACGAGGGATGCAGAAAGAAGGGACAGAGGTGCAGAAAGAAGCAAGAGAAGTGCAGAAAGAAGCAACAGAGATGCAGAAAGAAGCAGAGGTGGAGAAATAGGGAAGTGGGATGGAGAATGAGGCAAGAGGGATACAGAAAGAAACAAGAGAGGTGCAGAAAGAAACAAAAGAAGTGCAGAAAGAAGGACCAGAGGTGCAGAAAGAGGCAAGAGGGGTGCCAAAGAGGGAAGAGGGGTGTGAAAGAGGCACGAGGGGTGCAGAAAGAAGGGACAGAGGTGCAGAAAGAAGCAAGAGAAGTACAGAAAGAAGCAACAGAGGTGCAGAAAGAGGGATGAGGGGTGGAAAAAGAGGCAAGAGAAGTGCAGAAAGAAGCAACAGAGATGCAAAAAGGGGGAACAGGGGTGGAGAAAGTGGCAAGAGGGGTGCAGAAAGATGCAAGAGAGGTGCAGAAAGAAACAAAAGAAAAGCAGAAAGAAGGAACAGGGGTGCAGAAAGAGGCAAGAGGGGTGTAGAAAGAAGCAAAAGATGTAAAGAAAGAAACAAAAGAAGTGCAGAAAGAAGGAACAGAGGTGCAGAAAGAGGCAAGAGGGGTGCGAAGGAGGTAAGAGGGGTGTGAAAGAAGCATGATGGGTGCAGAAAGAAGGGACAAATGTGCAGAAAGAAGCAAGAGAAGTACAGAAAGAAGCAACAGAGGTGCAGAAAGAAGCAAGAAAGGTGGAGAAATAGGGAAGTGGGGTGGAGAAAGAGGCAAGAGGAATACAGAAATAAAGACGAGAGGTGCAGAAAGATACAAAAGAAGAGCAGAAAGAAGGAACAGATGTGCAGAAAGAAGGAAGAGAGGTGGAGAAATAGGGAAGTGGGATGGAGAAACAGGCAAGAGGGATACAGAAAGAAACAAGAGAGGTGCAGAAAGAAACAAAAGAAGTGCAGAAAGAAGGACCAGAGGTGCAGAAAGAGGCAAAAGGGGTGCCGCAGAGGGGTGTGAAAGAGGCATGAGGGGTGCAGAAAGAAGGGACAGATGTGCAGAAAGAAGCAAGAGAAGTGCAGAAAGAAGCAACAGAGGTGGAGAAAGAAGCAGATGTGGAGAAATAGGGAAGTGGGATGGAGAAAGAGGCAAGAGGGATAGAGAAATAAACAAGAGAGGTGCAGAAAGAAACAAAAGAAGTACAGAAAGAAGGACCAGAGGTGCAGAAAGAGGCAAGAGGGGTGCCAAAGAGGGAAGAGGGGTGTGAAAGAGGCACGAGGGGTGCAGAAAGAAGGGACAGAGGTGCAGAAAGAAGCAAGAGAAGTGCAGAAAGAAGCAACAGAGGTGCAGAAAGAGGGATGAGGGGTGGAAAAAGAGGCAAGAGAAGTGCAGAAAGAAGCAACAGAGATGCAAAAAGGGGAAACAGGGTTGCAGAAAGAGGCAAGAGGGGTGCAGAAAGAAGCAAGAGATGTAAAGAAAGAAACAAAAAAACAGCAGAAAGAAGTAACAGAGGTGCAGAAAGAAGCAAGAGGGGTCCCAAAGAGGTATGAGGGGCGTGAAAGAGGCACGAGGGGTGCAGAAAGGGACAGAGGTGCAGAAAGAAGCAAGAGAAGTGCAGAGAGAAGCAACAGAGGTGCAGAAAGAAGCAAGAGAGGTGGAGAAATAGGGAAGTGGGGTGGAGAAAGAGGCAAGAGGGATACAGAAATAAACAAGAGAGGTGCAGAAAGAAACAAAAGAAGTACAGAAAGAGGCAAGAGGGGTGCCAAAGAGGGAAGAGGGGTGTGAAAGAGGCACGAGGGGTGCAGAAAGAAGGGACAGAGGTGCAGAAAGAAGCAAGAGAAGTGTAGAAAGAAGCAACAGATGTGCAGAAAGAAGCAAGAGAGGTGGAGAAATAGGGAAGTGGGATGGAGAAAGAGGCAAGAGGGATACAGAAATAAACAAGAGAGGTGCAGAAAGAAACAAAAGAAGTGCAGAAAGAAGGACCAGAGGTGCAGAAAGAGGCAAGAGGGGTGCCGAAGAGGGGTGTGAAAGAGGCACGAGGGGTGCAGAAAGAAGGGACAGAGGTGCAGAAAGAAGCAAGAGAAGTGCAGAAAGAAGCAACAGAGGTGCAGAAAGAGGGATGAGGGGTGGAAAAAGAGGCAAGAGAAGTGCAGAAAGAAGCAACAGAGATGAAAAAAGGGGGAACAGGGGTGGAGAAAGTGGCAAGAGGGGTGCAGAAAGATGCAAGAGAGGTGCAGAAAGAAGCAAGAGAGGTGCAGAAAGAAACAAAAGAAAAGCAGAAAGAAGGAACAGGGGTGCAGAAAGAGGCAAGAGGGGTGTAGAAAGAAGCAAGAGATGTAAAGAAAGAAACAAAAGAAGTCTAGAAAGAAGGAACAGAGGTGCAGAAAGAGGCAAGAGGGGTGCAAAAGAGGTAAGAGGGGTGTGAAAGAGGCATTATGGGTGCAGAAAGAAGGGACAAATGTGCAGAAAGAAGCAACAGAGGTGCAGAAAGAAGCAACAGAGGTGCAGAAATAGGGAAGTGGGGTGGAGAAAGAGGCAAGAGGAATACAGAAATAAAGACGAGAGGTGCAGAAAGAAACAAAAGAAGAGCAGAAAGAAGGAACAGAGGTGCAGAAAGAGGCAAGAGGGGTGCCAAAGAGGAAAGAGGGGTGTGAAGAGGCACGAGGGGTGCAGAAAGAAGGGACAGAGGTGCAGAAAGAAGCAAGACAAGTGCAGAAAGAAGCAACAGAGGTGCAGAAAGAGGGATGAGGGGTGGAAAAAGAGGCAAGAGAAGTGCAGAAAGAAGCAACAGAGATGCAAAAAGGGAAACAGGGGTGCAGAAAGAGGCAAGAGGGGTGCAGAAAGAAGCAAGAGATGTAAAGAAAGAAACAATAAAAGAGCAGAAAGAAGTAACAGAGGTGCAGAAAGAGGCAAGAGGGGTGCCAAAGAGGTATGAGGGGTGTGAAAGAGGCACGAGGGGTGCAGAAAGAACAGAGGTGCAGAAAGAAGCAAGAGAAGTGCAGAGAGAAGCAACAGAGGTGCAGTAAGAAGCAAGAGAGGTGGAGAAATAGGGAAGTGGGGAGGAGAAAGAGGCAAGAGGGATACAGAAATAAACAAGAGAGGTGCAGAAAGAAACAAAAGAAGTACAGAAAGAGGCACGAGGGGTGCCAAAGAGGGAAGAGGGGTGTGAAAGAGGCACGAGGGGTGCAGAAAGAAGTGACAGAGGTGTGGAAAGAGGCAAGAGGGGTTCCAAAGAGGGAAGTGGGGTGTGAAAGAGGCACGAGGGGTGCAGAAAGAAGGGACAGAGGTGCAGAAAGAAGCAAGAGAAGTGCAGAAAGAAGCAACAGAGGTGCAGAAAGAGGGATGAGGGGTGGAAAAAGAGGCAAGAGAAGTGCAGAAAGAAGCAACAGAGATGCACAAAGGGGGAACAGGGGTAGAGAAAGTGGCAAGAGGGGTGCAGAAAGAAGCAAGAGAGGTGCAGAAAGAAACAAAAGAAGAGCAGAAAGAAGGAACAGAGGTGCAGAAAGAGGCAAGAGGGGTGCCAAAGAGGGAAGAGGGGTGTGAAAGAGGCATGAGTGGTGCAGAAAGAAGGGACAGAGGTGCAGAAAGAGGCAAGAGGGGTGCAGAAAGAAGCAAGCGATATAAAGAAAGAAACTAAAGAATTGCAGAAAGAAGGAACAGAGGTGCAGAAAGAGGCAAGAGGGGTGGCAAAGAGGGAAGAGGGGTGTGAAAGAGGCACGAGGGGTGCAGAAAGAAGGGACAGAGGTGCAGAAAGAAGCAAGAGAAGTGCAGAAAGAAGCAACAGAGGTGCAGAAAAAGGGATGAGGGGTGCAGAAAGAAGCAGGAGTGGCTTGCACACCATTCATACCAATTTAGCACCCACATTTACCAATAAGTAACAGGGGACCATTCTAGGTTTACAAAGGACCTTCCACCACGCTGTAATAGTTGTCGCTGCATTTTTAGTAACGTTTGAGCTGTTTGAGCCAGAAAGATGGCTTTTTTCGTTTAAATCTGCAGATTAGGCAGCAGATGATGGATTCTGTGGGTAATGCGGAAATGTATAATTGTGCGAAAGTTGGTGCAGCCAAACAGTCATAATTCCCTGCAGATTTGGCAGCAGATGATGGATTATGTGGCTAACGCGGAAAATGTATAATTGTGCGAAAGTTGGTGCAGCCAAACAGTCACATAATTCCAGTGGCTTTGCTTATACCTCTGACTAGGTCCAGAAGTGCTCCTCATTGATTCCTTATTTTTTTTTGTCTCATTGAGTTCATAGTTTAGCTTCTATGGAAACTAGGAAGACTAAACCTGAGGTTACCACTCCACAACACAGACTACCATACTATATAATTACTCTCCATAACACATAATCCACTCTACATAATTCCTATACACTAAATACCACATACTTTCTTTCCACATAATTTCACCGCACAACATACCACATAATTCCACTACACACAACGTACATCCACTCCACTCCAAAAAACATTATTAAAAACACTTTTACATTTATAACGCCAATAGCTCTAACTCTTGCAAATGCGAGACCTATCAAATTACAAATGCTTCTTTAACTGGTAGTCACGTTTGCAGACTGGTGGAGAAAGGGGACTGGGCCGCCAACCAGCGCTCAGGAATTCCGCTGCGTAGGACCTACAGGAGGTACCAGGATGGCTTCTTGTCCCCCAAATTACCTCAGGAGTAAAGTGGACTTTATCCCCCAACCAGTACTGTGCTAGGAGGCGCGTTTGCAGAGTGGTGGAGAAAGGGTGTGTGTGGCCTCTGAAGACCTCTTAGCAATCCCACTGTGTGGGACTTAGTGGAGGTAACAGGAGGGTAGTTGGCCCCCAAGGACAACCTTAGGGGCCAACTACCCCTCCTACTACCTCCAGTAAGTCCCACACAGCAGCATTGCTAAGTTCTTATAGCAGACCACGCCCCCCTTTCGCACCACTCTGCAAACGCACCTCCTGGTGTTCTTTTGGTTGGGGGATGAAGTCCCCTTGCCTCCTGAGGGTCCCTGGGGGCCAACTAGTCCACCAGGTACCTCTAGTAAGCCCCACACAGCTGGATTGCTGAGAGTGGTCCGAGGCCACACCCCCTTTTTATACCACTCTGCAAACGCACCTCTTTTTTTCCTGAGGTCCTCAGGACACAAGAGGACCTCATCGCCCCACCAGCAGTGCGCCAGGTGGCGGGTTTGCAGAGTGGTGTAAAAATGGGCGTGGCCTCAGACCACCTCTCAGCAATCCCACTGTGTGGGGCTTACTGGAGTCTACTGGTGGGCTAGTTGGCCCCCAGGGGCCCTCAGGAATGAAGAGGACTTAATCCACCAACTTAGAACGCACCAGGGGGCACGTTTGCAGTGTCATGCAGGGAGGGGGCGGGGCCACCGGCGAGTTGCTGGTTTTTTTCCCCCAATTTTTATTTATTTATGGGGGGACCCCATCCCCTGGGGCCTGGCCAGCATTTTTTTTTTTTTACTTTTGAAAGGGGGGCCGCGTGGCCCCCCACCAGAGGCCAATTATGGCCCGGGGACCCCATCCCCTGGGGCCTGGCTAGCCTTTTTTATTTTATTTTTTTATTTTGGAGGGGGGCCGCGTGGCCCCCCCACAGAGGCCAATTATGGCCCCGGGGACCCCATCCCCAGGGGCCGGCCTTCCGCTTTAAAAAAAAATTATTTTATTTAAATCAAAGGGAGGGGAGCCAAGTGGCCCCCCTCCCGAGCCACTTCTGGCCCCGGGGACCCCATCCCACGGGGCCTGGCCTTACTGTTGGGGACCGTGGGGGGAGCCCCAATGCCCCCATGATCCCAGCCGGCTCCCTGCCTCCTGCGGAAGCCGGCATTGCTTTTGGGCAAGGGGAGCTGCATCATGCAGCTCCCCTTGCCCAAAAGCAATTCTGCTTTGCTTTTTGGAAGCGAGAGCAGGTTTCCTGCTCTCATTTCGAAAAAGCAAAGCAGTGTTTGCTATGGCATAGCAAACAGCAATGTCCCGGGGTTGGGTACCCCGGGACATTGCAGGAGCCGGCCCTGGGGGGTGGCGGTTCCCAGAGCCATCTAGGGCTCCAGGAGGGGGACTGCGTGGCCCCCCTCCCAACATTGCATAGCTCCGGGGAGGTGGTGGTCCCCGGAGCCGGGGGTCCGTAACAGACCCCATATTTTTATGATGAATGCCCCGTGGAGGTGGTGGTCCCCGGGGCAGTGTAGGGAGGGGCAGGAGCCCCCACCCACACTTTGTGTTTAAGCCCCGGGGAGGTGGCAGTCCCCAGGGCTTGGGGGTCTGCGAGGCTCCCCCGCATATACTTAAACATGCCCCGGGGAGGTGGGGGCAGGAGCCCCCCACGCCTTTTTTTAAATAAGCCCCGGGGAGGTGGCGGTCCTCGGGGCTGCGGGGGGGGCCGTGTGCCCCCGCATACTATTGCAAAAGCCACCTCCCCGGGGCTTATTTAAAAAAAGGTGGCAGTCCCTGGGGCCCGCGTGGCCCCCGCTTACATTATAAATATTGCCCCTGGGACCTGGCCCACCTAGGGGCTTAAGAATAACGTTTTTTTTTTCTCGGCCAGATTCGCACACCCAGTGCGAATTTGGCTGATTTTTTTTTTTTAAATGCTTTTTTTGGCCCTGGGGACCCCTGAGCAGGCCTAGGGGGTCAGGGTGTTTCTACCCTGCCCCCTTTTCTTGTTTTTCATATTTTTTTCACCTTTTTTCTTGTGACTCGGTTACCGAGTCACAAGATGGCTGCCAACACATTCTGGTTTGGAGTGTTGGCAGCCAATCAGAATTGAGCTCGGGGTCGGGGGGGTTCGCGAATTATCCTCGGTGCTCAGATATCGATATTTTTATTTTTTTAATTTCTCAGGAACTACTGAACGGATTTACACCATTTAAAAAAAGGGCGTTTTCTGAACCAAGAGCTACCTTTTTGCCAAATTTGGTGTAATTCCGTTCAGCAGTTCGGGCTGTAGCCGTGTCTAAAGTTTCCTATGGAAATTAACATGGGGAAAACGCGTTTTGGGATCCCCCTTTTTTCTCGGTCCCCACTTGACGAATCACCCCGAAACTTTCAAGACAGGAGCTGACCTGAGTGAACCTTTTTTTGGGAAAATGTTGTGAAGATTCGTCAAACGGCTCCAAAGATATTGTCTAATCAAAAAACGCTTTTCCTATGGAAACTAGGTCCTAACTATAACTACCTACTATGTTGTCCTGCATTACAACATGCCTACATATGGCATTTAACCACATACCAGATTACACCATGGAGGCTAGTGAGGGATGGCACAAAATGTATGCCAAGTGAGAGCAGAATGGATATAAAATAGTATATAGTGTCATATGAAGTGTAATTTGTAATTTAATGATAGGAAATCTCACCTGCAAAATATCAATGGACAAATCCTATTGAAATTGGTGTGGATGAGGGGCGCACTGATGCCAGTTGGGTACTTTTGTGATGGATGTATGGGCTGCTAAGGTGAACCTTGATGAAGTGAAATTTTCAAATCTCTTGGCTGAAAAGCACAACGCAAATCCAGTGTAGGCGGCAACCATCAAAACTTCTCAACTTACCCACAATGTGGGATCCTTTTCAAATGCTGCATTCTGCTTGCCTCCTCTTCTACTGTATTCACCTATATAAGTGAGTGTATAACATATGAGGTTAGGATGTCTGCTGTACAAGACATCATCCATTGTCAGCTAAGTACTGCCTTGATGTTGTAAATGGATTATAGGAACAGAGGACACTCAAAGGATGGACATAAATTTGTGATCTCTCAGTCCAAAATGAGCTTTGTGACTTCATGTGTAGCTAAGCACAAATGAGCCACAAAATGCACCTGAATATTACACATCTCACATATGAACCCTGCAAAGCAATGTTTGATCTAATGTGCAAATGTGAAACTGGTCAGCCTGGTGATGTACACTCCTTTTGACTTGTCAACAGACAACACCATACTCATGAGGCATGATGGACTTAACGGTGAAGTTGTAATCAATGTAATGCGGAGGCGTCCTGATTATTTATCCCCTTCCTTCAAATATCAGTAATCTTCTCATACACGTTTGTCTGTTGATGTGTCATCTCATTGATGTCAGTGCGGTGTGGAGGTAACAGCTGACAACTGCTGTTTACAAAGTTACATACATACCATTTCATTTTTATAAGTGTCACATGTGCCTGTTTGTAAATTAGTAATGCAGATCATTGAGTACGGTGTCACTTCCTTCTCCAGCTGCTGGATCGGGGACCGATTTATCAACTGTACCCATGAGGAGCCAAGTTCAGCAGCTGACATCAGGGGGGAACGCAAAGGGACACAAAGCTGTGGCTGGAGCTGGTGAGTTTGCTTGTGCATTGTACATCTCCTTTCAACACCTCAGTGCTATGGTGTGAGGTGTCACATGTAGGGGCACCCAAACCAGGTCACATGTGCTTCTTCTGTTGATGCAAAGTACAGTAGAACCAGCCCTTGTGTTGCACCACATCTTATACTAGGTCAATTACTTATCCTGTTGCAACCTTTGTGTTCCAGGTGATGATGACGATGAGGAGGATGGCCCTTCCACCAGTGTTGGACGACGGGCAATCAAAGGGAAAAATCCACTGCTCCTGCAGGCAGTAATGTCGGCTGCAAGTACTGCGCAAGAGGAGGAGGATGAAGTACCTGAGGAGGCTGAAGAATTTGAGGATGATGAAGACTATCTGTCCATCCTCTCAGAGGATGAAGATTCAGATTCCATGGCCAGAAAATTTCCCAAATTTGGCAAGGCCTCACACCCTCTGCCCAGCAAAGTGCCTCAGCCTCAACAAAGAAAGATTGCCTGTCCTCAGCATAGAGCTAACCAGCCACAGCACACAGGCACCCCAACACATACATCACTCCCTCACAACCTTCACATCCAGTACAGACGTGGTGACTCCCCTACAAACTCCTCACTGTACAGTGCATCCCAGGCATTCCCTGTACCATCTGAGGGAAGTACCAACCCTGTTGTGGTACAGGTATCACCTGGGCACCATTCTCCTGTTCACAGGCTTCCACCTGCCACCCTCCCCCCTGCTGTTGGACCTGGCAGTCTCATCCATGGCTGACACCTGCAGAGAGGGCCTGCACCTGGCTATGGTGGCCAGTGGGAGCAGGACTTCTCCCAACAGCAGGCAGATGTGATGCAGGACATTCGTGCCATAGGGGCTACCCTATCAGACATGTCTCGGGCCCTGCAGGACATGCGCCAAATCCCTCAGGTGGTGGACAGACTGACCCATGTTTTAGACAGGATGGATAGATCTTGGCAAGACATGTCCAAGAATATCAGAGACATGATATCCATCCAAAGGGAAGAGAGTGCAAGACACCATGCCTTGGCCATGAATATGATGGAGGGCATGCTGAAAGTGATCCAAAGTCTCCCTTCACTGTCAATGTAGGGAGGGGAGCCATCACATCTGCCTGCAGCACATCACATCCACACACCTGTACCATAAACTGCACAGGACCACAGCAAGGGGACACACCCACCACGCCCCCTATCCAGACACTTCCCCCACCTGCACATCCACCACCACCCCCTGAACAGGCACTCCCCCAACCTGCACATCCACCACCACCCCCTGAACAGGCACTACCACCACCTGCACAACCACCCCTGTCCACGCATAAACACCAACTGTACAGACACCATCCACCCCTGCACATGAACTTCACCCTGTACAGGCACATGCACCACACCAACCTGCACCTCGGCGACAACCCAGACATAATCCCTCACAGCGATCCTCACCTCCAAATTTGCGGAGTCGCAAGCACAATCCCCATTGATCACATCCATTTTTGACCAGTGTGAATATGTGTAAATAAACAGAAAATCTCATCACAAGTCAAGACTATGTTGCGTATTATGTCCTGATAGGCAATTGTTTGTCAAAAGAAAAACAACAAATCTAAATCTAAATCCGTATTTGTAAAGCGCAAACTACTCACCCTTACGGGTCTCAAGGCGCTGGGGGCCTTCGTGGAAATTAAGTGAGCTATTGCCCAGAGTCACATGGTGCTGAGCTGAGCTGCCGCCGGAGCCGGGGATCGAACCGTGAGCCCTGTGCTCCGAAGTCAGCTGCCCTGGCCGCTGCACCACACCTCTCAACAACAGTCCGTTTGGAAGGGAGAAAGGAAAACAAATGATGTTCTTACTACAGAAGGAGAAGGGAACTTGGATTAGGGTGGGGCAACATAAATATAACACGTCAGGGAGCGTCAGGGGAACCAGTCTATGCACAAGGGGCAAAGTAAATAATTGTCCAAATTAGAAAATTCTGTCCAACAGGTCAAGTGTCCTTCTGGTCATCCTCTTTTTGCACAATGTCCAGATCCTCTGAGTCTGATGCGGGCTCCTGGCTGACCGGTGGAGGTTGTAAGAAATAGAGAGGGACCCCTTATACCAAAGGAATAGGGTACTAAACAGTCATGTCAACAGAACGTGTTTCCTTTGGAAAGATTGCTATTGTAGTGCTATTAACTGTATATCTTGCTATACAAAACATTCACATACATTCAGCCAATCCGCATACATAGAGGGAGCAGTATAATTTCACACCCCAAACCCTTTGCTAGTGAGTCAAAAAGCAGTAATTTTATAAAAATATATCAATTTATTTCTCTACTTGTTTTAAAAAAAAGCAAAAGCTTCACAGTGCATCAGTATACAGTATCTCTATTACATCAAAATCTCATCAAAAAAACACAATAATTAAATACAATTGTCATTAAAACAGATTCACATAAAAACCAAGGAGAGTACACATGAAAGGCAGAAGGCTATGTCATTGAATGGCCACATCTGTAATTATTTCATTTAGAGGCTGAGACCCGATACCGTACAAAAAATGAGCATTCAATGGTCCCAGTTTCCTCACAGATTGTGTTCCTTTTGTAAAGCGTTGACGCGTTTCGATGGTTCCTTTATATAGCCATCTTTTTCAAGACCGAGTCATTTGTAGCTCTCACAGACAATAGATAAAAACCTGGAACAATTTGAACCACCTGAACAATAAAACACATATGTCAGTACATGTAGCTTAACAAGTTAGAGGGTCGTGTAGATAGTTCAACCTAGTATCAAAAAACTGACCCCTAATCCCACCAGTTTTTGTATTCAAAACTTGCAGTTCTTTACTCTGAACATCTTGCACAACAGCAGATATAGCATTTCCTTTAGTATTTCCAAAAAGAATAATTGCATAAAGCTTATTACTTCACTAATCCTGTATTTGTAACAGACTCAATAAAACACCTGGCAATTATACTGATCTCCCCTCATTCATACCATGTTTGCACATTTACAGAACGTATCTCTTTCAACAACCTAACTAGCATTTCTGTATTGTTTCTGAAATGTTCATTATGGTATATGGTTTAGTAATTCACCTCTTATTGTGGTCAAAATAAACACACGGCGTATCTGAATTTCGGAAGGTCCGATAGGTTCTTTGGGGCATCTACCTCCTTCTGTCCTATTTCGATTTTTCTAGACAGTGTGTGGAAAATCTGGAACTTAAATAATGAAACGCGTATTATTTTAACTGAATAATCGCTATGACTTGAGACATGTTAATTGTCCTTAATTCCTATCACTATAGGAGTTTCTCACCATAAAAACAAACTGTAACCCGTTAAGTATGGCACATATCAATAAATTCGGTTCTCCGGCGTCAGTGCTCTCGGTCGGGTGGTGGAATTAAAAGATCTACGGAAGTAAGGAAATACACACAAATTATCTTCACTGTTTCATCTTTTTTGGCTTAATTAGTGAGGGTGATCAATTAGCAGTCTACCTTTAGAAGGTTCTATTCTTTCCTGAGGACAGATGTCCGGAAAATAAGTTACCGCTATCGGTGCACCTTATTGGTTGATGGTTGCCCCAGCGTGAGTCCCTTTTATAATTAGGGTCTGTAAGGAAAGGAGTAGAAATGTGGGTATATCAGTCAGATTTTTTTAAACTATAGAAAAGATTTTTATATATACTTAAGAGCATAAAGCAATATATTTAGAAATTTTTGTTGGCTAATTATAGTTACCCGGGGGGTATCTTATAAGAATCCCGAGCACCCTGTGATGTTAAAATACTGTAACTGCATCTAGATGGTATGGCATATCATAAGACTACCACCTCTAGCGATGGAAGCAGTAAAACCAAGCTAAAAGTGACACTCCGCTATAAAAGTTATAGGTACGTATCACATGTGGTCTCCCTTTTCAAGTTGAGACCCATATTAATTTAAACTCGGAGCGCCTAACAAATACTAAATCTGTCCTATCTGCGCGGTTAAGCTCCACTTACTTTTACGGGGATCGGCTGTCCTTCTGTGTGGCTCCGCTCGTGATCCGGGTGAGAATAAATCAAGCAACTCTTATTCAGGCCATTTATATATAATAAGCTACCGTCCCACCTCTGAGCAATGAGCCGGTAGTTCGGTTCAGAGTTACGTGGCTCACGGAGGCGATTGCTTCCGGGTTGTTCATTGATATGAAGAACGGCTAGTCACTACGTAATTGTTCTTTTCGAAAGGATCCGCCATTACTAAGTGGATATGCCGCTCAAGACCTAGATGGCAGGATTATTACATTTCATTAAAGAATATGTTCTACCCTAATCACTTCTTAACAAAATGTTATAAAAGGAAAAAAGGTTATTAGAATGCCTAACGGATGGAAACGTATTAACGTTCCACTGTTGTGGTACGATACCTACATTAATTTGTTTTAAGCGAGATACAGATGAATATACTATTGATTCTATCGCCATTGTGTTCCAATACAATATCTTATTCGGGTTCTGAGCCAACATGTTGCTTATTATCGTTATGTTATAAATAAAATGAGTGAGTATTCGACGCTTTTTAAGGGTCTGCTCATAGTTATAATTATTATGGCTCTATACCTGCATTCCAATATGTATGAAAAAAACAAAAAAAAAAATGGTGCAGGACCAGGCACCATACGGGGTTGGGACACATGAGGAGTATGGGGGGAAACAGTGTGGTGCAATCGACAGGGGAGACATTGATGGTAGTGTGGGAGCGGGTTTGGGGTAGGACAGACAACACGGCTGCAGTCAGGGAATTGACACTGGCAGTGAGGGTGGCCAGAGCTCTTGCATTTTCTCTCACATCATGCGCAGCTCAGTACACATCTGCAGCATGATGCGAGAGGCCATGTCTGGCTGACCCTCACATGCCCACATCAAGTCCATTGGTACAGCCACAGGTGTAACAACACAGGTAGGGGTTTGGGTGAAACATGAGGGGTGTGGTGCCTCGGGTTCGGAGCCAATGTTGGTGTCTGCCTGGCAGCCTCGATGAGGGATGGTTGCAGGGGATGCAGCTGGAAGCCCAGGTGGAATGGGGGCCTCTAGACTTAGGAAGGGGCTGATGGCAGGCCCAGGTTATATGGTGGCCTGCCCCAGGGACACCTCACCAAAAGTAAGTGGTGAATGGTCCAGGGGAGACTCGATCTCCCCCCCTGGCCAGAGGTGTCCACTTCTCCCCCCCTTCAATGTCCTCAGCCTCCACCCGGTCCGTAGCACCAGAGGTGTCTTCCTGCTCAGTCCGGATGGGCGCAATCCCCCTGCCTCTTGATGTAGAAGGTCCCACCTCATCCTCTTCTTCCTCACTTGTGAATAGAGGTCGTGGCCGCCGTGCACCAAAGATGTCCTGCTCCGAACTGGGTCCTGATGTTGGACCTTTTGGCCAGCTGAGCCCACTGAAATGTAAGACAAATCATGATGTGGTGGTTGTACACGTCAGAACAAGACACATACCTATATGAGCCAAGGGCAGACTTTGTTCTCCTCTGATCACACTATACAGTTGTCAGTGATTAGGAGCTTAAATTCTGTGTATGTTCCCTGTCATCTCTAACCCCAGGCGGAGCTGGAATAGTGCAACTACGCGGAGTTCTACGGAGTTGGGAAAAAACTCTGTGGAACTCCACTCCCCGCCTCCACCCCCCTAATAAAACAATTTGAAAAAGAATTAAAGAAGAAAAAAACACACTTACCTCTACTGTGGCATCTCTGGGCTGCCCTCCTCCTCCTTGCTGTGGTCTCTCTCCTGCAAACCCCTAAGTCATACGTACATCTGGGCTCTTATGTTTGGTAAGTTGTGAGTCTGACCTTTTGATATTCCCTCACAAAAGCTGACAATCCAGTGCCACATATTGGCTTTGACTACTGATCAGGTTGTGGTGTGCACTGGTGAACAGTAGTGGCTAGTTGTTACAGCTATCTGGACTTGACAAATGGCATACAAGCCACTGAGGGTAAGACGTGTGTCTGTGGTCACACTTGGCAAAATTGGAAACACTCAAGAGTGAGGCAAGGATCTCAAAGTCTGTCTTGACTCCATGGCACATGAAGATCTGTCTTAGTCAGTACCCAAACTCACCGAATGCAATGCAAGTCACAGCATCCAATACCCATTGGCCTCTCATGCACACACTGTACAGTGTCTGTACCATTACTCATCCAATGCACACATCAGTTATGATGCCCTTGGTTCACTGTTAGTGGTGCTGGCAGTGCAAATTTCTGAACAAATGCACGTGTGTGGCTCAATGCCCCAGTTGTCATAATAAAACTACCACTCCCAGAATGCACTCTGCCCTGTACAGTCAATGTGCTACATTGAGCCTTTTGCTTCATGACAACTGCTGCATAGACACAGAATAGGTAAATGAAGGCATGGGACACATGATGGTACAGCTCTGTCTTCACTCACATCATACTTCCAGACACATATTGCATATAATGCACTTAAGAGGGCTCTGCTGCTCATGCTCCTCCAGCTAAGCATGGAGGGTCGGCCAAGCTTCACGCAGGACCCTCCTGTACAGTGACGAGAGGCAGGGACGATGCATATGGTGCTGGGAAGACCAGCCCAGTAGCTCCTCGGCCTTGTGCCGGGACCAGCGTTTTAGGTCCTCCCACCGCTTGCGGCATGACCTGGCTTTCCTGGTGTTTACGCCCACTGCACTGCAGCGCTCACCAATGTTGGCCCATAGTGTGGCCCGCGCTGCATTGCTCAGCTGGTCCTCGGGCCCCCCATATTGCTGAGGATATTTGTTAAGCACCCCCTCAGCTAAGATGTCTAATTCCCTTTCAGTGAAAGGGGGTGATTTCTCCTCATAACCCTCAGCCATTTTGGGGGAAATTAGGTTGAAATGAAGAGCAGGATGGCAGAGGATCTGATCTGTGAGCGAGGATGACTCCGAATGAACATAAAATGGCTGTCAACAACTTCCTGTGATGTATTTCATTTCCTGTATGCAAGAATGGGGTCCGGTTCGTTTTCGGAGCTTCCGGACCGAATACGTAATCCCCGGTTGCGGAGCATAGGGTCCGCATACAAGGCGTACTCTCCGCAACGCAGTTGTGCCAGAAGTTGCGAAAATGGACCGGAACCCATTCTTTCATACAGGAAATGACATACAGGAAGTTAAAGATAGGAAATACATCACAGGAAGTAGTTGACAGCCATTTTGTGTTCAATCTGATTCATCCATCATCACAGATCAAATCCTCTGCCATCCTGTTGTTCTGTAGCGGGGAAACCTGAAATGACAGTGTAAGAGAAAATCATAGACATGTAACAAAAGGTAGAACAGACCATTTAATGAGATTTAGGCTCTGACAATGGTGGGGGCTGGCACAACAACACACCACAGTTTAGTTGTCTCCTCCTTTGCATTATGGTACATGTAGTCCATATTTAACACAACACAAGAGTTGTCTGTTGTGTTACAGAACATTTGGGGGAAGCAGTGCTGTGTATCTCAGACACATAGGGGGATATTCTCAAGAACGTGTGTTAACTAACGCCAAAATCGCTTAACGCAACTTCTCACATCGCAGTCCATCACGGGAAAATAACACCATGTTAACGTCGTATTCACAAACATGGCGGTAACATGCGATAGTTCCCCGACAACGCGGAAAATGACCGCGAAGAACCCACCGGGACGGCGATAAAAATCCAAAGCCGAACGTGAAAAAAGTTGCGATGGGCCCAATCGCGATAAGACAATCAGCGAAAAGCAGCGCAAGGCCTGCAAATCACACACATCAGACGGGAAAAATCACCATAAGAGCAGAAAAAAAAAACCCAAACAAAACTCAAACCACAGCGAAGCACAATGGAGGCAGCCGGAGCAGGTACAGAGGATGGCCAGAACCCCACAAGCCCCACGGAGGCCCAGCCTGGGACCCCGGGGACAGGGAAGGGCAAGGACAAGAAGAAGAGGAAGATGAAGTTCAGTCCGCAGGAAAACAGGATCCTGATCACGGAGGTGGTAGGGTAAACAGACATAATATCGAATTTTTAATATCGAATTGCCAAAATATCGAGTTGTAAATATAGAATGGACAGAATATCGAATTGCCAAAATATAGTGGTTAAGAATATCGAAATTCAGGTAAGAAATATCGATTGTCAAAATATCGACAGTCATAATATAGTTGTTAAAAATATCGAATTTTTTTATAGTGTTTTAAGTGTTAGTATATGTGTTAAAAGTATGAATTAGTTTTGTAATGTATGTTTTAATTTTTTTAAAGTAATGAATTTTATGTTATTTAATTTTTGCGTAATTTAATTCTGTAGCGGGTTGTGGGTTTATAGGGGAATAGGGTGGGAAGTAATTTAATTATAGTAAATTAAATATTAATTTTTAGGAATTATTAATTATATTTAATTTAATTTTGCGTTTTAGTTCTGTAGCGGGTTGTGGGTTTATAGGGGAATAGGGTGGGAAGTAATTTAAATTTAATTAAGTAATTATTAAATTTTATTTATTGGTATTGATAAATAATTCATTGTTAATTATTAATTGGTCATTAATTTTTATTAGTTGGTAATTAATTTTTATTAATTGGTAATTAATTTTTATTAATGCTTTAATTGATAATTATATTAATTGTATTAATTTATTATTCAGAGCGGGTTGTGGGTTTATAGGGGAATAGGGTGGGAAGTAATTTAATTGTAATTCAGTAATTATTTATTTTTATTTATTGGTATTAATTATTAATTTATTGTTAATTAATTCTTATTTGGTAATTAATTTTTATTAATTGGTAATAAATTTTTAAGAAATAATATTTATTGGTATTTAGAATTAATTATTAAATATTTTGTAATTGGTAAGTCATTTTAATTAATTTTTTATTGGTATTGATAATTATTTTATTTTTATTAAAATATTAAATCATTATTTTCCCTACTGTTGCACTCTTTGGAGTGGGAATAGTAATTTTTACCCCTACGCTATCCAACGCTTTCCCTACTGTTGCACTCACTGGAGTGGGAATAGTAATTTTTACCCCTACGCTATCCAACTCTTTCCCTACTGTTGCACTCTCTGGAGTGGGAATAGTAATTTATACCCCTACGCTATCCAACGCTTTCCCTACTGTTGCACTCTCTGGAGTGGGAATAGTAATTTTTACCCCTACGCTATCCAACGCTTTCCCTACTGTTGCACTCTCTGGAGTGGGAATAGTAATTTTTACCCTCCCGCTATCCAACGCTTTCCCTACTGTTGCACTCACTGGAGTGGGAATAGTAATTTTACCCTCCCGCTTTCCAACGCTTTCCCTACTGTTGCACTCTCTGGAGTGGGAATAGTAATTTTTACCCTCCCGCTATCCAACGTTTTCCCTACTGTTGCACTCTCTGGAGTGGGAATAGTAATTTTTACCCTCCCGCTATCCAACGCTTTTCCTACTGTTGCACTCACTGGAGTGGGAATAGTAATTTTTACCCCTACGCTATCCAACTCTTTCCCTACTGTTGCACTCTCTGGAGTGGGAATAGTAATTTATACCCCTACGCTATCCAACGCTTTCCCTACTGTTGCACTCTCTGGAATGGGAATAGTAATTTTTACCCCTACGCTATCCAATGCTTTCCCTACTGTTGCACTCTCTGGAGTGGGAATAGTAATTTTTACCCTCCCGCTATCCAACGCTTTCCCTACTGTTGCACTCACTGGAGTGGGAATAGTAATTTTTACCCTCCCGCTATCCAACGCTTTCCCTACTGTTGCACTCTCTGGAGTGGGAATAGTAATTTTTACCCTCCCGCTATCCAACGTTTTCCCTACTGTTGCACTCTCTGGAGTGGGAATAGTAATTTTTACCTCTACGCTATCCAACGTTTTCCCTACTGTTGCACTCACTGGAGTGGGAATAGTAATTTTTACCCTCCCGCTATCCAATGCTTTCCCTACTGTTGCACTCACTGGAGTGGTAATAGTACATTTTACCCTCCCGCTATCCTACGCTAAAAATATTGAATTTTAAAGTTATTTAAGTATTTTTAAGTATGTTTTAGTTAATTATATATATTATTTCATTAATTTTACATTACTTTTAAGATATTTAAAAAATTCGATATTTTGACTAACTATATTTTTTACAACTATATTTTGGATTCGATATTTTTGTACTTACCTGTTTGTAGATAGGGATTCGATATTTTGGCATTCTATATTTTTACTTCGATATTGTTGTAGGTCGATATTCTTGTAATCGATATTCTGTCAGTGATCCGGTGGTAGAACACCATCAACAACTGTTCGTCACCTCCACTGTGCCATTGGCAACCAAAAATGCAACATGGCAGTCAATCCTGGACAAGGTGAATGCAGTCAGAGTTCTGAGGAGGACAATGGAAGAGGTCAAGAGGCGCTGGAATGATGTCAAGCGCAAGACCAAGCAGAAACTCGCCAACAACCAGAAGGCAGCAATGCAGACTGGAGGTGGGAGTCCAGCGCCACAGGAGGAGCTGGATGACATGGAGGAAATGGTGTCCACAGTCATCAGTGGGGAGACGGTGGCAGGAGTTGGGGGACCGGACACTGCTCAACATGACCAGACACAACAGCAACAGGGGGAGTAACCACCAGGGACTTGGGGGACGGGGGGAGATGGGCACAATGGCACACATGCACAATCAAGAATAGCACACTGCACACCCACAATGATGCAGGGTGGCTTTTCCTGTCCTTGTAAATATGGAGCAGTAAGATACGCCACCAGTACATCACAAAAAGTGACGTACTGGTGGTGCAGGGGGCTTGTAAATCTGCCCCTATGTGTGCAATGCGGCGGGGTGGCTGAATGGCCACATGGGTACAATCAATTGCACCCAGCACACATGGGAAGCGAGAAATGAAATAGAAATCTCTAGCTGCCCTTTGTCTCATGTCCAGTGTATGGGGCATTTGTAAGTGGAGGTGAGCTCTTGAATTGATGCAACTCAGTACCTGATGCAAGCACCGTGACTGGCTTGCCTGAGAGATGCCCACAAGGTCACTGGAGACCCTTTGGAACGACCCAGTTGCAAAGAAATGGAGAGCAGAAAGTATCTTGTATATGCTGGAATGGCATGGGAGCAGCAGGTCACAGAGTCAAGTTCCTGCTCCCACTCACATACCATCTCCAAGATGGCTTCTGGAGGGAAACGGTATCTTGGCTGGACATCCCAAATAGGTTTATACTTTGTCTGAATATCCTCTATACTCTCCTCCTCCTCCTCCTTCTCCTCCTCAAGTCTTCTTGTGTCATGTAGTTCCTATAGTACCCCTGCAGGACCTGTGCATTTGGATAACATACACTGCGGGCTTGGTGGTAGACTGGCTCTGTGCACCCCCACCGCGTATGTTAGCCGGATTTGCATTAGCTAGCTCACAGTGCCACTAGAATCTCATGTTATCGGGGAGAGATTAGTTTCTGCCAACCTTAGATCATGACAACCCTGATCCCTCAGAATCGTGGAAACAATGTACTACTTTTTGCTCAGTCATTCGTGCTTACTTTTTCGGTTCGCCTCAGAGAGTTACACAGAATAAACAGTCTGGGCGTTTCAATAAGTATTTAATGAGCAGGTGTTATTCTAGTGTAAAATATATGTGCTGCAGCACCCAGCAGACAATAGCAGAGATATATTATCAGCAGTACGATAAAAGTGAAAGGATAGTACAGTTCTACCATATTGCAATGAACATGAATACATACATGAATATAAAATGCGTAATAGAATGCCACCCAAAAGTGCGCGTACTCCTACGCTGCCTAACTAGATGTATCTAGGTGTACCTAGCATGTGAGTAGGTGTAAAAGCCTAAAAGCCAAGAATCCTTCTAGGATTTAGACGAACACCCATACCTGAATAGAGAGAGTGTGGGGCCCCGTCCTGGTCTCGAGTTGTACACCCCGCAAGGGCTGTGTCAGACCGTTGTCAGCTGGAGCGACTGCATGCAGGAGCCTCAGCATCTCTGGTCAGTGTGTCAGCATGGAAGTCTCGATTCCCTCTGTCTTACCGTGGCAAGATGTGGTGTATTTATACCCTAAAGTGTCTCGTCCCTCAGTATGGTTTGTATTGGTCTTTGTTGGACATGAGGAAGACGTCAGGGGTGAACTTTGCACATACATATTATGCGGGAGATGTAGCTGGTGAATGCTCATGCATAATTTATGAGTACATTGTAGGCCTGTGTTCGGGAAAAACCCTGCAGTGTTCTAACCACAGACTAGATAACGTTCAACCATCAGAGTTCGTTGTGTACTGTAGGGAACTAATGTAGGTGAAAGATCATGCCTATATTAGGGCATAGGAGATCATGACTATAATAGGGCATAGACGATTATGACCATAATAGGGCATATATGATTATGACCATATACGGCATATATGAATGTGTCTATATTAGGGCCTCTATACGAAACATAACACCCACTCCTCTTTCGAATTGGATGACAATGACCATACTTAAAATCTGGACAATTTAAAATATTCTTAAAAACAGCTAAAAACATGGGGGCTTATTAGCAAGACCCACGTTAAAATTATCGCCGTTTTAGCGGCAGGAAACTGCCGCTAAAACGGCGATAATGGGCTTGCTAATATGCGTTATGGAATTCCAATAGAAGCCCAGGTTAGATGTCCTGCACATCTAACCTGGGCTTCTATTGGAATTCTATAACGCATATTAGCAAGCCCATTATCGCCGATTTAGCGGCAGTTTCCTGCCGCTAAAACGGCAATAATTTTAACGTGGGTCTTGCTAATATGCCCCATGGTTTTAAAAAGACGTTTAAAAAATGTTTAAAAATGTTACAAATCAGCTATTTTTGGTTGCCACTTGAAAAAGTCAATTCTGTCTCACTCATAAAAGTTGCATTACTACAAGTAGAAGAAGGCCATGCTTTCTCAATTGAAAGTGTCAATTTAGGAAATGTTCCAAATTTAGTTTGTTTATTTATGAAAAGAAATGGAGAAGCCGAATTCTTTCCCAGGACGCGATGAGCCAATTCAAGATTAAGGGGCCGATTCCGATCTCGGCCGGTAGGGCTCCGAATCGGATTCGGCTTAACCGGATCCGATTCGAAACCCTATTTCCCGACCGATCCGTACGCGCGTCCGGGCGAGCGAGTACGATGCGTATTCGCCGACCGACTCGTCCGGGCGTCCCGACCGCGCCGACCGACTCGATCCCGGGTCGAACCGCACCGACCGACTCGCACGGACACGACTCGCACCGCGCAATGGAGACGTTCCCCGGCCGGGTAAGTACAATGCGCGCCGCGAGCAGTCCGACCGAGCCGCGCACTCCGGCTCGAAAGAGCAGTCGGAGCCGTACTTTGGGGGTCCGTGTCGGACCCCCCTGTATGCGTAGCCACGCGAGTCGCACCTACCTGTGCGTGTACGGCGCGAATCGCTTCGCGAATCGCTTCGCCGCGTACACGCTGTACGTTGTCCGCATCGCACCCATTGAGTCAATGGGAGCCCGCGTACGCGTTGTACGACAGGCTCCCATTGACTTCAATGGGAGTCCGACCGACTCGAGTCCGATGGCATACGTGCGCATCGTACTCGTTCGGTCGGACTGCACGGGTCCGATTCGGTCGGAAATCTCTCCGGGTCCGGCTCGGTCGGAGAGATTTCCGGCCCGAATCGGAATCGGCCCCTAAGTGGCCTGGCTGGGAGATACAGCATTATCGGTGTTAGCTACTGCAGACGACAAATCCAACGCCTCACAGAGACCGTCAATCGCACATAGCTGAAATTGAGTACTGCCAACAGTCGGTGCTGCGGCAGCTTGTGCGGCAGTTGTTACCTGAGTGCCTGTGGAGGAGCCACCTAACCCAGCAGGAGCAAACGGCACCTGTGGATTCTCAAGGAATGCGCTCATCAGAGTTGGAAGACGCTGGGGACAACGCAGAGCATGGGCCTTTAGGGGGTCCAGCATAGCATCCATGTCCAGAGGCGTATCTGATGGAAACGTTAGACAGAGATCCAACGCGCATTCTTCTCCGCAAAACAGGCATCGAAGAACAGGTAAGATGCAGTCCACCCAGACTGGTCTAAACGATAGAAACCAAGAGGCGTTCAGTTCTCTTAGGCAAGGTATACCCAGAAGCTGCACCATGCGTCCACGGTATTTCCGCTCCATGAGTATGTTCGCCATTTCCTCGGAAATTGGGCCGTCCATTGCGTAGCAGTAAGATTACAATCAGGACTCCTGCAATTAGGAACAGGATAAGCGGGAGACCTCCAAAGACGCTTCCCAATATGGAGTGTATAAAATTTGGGATTACTCCGAGGACTGTCTGAAAGGTGCTTAATAGTCCTGACCCTATGGTCTTAAATAGGTGTACAATACCGCTTGTATCAGACATGTTAAAGATACGACCCACCATTTCTGCGAAATGAAAGGGGCAGTTCGTACGTATAAGCGCTTGTATCTCAGTCGAGGTCCTTGCAACTTGAAGTTCAAAGATTTCTCGAGCGGAGGTTAAGGGCACGGGTTGCTGTAAAAGCATGGCTTTCAGTCTGCTCAAAGTATCAAATTGTATAAAGGAAACATTCAACGAAGGCCATAACGGCGCCTCCCTGACTGTGTTCAGTGGTGGAAACAATACTTGCATACAGCAAGTAACCCTGCAGTTAACAGTGACCAGATAGACGATGCCCGGAAGCATCCCACAGCAACCTTGATCGTTTAGCATCAAGTAACTCCCATTCGAGAGCAGCTGGAAAACCGGCGTGATCATGGCCGCTGGGGTCCCTGACATGTGACAAGATAGATTCTCTACCGAACCACTACATGCTCCATGCAGAGAAATATCCTGACACATGAGAGAACCGCTTAAAGCGTTCTTGCAGTTTGTACCACTCATAAACACTTCTCGATCCCCATTCCGGCATCGATATCTATATGGTAACTCCCAAGATTCCTTACAGTAACCCTTACCTATTTTTTCATATCTGCCTGCCTGCCTTTGCTCGAGGCAATATTGAAACTGAAACGTAGTGACCGGCAGAATGATTTGGCCGTGAATTAGCCATTCTGTTGATGGTGATTCCGCTACAGTGAATGGTAACCTTTCCAGTTTCTCAATACGCAGCATTGTATATTTGGCTCCCCTTTGTGCCATTTCTGTCTGTTTATCAGTTAGATTGTATTCTGAAAACAGAGACATGGTGTTTATAAAACGCCAAGGCACATAGCCTGCACACAAAAATTGTAGCGTCCAGCTTAGCATCATAATAGAACGTAGCTGAGATTGCCCGTGTTGTAACAAGGCCAAATCTTGTTCTAATATGACGATTGCCGAAGACACAATGCTGCCTAAGGAGTAAATCCTGGAGGTCAAAGTTGTTAACCCATTATCCACCACAGCTAATGCTTTTTCTAAATTAATACAGTCTATTTCCCGTATCCTCTCTGCGGCCTCTTGTTGGGATATTTTCCAGTTTTCATTATAGTAGGCATAAATGCCAGCATATATAAAACGTTTCTGACGTGTTTTCCTTGGGCCTAGTAAAAAATCCCTAAGGTCTACATCAGGTGTGAGTAAGGTCAAGTGATGTTTCACTTCTGTGAGTGTTGAGGTTTCTAGCCAATCAAGGCACAACTTCCCAACACTATAGGATGTCACTACCCCTGGGTGTTGTCTCTGTACATAGCGTGTATCTGGCCTACTGATACTAAACCCCTCGGTTATACCTAGGAATCTTTGTTGACATGTGTTCGTGTCAATGGGCCAAATCAGCCATTCTGTCCAATTAGGCTCTGATCTGTTGTACTGGTTAATGTCATCTCATCCTACCCCTTGTGTAGTTAAATTCTGCCCCCCGCCCATCTGTGATGTTGTTGGAAATCCGGGTGAGTTCAGTTCCTTGTTCTTGGCTAGTCCAAGACAGGATGTCTGTTGCACAGTTTCATTCAGAAATATAATCTGCTGCGGAATGAGGCATGCTCTAAAAAGCGCTTCTGTTCCCTGGACCTGCCAGTCCCTAGAACCCCAGATTGATTTTAAATCTATAGTGTCCTTCCATAGACCGAAACCCTGTGTAGACAACTGGGCCATAAAGGAAGCAGAGTAAATCTGTTTGGTGTTAGTCAACATAATTTTCTGTACTGATGTTGTTGCCACTTTGTAATAAAATGACTTCGGGTCAGACGTATTAAACCCTGAAAAGTATGTGAATTTCTGTGCAAAAGTTTGCCAACTACCTTTTGGAGGTGTTGGGCAGTGTTCCCACTGGTGGTATTCAAATACATTTCTAGGTGTTATAGATTTGTGTAAGAAATGATGACCATAATGTTGGTAACAGTACAATGTATCATAGTCTGAAGTACCTTCTAACATTTCATTGTTCGGAAATGCTGCAGTTTTTTCTAAATCAGACATCATATTATTTACAGTTTCAGTGTCCCAATCATCAGACAATGTACTGGAGGTAATGATATCACTTAAAGAAATTTTAAATACATGTTTAAGCTTTAAAAGTTCAGTCGGACCAAATATATATAGAAATCAATCGTGTCCCATACTATACCGTCCGGTATAGAAACTACTGTGATATTCACTGAAGACAAGTCTCTTGGTTCACGATGTGAAGACTGGTGTGGCTTTAAAATCAAATTGACTCTTTGGGCTGTAGAGCTCTGCTGGAGATATCGTCCATTAATAAGCATACTAAAAGTTATAGTTAAACCTAGCCAGAAAAGAAAAAATAGAATCCCAGTGATATACCATAGTTCTATCCAAGGTGACACCAGGTAAGTCTTTCTAAAAAAGTGCAAAAAGTCAATGAGTTTCTGTCTGTGTGATTTTTGGGCCTGGCGTCGTTTCCTGCTCGCTTGGATCCAGTGAAAACGTATCAAAGTTCATGAAGTAGCCAGAAGCAGTTCGATCAATTGCTGGATTTGCATCGGGATTTGTTGAGATCTGATTTTGCTCTTGACGAGGCATGTTGACGTAGACGTCTGTAGTCGGTCTTATTGCAACTAGGTTGTTAAGTTGATTTTCATTTTGAAGTTGAATTTCTTGTTGAAGTGGAACGAGTTCCATAGCATTGTTGCTTAGTCCTTCATTCCGTACAGGTGGCTCTTCAAACGTGATGAGTCTTTCTGTTTGAACTTCTTGGATTGTAGCGAGAGGAGGGTGTCTGCTACTGTGGAGTCCACGAGGCTACTGTTTAGTATCGGCCACATAGTGTGGTTTGATTAGGTTGATTGAAACAAATCTTTTCTCCTTTTTCCCGGCAAGAGGTGGCAGAAGTACTGTTCTTGTGCCTTGGATTGCTAGGACCGGTACAGCTGTTCTGTAGGATGGTCCGAATTCTTTCTTGTCTGCAATCTTTTCTCTGACCAAATCCCCGACTTTTGGGATCCAGACAGGTCTTGCCGTTACTGCCTTGACATCCTCAGTGGCGGTCTGTTTTAAGTGAACGTTGCTTTGTTGTGTCCTCGATTCATTTAGATCCTATAAAACTGCCAAACGATCATGGATATCAAATGGTTTTTCATCCGCCACTGTGCCTCCACAATCAAGATCAGGTACCCACATTCTTGTCCCAAATAGGACCTCGTAAGGAGTGACACCCCCTAGAGAGCTTCTTGGCTGGTTGTTAATTGGTCTTTGGACCCCATAAAGGTGACTGACCCAACTACCGCCCTTGCCTAATACCCTAGCTGTTAAAGATTGCTTTAAGTCACAGTTTTTCCTCTCCACGACCGAATTTCCCTCAGGATGGTATGGAGAGGAGTACCGCAATGCTACGCCCATTCCTTCCATGGCCTCTTTGTAAGCCCGAGAGCTAACCACCGGGCCCCGGTCAGAATGTAACGTGCCAACTGCGTATGCGCCGATAAAGACTTGCAAATCTTTTATAACAGTTCGAGCATCAGCCGAGCGCTGAGGCCAGACCCATAGGAATCTAGAGCAGGAATCCACTGCAACCATGATATATTTCTTGGCCCCATCTCTTGGTAGGGGTCCGCAGTGGTCCAAATACACACATGCGATAGGTTAGTCTGATTTTAGTAATGGTGTCTGAGCTGGGCGTGCTACGGTGGAGCCTTTCATCTGCTGGCAGATGTCGCACTTTAAGACATAGTCTTTGGTCTGCTTTGTTAACCCTGGCCACCAGTAGCGCTGTTTCAGTAAAGAAATAGTCGCTGTAACGCCTGTATGCGCAGAGCCCAAACCCTTGTGTGGTGCTAGTATTAAACCTTGCCTACGATCCATATTTGGTATTACTCTATCCCCCACTCCAGGAATCTGAGCATATGAAATGTTGTTTGCATCTAACTTGTAGGAGTACTTGAGTGGAAATTTCTTTGGTACTGCTGTGCTGCCTTTGCCTGAAGCAATGACAGCTATCATAATCTCGCCATCTATTCTCATTTTTGAACGAGTGATTGCAGCTACGGACGCTGTGCGTACAGCTCCCTTTGCGGCTTCATCAGCCAATGAATTCCCTTCAACTTGAACGCCATCATGCTGATGACTCAGTGTATCTATCACGTGAGCCCTTGGTGGTTCGTTTCTCAACTCCACTACCTGTTCTCATAGCATTTTATGCTTAATTGTGCCACCTTTTGCATCTTTAAACCCGTTTTGTTCCCAATGATGTAAATATTCATTGTACGACTGTACACAGTAAAAGGAATCACACACAATTAGTGTGGGGAATTCGTGTTCCGTATTTACAAGTGCCAGTATCAGTGCTTTTAATTCTGCCAACTGAGCCGTGCAGTCTCCTAGAATTTGCGTTTTAGTGCAACTTGGATGGAACTTTCCATTGCGCATGCGACCCTTAACGATTGCACACGCTGCGCTGTAAGCTTGCTTACTCCCTATGGCCGGTTGAGCAGATCCGTCAGTGTAAATAATGTATTCATACTGATCTAGAGGCAAAATCTCATTTGGTAGAGGATATTCATGTTCGTATTGCAGAAATGCTTGTGTTTTTAAACTTGCATCAAATCTGTATTCAACATCCGTTGCAGTAAGAGAATTAGCCCATTCTATCCATCTGGGATGTAAGGCTTTCGCATTTGGAATGCTAGCCTTTGTAACAGCCTCTAAGGCTGGTACTGGGGTCACGACTATTATGCGCTTTCCCTGAGCCAGAGCTCTTTCTCTTGCTACAGCGGTCTGCACTGTTGTCAGGATTTTTTCTGTTGAAGTGAAACGCATCTCTGCGTTTGTGTACAGGTTTGATTTGTATGCGATTGGTACCGTTTTACCTGCATTTAAGGTTAAGTAAGTGTACCCGCATTGACCCGCTATTACTCAGATCACTAAGTTGCGTACATTTACGCATCTGTAAGTGTTCTGAAGCTATCATGTCTTCTTGTAGTGAACGTAGGATGTTTGTATGTTCCTGTGTCCATTGTCTGACTTAAAAATCAGGTTTTATTAAGTCGTAGAAAGGTTTTACTCTTTCTGAGTAATCCAAAATGTATGTTCGACCAAAATTTAGGAATCCCAGAATTGATTGTAAATTCTTTAATGATTTTGGAGGTTGGAGCAGCGCACACTTTTCTAAAAGGTTAGCTGCTAGGCTTTTTCCTTCACTTGACAGCTCATACCCTAAGAACAGGACATTGAGATGATCAATTTTTGATTTTTTAAAATTAAATTTATAGCCCTCAGAGGCGAATCCCATAATAATGGTGCTCACCCTGGTCAAGTGCCTCGGTAAGTCATCGTCCGTCAGATAAATATCATCTACATAGGACAATGCTTCCTCATCAAAATTTTGTAGTAACTCAGTTACTCTTGCTGAAAACAACCCCGGGCTATTCTTATACCCTTGGGGCAGACGACAAAATTGCTGTTGCGACCCTAGTGCTGAAAATGCGGTCAAATACCTGCTTTCAGGCGCTATATTTTGGCAGAAAAATCCATTTGAGATATCAAGTGTAGTTTTGTATTTTTTCCGCACAATGTTATTCATTAATGCAGCACTGTGTGCATTTTGAACTGCAAATGTCTTAGTGCAAGTGTTTAAATGTCTGTAATCCAAAACTAAACGATATGTGTTGTCAGGTTTTGATACGGGGAACAAAGGATTGTTCATAGGTGAAGTGCAATTTTCAATCACCCTCTGGTAGTCTAGTTGATCTAGGATCTCCCTGACTTGTATTTTAGCTTCCTGCTTTATAGGGTATTGCCTTTGAGCATTTGCGGAAACTTTTAACGGGATCACGCGGTGGGTTGAATCCTCATCCCCACCAGCATGATTTTTGTACAATGCTGGAGCTAGGGCAACCGCCTACTCCTGCACATATGCATGTTTTAAATGTATGGGAACGAGGTCGGAAAAGGCTGGAAAAATTATTGTTTCTCCCTTAGGGCACTCTATGACGAATGCTGGCAGCCAGTCTTGCTCTGCTAATAGGATGTCATATCCAGATGACAGATTTTTCCAAAATAGACCTTTAACTTTCCTGGGCTTGTCCCCCTCCATCCAGAGTGTTATCTCATGTAAGTTATGTGGGACACTTACCCGAGTATCAGGTGTTTCCACCGTGATATACTCACTCAAC
The DNA here is from genome assembly GCA_963921515.1 of Calotriton arnoldi. Lineage (NCBI taxonomy): Eukaryota > Metazoa > Chordata > Amphibia > Caudata > Salamandridae > Calotriton > Calotriton arnoldi. Next base: position 423,261 of record CAWUFW010007453.1, on the reverse strand, counting down.
TCCGCTGTCACCAGAAATTCCTTCAGGTTCTGGCGAGCTATTGTTACTTCTGCCGCGCTGTCTAGCATCGTCAGAGCCCATTCCCCGTTCAGAAGCTGTGTCCTCAGAATTCTGGGCATGTCTGATCTTGAGACCTGCTCCCTTCTTCTTTTTGAACTGAGGTTTTGATTTTTGTTTATCTTCTTTTTTAGGTGCGTAGTCCATAGCGCGTTGCGTGTCTCTGGACTTTGTACACTCCTCTTGTCTTTGTTCTGACCGTCCTTCCCTCTCTGAGTTTTTTGATGAACCCTGAAAGGAACGAGGAGAACGTGTATCAGTATCCTGATACCTGTCAGGTTTCCTAATATTATCCCTATTCCTGAGGTTGTACCTCCTTTCAGAGGGCTCCTGTTGAGGAGACCTGCCTCGGGATTGAGATCTGCTGTCTTTAGACTTTTGTTGCTTTTTATTCCCCCTCTTCTTTTTAGAAGAAGTAGGTGTCTGCTTTGTAGTGTCCTTTTCAGAACTGCCCACCAGTTGTGGTTTTAATGCTTTCCCACCTAAACTGTCTCTGCCTAGTTCTGCATACGCAGTTTCAATTATTTTGGGTAGTTCGTGTTGTTGATCTACTGGACTAAACTCCCATAGGCGTTGGCGAATCGCTTCTGAAGCTGCTTCCCCCTTAATGTTAGCTAGTATTATGGCTGATACCTGTTCGTAGTTACCTAGTAACTTCATCCCTAAGTTAAGGGCAGGCTCTGCTCTGTACTCATTTTGTATCTGTCTCAATACATCAGGTACTACTGCTAATGACGGGATACCATGCGTTCTTGTATATATGGCAGCAAAGACTGTACCCCAAGAGGTGAAGTCCTCTATTTGTGGTGTGATCCCCATGGGCAAGCAGATTGTTAGTATTCTGTGTTTATCACAGGTGGTAGTATTTGGGAACACTGCCTCAAGCTGAGTTATTTTCTGAGCTATCCAGAATAGTATTTGTTTTCGTTTTGTAGGCATTTTGCCCATTACCGGGTGTAATGTTTGAGGAGTAATTTTATTTCCTGTACCCTGAGCTGGAGTACTATTTGCTGCAACTGGTGCAGGTTGGATTGTTAAAGTCCTCATGACAAATTGTGTCAGGTTTCTGTATATTTTAATTAAATCTTTGGGTTGTATGAGTAAGTCTCCTGGTGGCATTGTGTCAATGTCAGGATGTGGTGTGTAGGCCGCTAATATTGGCCATGTGGCTCCTACTCCTCCGAGTGGGCCTAACCTTGCTCTTCCTCGTACGTGGGGTAGGGCGCCATTAAACCAGTAATAATGTTCCTGGTAAGTGAGTGGAATCTCTATGTCCTCAAACGGACAATATTCCTGTGGTGCATCTCCTTCAATATAGTAGTGAAATGTATTTGTGATTGCATTTTCTGCTGGGAGTGTAACCCATGAATAGAATACCTCTGTTTTGTTTGATTCGTGTGCCTCAATCACGAAAACTACTGTGCCACCCCTAGCTTGTAAACCATTTTCTAATAGTCTTAGGGTGACTATCCTTCTGAATTTTGGTGCAATCTGTATTGCATCCTTAGGATCTTCTCCTTCGTCTGAAAAATTCACTTCAATCCTCTCTGCCCTTACCTCGGCATCAGTCATGTTTAGAGGAAGAAGTGTTCCAAGTGAACTAAGATAAGGTGTTAGGCACAATTTTTAGGAACACTATGTCCTTTCAAGCTTGAATAACCAATAGCCAATAAATAGTATTTTCGTACTACTCAGCTGCGGCGGATTTTGTGCCCACCCACTCCAGACGTCTCTGGGGTTTTGTGAGTAGGTTCTCTAAGAATAGCACAACTGAACTACTCAGATTCTACTGTTAAATAAGTACCCAACCAACGTTGGTGGCGCCATGTCGTGTATTTCCTATAGTACCCCTGCAGCACCTGCGCGTTTGGATAACATACACTGCGGGATTGGTGGTAGACTGGCTCTGTGCACCCCCACCGCGTATGTTAGCCGGATTTGCATTAGCTAGCTCACAGTGCCACTAGAATCTCCTCTTATCGGGGAGAGATTAGTTTCTGGCAACCTTAGATCATGACAACCCTGATCCCTCAGAATCGTGGAAACAATGTACTACTTTTCGCTCAGTCATTCGTGCTTACTTTTTCGGTTCGTCTCAGAGAGTTACACAGAATAAACAGTCTGGGCATTTCAATAAGTATTTATTGAACAGTTGTTATTCTAGTATAAAATATATGTGCTGCAGCAACCAGCAGACAATAGCAGAGATATATTATCAGCAGTACGATAAAAGTGAAAGGATAGTACAGTTCTACCATATTGCAATAATCATGAATACATACATGAATATAAAATGCGTAATAGAATGCCACCCAAAAGTGCGCGTACTCCTACGATGCCTAACTAGATGTACCTAGGTGTACCTAGCATGTGAGTAGGTGTAAAAGCCTAAAAGCCAAGAATCCTTTTAGGGTTTAGTCGAACCCCATACCTGAATAGAGAGAGTGTGGGAACCCGTCCTGGTCTCGAGTTGGATACCCCCAAGGGCTGTGTCAGACCGTTGTCAGCTGGAGCGACTGCATGCAGGAGCCTCAGGGTCTCTGGTCAGTGTGTCAGCATGGAAGTCTCGGTTCCCTCTGTCTTACCGTGGCAAGATGTGGTGTATTTATACCCTAAAGTGTCTCGTCCCTTACTATGGTTTGTATTGGTCTTTTTTGGACATGAGGAAGACGTCAGGGGTGAACTTTGTACATACATATTATACGGGAGATGTAGCTGGTGAATGCTCATGCATAATTTATGAGTACATTGTAGGCCTGTGTTCGGGAAAAAACCTGCAGTGTTCTAACCACAGACTAGATAACGTTCAACCCTCAGAGTTTGTTGTGTACTGTAGGGAACTAATGTAGGTGAAAGATCATGCCTATATTAGGGCACAGGAGATCATGACTATAATAGGGCATAGACGATTATGACCATAATAGGGCATATATGATTATGACCATATACGGCATATATGAATGTGTCTATATTAGGGCCTCTATACAAAACATAACACTTGCTGCATGGCAAGGGGCAGAGCAACAAACACATTCAGCGACATGTTGGAAGATTTGGGTGTATTTGGTCTGCTTTCATATGTGCTGCAAGGCTGGGATTGGCTGCTGGGCTGCAGTGTTTCAGCTGGAGCATGGTGGGGGATGGTAGGCACTTGGACAGATGTTTAACATTGCTGAAAATTATCATCCAACCCAAATGCAGGTATTCTGGCCCAAAAGCGGAGATTCCGGCCCGGGTGCGGAAATTCAAGGCTGGGTGCGGAAATTCCGGCCCAAGTGCGGGATTTTTGGCCCAGGGGCGTAAATTCTACCCCAGGTGTGGAACTTCCGGCCCGAGTACGGACGTAAAGATAGGAGTCGTAAGCGATTTCTTTGAATCAGAGCAGTGTTACCAGACGACCTATTGAGCCCGATGGCAAGGCAAATTCATGGTGCTGTGCATCTAGGGAGAGATGCGATGGTGCGAGTGTTCAGACAAACGTTGTACAATCCACGGTTTCGTGCGTTTGCTGAAGCAGTGTGTCATAGGTGTGTTACCTGTCAACAAATGAATGCTGGAAAGAAAACTGTGGTTGCACTGAGTCACATTGGGAGGTCTGGAGGGCCTTTCAATAGGATACTGCTTGATTTTATCGAAATGCCTAGGTGCAATGGACTGAGGTACATCCTAGTGTTGGTATGTGTCTTTTCACGATGGGTGTGGAAGCTTATCCAACACGAAGGTGTGACACACGTACAGTAGCGAAGCTATTATTGAGAGAGTTGATTCCGAGGTTCGGTTTTCCAACTTCATTGGAATCGGATAGAGGAACACACTTCCACAGCGAGATCATGAAATTGCTTTGTGCTGCTTTAAATGTTGATCAGAGACTCCATTGTAGCTATCGACCAGAGGCTTCTGGGATAGAAGAGCAGATTAATGGAACTTTGAAAGCACGGATGGCAAAGGTGTGTTCGTCTACATCCCTGAAGTGGCCTGATGCGTTGCCTCTGGTGTTGATGAGTGTCCGCAGTGTCCCAGATAGGAGGACCGGTCTTTCCCTGCATGAGATCCTTATGGGGAGGGCGATGCGATTGCCAGCAATACCATTCTCAGCCTTGATAAACATCACTGATGACTTAATCCTTGATTACTGCTAAGGACTAGCTGATGTGGTCCGTTCTATGTCTCAGCAGGTGGAAGCAGCTGCTGTTCCGGCTTCAAGGGATCTCTGCCACGACCTGTGCCCGGGAGACTGGGTGCTTGTCCGTAAGCACGTGAGGAAGAGCTGTTTGGATGCTCGGTGGCGAGGCCCCTACCAGGTGATACTTGTAACGAACACAGCGGTGAAGTACGGAGGGTTGCCGAATTGGATACAAGCTTCCCACACCCGCCGAGTTTCAGAACCCTTGGAAGAAACAGCTCCTCTCGAGAATGAAAATCCAGCTGTGGCGGCAGGGCCACGAGAGAGGACAAGCCAAGCTGTGAGGGTTACTGACTAAGCTGGTTGCTCACCAGATCAGGTTGAGGAGGGTTACACTACACACAACCCAGGTATTGACTCTGAGGAAGAAGGTAACGTTGTGGGTGATATAGAGACAGACTCAGCCGAAGGAAGTGGTGCGCAGAGTGTTCGAGGGGAGAGAAAAAGGGCTGACCGAGCAAGAGAATCGTGGCCTGAAAGACAGAGAATGCTCAACCTACGATTAGCCCCTCAAAGAGATCTTGCCCCTGTATCTGAGACATCTGAATCAGAAGTGAGTGAAGAAGAGCAAGCCCAGGGAGACCTGAGAAGAACGAGAAGGACAAGAGTGCCTTGCCAGAGATACGCTGCCCCAGAGTGGACTTACGTGGTAACTGATGCCGGGAGTAGTGAATTCCGGGAGGCTGAGGTCCGTGCGAGTGATCAGCAGGAATCCTCTACTGAAAATTGATGTGGGACTGATAGTTCCAGGACTCGAAGTTGAAGGAGTGCTGAAAATCACGGTCCCAAAACCTCCAGTTTTGAGCAAGGTGCGAATCCTGATATTGCATAAATTAGTTTTTCCATCGTTTGGATTTGAAGCATCACCTCATGAATTGGTAGATGTTCGTCTTGAGATTTTGCAACATGTTTTAGCTGCTATCGGATCTGAACTCATCGTAGATTGCGAATGAACTGTGCGTTGTAAATAGGTGTTTCAAGCAAGATAACCTAGGCCCGAGTGGAAGAAGATTAAAATTAGGATCTTTCAGTAGAAGAAGAAAGAGGGCTAGGCAAGTCTTATTGGACTGTGTAAATAAATCCAGAAGAACTGAACTTTGAACGAATTTCCAGGATTTCCATGAACTTTGTTTGAGTTTCTCGCAGCGAATTGAGGTGGAAAGAAGAGACTTTTGTGTATCCTCTAATTTGAACTGCGGTGACGAGAGAAGATGGAGTCTGGAAATCCGAACCGTAGATCCAAGTATATGATAGGTGCTTCCATAGGGGGAGTGATAGTTTTAATAATCATAGTTATTGTAGTGTCAGTTATTGTTCCACATGAGGTAGAAGTCGTAGCGGTGAAAGGGACACCTACACCCAGCACTTCTAGGAAAAAGGAGGATACCATAGGAGCTGAAAAGGCTATGCTAGATCAAAATAGTCGTAGACTGCATGTAGATTTGTCTAGAGGTGATTTTAAGCTTAATGCGTATGCCAAGCTGCTATATGAGTACATAGAGACGATGGATGTGAGCGACTGTTATGTGTGTATGCAATTGCCTGCATCAGTGGATGAGGGCATTAGATATCATCATCTTTCGTTGACTTATGGGATTTCATGTAGTTTGTTGCTTAGTATGTTTTATGGGAGAGGTCATTATGAATATTTATTTTCCAATTACGATGCAGTGCTTTCAGAGGTTCCAGCATACAAGCACCTGAACAAGTATGATTATTATAAGCAGGAGGATAGGATTGGGAAGTATTTCATACCGACTACATCGTTAGATACAGCTTATGCCCATAGACATAACCTAACATGTTCATTGACAGAAGTAGAAAAGAAGTTTGTAGATCAAGTAGAGGATAGATATAGACAGTTAACCCAAACACGTAACACTGGAGAAAGTCCATTGGATTGGACCAAGGAAGAGTTGGCTCACAGAGCGAAAGGGCGCTATGGACCTATAGCATTAGATCTAGAGCAGAAGGGGAAGCTGTGTGTGAAACGTGTCCAAAGCTATTATGATAAGGTTTATGTAGGACAGAGTGCGTGTGATCACGTTTTCACCATGGAAGAGTCTGCAAAGAACTTTTTGCAGGGACCGGTACAAGTGGTGCCAACAGTATACTTCATATGTGGGAAAAACGCTTATGTGAGCCAATTGGTACGGTACGTGTTACCTGGCAGCTGTTTTCCCAAGATTTACCATGTAGAGGAGTTAGGACTCCTGGAAGGAGGAATGCAGTCTAGGGTAAGGAGAGATCCAAGTGCAGGAGGAGTGATTGGAGATATTTTTGGAGCTCTAATACCAGGTTTGGGAGTGGTTTTGAATGATGTGAAGATTAGAAAGCTGGCGACTGTTGTGGACAAGTTGTCGACGAATACAGCTAAATCACTATTGCTCGTGGATGGAGAAATGTTGTCGATATGGACAATGGTGATGCAGAACCGTCTTGCTTTGGATGTCTTATTGGCAAAAGAGGGCGGAGTCTGTAAAATGCTGAAGGTGCAAGAGTGCTGTACTTATATACCAGATAATAGTAAAGATCTGAAGAAGTATATAAGTAACATAACTGAGATTCACCAAGAGATCCAGAATCTGACTGAAGACGGAGTTTGGGAGAAAGTTGGAAAAGGGCTTGGTAGAGTGGGGAGTTGGTTAGCGAGTTTAGGAAAAGGTATTCTTGGTTACATTTTGAGACCCATCATTATAATCGTGGTCTGTGTGATTTGCCTGTGGGGTTTTGTGAGAGCTTATCAATGGTACAGGGCGAATCAAGTCGAAATATCCTTTAGGGAGAGAGAGGTAAGGATGTCTAGACTGCAGGACAGTCACTATGAGAATATCAAGAATCTGGAAAGGTTCCGACAGGGAAGATTGGCTACAAGCTCTGTTTAGGTCGGTTCTTTCTCCAGGGAGTTGTGATTTTGTTGTTGACACTAGTCATCAGAGGGGGGAACTGATAGAGCGCAGTGATATTCTGAAAATTGTAGGGGTACATTATATTCATGGATATTCCGTACCCACATATATTCTTATGTGTGCGTTAATTTAGTTAGAATTGTGTTGTAATAATCAATGGTAAATGAAATGTTAAGATGAGTCGTGCCATTCAAAGAAAAGTAAAGTGGCATTTAGAGGGAATTATGTAACGCTAAATGTTCTTTGCAACTGCATAATGGGGTAGCTATATGTAATGTAATGCAGTAGATTTAAACGTGCATTTTGTTGAAGTTGCACCAGCATAGGTGACTAATTATGTTTAAATGTGATGAAATGTAGTGCTTATAGAGGTAACATTTTAAATATGTGTTAAGTGAATGTTAAAGGCCTAGAAGGAGTATTTACTCTTCCGTATAGAGAGAGGCCTGTTCGTTTTCTTATGTTAGCTGGTTCATGTAGGCCTGAAATGTATTTTCCCCTGGTGAGGCTCTCAATTGGAGATGGTCAGCGAAATTCATGTACGTGCAAGGTTGTTCTGTTCTCATGCATCTGTTGCAGGTGCAAGGACACCGTCCTCGTTAGTTAGAATAACGCTTTTGTTTTAGGAGTTAGGTATTGGCGAAACCGGTTTCAAAGTCTCCAGGAATGCTGATAATTGGAAGATGCGCTGAGGAAGCCTGAGACACAAGGTCACATCAACCGTTGCTGGAACGAGTACAACGTTTGGTGGAAAGTTACCTGCGAGAGGTGCCTGGCCAGAGGAGGTGTTTCAAGAGGCGTGGTCAAAAGGGTTCATTTTGTATTAGGGACAGTGCCCCGTGGGATGAGCTAGGTCAGAAGAGAAGAGAAAGCAAGGAGAGAAGGAGACAGCTGATAGAGGGTAGAAGGAAGGGATCGATTATTAGAATGAAGACTTAGACTGGCTTTGACAACGTGAGTGTACTTCTTAGGAAGACTTCACGGGCTGACACCTTTTCTTGATCCGACTTGGAGAATTGCTAAGTAGGGATGCCATTCTAGAATAGTGTAGGGGCAGATTAATAGCTTTCTTTATAGATACTAATGAAGACTAAAATAAATGTTGGAGCAATTATTGCTTGTTTAGTATTTTTGGAACTGCTTATTCTTTTTATGTTGTATCGGATTAGATTGGTGCGTAGGATGGACTTTGTATTAGTGCCTTTGTATTTTTTCAACCTCGTTCTGAGGTGTCTGTATGTTCAGTTATTTTTGGTTTTGCAATAAACCCCTAAACTTGGAATTTGGAGTCAGTGATCTTTTCCAAGATTTTCTTACATTGATTCATGCCAGTTTGGAACGAATGTATTGTTTCTTCCCTTTACACTTCTCAGCAGGTAATAAAGGTCTCGTCGGCCGAGGGTTCCTAGTAAGGAGTACAGCGGAATCCGGCGTTATCAAGAGGGAGTCACGTGACATACCTTCCGCTTTCACCCTAACTATCTCTAGCACTTTCCTGGGATATCCTCTGGCCATGATTCTCTCCAACATCCTGTCTCTCTAATCCTCGTAACTTTTCTCTGTGCTACAACTACATTTGGCTCAGAATAACTCCCCATATGGCATACTCCACTTGAGATTACGTGGATGCTGACTCCCAGCATTAAAATGCTATTACCTGCAGTTTCCTTTCGATACAGACTGGTAGTAATTCTGTTTTCTGTTATCACTACCCTCACATCCAGAAAATCCATCTGTGTAGCATGTATCTTATGAGTAAAAGAGAGGTTCAAATCATTGATCGAAATGTCTGTTAAAAATTCCTCAAGATCCTCTCTAGGTCCCTCCCAAATGACAAACAAATCATATATATCTTGTCCGAAACGCAATGTGCTGTGTCCATTTCTCGTTTTCATCAATCCATACATGAGTTGCCTCGCACTAGCCCATAAAAATCCGTGCATAGCTCGGTGCGAATCAACATCCCATCGCAGTACCTGTGAGTTGGCGGAACCAGGTGTCATTAAACAAAAAGAATTGTTGTTAAGACAACAATGTAGCATTTCAAACAGCATATTCAAGTGGTCATAGGGTGATAGCAGAAGGTTTGCAATGTGACTCCCACTTGACAAAGAGACAGAGGAAGAAAGAAGAGAACGTGGTGCGACTGATTACGACTTTTAATAGTGGAAGTCAGTCAGTCAAGAAAATGATTACCAGACACTGGCATTTGGTGAGAAGTGACCCTGTCATAGGCAAAATAATTCCCCCGTCTCCAAAAATCACCTATCGGAAATCTAAATCATTGCAAGATGTATTAGTGCATAGTTATATCAGCACACAGAATGGAAGTGAAAGATGGTTACGAGAACAAGGTGGTTTTTATAAATGTGTGAGATGCAAAGTGTGCAAAAAAAGTAAGAATGTGAGAACATACCGTATTGCTACAGGCAAGGAACAGACGATCAGGAAATTCATTACATGTAGCAGTGATTTCTGTGTCTATGTTCTGATGTGTCCTTGTGGCGAGTACTAGGCCCAGTAAAAAAGAGGGTGTTGGAACATTACAGGGCTATAAAGAATCTTGATGATACATACCCTGTTGCTAGACATTGGGCCCAAAAGCATGATCAGGATGTTAATCGTCTTGTATTTTTGCCATTGACAGGATCGAAAGTAGTGTAAGAGGTAGCAACAGGGTGAGACAGCTAAGACAAAAAGAGTCTTAATACATAATCTTGCTTGTCAGTAAGTGCCCAGGAGGACCTAACAAGAGCGAAGAACTGCATATCCACATAGACTGATGGGGAAGTACCTCGTTTTCATTGATATTTACGAATAGGTCAAGAGTGGATTTTACGAACAAAACAAAGTTGTATATGATTGATTTTTGCTAATTTGGTTTTGCCTGACGATTTTCCTTTCTTTCCTATTCTTCTCTCTTGAGCTCTCTTTTTCTGTCTCAAAATGCTGCCTCCAATATCTGCAATGAACCTTGAAAAATGTGTATGAATCAGGACATGCTGTCTGACAGTACATGGCAACACTTAAGTGCAGATGGTTACCCTCATTTTGACCTCTGGGGCGTAGAATTTCGTGATTGTTTATAACATCAGGTGTCTCGACCTTCTGGGCTCTGTGTACTAGGATATAGGAGCTTGTGCAGTTTTCTGTAATTTCAAACTTTTGAGTTTTTAATTTTCACAAGGGACATCACTTACTCTGACATCTAAGTAGAGCTTGGTGTTATCAATTTGTCGAGGTGGGACAATTTCCTCTGTCTAGTTTTTTGGCTTATTTTTTTAGGAAACTCCAGGGTTGGCATGGTAATGGGGTGGCAAGAGTTGTCAGGTACCCCATGTTAGATTGTTCAACCTGAGCAAAACAGCGTTCTTTTAGCCACTGGGCTATTACCGCAGCACATGTGATTTAACATGGGCTGATTGGAGTACTATATGGATGCATTGTTTATATTCAGGCACTTGGCTTGGCTTGGCATTATGTAGTCTGCTTATGACATATTTGAGGATTTTTCCTGAAACAGTTTGTCAATGATTTATGTGTCTATTTTCTCCTTCCATTTAAATACTTTATTTGGACTAAAGGCCATAAAAGTTTCATACTAATACAATTATTCGTAATACAATCTAAAATACATCCGAGCGTATATTATGTAGTCTTAATAAAAAGTCAGAAATTTCAGTTAAAATAATTTAAAACACTAAGTGTGTCGCCGGGTCATTCCATTGTTACCACCCCAGTAAGTTCTCTTTTAAAATTAGATAAAAACATTTTTACAATTCAATAAAAAGGGAAAGTGACTGGTGGTTTTGTACAGTTCAAAAAAATGTTTTTTGCTGTCAAAAGTGTATTAGTCTTTGGTGCATCACAGCTTTAGCCCCGCTTTTTTCCTTATCAATCCCACTATAAACAAATATTTGGATAAGGCAAATATAACGTGCGGTACGGTACTAGTTGTCAGTACCCTTAATGCCTCTTGGTACTTTCTAAATCCCATTGTATTACATAGCGGTCGGATCCATTTCCTCCTTGCTCTATCATACGCCGGGCAGAAGAACAAGATATGTGCTATGTTTTCTGTGGACCCTAGAGCATGTGCATTGCATAGAGTACAAGAGCGATCTTCCTTGCCCCCCCAATTTTCTGTGTGGCTCTTAATCTGTAAGATATTGTACCTTAACTTTAGGTACAACGTTCTTGCTAGGTGCGGCTGTACGTTATCAAGAAACTCCTCACGGCTCGTACTTGGTTTAATAGTGAGGAATTGAGATGTTAACCTTCCTAGTCTCGGGTCGCAATGGAGTGCATTCAGTATGTGTTGCCACTAAGTTCCCTTCAGTGTACCTTTGCAGCTAGTTGTTAAGCTGTGTAGATCGGTCCAGTATGATTCGAGACCTAGCTTTATGAACCATTTCCGCACAAATCTTAGCCACGGGAAGGTGAGGCGTGTGTCAATGGTCAGTAGTTCACGTACACCTTCTCTGTATGCTACTAGTTCTGGTGTTATCCACAATTGTATCCAATAGAGCAATGGTCGCAGGGTTGTAAAATGCCCTATACGCTTCATATCTAGATCGTGGAACATTGGGATAAGTTGTGTTGATGGGGGTAGCCCCAGTAGGCTCCTCACAAATTTCTTTTCCCCAATAATCAGTTGTTTGGTGTCGCTAATGCCCCATAGCTCTGATCCATACAGTGCTGCCACCTGGACCTTACATTTATATAGCTCAAGTGCTGGAGTCACAGATTTACTTGAGGACAAACTGTACTTCTTGAGGACTGCCCCTGTCCCTTGAAGTAACCGTAGTACTGAGTAGTTTACTTGCTGTTTCCATGCTAATTTGGAGTCTAATAATATGCCCAGATAGGTAAAATTAGTGGCATGTTCTATTCTCTGGTTACCCAACATAAAGTTATTTTTAAAACCGTTATGTGGGTTTATGGCCATGTACTTGGTTTTGCTAGCGTTTATTTCTAGGCCTTTTATGATACAATATTCATTGAAATCGTTCATCATGTTTTGTAGTCCCTTTGGGGTCTGTGAAATCAGGATGGTATCATCTGCAAACAGCAGCGCCGGTACCAAGTTCCCGTTCAATTTGGGAGGGTTGTTTTCTTTCTTTTGTAGATAGTTTGCCACATCATTGATACAGAGTGAGAACAGGGTGGGGGCAAGTACACAACCCTGTCTCACTCCTCTCTCTATTGGGATTGGCTTTGTGAGTTCCCCGTTCATACCCCAACGGACTCTAGCATAGTTTCCGTTGTGCTGCCTTTTATCTGGGTTACTAGGCTGGGGGAGCTTTTAGTTTTTTTAGTGAATCCCATAATAAACATCTGGGTACGAGGTCAAAAGCAGCCCGCAGGTCGACAAATGCCACGTAAAGATGGCCCTCCCTGATCTTGACATATTTCCAGATGATGCACAAGAGTCTGAAGACTTGGTCTACTGTGCTAGTGCATGATCTGAATCCTGCCTGGTATGGAGACAATATATTATTGGTCTCTATCCAGTCGTTTAGCGTATTTAATAGCTGTCTGGCGTGGATTTTTTGTAATACGTCTATACGGTGATTGGCCTGTACTTTTCGGGTTTATCTTTGCTACCTTTTTTGTGGATAGGGACAATTTCAGCCCCTTTCCACGTTCCCGGTATTGGGGCACCTGCTGCTATTGCGTTGCTAAGGGAATTAACGTATGGGACCCAGACCTTTTTATCATGTTTAAATAGATCTCCGGGTAGTCTATCTAGTCCCGGTCCTTTCCCCGGCTTGATGGTATCTATGACATATTCAGTTTCTTGCAGTGAGAAAACGATCACTTCACTGTCCCCCTCAATATTTGCATTCTCACTGTCTCCACTCGGAGTTACAGTAGGCCGGAAGCTGGAGTACAAGTCAGTGAAGTGCTTGGTCTAAACTGCCGAATTCAAATAATACTCCATCCTAGCTACTTGATCCTTGCCCCCACATGCTATGATTTTCCAGAGCTCAGCTAAATTATTAGTTTTTGCTGCCTGCAAGAGGTCCAGCCAGCTATTTTCCTCCCAATCCCTCTTGGCAGTAGCCAATGTTCTCCTATGGTCGACACTGGCCCTCCTTACTGAGTCTGCATTTCCTTGCTTTATAGTTTCAAGTAAGAATGTCTTGGATCTCCTACATTCTGTTGTATACCATGGGTTTACCTTTAATCCCAGTTAAAAATTGGATTTCGGTTTCTTCCCAAAGTTTTTAGTGAGAAGGGGCTCTAGCTTTATGGCCAGGGCGGTATGCATTGATGTTGCAGGCAAATCGCTTGTCTCCAGGTGGACGCCCACTACCTCAGCAAAGGTGTTATAGGTGCTTGTCATCAGCTCTATGTTACCTGTGACCTTAGGCCACTTGATAGATCTTCAATTGTTTCCTACTAAGGGATGTACATTTTGCGTGCAGATATCAGATTGATCGTCTGTTGCTAGCTGGGCTATTACTTCCAAACAAAGCGGTCGGTGGTCGCTGTCGTCCCTCGTCTATATTCTGAAGCTCAAGATCCTGCTCCAGGTGTGAATGCTGTACATTATATAATCTATTCTCGACTGTGAGCTACCACATTTAAAAGTGTTGAGAGAGGCTTTTTCGTCCCCATTGCTGAATACCCTCCCGTTGCATGCCCTTAGACGGTGTTCTATAGTGAGCTGCACTATCTGCAATGCATCGTTAGTGCAAGGTTTTGGTAGCCCTGCCACTAGTTGAGGCAACCCTATGGCCATGTCCTCTTCCTCTGTCACTTTTTCTAGTCCATTTAGTGGCTCGTAGGTGCAATTAAAATCCCCACATACAATCACGGTGTCGCTAGGATCTACATGGTCCAAAGAGCTACCTAGTGTGTTAATGGTCTCAGGATTTAGAGTCTGCCTGATTGGTCTATTATATGTGTTAAACAAATACAGTTTTTCGTTGTTACCATCTATGTACACTGCCAATAAATCTGGAGAGTCTATGGTATAATCAATGGATCGCATCCCCAGTGTTAATTTGATCCATATTACAAGACCCCCAGATGGTCTTCCTCTCTGCGTTGGTATTGCATTCTTATAATATGTTTTGTAACCTAGCTTGAATGGGGGGGTAAGTAACCATGTTTCTTGAAAAAGGCAGATGTCAAATTTGTCTATCTATGTCAATCCGGGTCATCAAGCTTTTTTTTTAGACCAGCAACATTCCAGGATACTATGGCTATAGGTGCTTGCCCTTTCACGGGTATTTTGTGTGCTGAAGTGGTAAGGTCTATAGTAGAAGGCGCACTCTCATTACGTGACGCACCCTCCGGGTCGTTTGCGCTACTAGCAGCGCTACTTATGCCTGCAACAGTTGGGGAGCCATTCACATGTAATTTAGATGCCTTTTGTTGGAGTTCTTTGCCCAGGCTAGTATCGCCCTGGCATAGAGGGGAAGGCTGTAAACTGGGGGGCCGATGAACTTCCTCCAGGAGTCAGTCATTATGTTCTAGGCTGGAGCTGCTAGGTCTACTGCCCAGCGATGAAAGCAGAGCTGGCTTGTGAGGGATAGGACGCTTGAATTGAATAGAAGAAAAATCAGGGGAACAAGTGCGGAATTCTAAGGTGAGTAGATTTTCTAGCAAGTCTGGTTCTTTTAGTGTTAACTCAATACAATCTAATGATTGTCCTTGTGATGTGCATCTGCGCGCCCTGATAATGTCGTCTCTAATTACCGAGCGACAGCCCCTAACATAGCGGATCCAATGGATCGCTTTGTTAATAAGGGAGTCCTCTCCCTCAAACCCCTGCTTTGCGCCAAGTTTAGGAACTTTGACCATGAGGATTTTGTTTTTGTTTGCAGGCGGCAGACGAGAAGGGGCTGTGTATGCTGGAAGATTCCTACCATGGTGGGGTAATGGCTGGGTTTGGAGCGGGTTCCCAATCCTCTGGTAGTTCCAGGCATCATGCGCACCTGCTCGTGTGAATGGGCGGTTGACGGGATTTGCATTAAGGTAGGGGAGTGTTTGAGTGTGAGGAGCAGCAACTGCTAGCGATGACTGTGGGTGTCCTTGGGTGCGAATTATCCCTGGCTGGCATTTGGTTGATAAGGCTGGAAGTGGCTACTCGAGCCTTGTGATACCGGCTGTGTTTGTTGTGCTTGAGCGCCCAACTCCCGTGTAGCTGGAAATAGAGGTGGAGAACTAGTATGCAGAATCAATTTAACTAGTGTAGTAAGTCCCTCGATCATTGCTCTCAATGACCCTACTTCGGCTCTCAGATCATTAATGAGCTGGTGGGTACTTTGGTTCAGTGGTTCTGAGTTGGGGGCAACAGTAGTCAGCTCTATGGATTCGGGACAGTGTTGGGATTGGTCTTCCATGGCTTTGTCAGATAAGGCCATTAAGGGGGTAAACCTATTAGTGCAAAGGACACTGGATTCTAACTGTGATGATATATTGTAGGAAGTGTTAGGAGAGCTCAGGTTGGTGTTAGGGTTGCATGTAGCAGAGGGGGAATGAATCCCAGCTGTATGTATTGGGTCCTTCTTGTTTTGTGCATAAACTTCCCTGGGGCAGGTCTTTTTAAACATAGCTGGGATTACAGGGGTGCAATTATGACTAGTAAAAATCGGTACAGGGTGTAGTTTGTTAGTTGAAGTTGGAATTTGGGGAGGAATAGGTGGAATTGGAGTGGGAGGTTCTGTATCAAGTACACTCTCACTTATCAAGTTGTCAATGCGATCTATTACGCAGTTACTGGCTAGATGTTTTGGGGATTTCTTGATCTTTTTCCCTTTTCCATACTGAGCACAACCCGTACCCTCCATGCATTTTCTCTTCCCCATATCACCTTATTCAGAGGCCTCTAAAGCGTTGCCCCAGATGAAAGGGGGTAGTTATAATGTTATCCTACACAGCCTAGTACAGCAGTGAGGTGGGAGGTAGTATGGGTTGCAACCAGCCCAGTACTTGCTATTTCAAAACAAGAGCAGAAATAAGGCACTAGAGATGAAAATGAAGCCCAAATGTATGGGAAGTCATAGCTAACCTTCCTGGGAACTATCTCGTTTTAATCTTTTAAATATCTCACAAAGGTAAGGCCAATATAAGCTCTTGCAAACTCCCCTAACGCGCTGCTGCAAGACAAAACAAGGTAAATAAGTAATTTTGTAGCTTTTTGGTTTTTGGGGAATGTCCAATGCTCAATGTCCCGAATTATCTCCCCAGCTGACCAACTTTGAGTTCCTTTCTAGAGCTCTCTGCAGTCAATCGGTATCAGTAATTGAAATTGGCAGCGCGTGTTGCTTTTATAACGATGTCCCCAATCTTTAATTTTAACCAGACTGCTAGATGGAGATAGGAAAAAGGAGTGACACAGAACCTTATGCGCTAGTGGCCGTCTCAGTATTCCAAGTGTCAACCTAAAGAGAGGTGGCCCTGCCTCTTCCTGGCAATGACGGGCAAGGACGGGCCCGCCCTTGGCCTGGGCGCGGCCTGTGTGTGTCCCGCGCCATAGGTGTTGTTGGGCACTTATATGCACTGGCGGCGCCTCCCTCCAGGGAGCAAGGGCATCTGGAACAGGTAGTCCCTCAGGGAAGGTGTCTGGCGGCAAGATTGCAGGGATGCAGCAAGGTGAATGTCCCGCGCCGCGGGTGTCGTTGGGCGCTTATATGTGCTGGAGGCCCCTCCCTCCAGGGAGCAAGGGCATCTGGGACAGGTAGTCCCTCAGGGACGGTGTCTGGTGGCAAGATTGCAGGGATGCAGCAAGGTGAATGTCCAGCGCTGCGGGTGTCGTTGGGCGCTTATATGCACTGGGGGCCCCTCCCTCCAGTGAGCAAGGGCATCTGGGACAGGTAGTCCCTCAGGGAAGGTGTCTGGCGGCAAGATTGCAGGGATGCAGCAAGGTGAATATCCCGCGCCGCGGGTGTCATTGGGCGCTTATATGCACTGGGGGCCCCTCCCTCCAGTGAGCAAGGGCATCTGGGACAGGTAGTCCCTCAGGGAAGGTGTCTGGCGGCAAGATTGCAGGGATGCAGCAAGGTGAATGTCCCGCGCCGCGGGTGTCGTTGGGCGCTTATATGCACTGGGGGCCCCTCCCTCCAGTGAGCAAGGGCATCTGGGACAGGTAGTCCCTCAGGGAAGGTGTTTGGCGGCAAGATTGCAGGGATGCAGCAAGGTGAATGTCCAGCGCCGCGGGTGTCGTTGGGCGCTTATATGCACTGGGGGCCCCTCCCTCCAGTGAGAAAGGGCATCTGGGACAGGTAGTCCCTCAGGGAAGGTGTCTGGCGGCAAGATTGCAGGGATGCAGCAAGGTGAATGTCCCGCGCCGTGGGTGTCGTTAGGCGCTTATATGCGCTGGCTGCCCCTCCCTCCAGGGAGCAAGGGCATCTGGGACAGGTAGTCCCTCAGGGAAGGTGTTTGGCGGCAAGATTGCAGGGATGCAGCAAGGTGAATGTCCCGCGCCGCGGGTGTCGTTAGGCGCTTATATGCGCTGGCTGCCCCTCCCTCCAGGGAGCAAGGGCATCTGAGACAGGTAGTCCCTCAGGGAAGGTGTCTGGCAGCAAGATGGCAGGGATGCAGCAAGGTGAATGTCCTCCAAATTTCGCCTATGTTTTCTAATGTGTAAGCCTGCGCTGACAGAGCTAGTGCAAGTCATGCATTTCCTCCCACCATTTATGTTCTGTATTTTTTCTATGTTTATTACAGAATGTTTTCTTGAAGGAAGATTGAGCACAATGTATTTTTAATGAGGTCGTGACAAAGACCCAGCAGGGTTGAAACGCATTGCCATTAAAATTCCATGAAACCGATACGCTGTGTGCAGGCTTTTGAATCTTGCATATTTTACAAGATTTACTTTTCATTTGTAAGCGGGTGGATGTGGCTTACATATGTGTGAGAAGATTTGCATGAATATATATATATATATATATATATATATATATATATATATATATATATATTATCTACTGGCGGTCGCCAGTAGATAGTTATAGTTAGGACCTATTTTCCATAGGAAATCCGCGACATTCTATTTGAAATAACTCTTGCGTCGGTTGACGAATCTTCGCAAAATTTTCAAACTTTATGGCCCGCTCCGGTCCGCTCCTACCCTGAAAGTCTCAGGGTGATTCGTCAAGCGGGGGCCGAGAAAAAAGGGGGGTCCCAAAACGTGTTTTCCCCATAGGAAACTTTAGACACGGCTACAGCCCGAACTGCTGAACGGAATTACACCAAATTTGGCAAAGAGGTAATTCTTGGTTCAAAAAGAACCCTTTTTGTTAAATGGTGTAAATCCGTTCAGTAGTTGCTGAGAAAATCAAAAGTAAAAACACATATATATCTGGGCGGAGCCTAACCACACATGTCATCGTGAGATCTGATTGGCTGTCAGCACTTCATCCTGGAATTGCTGGCAGCCATCTTGGGACCAATATAAATGATAGTACCCCTTTGAAATGCATTGTAGTGAATCGAAGATTTTGAGGGTTACCAAAAGGAGAACTATAAAGGGTGATAACAGACTTTAGTTACATTAGAATTCATTTGTTGATGGTATCATACTAATTTCAGGAATTGTGGTGTGTTCTAAGGTGATTTTACCCTGTGAAAAACCTTCTGCTGGGATATCATGAATCATGTTTGAGAGAAAACTATTTTCACATGCTTGTCCCATACAGTTTTGGAAGGTGCCCCAGAAGCTAAAATGAGAGTATATTTTCTGTAAATTCATATTATCTTTCTCAGTCATGTGAGAATGAAGTCTGACATTCTCAGTAAAACATGTACATCCAACAAGGGCAGAGACTGTCAGTTGATTCCTTTGTGTTCTACTGCAGCTTCCCAGAGTGTTCTAAAGAACAACTAGAGTGCTAACAGCCTTACTTATGACAAAAGTATGGCACACCTGAAGCCATCTTGATTGGAATAAACTGGTAACACTTAAAACATTTAATTTAAAAAGGAACAAAATGATGGGGTTCATCTTGTCATAGAAATTATGGTTAGTGCTCTGGAAAGAAAAATTAGGACATGTTTCAAGTGTGATCTCAAATATCTTCCTGTTATATTTCAACAGGAGCAGCCTGTCAGTTGATGCCTTTGTGTTCTACTGCAGCTTCCCAGAGTGTTCTAAAGAACAACTAGAGCGCTAACAGTCTTACTTATGACAAAAGTATGGCACACCTGAAGCCATCTTGATTGGAATAAACTGGTAACACTTAAAACATTTAATTTACAAAGGAACAAAATGATGGGGTTCATTTTGTCATAGAAATTATGGTTAGTGCTGTAGAAAGAAAAATTAGGACATGTTTCAAGTGTGATCTCAAATATCTTCCTGTTATATTTCAACAGGAGCAGCCTGTCAGTTGATGCCTTTGTGTTCTACTGCAGCTTCCCAGAGTGTTCTAAAGAACAACTAGAGCGCTAACAGTCTTACTTATGACAAAAGTATGGCACACCTGAAGCCATCTTGATTGGAATAAACTGGTAACACTTAAAACATTTAATTTAAAAAGGAACAAAATGAGGGGGTTCATTTTGCCATAGAAATTATGGTTAGTGCTGTAGAAAGAAAAATTAGGACATGTTTTAAGTGAGATCTCAAATATCTTCCTGTTATATTTCAACAGGAGCAGCCTGTCAGTTGATGCCTTTGTGTTCTACTGCAGCTTCCCAGAGTGTTCTAAAGAACAACTAGAGTGCTAACAGCCTTACTTATGACAAAAGTATGGCACACCTGAAGCCATCTTGATTGGAATAAACTGGTAACACTTAAAACATTTAATTTAAAAAGGAACAAAATGAGGGGGTTCATTTTGCCATAGAAATTATGGTTAGTGCTGCAAAAAGAAAATTTAGTGCATGTTTTAAGTGAGATCTCAAATCCTCTTCTATTTCATTAGAAAATTCTGACATGCAGACTGAAACAATCACTTTCAATACCAGCAGTAGACTTCCAGTTAACTCCTTGGTGAGCAGTAGCTTTACTACAGTGATCTAATGAACAACTAGAGTAATAACATTCTGAATTTATGGCAAATGTGTGACACATCTGAATGCCTTCTTGATGGAATCAAAGTAAAAAACTGAAAGCATTTCCTACTGAGGAGACTGCAGTAAATGAGGAAATTAGGAAACTTCATAACAAAGAAGTCTTCCAAGATGGCCACCAGTGAAAAAAGAGCCCAAATGTAGCACAAATATTACCCAGATGTAGCCCACATATAGCCCAATGACAAAAGTGTGCAAAACACTTTTTATTTTTAGTTTTTTTGCAGTTTTATGTAGTGCAGACTGGTCAGGTATTGGAGCGTTGCATCTTAAAACATGACCCCCTACACTACAAAAACACCACTGCACTACCCTAAACCCTAAAACACTACCCCAGCACGACCCCCTACACTACACAAGCACCACTGCACTATCCTAAACCCTAAAACACTACCCCCAGCATGACCCCCTACACTACACAAACACCACTGCACTACCCTAAACCGTAAAACACTACCCCAACACCACTGCACTAACCTAAATCCTAAAACACTACCCCCAGCACGACCCCTACACTACCCAAACACCACTGCACTACCCTAAAACATGACCCCTACACTACACAAACACCACTGCACTACCCTAAACCCTAAAACACTACCCCCAGCACGACCCCCTACACTACACAAGCACCACTGCACTACCCTAAACCACTACCCCCAGCACAACCCCTACACTACACAAACACCACTGCACTACCTTAAACCCTAAAACACTACCCCCAGCACGACCCCCTACACTACCCAAACACACTGCACTAACCTAAATCCTAAAACACTACCCCCAGCACGACCCCCTACACTACCCAAACACCACTGCACTACCCTAAACCCTAAAACACTACCCCCAGCACGACCCCCTACATTACACAAGCACCACTGCACTACCCTAAACCCTAAAACACTACCCCCAGCACGACCCCCTACACTGCCCGAACACCACTGCACTGCCTAAACCCTGAAACACCAGCCCCTGCACGACCCCCTACACTGCCCGAACACCACTGCACTGCCCTAAACCCTGAAACACATACCCTAGCACGACCCCTACACTGCCCGAACACCACTGCACTGCCCTAAACCCTGAAACACCACCCCCAGCATGACCCCCTACACTGCCTGAACACCACTGCACTGCCCTAAACCCTGAAACACCACCCCCAGCATGACCCCTACACTGCCCGAACACCACTGCACTGCCCTAAACCCTGAAACACTACCCCCAGCAAGACCTCCTACACTGCCCGAACACAACTGCACTGCCCTAAACCCTGAAACATCACAACCAGCAAGACCCCCTACACTGCCCGAACACCACTGCCCTAACCCTGAAACACAATCCCCAGCACGACCCCCTACACTGCCCGAACACCACTGCACTGCCCTAAACCCTGAAACACCACCCCCAGCACGACCCCTACACTGCCCGAACACCACTGCACTGCCCTAAACCCTGAAACACCACCCCCTGCCGACCCCCTACACTGCCCGAACACTACTGCACTGCCCTAAACCCTGAAACACCATCCCCAGCACGACCCCCTACACTGCACGAACACCACTGCACTGCCCTAAACCCTGAAACACTACCCCCAGCAAGACCCCCTACACTGCCCGAACACCACTGCACTGCCCTAAACCCTGAAACACCACCCCCAGCAAGACCCACTACACTGCCCGAACACCACTGCCCTAAACCCTGAAACACCACCCCCAGCAAGACCCCTACACTGCCCGAACACCACTGCACTGCCCTAAACCCTGAAACACCAGCCCCAGCACGACCCCTACACTGCCCGAACACCACTGCACTGCCCTAAACCCTGAAACACCACCCCCTGCACGACCCCCTACACTGCCCGAACACCACTGCACTGCCCTAAACCCTGAAACACCACCCCCAGCATGACCCCCTACACTGCCCGAACACCACTGCACTGCCCTAAACCCTGAAACACCACCCCCTGCACGATCCCCTACACTGCCTGAACACTACTGCACTGCCCTAAACCCTGAAACACCACCCCCAGCACGACCCCTACACTGCACGAACACCACTGCACTGCCCTAAACCCCGAAACACTACCCCCAGCAAGACCCCCTACACTGCCCGAACACCACTGCCCTAAACCCTGAAACACCACCCCCAGCAAGACCCCCTACACTGCCCGTACACCACTGCACTGCCCTAAACCCTGAAACACCAACCCCAGCATGACCCCCTACACTGCCCGAACACCACTGCACTACCCTAAACCCTGAAACACCACCCCCAGCACGACCACCTACACTGCCCGAACACCACTGCACTGCCCTAAACCATGAAACACCAGCCCCAGCACGACCCCCTACACTGCCCGAACACCACTGCACTGCCCTAAACCCTGAAACACCACCCCCATCACGACCCCCTACACTGACCGAACACCACTGCACTGCCCTAAACCCTGAAACACCACCCCCAGCACGACCCCTACACTGCCCGAACACCACTGCACTGCCCTAAACCCTGAAACACCAGCCCCAGCACGACCGCCTACACTGCCCGAAAACCACTGCACTGCCCTAAACCCTGAGACACCAGCCCCAGCACGACCCCTACACTGCCCGAACACCATTGCACTACCCTAAACCCTCAAACACCAGCACCAGCACGACCCCTACACTGCCCGAACACCACTGCCCTGCCCTAAACCCTGAAACACCAGCCCCAGCAAGACCCCCTACACTGCCCGAACACCACTGCACTGCCCTAAACCCTGAAACACCACCCCCAGCAAGACCCCCTACACTGCCCGAACACCACTGCACTAAAGCCTGAAACACCAGCCCCAGCAAGACACCCTACACTGCCCGAACACCACTGCACTGCCCTAAACCCTGAAACACCACCCCCAGCAAGACCCCCTACACTGCCCGAACACCACTGCACTAAAGCCTGAAACACCACCCCCAGCAAGACCACCTACACTGGCCGAACACCACTGCACTGCCCTAAACCCTGAAACACCACCCCCTGCACGACCCCCTACACTGCCCAAACACCACTGCTCTGCCCTAAACCCTGAAACACCACCCCCTGCATGACCCCCTACACTGCCCTAAACCCTGAAACACCACCCCTCAGCACGACACCCTACACTGCCCGAACACCACTGCACTGCCCTAAACCCTGAAACACCACCCCCAGCACGACCCCCTACACTGCCCAAACACCACTGCACTGCCCTAAACCCTGAAACACCACCCCCTGCACGACCTCCTACACTGCCGGAACACCACTGCACTGCCCTAAACCCTGAAACACCACCCCCAGCACGACCCCCTACACTGCCCGAACACCACTGCACTGCCCTAAACCCTGAAACATCAACCCCAGCAAGACCCCCTACACTGCCTGAACACCACTGCTCTAAACCCTGAAACACCACCCCCTACACTGCACGAACACCACTGCACTGACCTAAACCCTGAAACACCACCTCCAGCAAAACCCCCTACACTGCCTGAACACCATTGCTCTGCCCTAAATCCTGAAACACTAGCCCCAGCATGACCCCTACACTGCCCAAACACCACTGCACTGCCCTAAACCCTGAAACACCACCCCCAGCACGACCCCCTACACTGCCCGAAAACCACTGAACTGCCCTAAACCCTGAAACACCAGCCCCAGCAAGACCCCCTACACTGCCCGAACACCACTGCACTGCCCTAGACTCTGAAACACCAGCCCCAGCAAGACCCCCTACACTGCCCGAACACCACTGCACTGCCCTAAACCCTGAAACACCAGCCCCAGCATGACCCCCTACACTGCCCGAACACCACTGCACTGCCCTAAACCCTGAAACACCAGCCCCAGCAGGACCACCTACACTGCCCGAACACCACTGCACTGCCCTAAACCCTGAAACACCAGCCCCAGCACAACACCCCTACACTGCCCGAACACCACTGCACTGCCCTAAACCCTGAAACACCAGCCCCAGCACGACCCCCTACACTGCCCGAACACCACTGTACTGCCCTAAACCCTGAAACACCATCCCCAGCACGACCCCTACACTGCCCGAACACCACTGCACTGCCCTAAACCCTGAAACACCACCCCCTGCATGACCCCCTACACTGCCCGAACACCACTGCACTGCCCTAAACCCTGAAACACCACCCCCTGCAGCACCCCCTACACTGCCCGAACACCACTGCACTGCCCTAAACCCTGAAACACCACCCCTGCACCGCCCCCTACACTGCCCGAACACCACTGCACTGCCCTAAACCCTGAAACACCACCCCCAGCACGACCCCCTTTACTGCTCGAACACCACTGCACTGCCCCAAACCCTGAAACACCACCCCCAGCACGACCCCCTACACTGCCCAAACACCACTGCCCTAAACCCTGAAACACCATCCCCTGCACGACCCCCTACACTGCCCGAACACCACTGCACTGCCCTAAACCCTGAAACACCACCCCTACACTGCCCGAACACCACTGCACTGCCCTAAACCCTGAAACACCACCCCCAGCACGACCCCCTACACTGCCCGAACACCACTGCACTGCCCTAAACCCTAGAACACTACCCCCAGCACGACCCCCTACACTACCCGAATACCACTGCACTACCCTAAACCCTAAAATACTACCCCCAGCACGACCCCCTACACTGCCCAAACACCACTGCCCTAAACCCTGAAACACCATCCCCTGCACGACCCCCTACACTGCCCGAACACCACTGCACTGCCCTAAACCCTGAAACACCACCCCTACACTGCCCGAACACCACTGCACTGCCCTAAACCCTGAAACACCACCCCCAGCACGACCCCCTACACTGCCCGAAGACCACTGCACTGCCCTAAACCCTAGAACACTACCCCCAGCACGACCCCCTACACTACCCGAATACCACTGCACTACCCTAAACCCTAAAATACTACCCCCAGCACAACCCCCTACACTACCCGAACACGACTGCACTGCCCTAAACCCTCAAACACTCCCCTCAGCATGACCCCCTACACTACCCGAACACCACTGCACTGCCCTAAACCCTAAAACACTCCCCCAGCACGACCCCCTACACTACCCGAACACCACTGCACTGCCCTAAACCCTAAAACACTCCCCCAGCACGACCCCCTACACTACCCAAACACCACTGCACTGCCCTAAACCCTAAAACACTACCCCCGCATGACCCCCTACACTACCCAAACACCAATGCACTACCCTAATCCCTAAAACACAACCCCCCGCATGACCCCCTACACTACCCTAAACCCTAAAACACTACCCCCAGCACGACTCCCTACACTACCCAAAGACCACTGCACTACCCTAAACCCTAAAACACGACCTCCTACACTACACAAACACCACTGCACTACCCTAAACCCTAAAACACTACCCCCTACACTACACAAACACCACTGCACTACCCTAAACCCTAAAACACTACCCCCAGCAGTACCCCTACACTACCCAAACACCACTGCACTAACCTAAACCCTAAAACACTACCCACAGCAGTACCCCCTACACTACCCAAACACCACTGCACTACCCTAAATCACTACCCCCAGCATGACCCCCTACACTACCCAAACACCACTGCACTACCCTAAACCCTAAAACACTACCCCCAGCACGACCCCCTACACTACCCAAACACCACTGCACTATCCTAAACCCTAAAACACTCCCCCAGCACGACTCCCTACACTACCCAAACACCACTGCACTACCCTAAACCCGAAATCTACCCCCAGCATGACCCCCTACACTACACAAACACCACTGCACTACCCTAAACCCTAAAACACTACCCCCAGCACGACCCTCTTCACTACCTAAACACAACTGCACAATTTGTTACAGGCGTTGCAACGCAGGCCTGTGGTGCTTACTGGAAGTACCTAGTGGGCTAGTTGGGCCCCAGGGACCCTCAGGATTCAAGGTGACCTAATCCCCCAACTTAAAACGCATCACGGGGCACGTTTGCACAGTGGTGAAGGGAGGGGCGGGGCCTCAGGTGACATGTGCGCAAACACGCCCTGTGGTGCGTTTTAAGTTGGGGAATTAATTCCCTTTGAATCCTGAGGGACCCTGGGGGCCAACTAGCCCACCAGGTACCTTCAGTAAGCACAACAGAGTTGCGTTGCAGAGAGGTGAAAAAGGTGCGTGGCCTCGGAACGCCTCTCTGCAACTCAGCTCTGTGGTCCTAACTGTAGGTACCTGGGGGCTAGTTGGGCCCCAGGGACCCTCAGAATTCAAGGGGACTTAATCCCGCAACTTAAAACGCGCCACGGGGTGCGTTTGCACACATGTCACCTCAGGCCCCCTCCCTTCACCACTGTGCAAACGCGCCCTGTAGCGCGTTTTAAGAGGTAGTTTTAATCCCCCTGCCCTATTATGTACTAGGGACTTGCAGAGGAGGTCATGCTAATCACAGGGGTACCCCAACGCATAGTGTTCCCTAGTGTATGTAGGTGTTTTCACTGTATTCTAAGTGTCTTTTAGCATAGCACTGGCTCTGGTTAGTCAGAGTCAGTTACCACCAGTACCCGTCTGAAAAAGTTGTGGGCACAGGATGATTTTGCAACAAGGCCTCTTTCTGCTCCTCTGTTGGTTCTTTCTGCACATCTTTTGCTTCTTTCTGTGCGTTTTTCTTCTTTCTTCACATGTCCTACCTCTGTAGGCATAGTTAGAAACTAGCATTTAAAAAAACCTTTGAAATTCACTTAAAAATCATAGGTTTCAGGCACGTTATAGTTAGAAATTAGCATTTAAAAAACCTTTGAAATTCACTGAAAAAACCATAGGTTTCAGACACGTTATAGTTAGAAATTAGCATTTAAAAACCTTTGAAATTCACTGAAAAAAACCATAGGTTTTAGGGACAGTTATAGTTAGTTGGACATTTCACTCGTACAAAACCATAGAAATTCCCCGTTATAGTTAGTTCAGCTAACTATAACTCGCGCCCGCAATGCACTGCTGATGACGTCACATATTACATCACTCATGACATGGTCAGTGACATCACTGATGACATCACTGATGACATCATCCATGTGATAATTTCATGCATCTTCTCACACCCTAATATAACTTTTGATACACCCACTCTAAATTACAGACTGCCATTCTCAAAACCATAGACACTCCAACACCAAAAACTACATACCCACTCACTGATTCTTAGGTCTACACACACATCCACTCACTCACCCGTACAGTCACTCATACTTAGTCACTCAGTACAGGACTATCATATGCACTCATACACCTATATAAACACTCACACACCGCCACTCATCCATAGAGGTACTCACACACCTAGTCAGTCATGCAAAAACTTAATCACACACCCATTTACTCACCTATACAGTTATACACACACCAGCTCACTTACTCATACAAATACTAGCACATTCTTACGCTCTTATACAATCACTGATACAAGTACACACTCATCCATACAGCCACTCTCACAATCACACACTCTCACTTATAGCCATTTATATACTCCAACACACATATATACTGCCTTTCACATATGTAGTTACTCACACATGTACCACTGAGATATACATTCAATCACTAACACACCCATACACACACTCACCCACCCATACAGTCCATCACAGATGCACTCTTGAAACCATGCACCCAGTGAATCACCAACTCACACATCTATGCACAGAGTCACACACACCCCACCCACACAAACACTCAGGCACCCATACAGATACTCAGACAATCAATCAATAACCCATGTAGACACTCATGTAGCTATTCAGAAAGCCATGCAGCCGCTTACAAACCAACAGACAGACAGATACAGACATTCACACAGTTTAGTCACTAACCCATGCATTCAGTAAGATACATTTAATCACTCACTTGTAGAGTCAGTCACTCACGTACTAAATCATCCATTCAGACACTTATACACCCACTCATTCTTCAATACGCCTTTCCCTATATATATTATACATATTTAAACTTTACAGAAACACACAGTCACTGGATGATGTCATCAGTGATGTCATTTGAGATGTCATCAGTGATGTCATCAGTGATGTCACTGACCATGTCATGAGTGATGTAATATGTGATGTCATCAGCAGTGCATTGCTGGGCGCGAGTTATAGTTAGCTGAACTAACTATAACGGGGAATTTCTATGGTTTTGTACGAGTGAAATGTCCAACTAACTATAACTGTCCCTAAAACCTATGGTTTTTTCAGTGAATTTCAAAGGTTTTTTAAATGCTAATTTCTAACTATAACGTGTCTGAAACCTATGGTTTTTTCAGTGAATATATATATATATATATAGCGTGTGCACGTGTGTCGGTGTGTGTACATACACCCACACACATAAACTTTTCCTTTTTTCAGGTTATGTTACTGCATACAGGGCTGTATTCAATAAATAGTGCATTGTAGGTGAGGTATTTGACGTTCACAAATCTCATCTTACCAATATAACTATGCATTATGCAAGGAAAGCTTGGTTCCCTTTGCAGGAGAAATGTAAAGGGATTCTTCAACTCCCTGCAGCTCATCTACTAACAGTTTATTAAATACAACTAGCCTGGTGATGAGCAGAGTCTTTAATGATCCCATTTCTTTTTAGAAATGGGCATCCTTAAATTTTTTTCAAAACGAAAATTGGATCATTTAGAATCTGATATTAAGGAAGCAAGAAAAGAATCGAGACACAGTGATCAGGAGGCAGAAGAAGAAGAAACAATCACCAGCATTTCGGCAGGTCCAGTTTCAGCTCCAACAGAATGCAGCCATGATGTTGATGCTCCTGTAAATGATATTGGGTTGTATTTGAATTCAACAAAAAAACTAACATATGATTTTAAATGCAATCTACTAATAAATACGTATATCCCACCAGAAAAGTATGACTTCAAAAAAGATTCAGGTGGACCATGCTGTTTCCGTCATGTGTGTATTAATCAATATTCACCACAACTTAGCTACGCTCCTCCAATGAAAGGTGCGATGTGCAACTATAGCACAGTTATTTCACTGCCAGTTCATCGTGGGACACAAGGAGCATTCATAACTACGCCTTTCACTAAATATTAAGACTTCAATGAAAGGGGATGTCCCTGTATAGGGAGTGCCATTGTTTGCCCTCCAAAGGAGTAGTTAAAACTGAGTCCCAGAACTGTTGGTGCCTAGGAGTTGAATGGGAGCCCAGAGCCCGTATGAGTGAGTAAAGGAAGGAGACCTGGTATAAAAACGCACAAGTGGATGCACCTCACTTTTTGGCAATCAGAAAGAAACCAGAAGCAATTATTGTTTTCCAAATAGACAGCAATGTGAAAAGACAAGTTGAAGAAAATCGGAAAAAGTTATTTCCAATGTTGTCCACTATCTTATTTTGTGGCACACATCATTTTGCTTTACGTGGGAAAAGAAATACAACCGGAAACTTGCAAAGTTTGTACCAATTTCGCACAGGAGATATGATCCTAAAGTCCCATCTGGAAAATGCACCAGTTAATGCATGTTATACATCAGTTCAAGGTGGAAATGAATAGATAACATTATGTGAAGAAACATTAAGAGAAAATCTAGTATCCTTAGTCAATATGTCAAATGGATTTTCAATCATTGCTGATGAAAATTCTGACATAACCGGAAAAGAACAAATGTCACTTGGAGGGCGTTTTGTAGACACAAGTAGCACCATAGCTTTCATCAGAGAAGAATTCCTTGGATTTGCAACCTTAAAAGAAATGCATGCTATCTCAATTGCCAATATGATTATGGATATGTGCTCTAAATTTGGATTAAACTTAGAAAAACTCCATGGGCAAGGATATGATGGATGCTCTACAGAGGCAGGAAAGGAAGTCAGAATAAAGAGAAAATATCCTAAATCTGCTTTTGCTCACTGTGCTGCACATAAACTTAATTTGGTTGTTAATGATCTGAATGCTGTTCCTGATATACAGAATTCTATTGGCACAGGGAAAGCCATCATAACATTTTTCCGTGAGAGTCCAAAAAGAAGATCTCTTATTCCCAATGGGCTATTGCTGAGTAAAACATGATGAACAGCAAAATACAGCAAAATACAAGAGCATTAGAATTTTTTGCTCAAACTACGGCTAGTATTTTGTTCTAATTTTGGCTCCTCTTCTGTGGAAGAGTACTATCGCCAGTCTATCTATATGCCATACATTCAGTCACTCAAAACAAGCTTTGTTCAAATTAAAAATAAATCATAAACGCGAATCAATAAATTACATCATTAATAATACAATTCATTCACAGAGCAATTAAAACATCTAAATCAGTTTAACTCTTTTGCTGTCAGGTCTCCCCCACCACAAGCCCCCCAGTGCCACGCCCTTTGTTTGACTATTTGGGTTAGTTTGATCCTAGGCCCTCATAAGTTTTTGTTCACATAAGGGATTCATGCCAAATTTGCATCGTTTTCTTCCAACATCCTGAGGATTCTAAATGTACCCAGGGTTTGTGGATTGCCCTTGAGGGGACCTGAAAATTAGGCAAAATACAGGTACATTTTGGGTTTTTGCAAAAATTGGAAATAAGTGCTGCAGAAGACAGCGTCTGGTATTTTCCCTGCAAATGGTATCAATGAAGGGTGTGTGGTGCTGAAATCACCATCTTCCCAGGTTTCAAGATCAGGCAGACTTTTGTCAGAAAACAAACATTTTCTACACAGTTTTGGCATTTTACTGGGACATAGCCTATTTTTCCTATTTTTTGTGCTTTTAACCTCCTTCTACTTAGTGGTAGAAATGGGTGTAAAACTAATAATGGATCCTGGAAAGATATGCATTTATGAAAAGAACACAAAATTCTGAATTTAGCGAGGTTTTTTGTGTAGATCCTTCAAGGTTTTTCAGATAAAAAGTAACAGTTTAATAAAAAAATATTGAAATTGAGTTGAAAAAAATAGCCATTAGTGAATTCATTTTCACCTGTAACTTCTTCTAACTTTGCTAGATTTTTAAAAGCAATATACTGTTACATTTGTGGGACGTTTCTCGTTGGGGGATATATCAGGCTTGTAGTTTCACCAAGAACCGGAGGTACCCAGAGCCAATAACTGTGCTGCACCCTGCAATGGTTTTTCATTGTGTACCGGATATAAATCGATTCATTTGGTAAAATATAAAGAGTGAAAAATAGGTATCAAGGGAACCTATTTATTTCCGAAATAGGAACAAGATATGGAGCTTAGAAGCAGTGGTTATTTGCACATCTCTGAATTTGTGGGTATCCATACCAGCATCTGAATTAGAGGGCATTTTTCAAAATGTCTTCTTTTTACACACTGTCTTACATTTGGAAGGTAGAAAAGCATAGAAAGACAACTGGTAATAACAATTGTTCTACTATTCTGTGTTCCCCTAAGTCTCCCGGTAAAAACGGTAAATCACTTCTGAGGTTAGGTCTAGTGCCCGTGACAGGAAATGGGTCAAAACGCAACATGGACACATCACATTTTTGCACTGAAAACTGACACTTTTTTTGCAATGTGCCTAGCTGTGAATTTTGAGCCCTAGCTCAGCCGGCATCTGGAGAAACCTAGCAAAACTGTAAATTTTTGAAAACTGGACACCCAGGGGAATCCAGGATGGGGTGACTTGTGTGGCTCTCACCAGGTTCTGTTACCCAGAATCCCTTGCAAACCTCAAATGTGTAAATAAAAAACACATTTTTTTCCCATTTCTGTGATGGAAAGATCTGGAATCTGTGGAAACCCACACACTCTCACCCACCCAGCATACCCCAAAGCCTTCCGATAAAAATGGTACCTCACTTGTGTGGGTAGGCCTAGTGCCCGCGACAGGAAATGGCCCAAAATCCAATGTGGACACAACATATTTTTACACAGAAAACTGACTACCTGTGGATTTTGGGCCCTATCTCAGCCAGCACGTAAGTAAACCTAGCAAACCTGTACATTTTAAAAAACTAGACACCCAGGGGATTCCAGCATGGGATGACTTGTTTGGCTCTCACCCGGTTCTGTTACCCAGAATCCCTTGCAAACCTCAAACTTTGTGAAAAAAACATATTTTCCTCACATTTTTGTGATGGAAAGTTCTGGAATCCGTGGGGAGCCACAAACTACAATGCCCCCACCTCTCTGAAATATTGGCAAAGTGTTTCTGCCCCCCCCCCCAGGGTGCAGATGGGGGCAATAGCCCCTGATCTACCCCCTGGGGGGCAGAAAGAAACTATGCACCAGGGCTTCTTTCTTTTTTTAGTAATAGAGGGGCGGGGGCTGCCCACATTGGGCATTCCAATGCCCCCACCGCCCAACACAAACGGTACAGTCTTTCTGCCCCCCCAGAGGTAGATGGGGGTTATTACCCCGATCTGCCTCCTAGGGAGGCAGACAGCCCACTTGACACCAGGGATTTTTTTTTCCTTATAAAAGAGGGGTGGGGGCTGCCCAGAATAGGCAATGCCGATGCCCCCCTCCCCCAAAAAATTGCCTCAGTCTTTCTTCCCCCCAGGGGGGCAGATGGGGGCAACAGCCCCCGATCTGACTCTGTGGGGGCCACTAGGCACCAGTGATATATTTATGGGCACGTCAGGGAGCGGCCCCTTAGGCAAGGGTTGGTCCCCTTTTTTATGTGAACACATTTTGGCTGCTTCTGCCTTCCCTTGGGGCAGAACAGCGTTATTTTTAGGCTCATCTGCCCCCAAGGGGAGAGAAAACCACTAGACATCAGTGCAAGTGTCTGTGTGTGTGAACTGGAGTTCGGCTGATGGTCTGTGTGTACTGGCGTTTGGCTGGCTGTGTGTGAACCTGCATTTTTCTGGCAGTGTGTGTGGACTTGCGCTTAGCTGGCAGTGTGCGTGGACTAGCGCTTGGCTGGCAGTGTGCATGGATTGACCCATGGCTAGCACTCTGCGAGGATGGCATATGTTCTGGCAGTGTTCTGGACTGTTGCTTGGCTTGCGGTGTGTGTGGACTGTCACTTGGCTTGTGGTGTGTGGACTGTTGCTTGGCTGGTGGTGTGCGTGTTCTTATTTATTTATTTTATGAGTTTTATATAGCGCTGGCTAGACCCGAAGGTATCAGAGCGCTTTACAAGAGTATCTACAGAGGTACAATAAATTACACAAAGTTACACAGTAAAAACACGGGTTAAGGACATGAGAATACTCGAGGATGGCAAACGAAGACGCTAGGTGAGGCAGCGAAAAGCAGTGGGATAACAGTAAAAGCGTCAGAAAATAGGAGATAAGAACAATCAAAGGGGCAGGGGAAGGAAGAGGGGGGGACAGAAAGAAAGGGAAAAGAAGGCATATCAGGACAGGAAAGTGAGAGTGAAACAAAACGAGAGAGGGAACCAGAGATAATAACAAGATCGACAACGAGGAGTAGGTCAGAGGCACAGGAGCGACAATAGAAAGGTCGCCCGCCTGGGGACCGGCTGGGACAGAGGAAGAGGTCAGAGATCGCTAAGATGGCGGATCAGGTACAAGGGAGTAAAAGAAGCAAGTCACAAAATGGCGGGGAGCACAAGGGTCCAAGTCAGAAAGTCAAGGGGAAAAATTCCCCAAAACACCAAGAGCAAATTTAGCAGAGGGCAACCAGAGGGGGAAACGAGCCAGAGAGTCAGGAGGGAGGAAGGCAGTCGGCTCCAAAGTCACAGCCGCACCGCCCAAGCGCAAAGGCTCGGGGCAGCGGGGGCAGCAGTGTCCTGTCCTGTGTTCTGTCGCTTGGCTGGTGGAGTACATGGATGGTGCATGGCTGGTGGTGTGCATGGATGGCACTTGGCTGGTGGTGTGCGTGGTCTGTCGCTTGGCTCGGTGGTGTACATGGATGGCGCTTGGCTGGTGGTGTGCATGGATGGCACTTGGCTGCTGGTGTGGCTTGTGTGAAATCTTCCAGCGTTTTATTACCCAGAATCCCCTGCAAACCTTAAATTAAGCTAAAATGTCACACTTGCCTCACATTTCTGTGTGGAAAAGTTGTGGGATCACCGCGCCCACACAAATTTCCCACCACCCAGCGTTCCCCTCGGTCTCCTGATTAAAATGATACCTCACTTTTCTGGGTGCCCAAAGCAGAGGGGGAACCAAAGTGGATGCAAAAGGGCAGTTGTTTTTTTCATAAGAGTTTAGGCTGAGTCTGATTTCAGCACCCACACAAGTGAGGTATAATTTTTATAGGGAGACTGAGGGGAATGCTGGGTGGTGGGAATTTTGCGCGGTGAGGCTACTTCCCCCTCTGTCCTTGGGGGGGGGGGCAGAAAGACCGATCTTTGGCAAATTTTAATGGGGGGGAGCAAATTGCCTTTGCCCAAGCGGCCTCTCCCCCATCCCTAGCATTTAGTGGGTGGATCCCTGCTTGGGGATCACCCTCCTGTGGCGATCTCCAAGCAGGGATCCACTAAGGAAGGGCGCTATTGGAAAGGGGAGATTCTCCAATGACACCTCTCCTGTTTGCCTACGTGCTCAGGGGCTGAGATAGCCCCCTGAGCACGTAGGCAATGAAACTGAAATGAGCCGATCAGCTCATTTCAGTTTCAATTTCAGTGTTTTGATGTTGGCGCACCATGCGCGGCAATCGTCACTACACTGAACCGAAAAAATGCCTCAGGCAGCTGGGGAAGCTTCTCCCCCGCTCCCGAGTCTCAAAGAAAAAAATATCCCTCTGCTGTTCTCAGCAGAGGGATTTCTTACTGCTGTGCCGAGGACGTAATGGTTACGTCCTCAGCACAGCAGCACCGCACCCGAGGACGTAACCATTACGTCCTCGGTATAGAATGGGCTAACAACCACTATCCTGTGGAGCATACAATATGGCATATATATGCCGAAACCTAATCAGATAATAAAACTAATGGTTACAGATAATTCCTACCCACTGCTCTCCGTACCGCTTCCTAATAGACATAGCTCCTCTAATAAAGCTTAAAACTGCTGAGTAAATATCCGAAGAGTGCAAAGAGAGCAAATAATTAAAACCATCTATACAAACACATGGACGGAGTGGTCTCAACAAGGGGAACAAAGATGTAGCCTCTTACATTCTTATACAAAGGGAAAAACATAAAGTGCAAAGTGCTCTGTTTTGACATAATATTATATGGACACATGGCAAGGTTATCCGACCAGCTCCATTGCTGTGGAAAAGCTACCAGAAAGTGCACCAAAGAGAGACAAAATCTAGTCAAATGAAATCTATGTTGCTGATTCCTAGTAAAAGCCAAGCAAAATTGAGTTTGGTTTGCTAGTAAACCCAGATTCAAGTGAGCTACGGAACACTGCCAACTCTAAACTTGTGTATGAAATGCACTAGCCCTTACAGCAGAAGCAGTTTTAATCATTGGTGTTACTTGTTGGGGCATTGC
Organism: Calotriton arnoldi; assembly: GCA_963921515.1. Lineage (NCBI taxonomy): Eukaryota > Metazoa > Chordata > Amphibia > Caudata > Salamandridae > Calotriton > Calotriton arnoldi. The sequence continues at coordinate 387,680 of CAWUFW010007453.1, read as the reverse complement.
AGCTGGATTATTGAAAAGATAAATGAATCCTAAATCTTGAAAGGTTAGTTTCAAATACCTGAGCCACGGATTACTATCAGAATTAGACATGGACAGATAGTTTGGATATTTGCTCTTGTGAACTCTAATTCGGGAGTAGTCCAAACCTTCGCCCATAACAGCAAGGGTGCAAGAGCAAATCTGTCCTCCATTATTTCCAAACCCAGTTCTGAATGCCATTTAAAATTCTTCTGATAAAATTATTTTCCACTAATTGGAGCTTAGAACAGTTGCTATACCCCAAACACCCGAAGCATTCAATAAACATGGACTCTATCATCACATCAGTAGAAAGGCGGTTTGGTAATGAAAACAAGAAATATTTGAGTCTGTTCTCACTCTGTACAAAGCACATGGCAAACTTGACACTTGAGCAATACAAATGCCATATTGCAAACATCTGAGAAATTTACGACTTTGAAAACCTGGAATCCGAATCAGTCACATGATTTGAGATCGACAATGTTTGACAATGGATTTCTGGATTTGCTAAACAACGCAGATTTATTTCCATCAGTCCAGCAAGCAATTTCCATTGCTCTCACATTACCAGTGACCACAATGAGAAGGGTGAAAACCCTGTTGAGGTTGACAATGGCAGATTATCACTTATCGGGTGTGTACATGATGAGAATACATCGAGCAAAAATTTATGAAAACAAACAACAGCTAAATAAAAAGTAATTGATAAATTTGCACAAGATTACAGATGTTTACAGTTCCTTTTTTTGAAATCACTAACCAGTGAACACAAACTGAAAAATGTGATTGTCAAATTTGAGCAAGAGTATAGATGTTTGCAGTTCCTAACCTGCAACAATTATCCAGTTTAAGTTTATATGTTTTATTTTCCAATTTGGATGAGAACAGTTGTTATTTTATTTAAGTTAATTTATTTAATTGTATTTATTTTAATATATTTAAGTTAATACATTTTCAAAATAAATGCATTCATCATATATTTTAATTGTCATTCGTTTGTGCATTTTATCACCAAATGCAGATTCTGCATGTTTTTATAAAAACAATCAGTTATAATGTATTGATTATGTGTGTATGAATAATGCAGTGCATTCAATAGTGGTGACATAAAAACAGATTAGAAATTGCTAATCAGACAATGGAAACTTGATCCTTCTATTAAGCTTTTGCATCAGGTTACTCAACCCTTTGCATGCCTATGCTTTTTCACCTTTGGCCAGGAGCCGCTCCTGCCTGCAGTTCTGCTTTTTTCTTTGCCAGCTGCTAGAAGGTGTGATATCTATCAACGGCCACAAAAGAAAGAGATGGCTGTGGCACAACAAACCTATGGTGTAAGGGAACATATGCGGCCTGCTTCCTGCACCCTATGGCTCCTCCTGCGCCCCAGTTTCTTGTGCACAGCCGGGCACACATCATTGTGAAGAATGGATGACATTAAAATCCCTCCCCCCAGGAAAAAATGTGTGGGCACCTATGTGTGCTGTACAAATCTTCTCCAGTGTTTGATTTAATAAGCTATAATGTTGTTCATGTATATTAACAACTGACTTGCTCCTTAGTTCTCTATTGGCATTGTTGTCAGGGAGGGGAGCTAAGAATGAATGTTTCTAAATTCAGGTTTTAAAACTATCACTTTAAAAAATACTTCTGACTTTACTGATGTAATCTGACATACTAAGGTAAAATGGTTCTGCATGTTAATAAAACACACTTTTTAAACGTCGAAGATACTTTATCATTTTTTAAACTTTTGCTACAAGATGTCTTTAACAAGCATTTGCAATGCAACCGGTCTCGCCTTTGGGACCTTATACATTTTTAGCTATGCTCCACATTATCTTGGCTGCTAGAACATTTACTGTTGTTTACCGTGTACGTGTTTTTGTTGCAGTTTTATATAACACGAACTAAACCCGAAGGTACTGGAGTGCTGAACAAGAGCACCAGTTACATTACACAAGGAAACAGAGGTATATTATATATCTGCATTGTGAAGAAGTTATTTCAAGTGTTATTTTTCTATAACTGGTAGGCTGAACTTACATATCTGGAAGTGCCACACTTGTCGTGTTGTTTGAATGTGTGAGTTTAGGGTGGTTCGGATATTGTACTTGATGGGGGGATGCTGCTTTAGCATGTTACTCCGTGCCGGCAATGCACACGTTCTAAGGGCAACAATAGGGGGTGGGGAGACTGTGAATTAAGTTTCTGAAAAGAAAACAAAAAAAGCATTCGCTGACGTGTTTGGTTTGCCAATGATTTTTGCAGGTACTTAACAGCATCTGCAAAAAAATATATATATATATTAAAAATCTATATAGTGGCACCAGCACAATAATACACTTTTTTATTTTTAATTACCATTTCAGATGTTGGACACCCTTTCGTAGAGAAAAATGTAATATATATAAAATGCCCTAAAGTGCAAACTGACAGGCACTCCTAAAAAGTTATTAAAAGAAACTGGAGAAAAGAAAAAAAAACTGGAGGTGCAATAGAGGTAGACGGGGTGGTTGAGGAAGTCAACTACAAAGCAAAACTATCAGATAAGAAGTGAGCAAACGAGATTGACTGGAAATGATAAGCAATGAGTTGACCCAAAGCCACTGTTGCTGTAACTATAACTATTGGGACTATACAAAATTGTGTTTGTAGGAGAGACCTAAAATGGAGTAGGACTGAGGGAAAAAGAATCATTAAGGAGCAGCGTTCAGTGGGCATAATAACTAAATACCAGCACCGTGGGGCTCTGATCAATAAGAAGCAGCACTGTGGGGCTGTGATCAATGAGAAGCAGCACTGTGGGGCTGTGATCAATGAGAAGCAGCACTGTGGGGCTGTGATCAATAAGAAGCAGCACTGTGGGGCTGTGATCAATAAGAAGCAGCACTGTGGGGCTGTGATCAATGAGAAGCAGCACTGTGGGGCTGTGATCAATAAGAAGCAGCACTGTGGGGCTGTGATCAATGAGAAGCAGCACTGTGGGGCTGTGATCAATGAGAAGCAGCACTGTGGGGCTGTGATCAATGAGAAGCAGCACTGTGGGGCTCTGATCAATAAGAAGCAGCACTGTGGGGCTGTGATCAATGAGAAGCAGCACTGTGGGGCTGTGATCAATGAGAAGCAGCACTGTGGGGCTGTGATCAATGAGAAGCAGCACTGTGGGGCTGTGATCAATAAGAAGCAGTGATTTTTAAAGCACATGGTACTGGAGTGGAGAGATGTCGGGTATAATTGAGAAGGACGAACACTGTGTGGCCATAATAAATACGCAGCAGTAGTGTGCAGCTCATGATGAAACAGGAGTATTATTTTGTTACAAAATGCTTAATAAAAGCAATTCTATGGGGTCTCCTAAACTAGTCCCCAAATCTGGGCATATTTTAAATTGGCAACTTTTCAAAACTGCACTTAAGACAAAAAAGTAATGGGACTTGATTCAGTGCAAGGCTGGTGCTGCTTAATTGAAAGAAAGTCGAATAAGCCTATAGGTGTTAACTGGTGAGTATCAAAGATGATGATGATGTATTAAACATGCAGGGCCTGGAAGTCACTGTGGGATTATGGGACCAATTGACCGCTAGGTAAATAAACAGCTGGTATTGTGCACAATACAAATCTTAGCAACTATCTAGCAAGAAAGCCAGGATGCCTTCTCCCTCTACATTCTAAAAACTCTAGCCAGACGTTAACAAGCACAGTTCCTTCCAAACGCACCCGGTAGCATGCTGCATCGAGTTTATTTTACAAGCTCACGCTATGTTCTGCCCCGTATCTGCCATGGTATATTGCTTCGCCGGCTGCATTACATTTTACAAAGATTACTTAATTCAAAGTGAAAGTAAACAATTTCAACCTGTTACGGCCATCCGCTCTGACAACACTGAAACACGGGCGGTAGTAACTCAGCCCCTCGTGTATCCGACTTCACCCACTGGGTGTTACATTAACAGTATTGTTGACAGAATCCCAGTTTATAAATTGAAAGTGCAGCAGCTGTACCTCATCATAGAGCTGAAAGGTAACGCCGCCTCCCTCCTGGTAGCATGGGCTCCTGCCAGGCCCCGTGAAACTGCTCCATGGTGGTGGCCTCCTGCTGCAGTGACAGTCTGACGACCTGCAGTGGCTGCATCGGTACACCCAGAATGCAGCGCAGCCAATGCTCCTTTGAGGCACTTCCGGGATTTTATTTGGTTTTCAGGCCTGAAATTAGGGATAGTATAACGGACTTGTTTTATGACTACCGATGCTACTTAGCCCCATGGGCTAGGCTGATGACACATGTGGCATTACACTGTTTGAATTACTTGTACTTGGATTTATATAGCTTACTACCCCTCACAAGGCGTCGAAGCGCTTTTTTGGTGAGTAACACGCTACTCCAGAACCTATAACGGATTAGTGGTGAATTAGTATTGTGAAATATGACATTAATTTGAGCGGTGGATATGCTGGTCATTATTTGGATAGATAAGGATAGTGGAGGGATGGAAGATGATCACATGCTCAAGAATTGAAGGTGTATTGGTGAGCTAGAATTTCAGGTGGTGACTTGCAGCCTACATGAAGATCTCTAGAGTAGGGACTAAACCTCTGAGCAATAATGCTGTAGCTGGTAAGCAGCTTTTACAGCTGTGAATTCAAAATAATTATGACATCAATTCACTTGTGTATAATAAAGATTTGTGCTTGTAATTGCCAATAAAATATTGATTATGGTATGTTTAAGCAGACTTGAGGCGCGTCATAGACCTGGCCCTTTCCTCTGGGAAGAGAGGCACATCTGGGATTTCTATTAGGGGAACCAAGACCTCTGTTCGTGCCCTTTCCACTACAGACCCCACCATACACCAACTACAAATTACACCAATTAACCCACTACAGAAAGAGGCATAAACACACCTCACACCTGTTCACCTATAGGAGGTGCAGATCCATTTTGTTAACACCTACAGTTTATTACTTTGTCCTTGCAACTACAATCTCCTGGCCAACAGGTTTTAACAGGCAGTTGCCTGTTAAAACCGCACCATGCCGCATTCTAATGTTGGACGGTGTCTATAGGAACTAGGGGGCATATTAGCAAGGCGATTATCGCCACTTTAGCGGGACTTTTTCCCGCTAAAGCGGCGATAATATTATCGCCTTATCAACAAGCTGTCGCTAACTGCTGTTAGCGACAGCTTGTAGGCGATAGCGACCGGGTTGGGTGCCGCTTTGCATGCCAGCGATATTTATCGCTAATGGCATGCAAAGTAGGCGTTCCCACCTAACAGCGACTTGAAACAGTCGCTGAGGTCGCTAACGTCTATCAGCGAGGCAGGGCGGTGATTAGCGAACCAGCGCTAAACACGTTTAGCGCTGGTTTGCTAACACCTGGTCCCACCCTGACTTAGCCATGTAATCCAATGAGAGGTGGATTACATGGCTAAGTCCCCTCGCACTATCAGCAAGCAGAACTGGGAACAGTGTGAATATCGCCTGTTTTCAGGCGATATTCACACTGTTCTCAAGGTTTCTATCGCTTTGGAGATTAGCATTGCTGATTGCACGCTAACTCCGTGAGAGAAACCGGCGATGCCTGGCGATAATTATCCAAGCGCTAATTGCGCTTTGCGATAATTATCGCCAGGCATTGCTAATATGCCCCTAGATGTGGTGTCAGTAATGTGACTGGGTATTTGTATAATCTTTAGAAAAGAAAACTAGCCTACAAAAGGGTTTGTCCTAAAAACAGGTTAGATTACAAGAGAAAACACCAGTCGACATGCTGCCTTTAGACCACTACTCAGTTTCCTCACCCTCCCTCCAAATAACACCATCACTTGCAACTCAGAAGTTCGAAGGGTAACTTAGGACCCCTGAAAAATAACAAAAAAATACTTAGTGCACACCATATATACATTCCAGCACACTTCAACAAAGCTTTCTACACTGTGCTGCCAAAAACGAATCTCCTCCAGCCCCAGAGATCAGAAAATCATGCTGGCTGGTTAATATTTAGAATGAGGCGGCACAAGAATATTGCAACAGCTTTGAAATACATGCAACGGCTCCTGGAAAGAGAGATAGTGCAGTACATGACCAAGTGCCTAGCGTACAAGATACTGTAGGCCATCATTCTTACAAATCTCTCCTGGGTTCAACGGCTATGCCAGCCACCTAGGATATGAGGTCGGTCACATTTAAATCTGCTTGCCCTCTGACCAGCAAGAGGCAGAAAATTTAGAGACAGATCCATACAGCTTTGAGAATCCACAATCTTGAAGACTCCCCATCACGTCAGACTCGAAAGTGACCTAGAAAAGTGCCAGGGACAACTGAAAACACTTCTCCCATGTTTGAATTTGAGTAGGAGCTGCACCGGTTCATTTTGTGATCTTTCTCCTCCGATTTACCTTGTGTATGCAGCATTGACGGTTCTCATTCTATATTCTTTCCAAGCCTTCCCTCTTACCCAGCTGGGGTAATATGTGAAGGACCAGTCTTGAGTCCTCCTTTCCAACAAGTCCCAGGTACTGATGTATACCATGGCCTCAGTGTACCAATGTAGGAGGTTTGAAAAAGCAACACTTTCACATGCAATTGATATGTAAGGTTCAAAGTTACGTAATACATCATATCTTCTTGCATCTAAGTAACCTAACTGCAACCCCTCTACTCAAAGAGACGAGATGTGTTACAGTAGTGCGCACCGCTTTACAAAACCCAAAATTAAAAAAAGAAAGACGTTGAGGGCAAAGACACAGACAAGAATGCGCAAAGTTCAACAAATTCGGAAACTTCATATGAAACACACAAAACCCTCCCTCACACATATCCTTCTTATGCGTGTCCTGCACAACACAGCCTGTAGAAATATGCAAGCAGCAGTCAATGATCCTTAATGACAGACCTCCTACTCATTCTCTATGCTTTGCTAAATATAGACGCGGTCACCTGTGACATAGTGACTGGGCTGCTGTTTGCTTCAGGACGTTAACAGGTTTATCCAGTGTAGTAGTTCCCGCAAGCTCAGGCTAGACCGATATGAAAGTGTTTTTACTTTTAAATCAAATATGGCTGCAAGCCTTGTGCCATAATATAACACGTGTATTTAACTTATCACCAATGGGTCTCAAGGCGCTGAATAACAGATTTAGTGTTACCCAACGGTACTCATTTTATCGACCTCAAAGGGATGAAAGGCTGAGTGGACCCGCCGGGATTTGAACCTGTGACCATGAGCTCGAACACAGGCCCCTGCAGTGGATGCATTAGTCCACTAGGGCACCAGACCCGGACACTTACAGCAGACTATTATTTTCAGTTACTGCTTCTAAAGCGTCTGCTTTAAATGGACAGCAGAAGGCAAAAAATCTCCGTCCAAATCAGAAAGCAATTATTTACCCGACTGGTCCTGCTGGTAGAGATGAGAATCCAATCCGATCTCATCTGATCTCCGCGTGCTTGTCGTATAAATTGTTTTAGCAAACATGCACTCAGGCTCTGTCTGCTCACAAAACAAGAAAAGCACAAGACAAGCCATAGCCACGTTTTCAAGGCCCACGCCAGTTATCCACCATCTCACTCTCGCACTTACTCCAAACAATAACTTTTCCAAGATGGGAGGCCGATCTTGGAGCGGTAAATAGACAAATGATAATTTAAACATGAAAACGCTTTTTGAAAAACTAGTAGCCTGGTGTGAACTCCACAGCTGCCAACGTTCCAGATTGCTTAGAGGGGCAGTCAGGGCCGATATTGCCGACCCCCGGTAACAAAAACCGGCCCCCACCCTAGCGGCCTATTGGGGAAACGCCCGGTGCCCGCTATGACCTGTCCGGCCCTGGGGGCAGTATAGGGGAAAAGGGACAATTCCTCTCCCTCCAATTTACTGCTCTGGCAATGGATCATAAATGAGTGAGCTGTCAGACAGGCGATCACGAGTCACGAGTCGCAGCAGTAACGCTCTCAGTGGCAGGGTTACTGTTTAGGTTAATGACTTGGTAACAGCCCTGCCAAGTACCATGCATCAGGCGTTAGACTAACGCATTTCAGTGTGGTGGTCCGCATCACCGCACTGAAATGCGAAGTCACGCATATTAGGGCCTGTGGCCCTCAGCTGTCAAGCACTGCAGTGGAGCGCTTGCCTGTTTAATTACTAATGGAGTGGCACAGCAGCCGGCAGGGCGCGGTGCGAGCAGCTCAGCAGTCAGAGGCTGGCCTGGGTAAACTCGCTACAAATTGTGCAACATTTACTGCTAGATTGTTGAAATAATCACCGCGCAGCCGCACCCGACATTTTCATAAATTGAGTGCAATTATGAGTGACATTTCAACGACTGTGAGTGACACTCGCGTGCAAAATCAAGCACTGAAGAGGAGCTTACTTAGACTGAATAAATGCTAAAAATAACTGTATACAATCCCGCTGTGGAGCGCATTTCCATGCAATAATCGTGCTCTGTGCGTTAGCTTGTACTGTGAAAGGCCCCATCTCGTCAGCTGCCTAATAAATGAATAAATCAACAACAGTCAACTGACTCGAGCCACCGCAGACTGGCATTGAGTACCCTCAGGAGAGGGAGGCTGAGGCACGCTACACATATTTGTTCTAAACAAATTAAATACAAAGAGAGGTGTGCTGTCATTGCGCCTTATAATTTAGAGTAATAAAAGCATACTCTGTGCAGACATGTGACGTGGCTTTGCAGACATAAGTGAATACCCTGGTTGTATTTGTTAGTCACCGCTCCCCCCGACCAGCGCTCCTAGTCCTTAATAATCAATCATTCGTGCGCCTAAATAATAGACACTGCTGGCAGGCAGAAGCTCCAAATTATGTCAAGCAGAACATTTGGAACTTTAAATCAGGGCGCTACTTCAACAAATTATTTAATGTGCTCAGGACTTGCTTTGGGCACACACTTACCTACTTTATTCAGCGACGGTGAAGAGAACAGCTGCATTCCCATGTCGGAGGCCCGTGGCCTCGGCTTGTCTGGAGACCGGCTGCCCGAGCTCGCTCGGGCCGGCTCAGTGTCAGCTGAGCTGCAGTCAGGGGTCCAGGCCGGGTTGCTAAGGGGCGCAGAGGGCACGTGAGTCAGCCGCCACCCAGACAACTGTGTCCCCGTGAGGTTCTCAGGGGTCGGACTCACGCATGTCTGTAAAACCGCAGGACGCATTTTACAGGGAGCGGGCTCAAAGTGCAGAATTCAACTGCTGCCCGCTGACTGCCCATTGCCAGCACTGACTGTGACGTGTTTGCAAGTGCGGAAGCCGCTCGCGCGGCTGCACAGTGATTATTTCAACAATCTAGCAGTAAATGTTGCACAATTTGTAGCGAGTTTACCCAGGCCAGCCTCTGACTGCTGAGCTGCGCGCACCGCGCCCTGCCAGCTGCTGTGCCACTCCATTAGCAATTTCACAGGCAAGCGCTCCACTGCAGTGCTTGACAGCTGAGGGCCACAGGCCCTAATATGCGTGACTTCGCATTTCAGTGAGGTGATGCGGACCACCACACTGAAATGCGTTAGTCTAACGCCTGATGCATGGTACTTGGCAGGGCTGCACAGCGCATACTGGCTCCTTTAGCGTTACTCACAAAAACAAAAAAAGGAACGTTAATCTTCCTGCACAGCTTGAGTTTGAGCCCGGGAAGGACGTAGCTGAATCTTAGGAGTGGGAGGAGGAGGAAGAGCTTGGGAGGGCTGGTGTTGAAAAAAACTCGGACCCCGGATGGGAGAAAAGTTACAGAATTGAGCTGTTGCTGGTTTAGGGACTGATAGGAGGAAGAATTTATCGTAGTGCTCGGTGGGGGTTGTGAGTGTGGTAATTGTTTTTTTCTGTGCGAATTGCCTATGAAAAGTGGTTAAATAAAGTGCAAAAGCAATTTCTCTATCAAGAGGCCGCGGTTTTCCTGGACCTTAAGATTAATTACTAACTACCACATTCCGGGTTAAAAATGATGTCACTTTCAACCATTTCTTGCCTGACTTGCACATTGATATGTGGGACCCATGTGCGCGAGTTATAAAAGTTAAAATTGACTTCAAAGGCTCTTTTTCTTGCATTTCTGTATGACTGCGCACATTTATTATTTTCCAAAAATACGAATGTTGCCAGTTGGCCTCTGCAGATGACAAACCACATGCACCATGTCACATGCTTTAATGCATCACAAATAACCGCCTTTAACTTTACATGTGTGTTTGAATGTCAAGTCAGAAGGAGGCAGGCGCTTGCTGCAGTCTTGAGTTGGTAGTAAGTACATACATGCCAACAGACCCGGTTCTGGCGGGGCTCCCGGTTTTTTAAGCAGAAAATTACTTTATTTCAGCTGTTTCCCACCTGAAATTGCATCTGCTTCAATATAGGTCAGCGGGGAACTATAGTACCCTGATTTATTTTTCGAAATCTCTTTTTTTCCACTATCAAATTATTGACATGTATGGTAGCATGAGGCAGAAAGTGTTGGTTGTTAATATAAATACATGCAAAAATAGAAATTATTTTATCGCTCTAACAATGCTGAAACGTAAAATATGCAGAACCGCGTGCACTCGTCCTGTAGAGGAAGCAGATTTCTTGGCCCACAGGTTTATAAGGTACTTTCATAGTGTAGTATGTTTTAATTAATTGTGTACTAGGTAATGGCGGTAATTATCCATAATACAAGATGGCACGAAAATTTACTGTTTTACACAATGTTCCAGAATTGTGTATGAGTGTTGTTATGCTTTCACTTCTTCTCGACTACCTCCCCCACACCCCATGCAACGCTTTAAATGAGGTGGGCTGTACAACCTTTGGCGGAATTAACCTTCAGAGAGCCGCGCCCGGAAAGCATAACACGTCACTCAAAGTCCCTCTCAGAATGCGGAATTAACATAGACGACTTGAACGCACTAAATATTCTGCAACAGCGCCATCTACTGGCAAAGTCTCACCAGCCGCAAGTTACCTATAAGGCCATCATTAGGAGCTGTGTTCATTTCACCAAAGTAATAGCGTAAATCCAGTGCTTTAAATGGGCCGGTACTCACCGGTACTGAGTACCGGCACTTCTTATTTTTATCCCTTCAAGTACCGGCACTTCTCCCCCCACCCAGGAGAGTACCGGTACTATTGTCTGACATATTGTTCATTGCTAATTCTGCGGAGGCAGGGTGGCGCCTGCCTCTATGATACTCTGACAGCCAAAGTGCCCCTGTCTCCGCAGAATTAGAATCCCTGTGCTGAGCCCTGTTCAACAGCATCTCAGTTGGCATTATGTCTTTGATGTGTAGGTGTCGAGAATTTCACCTTCACGCTGAGCTTGACAGAGCAGTGTCCATATCGTTCAGACACTGCTCTGTCAATCACATTTACACTATGGTGTGCATTGTGCACACCCTGGAATCCAGGCGACCCACTGAGAGTGGCAATTAAGGAAGCCACGGGAGGTAAGGAGGTAAAAATGTCCTTTATCCTGCGTGAGCCTTTTGTGTGAGTGTTTGACTGCCTGTGAGTGTTTGACTGCTTGTGAGTGTTTGACTGCTTGTGAGTGTTTAACGGCTTGTGAGTGTTTAACGGCTTGTGTGTGTCTTTATGTGTAAGGGAAAGAGGAAGATATAGAATCTGGATAGTCTAAGAAGGTGTTTTAAAGAAAGTGTGCCGACTGCTTTGTATGTGCATGTTTGCTCGGGCCTGTGTGAGTGTGTTCGCACACGAGAATTTGAGTACTAAGCCCAATGCAAATAAATAATAATAATCAGAGCCACTGTAATCATGAGTCAGGGTTGATTAAATTATGCAGCAAGAAAAGGCAACTTATGCTGCGTATTGCAGAAAAGTTCCTGACTGTGTTACTTCATTATTTTGCAATTTGTATACTTGTTAACACTGTCTGGGCATAGGTTGCACTTCAGTTTAAACATAGCAATAAGCAAAAGGAAGGTGAGAAGTCAACCTTTGGAAAGGGCCTTGCACTGCGCAGCAGCGCGTGTTGGTACGATTTTACTAACTCTTGACCTGTTTGAGGTAGAAACACATTTTTTTGTTAAAAGCTGAAGATTATGCATCAGATGATGTGGCAAATGCGGCAGATCCATAATTTTATGTGAAAAGGATTTGCATAATTCCACTTTCCTGACAATAACGGTGTGGCATCAAGAAGCTGCACTAGATAAACAAGTATTGGCAAAGCCATTACGTGTGGCCTTGGTAAAGCTGGTGCAATTGTTAATTCAAAAAGATTATTGCACTAATATGCCACAAAAAAAGAAAACATGCCTCCTATATGTGGTGAGCTTAAGTATCCAAAAATTTATTTAAATAAAAAACGATTTACCATTGCATATAATTTAACAGTATCAGTGCGCCCTATCAGCCATGTGACTTAGAATTGTTTTTTGGTTGGGGGGGAGTTTTATACAGCACAAACTAGACTCCAAGGTATTAGAGCACTTTACATGAGCACCAGTTGCGTTACAGATGGACACATTAATTTTTTTGCGAGGCACAGGAAATTCATTGATTTGCCCAGAATCGCAGGATGTTGAGCATCCCTGTTGAGACTCGAACCCGGTTCTCCAGCTTAAAGGTCAACTGCTCTAGTTGTTCGGCAACATCCTCTCCTCAACTGGTTTAGAACCCCTTTTAGTTTTAATACACATCACATGGAAGTATGATTCTTATTGGTGCAAGGAAAAGCTACATTGGCCCTTAATTACTGTAACCTGGAGACCTATTTTAAACAAACACAATGACTAAAAAATGGATAAAAACTGGAAAGAAAAAGTAATTGCCAAAGTAAAGTACTGGCCCACCGGCCTGGCAGTGAAGTGCACTTTTTAAGGCAAATTTGCCCATGTGATTAGGAAAAATGTCGTCAATCACAGTGCAAGGTGGTTAGTTGCCTTCATGGGCTGCCGCTTTACCCCATGCAATTTGTTGTGGTGAGTGGAAGCAGAATGTGAATGATAGCTGAACAGACCCAGGGATGAAGACGGTTGAGTAAAATTCCCTCTATATGTGTATTTTTATTTATGGAAATTAATTTCATAAGGCTGATGAGACAGCTAAAGCTGTCTCTGACCAAACCTTAAAATGAAAAGGGGTTTAGCTGGGCTTCATTTTCCTGCAGGATCTGAAGAAGGACAGATCTGTGATGTTCTTTTGCTGCATTTATTGTTTTCTATTGTCCCGTGTTAAGATGAGAGAGGACTAGGGGCGTGTGAGTGTGTGCGCGTGTGTGCGGGATGGTGTGGAGGGGACGGCAAATAATAGAATCTGGCATGGCTGCATAAAATGCATTGAAAGGGTTCAGTAGGTTGTAAGACAAGGATACTCTGCTCTATATTATCATTGTACCAATCTTTAAGATGGGTAATGGATGAATTGGGTATAATTCCAAGACATGTCCAGCAAGCAGAGAGACTTGCAGAATCCGTCCGTTGTACTTAGTGAGTTATTTTAGGCTGTCCTTTCACTGTAGGCAACACACTCCTGCTAAATCACGAATCTGAAAAGGAAATGTGGGTTGTGAGCTGAGATTCCTTCTGTGCCAGAAGACACCACAAGTCAGTCAGTCTTGATTATTTGAGGCCTCAAACATATTTCCATGTGTTGCGTAGGATAGGTTGAACCAGGACCCTAGAAGTTCCTAGATGGTCGGTGGCTTCAAGCAGAGGGCGACAGATGCTAAGTATTCTAAAGTATGGTGGCAGTAATGCATGAATAGTAATACTGTTCAAAGAATGTAATGTCATCTTTAGGGATAACTGAGCTAAAATAATGAGATGTGCATAGTGTTACAAAGAATCTACCCTAGAAAATTTATCTACTCACCTTCTGACACCAACTAACTACGATGTAAGAAGACCAGGTGTGAGAGAGACACGAGTACACATCTGCCGTCATGCTTGGCAGTGCCACGCCTGGGCTGGTGGATTCATGACTCATAAAGAGGGATAGTTGAGATGTTTGACATCCCCCTTCCAGACGCTAAAAATGTTTGTCATTGATTTGTTTCCATAGTGCTTAAAAACCATGAACTAACACAGGTCCCACCCATCACTGCCTCTACTCTGCTCCGCACACCCGCTGCAGACCCAGTATGACAGTGCCCAAATTCAACATACTAAACTACCAACACCCAGTACCCCACAGTGCTGACATCTCATTACATATAAGAGGAAATGTGGATGAGCCCTTTAAATGAGGATCTCTTGAAAACTATGGTGCTAAAGGAGGGACGATGCCCAGGACTGTACAAATACGGTTTGGTGTTACCTGGTTTAAAAGTGAAAATGGTAAAGCATTAGTCTAGGAGTGTGCATGTTGAAGCTGCTGTGCCAGGGTTTTCCCCTGCAATCTCCTTTCATGTAGTAAAGATAGGTGGAAGGACCATGGCCACTTACATTACAGACCCCCAATGTATACATGTCAACATATTGGGAATACCTAAGAGTTATTAGATACATTTCAATTCTTTTCCTGTTAGCTTTCTTGAGAATGAAGGAAAAAGGATGAGAAAGTTAAAATATAATTTAAAGCTAAAAGTCTCCCCTCTGTTTCACAGGTTTTTGAATGCATGCCATTATGAACTAAGTGCTATTCTTCGTGAGCTCATCCTGATCTTTTCATGGTTTGTGTTCTCTGTGAGAAACAAGGTACAGAGCAAAGACCTGAAATTCCAGAGGCAAGGTCTGATAGGGCTGAACCAGGCCCCACATCACTGGCACAAGATAGTATATTGGTGGCCCAACATCACTCAGTGCTGGCCTAAATCACAGCAACGGCTCATGATCAGACAAGGAAGGTTTAAAAATCACACAGTGTTGAGCAGTGTGAAAACATTTCTGGCCAAAGACCACACAGAATATGTCAAGATCACTTTAAGTGCAATGGGCTGCATATATATTTTAGTGGGTCATAACAGCAAAATGGCTATTAATTAGTAAGCATGTGTTATGTCACATGTGCAGAGGGAATCTGCATATATGGGGAATTTGAGATTACTAACAAGGATGATGCGAGTACAAAATGAATACACATCAGATGGAAGAAGTGCCATTGTATCATATCCCGCCCCTAGCCCCCCCCCTAGCCCCGCCCACTAGCCACACCCCTAACTCAATTTGATGAGTACCTGCACTTATTTTTTTCCATTTAAAACACTGCGTAAATCTTAATTATAACTGTTTCGGGGTGCCGAATTGGACTGATCATTCTGGCTGCAAGGGATGCGGCAAGGAGCATTGCACATTAAGGGTGTGAGACGGGCTGGAGTAAAAACATTAGGCGTGTGGCGGCCCGTGAAGTGGCCGTCATGGTAATAAGCAAGGAATATCCCCAGAAGTGTATAACGCACAGAGGAGCTTGAAGGGAGGGGCTGTAGAGAGAGATTATTAATGCCTAAGAAGAAGGAAGCAGTGTCCCGGCTGCCGTTCCATCATCCCCTCATGTGGGCAAGGGCCGAGACATCGATGCCTTATAGCCTTGCAGCGTCGGGCCTGGGTAGAGAGCGGTGGAGCAAGGCGTCGGGTGAGGGCAGGCACATCTAAAATGTCTCCAGCAGCCACCAGAGGGATCAGGTTTCACGATACCGCTGGAGCTTTCGGAATGCGGGTTTGATGTTCAAGCCGATATGAATGGCAACGTGTTGTTTACTTATTGCGCTAATTTGTTATCAACCCCAAAACATACAAGCATTTGAGGCGGCTGTCCGGGAGTAGCGCGAGGAGTGGCAAATCGTCGGTCCCGGGTACAGAGCGGTGGAGCAAGGCGTCGGGTGGGGGCAGGAAGCTGGCAGATGTGCCAGCGGCGGCAGTGTGCAAACTTCAGGAGCAGCAAAGAAAACAAGTAGTCCCTAAATGAATAGATAACAGCCAGCAGCGGAACTAAACTGTAGTTGGTCGGTGCTGCTTCCTGAAAAACGGAGGCAAAACGGAAGTGACGTATCGGATCAAAAGCCAACCATAAGCCAGATAAGAAGACCTATGCCAGAATCAACCAATGGCAAGCGACAGGAGAAATTACCCTCCATATTTGTGTTTACTATAGGTCTTGCGACAGCGCATGCGCTGTCTAGGTGAGACCTAAAAATAGTTTGCCAAACTAAACAACGTAGACAGTAGGGGAGGAGTTAATGTAATAGGGCCGATAGCCAAGGGAGGGAATGAAACACCAAAAGGAGGGGCAAATACAGCTGATGCACCAATGAAAATCCAGGTATTCAGAAGGGCACAGAAAGGAATGAATCAAAAACGATTGGGTGTGCTCATACACACACAGTAGATACAGCATGTCTCGAAGAGACAGCGCATCGAGACCTAAAAATGAATGTGGTCCTAAAGTTAAAGGATGCAGGTCACCCTAGTTACTTCTTTCTTAACATCAACTAACATTTACATAAATGCTTGCCTGTTTATTTAACATCTTTTTGATGTTAGTGCTGAGTAGAGTGAAAAGCAACCCAGTGTGAAAATGTGCATTTTGCTGATTTACAATTATATTGGTAAACATCTTACAGTGAGAGCAGTGTGCGCACGTGCTCCTGGGAAATGCGTGAGCATTGCAAACATTGCTCTCGTTCGCGCACTTTCACAAAGCAGATATTTGCCTTAAAGCAGAAGTTGTTTTTCCATTTGTTCATATTCTATGCACAAAGGACACTTTAGGAGGCCTCTCCCCCTGGACTCCGCCTCTTGGAGCAGAGATTCAAACTTTAATTGCAATAGTTAATGGCCAGCCGCAATTAGTCTTAAAAGTACAGGACAGTAGGTTCCAATAGTAATAGTTTCACATTTCATATCTGTATTTCATAACCTTTGGAGTTGGCCCATGAACAAGACATCGTCAGGCAGAGAAGAGCGAGTCTTAAGGAGGTGAGTTTTTTTTTACAAAGTTCATTTTTTAGGATTTCTTGTACATGAGGGGTGTACAGCTCTAAACTATACATTTAAAAAAAACAATAGCGCTAAAATTCTTCCGTTCCAAGTCTATGGGACCAAACAACATGTAAATTTGTTGTAGCGAACAACGCAACGCAAAACACTGCAAAGTAAACGCCGTCAAGGTATTAGATTTTATTGGTGCATTTTATTGTGTGGCACAGTTAAAAAATCTATTACGCTCTGTCACTCTGCTCCATTCAAATTATGCCCCTTTTAACTGAAAGATACCGGCAATTGTGACTGCCTGTTTAGTTTTGAAAACTAGACACCCAGGGGAATCCAGGATTGGGTGACTTGTGTGGCTCTCACCAGGTTCTGTTACCCAGAATCCCTTGCAAACCTCAAATGTGTAAATAAAAAAATAAATTTTTCTCACATTTCTGTGATGGAAATACCTGGAATCTATGGAAAGCCACACACTCTCACCCACCCAGCATTCCCCCAAGCCTTCTGATAAAAATGGTACCTCACTTGTGTGGGTAGGCCTAGTGCCCGCGACAGGAAATGGCCCAAAACCCAATGTGGATGCAACACATTTTTACACAGAAAACTGACCCTTTTTTTGCAAAGTGCCTACCTGCGGATTTTGGGCCCTATCTCAGCCAGCACGTAAGTAAACCTAGCAAACCTGTACATTTTTAAAAACTAGACACCGAGGGGATTCCAGGATGGGGTGACTTGTTTGTCTCTCACCCGGTTCTGTTACCCAGAATCCCTTGCAAACCTCAAACTTAGTGAAAAAAACATATATTCCTCACATTTTTGTGATGGAAAGTTCTTGAATCCGTGGGGAGCCACAAACTTCTACCCACCCAGCATTCCCCCAAGCCTCTTGATAAAAATTGTACCTCACTTGTGTGGTTAGGCCTAGTTCCGCGACAGGAAACAGCCCAAATAGCAACATGGACAGATGACATTTTTCCACAGAAAACTGACCATTTTCCTGCAATGTGCTTAGCTGTGAATTTTGGGCCCTCGCTCAGCCAGCACAAAGGGAACCCTAGCAAACCTGTACATTTTTAAAACTAGACACTCAGGTGAATACAGAATGGGGTGACTTGTGTGGCTCTCACCAGGTTCTGTTACCTAAAATCCCTTGCAAACCTCAAACGTTGTCAGAAAAAACTAATTTTGCTCATATTTCTGTGATTGAAAGTTCCGGAATCTGAGGGCAGCGACAAAATGCCAACAACCCAGAATTTCTCCAAGCCTCCCGATAAAAATGACACCTTATTTGTATGGGTTGGCCAAGTGCCCATGACAGGAAATGGCCCAAAACATACTCTGACGACTTCAAAATTATCGATCACAAAAAGACATGGTTTTGCGAGGAAGTCACCTGCGCTTTTGGTCCCGGGCTTGGCGGCCATCTAGGGAAACCTACCAAACCCAGACATTTCTGAAAACTAGACACCCGGGGGAGTCAGGGAGGTGTGGTTTGCGTGGATCCCCCAACATTTTCTTACCCAGAATCCCCAGCAAACCTCAAATATTGCTGAAAACATTACATTTTCCTCACATTTCCGTGTGGGAAAGCTGTGGGATCACTGGGCCGACACAAACTTCCTACCACTCAGTGTTCCCCCAGGTCTTCGGATAAAATGCTACCTCACTTGTATGGGTGGACCAAGTGCCCGCAACAGGGAGGTGCCCACAATGTATTGTGGAGACATCAAAATTATCTATCACAAAACGATCTGGTTTTGCAAGGGGGGAACTTGTCATTATAATGCCCCACCCTCCCAAATATTGGCACAGTCTTTCTGCCCCCTGGGGTGCAGATGGGGGCAATAGCCCCCAATCTGCCCCCCAAAGGGGCAAAAAGTACACTAGACACCAGGGATTTTTGTGTGTGTGATAATTTAGGGGTGGGGGCTGCCCCAAATGGGCATTATAATGTCCCCACACCTCTGAAATATTGGCACAGTCTTTCTGCCCCCAGGGTGCAGATGGGGGCAATATCCCCCAATCTGCCCTGCTGGGGGGCAGAAAGCTCACTAGACACCAGGGATTTTTTGGTCACAAACTTAGGGGTGGGGGCTGCCCTAAATTGGCATTATAATGCCCCCACCCATCCCAAATATTGGCACAGTCTTTCTGCCCCGTGTCACAGATGCAACCAATAGCCCCTGATCAGCCCCCCCGTGGGGGGCAGAAAGCATGCTAGACACCAGGGATTTTTTGGTGCATAAACTCAGGAATGGGAGCTGCCCTAGATGGTCATTATAATGCACCCACCCCTCCCAAATATAGGCACAGTCTTTCTGCCCCCCCGGGGTAGAAATCACACTAGAAACCAGGGATTCTTTTTTGTGCACAAACTTAGGGGTGGGGGCTGCCATAAATAGGCATTATAATGCCCTCATCCCTCTGAAATATTGGCACAGTCTTTCTGACACCCCAGGGCACAGATGGGTCAATAGCCCCTAATATGCCCTCCAGGGGGGGCAGAAAGCACACCAGGGATTTATTTTGAGCGCAAACTTAGGGGTGGGGGAAGCCCGAAATGGGCATGATAATGCCCCCACCCCTCTAAAATATTGGCACAGTCTTTCTGCTGTCTGGGGCGCAGATGTGGGCAATAGCCCCGGGAGGAGCAGAAAGCACATTAGACACCAGGGATTTTTTTTTGTGTGTGCGCAAACTTAGGGTTGGGGGCTGCCCTAAATTAGCATTATAATGCCCTCACCTCTCTGAAATATTGGCACTGTCTTTCTGCCCCCCTCCAGGGTGCAGATGGGGGCAATAGACGCCAATCTATCCCCCTGGGGACAGAAAGCCCACTAGGCACCAGGGCTTGTTTCTTTTTTTAGTAATAGAGGAGCAGGGCTGCCCACATTGGGCATGCCAATGCCCCCACCGCCCAACACAAAAGGCACAGTCTTTCTGCCCCCCCCCGGAGGTAGATGGGGGTCATTACCCCCGATCTGCCCCCCCTGGGGGGGCAGAAAGCCCACTTGACACCAGTGATTTTTTTTTCTTTATGAAAGAGGGGTGGGGGCTGCCCAGAATAGGCAATGCCAATGCCCCCCTCGCCCAAAAAATAGCCTCAGTCTTTCTTCCCCCCTGGGGGGCAGATGGGGGCAATAGACCCCAATCTGACTCTGGGGGGGCCACTAGGCACCATAGATATGTTTATGGGCACGTCAGGGAGCGGCCCCTTAGGCAAGGGTTGCTCCCCTTTTTTATGTGAACACATGTTGGCTGCTTCTGCTTTCCCTTGGGGGAAGAACAGCGTTATTGTTAGGCTCATCTGCCCCCAAGGGGAGAGAAAACCACTAGACACTAGCGCAAGTGTCTGTGTGTGTGAACTGGAGTTCGGCTGATGGTCTGTGTGTACTGGCGTTTGGTTGGCTGTGTGTGAACCTGCATTTTCCTGGCAGTGTGTGTGGACTTGCGCTTAGCTGGCAGTGTGCGTGGACTAGCGCTTGGCTGGCAGTGTGTGTGGATTGTCCCTTGGCTAGCACTCTGCGAGGATGGCATATGTTCTGGCAGTGTGTGTGGACTGTCGCTTGGCTTGCGGTGTGTGTGGGCTGTCACTTGGCTTGCGGTGTGTGTGGACTGTTGCTTGGCTGGTGGTGTGCGTGGTCTGTCGCTTGGCTCGGTGGTGTACATGGATGGCGCTTGGCTGGTGGTGTGCATGGATGGCACTTGGCTGCTGGTGTGGCTTGCGTGAATTCTTTCAGCGTTTTATTACCCAGAATACCCTGCAAGCTTTAAATTAATCTAAAATGTCACACTTTCCTCATATTTCTGTGTGGAAAAGTTGTAGGATCACCGCGCCGGCACAAATTTCCCACCACCCAGTGTTCCCCTCGATCTCCTGATTAAAATGATACCTCACTTTTGTGGGTGCCTAAAACAGAGGGGGAACCAAAGTGGATGCAAAAGGGCAGGTGTTTTTTTCATAAGAGTTTAGGCTGACTCTGCTTTGAGCACCCACACAAGTGAGGTATCATTTTAATAGGGAGACTGAGGGGAGGTGGGTGGTGGGAATTTTGCGCGGTGAGGCTACTTCTCCCTCTGTCCCCCGGGGGGGCAGAAAGACCGATCTTTGGCAAATTTTAATGGGGGGGAGCAAATGCCCTTGCCCAGGGGGCCTCTCCCCCCTCCCGAGCATCTAGTGGGTGGATCCCTGCTTGGGGATCACTCTCCTGTGGCGATCTCCAAGCAGGGATACACTAAGGAAGGGCACCATTGTAAAGGGGAGATTCTATAATGGCACCTCTCCCGTTTGCCTACATGCTCGGGGCTGAGATAGCCCCCTGAGGACGTAGACAATGAAACTGAAATGAGCCAATCAGCTTATTTCATCTTCAATTTCAGTTTAATGACGTTGGCGTGCCATGCGCGGCGATCGTTACTACACTGAACCACAAAAAATGCCTCAGGCAGCTGGGGAAGCTTTTCCCCAGCTCCCGAGTGTCAAAGAAAAAAATATCCCTCTGCTGTTCACAGCAGAGGGATTTCTTACTGCTGTGCCGAGGACGTAATGGTTACGTCCTCAGCACAGCAGCAACGCACCCGAGGACGTAACCATTACGTCCTCGGTATAGAAGGGGCTAACAACCACTATCCTGTGGAGCATTCAATATGGCATATATATGCGGAAACCTAATCAGATAGTAAAACTAGTGGTTACAGATAATTCCTACCCACTGCTCCCCGTACCGCATCCTAATAGACATAGCTCCTGTAATAAAGCTTAAAAACGCTGAGTAAATATCCGAAGAGTGCAAAGAGAGCAAATAATTAAAACCATCTATACAAACACATGGACGGAGTGGTCTCAACAAGGGGAACAAAGATGTAGCCTCTTACATTCTTATACAAAGGGAAAAACATAAAGTGCAAAGTGCTCTGTTTTGACATAATATTATATGGACACATGGCAAGGTTATCCGACCAGCTCCATTGCTGTGGAAAAGCTACCAGAAAGTGCACCAAAGAGAGACAAAATCTAGTCAAATAAAATCTATGTTGCTGATTCCTAGTAAAAGCCAAGCAAAATTGAGTTTGGTTTGCTAGTAAACCCAGATTCAAGTGAGCCACGGAACACTGCCAACTCTAAACTTGTGTATGAAATGCACTAGCCCTTACAGCAGAAGCAGTTTTAATCATTGGTGTTACTTGTTGGGGCATTGCAGCTGGATTATTGAAAGGATAAATAAATCCTAAATCTTGAAAGGTTAGTTTCAAATACCTGAGCCACGGATTACTATCAGAATTAGACATGGACAGATAGTTTGGATATTTGCTCTTGTGAACTCTAATTCGGGAGTAGTCCAAACCTTCGCCATAACAGCAAGGGTGCAAGCGTAAATCTGTCCTCCATTATTTCCAAACCCAGTTCTGAATGCCAAAAAACAGTTGATGTACCTTTCGGGACATTTAAAATTCTTCTGCTAAAATTATTTTCCACGAACTGGAGCTTTGAGCAGTTGCTATAGCCCCAAACATCCCGTTCCAAAGGAAGCAGTCAATAAACATGGACTCTATCATCACATCAGTAGAAAGCCGGTTTGGTAATGAAAACAAGAAATATTTGAGTCTGTTCTCACTTTGTCCAAAGCACATGGCAAACTTGACACTTGAGCAATACAAATGCCACATTGCAAACTTCTGAGAAATTTACGACTTTGAAAACCTGGAATCCGAATCAGTCACATCGTTTGAGATCGACAATGTTTGACAATGGATTTCTGGATTTGCTAAACAACGCAGATTTATTTCCATAAGTCCAACAAGCAATTTTCATTCCTCTCACATTACCAGTGACCACTGTACAGTGGAAAGGTCTTTCAGCACAATGAGAAGGGTGAAAACCCTGTTGAGGTTGACAATGGCAGATTATCACTTATCAGGTGTGTGCATGATGAGAATACATTGAGCAAACATTTATGAAAACAAACAGCGGGAAAAAAAAGTCATTGATAAATTAGCACAAGATTACAGATGTTTACAGTTCCTTTTTTGAGACCACTAACCAGTGAACAAAAACTGTATAAAACTACTCACTGAAAAATGTGATTGTCAAATTTGAGCAAGAGTATAGATGTTTGCAGTTCCTAACCTGCAACAGTTATCCAGTTTAAGTTTATATGTTTTATTTTCCAAATTGGATGAGAACAGTTGTTATTTTATTTAAGTTAATATTTTTAATTGTATTTATTTTAATATATTTAAGTTAATACATTTTCAAAATAAATGCATTCGTCATATATTTTAATTGTCATTTGTTTGTGCATTTTAAACCAACTGCAGATTCTGCATGTTTTTGTTTTTTAAAAATCAGTTATAATGTATTGATTATGTGTGTATGAATAATGCAGTACATTCAATAGTGGTGAAATAAAAACAGATTAGAAAGTGCTAATCAGACAATGGCAACTTGATCCTTCTATTAAGCTTTTGCATCAGGTTACTCAACCCTTTGCATGCCTATGCTTTTTCACCTTTGGCCAGGAGCCGCTCCTGCCTGCAGTTCTTCTTTTTAGGTCGAGCCCTGAGCCAGCGTGCAAGCGCTGCTCTGGGGTTGATCTGTGGTAGTAGAGTACGGGGGAGAAGCCACGCCCACTGCCACACCCACTTTTTCATTGGAGTTTGTGTTTGTCCTTTCTAAATGCTGCCTTCTGATTGGTTTATAGGCTGTTAGTCCCTCCTTATGACGTCCATGTCCTCATTTGTATCCTTCCATGGCTAATGGCCCCTTTACTTCATGTTGCATGAGCACTATTTCTTCCCGTGCCCACGCCCTCCCGCTATCCATGCCTTCTCTCCCGCCCCCCAATCCCGTTGTTGGTGCCTTCCCGCCCGCACTCCAGTTTGCAATGCAATAGGTCTCGCGTAAATGCGAGTCCTATTGCATTGTAAATGCTTGTTTTATTTTACCCTGAGAGTGAGGGTAAAAATGGACAGCCCGATAGGGACCCATCTCAGCAGCTGCTTTTTTTAAACTTTTCACCGCTTAGAAAGAACACGCTTACCCAGAATAGGAGGCTGAGCAGAGTCAGTACTGTTTTGGAGGTGATCACCTCACAGTCCATATTTGAACTTCAGTTCTTTGTCTTTGAGTCCTGCGTTGTTTGCTGCCTGTATATCTCTGAAACACCTTCTCTTCTCTACGTAGTTCTTATCGCTCGCTTACTCGGAGAGTTAGCTACCAGGCACATGACTCGCATTGTCATGGATATGCTACCGGAGTCGCCATCTTTAAACAGAGTCCTTACCACGCCACTGCTTAAGCAGCTTGCGTGAATATTAGGAATGTCATTTTTTTTTTTTTTAAACAGTGTTAAATAGCGCCACCTTGACCCGAAGGTATTGGAGCGCATTCAGGGCTATAGGTGGGCTGGGTCTTGCCGGTGTTCAATGTTGAGCCACGGGTTGAAAGGGGGGCTTCCCAGAATCCCCTTTTGAAGACTAGAATAAGAAGGCAGTACCTTGCATGGAAAAAAAAAAAAATTGGCAGAGTATGCCGGTTAACGGACTATTAATGCTCTACGGCAAGGACTCAAAACTATTCAGTGTTGATGGTTCGGTCACCAACGTTCATTTGCGCCAGCTGCCGGTTTGTGGGCACAACAATGTTGTTCAAATAACATGCTGACAGAGAGTCTGACAGTACAAGTTACCAGAATCTGATAAATTAGTCTAGCTGAAATATAACCGACGTAGAGTTGGCGGCGGTGGGAATAAGGGATTATCACCTTACACAATAATGCTGTTAGTTTACTGAGGAAATGAACAGTGTGGTAACTTTAATCATACTCACAGCATTCAAATATGTGCAGATGTGACGTCTGTCAGAAATATTCTAGAGTTAGATAAGCGGAGACGGGGTAAGGAGTGTTTCCAGCGTTTTCTTTAAATGAGACAAAGGTGCGCATTGTCCTTTCTTTTCTACTTTGGTGTCGGGTGTCTTCCTTTCAACAGTGTTCCATGGTTGGAGTGCTGCACGCTGCTGGGGGGCGCCTAGGGCAAAGTCAGGCTCGTTTCAGCACTGCCTTTTAATTGCGTGCAACCAATGAAGAAATCGTTCACAAATGACTGAGCGGGTGTATGGAACATGATTGGCTTTGTCATGGTAAGTCAACACTTAGCATGTTTATGCATATGGACATCGGGCTGGGGGAGAGATGGCTGTCCTGCTGGTGGACTCTCCTGTCCTGCAATGTCTGGTTTGCAACTATAGGGGGCTGCGCCGGTGTTCAAGTACCTCGGCAGGGCCGGTGCGCTGGTTGGTGCTCTGGATTCATGAGTCGTGGGTATGGAGGTCAAGTGTACGTTTAAGTGTTATGTCATGCCTAATTTTCTTACTGCCTTTTGACATGTTGATGCTGCTAAAAAGTGATGTGGTGAATAATTTTTATATATCCAAGTAGGATACTCTTACAATGGTTGGTGGTGAATTACCTTAGTGATGTTAAGAAGTGGGTAAAGTTGCGTATCAATGCCTGCTTATATTGGTGCAGGGACTCCCCTGTGTGAAGCACTGGGAAAATGTTGCACAATGGTGCTCATTTGGGCACCGAAAAATGTCGCACAATGGTGCTTTTTGGGCACCGGGTCAGAGGAACAAGGAAACCGTTAGAATAAAAAGCAGTTTCCTTGGGGAGCACAGTCAGCACCAGGGGGGGGAGGGCGAGTGCGCCAGGGAGCGTCTCACCCTGTGGCGGGGGCACTTACAGTTAACAACAAAGGGGGATGCACAACAATAGAGGTTCAGCGACTCGATGGACCCCCGGAGGGGGTAGGATCAACGTGTGCAGAGGGTAGGCGGGGAGGAGGGTCTGACCTGCTGTAGGTCCTGGACTCTACTGCCTTAACCCGCAACGTATGGACTGAGGAGAATATTGGGGAGGCTGCCTATGTTCAGGTACCCCGGTGGGCTGGTGCGGTATGCGGTGCCCTGGATTTCAAGTAGTGCAACTGTTTGCTGTAGCGCGTTGGGGCCTGCTGGTACAATGTGCGCAGCAGAGTGGGTGCTTGGTGGGCCGAGACGGCCAAGTTCAAGTGTACGGCCAAGTTGAAGGTCAAGTGTACGGCCAAGTTCAAGTGTACGGCCAAGTTGGAAGTCAAGTGTACGTTCAAGTGTAATGTCATGCCTAATTTCCTTTCTGCCTTTTGACATGTTGATGCCGCTAAAGTGTGATGCAGTGAATAATTTTATATATCCAAGTAGGATACTTTTACTCTGGTAATGGTTGGTGGTGAATTACCTGGTTCGATGTGAATAAAAAGGCTACGCCATGGACAACATATCCTGATTCTGAGAGTTCTTGGGCTCAGCGGGGCGGTAAAGTGACGGAAGTTGGGGAGGAGTGAATGTCACGTTGTGCGCATACTATTAAGACTCCCTCTTCTCTGCCTGACGGTGTCTTGTTCATAGGCCAACTCCAAAGGTTATGAAATACATATATGAAATGTGATACTATTACTATTGGAACCTACTGTACTGTCCTTTTAAGACTAATTGCGGCTGGCCATTAACTATTGCAATTAAAGTTTGGAATCTCTGCTCCAAGAGGCAGAGTCCAGGGGGAGAGGCCTCCTAAAGTGTCCTTTGTGCATAGAATATGAACAAATGGAAAAGCACCTTCTGCTTTAACGCAACTATCTGTTTTGTGAAAGTGCACGAACGAGAGCAATGTTTGCAATGCTCATGCATTTCCCAGGAGCACCTGCGCACACTGCTCTTACTGTAAGATGTTTACCAATATAACTGTAAATCAGCAAAATGCACATTTTCACACTGGGTTGCTTTTCATCGACTCAGCACTAACATCAAAAAGATGTTAAATAAAGAGGCAAGCATTTATGTAAATGTTAGTTGAGGTTAAGAAAGAAGTAACTGGGGTGACCTGCATCGCTTAACTTTAGGACCACATTAATTTTTAAAGACCTTGCAGCAAAAGTGTAAAAAATGATAAAGTCTCTTCAACGTTTAAAAAGTGTGTTTTATTAACATGCAGAACCGTTTTACCTGAGTACATCAGATCAGTAAAGTCAGAAGTATTTTTTTTAAAATGTAAGTTTTAAAACAAGAATTTAGAAACATTCATTCTTACCCCCCTCCCTGGCAACAATGCCAATAGAGAACTAAGGAGCAAGTCAGCTGTTAATATACATGAACAACATTACAGCTTATTAAATCAAACACTGGAGAAGATTTGTACAGCACACATAGCTGCCCACACATTTTTTTTCCTGAGGGGGGGGGAAGGATTTTGACGTCATCCATTCTTCACAATGATGTGTGCCAGGCTGGGCACAAGAAACACTGGGGCGCAGGAGAAGCCATAGGGTGCAGGAAGCAGGCCGCATATGTTCACTTACACCATAGGTTTGTTGTGCCACAGCCATCTCTTTCTTTTGTGGCCATTGATAGATATCACACTTTCTAGCAGTTGGCAAACAAACAAGCATTTGCAATGCAATAGGTCTCGCATTTATGCAAGTTTAAGCTATTGGCATTGTAAATGACAATGCCTTTTATTTATGTTTTAAAAACGAAAATAAAAATAAAAGGCATTGTTATTTGCAATGTCAATAGCTGAAACTCGCCTAAATGCGAGACCTATTGCATTGCAAATGCTTGTTAGATTAGTGATAAGAAACGCTCCCCATCGGCCCGTGCAGCAAATTAATTAAATAAACAAGCGCGGCCGCTAAAGTGAAAGCGGACCACACTGCAAATAAATTAAAAAAATAGTGCTTACCGACTTATGAAGGAGACCGTGTAACGCCACAAGTAAAAGATCCAGTCCTCATGGGAGGTAACAAATGGCGACAGGGCGGTAACAAGGAGGGACTAACAAGCCTCATTATCAATCGGAAACCAGCATTTACCAAGGTCAATGACACCAGCCAATCAAAAATATGGGCGGAGAGAAGGCGAGGCTTCCACAGCATACTCGATTACTGCATGCCTCGCACAGCGAGCAGTGCATGCGGGCTGCCACTAGGCTTGACTTAAAAAGGACATTTTTGACCTGTCGAATGGGTGAACTTCCAGCGTTGCCGCACAGCAAGCCCTGGTTGAGGAGACCCAAGGAAACGACCTGCAGGCTATGCGGCTAGGCTACAGAAAACTTGGTCCACACCATCTGCCTTTGTGACAACACCCTGGGCATTCGGCGGGGCCACCTGCCTTATCCTCCGGTTGATGGACAAAAACCTTTTAGACACTGGATTGTTCTTCGCAATGTTTTTATTCACTCTTTGCCATCTACTCCAAGAGACTTACACACAAAAAATTGTAAAATGATATATCACTTTCTGAATGTTTTAATCCTCCTCTTGGCTATTTATTCCATGAAATTGCACATGATTTTCTTTTTTTTTTTAAATTGCTATCATTATACGATTGTTTTTTAGGATTGCTTTTATTGTAAATATTTTAAATAATCGAACAATAAACTTACTTTACTTACAATAAAATAACCACGACTTTTCTACAGAGTACAGGGTCAAAAGACTCAAACAAAAGAAAATGTGCACAGTACTAGAAAACTGAGCTTTAAATATGCGTCAAAAATTTCAATATCCAAAATGTCAACAAGGTAATACTGTTAGGTAGACCTATTTCCACCTATAAGTAGCTTGATTACATAAAAACCTAGGACCAGTTTTGCAATAGTTAGGGCTCATCAGCCAGGTATAGCTGGGTTCAAGTGTATACTAAAGTGAGTCGCCCTAAGTGGGACAGGCATGCCCAGACGTGGGGCTCATGCACACTGTAACTAGGGCAAAACCAGTTCTGGGTTGCTTATATTCCAGTTCAGGGAGGACCATGCCTGGCAGTTTGGACTGGGCTATTCGATTGGAGCACGGTCAAGACTGGTTTGCATATGGCTAGGTCCAATCGGAGGTGGCATTCTGTGCTAAATAACTATGTGTGCGAGGTTCTTTTATTTCTAGTTGTGTCCAGTGGTGACGGTCTCCGTGTTAACATCACGCAAGAGGTAACCTCCCCCAGCGTCATTGTCCAGACAATGTCAACAGCCAGGCGCTTTCAGCAGTAACTGACAGGCAATTCTCCGATTTGTTTCTAAACAACTAGATTCAGATTGTGAATTCAAAACGGACACATGACTGTTGTAATCGTCTCTACAATGACCTGTCCTGCTTTTTACACGTAAACACTAGCAGATTTTCGATCCAAGTGTTGCTTTCTTAAAGATATAAATATGTATTTAATTTAGTTTATTCTTTATAAATGTTTTACAATGACCTGTCCTGCTTTTTACACGTTAACACTAGCAGATTTTTGATCCAAGTGTTGCTTTCTTAAAGATATAAATATATATTTAATTTAGTTTATTCTTTATAAATGTTTTGCAACGTACGCTTGTACTTCTGCCTAGTTACAATACCCAGAGTCCGACTGTTACTTTTTAAGAGTGCGAATGTTACTCTTTGGGCAGCTGTGGAGAAAGGCCTAGCACCACTGTGCCGCCTGAGCCCCACTCCGGGACTCTTAAAAACAAAAGTGCCCCCTTGGTGCAGCTTCCCGCAACGGCGGTGCAGCTGTGAAGCTAAATAAAACAGGCCAAATGAGCACGGACACCTCAGGGCCCCAGGGAGCATACATTCGGCTCCAGGCACTGACAATGTGCCTCGGGGGAGCCCTACTCACCGGGACTCTGTACACAAAGAATGCCCACTCGGTGCAGCTGCCCGCACGTTCGCAGTGCAGCTGAGACAAGGAGCACAAGCGCGGGCACAAGCACGATGCCCAATGGGAGCCCCACTCACAGGGACTCTCCTGGGACTGCTCTGGGCTCCTTCTGGCATGCAGGACTCCGGTCGTCCCTCAATGCGGGGTAGGCTCCCACCTACCACTTGGCTTCTGCTCACCGGGGAAGGCTTGGAAGCTCCGTTTCCGCTCGGGGCTCCCACCGGCACACGGGGGCCCCGCCTCCTTCCCCCAGCACGCCCGGTGTCCTCTTTCCTGCCGGCTGGCCATGCCCCCAACCAGGCACAGCCGCCTGGCTTCCAGATCAGGCCGCGGCAGTGATTTCTCCTTGCGGCGAAGTGCGGGGGGGGCTCCCGCCTGCCAGAGGCATAAAACAGCAGGGTGGGCTCCCGCTTAGGGAACCCAAGTGCGGGTTAGGCTCCCGCCGATCTGCAAAACGCGGGGTGGGCTCCCGCTAATTAAATACGCATAAAAGCGGGGTTGGCACCTGCTTCCCTCAGCAATTGCGGCGGAATCCCCACATCGGGATTCCCTCTATATTCGT
The DNA here is from genome assembly GCA_963921515.1 of Calotriton arnoldi. Classification (NCBI taxonomy): domain Eukaryota; kingdom Metazoa; phylum Chordata; class Amphibia; order Caudata; family Salamandridae; genus Calotriton; species Calotriton arnoldi. The sequence goes on along the minus strand of CAWUFW010007453.1, from coordinate 357,493 downwards.
CGCGGCCCAGCGCTTCAAATCAAGACAAAAATGCTCCTCTCGTCCTGGGGCAAGGCAATAAAGATGCAGCGCTCACGAGGCGCTGTGCCCCCAACAGTCCCAGGGCAAGGGCTGGGCCTAGGCAGGCCAGCACACAGGGCCCGCCAGCAGGGAGGCAGTCCCTCATGGTGGTTCCTCCTGGGGCCCAGCAGCAGCAGGTCGCAAGGAAGCACAAAAGTACAACATTTTCATGGGGTCACAGCCCCAATATTTATACCAATATTCTCTTTGTCTGCCCTGGCACAGGGCTTGGGGGAACCAGCCTAGACTGGTTCTGGGGGGTTTTGGAGCACTTTGTTGACAAAGCTCCTCTTCCCCTTTGTCAGGTGGGGGCTCGTCATCAGACACACCACAGGGGGGCGGAGCCAGCATTCACATAGGCAGACACAGCCCTATTCAGGGTCAGGGGACTACTCCTCCCACTACTTCAAATGCAGATGCCCTATTCAGCCTAGTGCTGACTCACCCTGCCCCTCCTGGAGCCACACACACCTCCCCAGCCCCTGTCACTCCAAAGCCAGACATGCAATACACATCAGTCAGGCAGACACATAGCACACTGAAATGCCAACTTCTAAAAGTGGCATTTCTAAAATAGTTATAATAAATCTGCGCACACCATTGCGTAGCATTTATTATTACTATTCCAAACATACCAAACTTGACCATGCTGCTCCTCTCATATCAGGAATTACCACTGAAACACTTATCAGGGAATCCCCAATGCATTCCTATGGGAGGGCAGCCTCACAGTAGTGAGAAACCAAAATGGCTGTTTGTCACTACCAGGACATGTCACACACTTAAGGTACATGTCCTACCTTTTACCTACAATGCTCCCTGCCATAGGGCTATCTAGGGCCTACCTTAGGGGTGACTGACATGCAGTAAAAGGGGGGTCACAGACATGGCACACACTTTTGGTGCCACGTCACAGTGGCAGTAACACTGCGTGCACAGGCCCTGCAATGGCAGAGGCCTGGGATAGGTTTGAAAGGCTACTTTGGTGGGTGGTGCAATCAGCGCTGCAAGCCCACCAGTAGCATTTAATTTACCAGCCCCGGGTATATGAGATACCACTTAACAAGGGACTGACAGGTAAATTAAATAAGCCAAACAGGTGTAGACCAATCTTACCATATTTACCACAGAGAGCACACACACTTTACACTGGACAGCAGTGCTAAAGTGCCCAGAGTCCTAAAACCACCAACACCATGTCAGAAAAAAGGCTAGGAGGAAGGCAAAAAGTTCAGGGATGACCCTGCAAAAAGGGCCAAGTCCAACACAACCCCCTTCCAGCCAAAACGCAGGGTAGACCAATCACCACCTTGATGGGCTTCCCTGCTTTGGGCGATAGAACACGGACGCGGGCCCGCAACTGCAGGGACACCCTCCGGTTCTACGCCTCTCTGGACCCATGTGGTTCCCTCTGTCAAAGCTCCCAGGACCAACCAGGCTACCCCACTGGTACTCCCTAATTGTCCTCGGCCAGGACCAGGCCCTAAGCCATCCAGATGTCTCGGGTCCTCGCCAATCCACCGAGTGGGGGGCAGTAACCCCTGGCACATAGTAACCATTCTCCACTCTTCCTCTCATCCCTGCAGTTCCAAACTGCCACTGATCCTCCAACCTAGGGTCCACACCCTCAGGCTGACCAGAGGTCTCGGGCGAGGCTCTCCTCCCCTTACCTCTCCTTCTGGGGTTCCACACTCTCCTCCTTGGAGAGGCACCACCAGAACCAAAAACTGTCAGGACACTGGAACCAGACCTCCTACACAATTCTTCCACCAGTTCAGGGCCTTGACCCTGCAACTGATCTACCAACCTGGGATCTAAACCCTCAGGTTTCACCGGGGTCAGAGGTGAGGACTCCCTCCCTCTGCACCCCCTTCCAGAGTTCTGCACCCTCCCAACTGGAGTGGTACCCCCAGAAGCCAAAACGGTAGGAACACTGATTACAGTTGTCCTTCCCTCCAGGTCAGGCATAACCTGAACCTGGCCCCCCAACCCAGGGACTAAACCCTGTGATTGAACACTTGCCTGGCGCACCAGGACTTCCTGGGGAGCACACATGCCCCCCGAGGGTAACACATAACTCATGCGTTGTGACAGTCTGCCTGGTGCAGGTCTCCCGACCCCTGTCCATATGATAGTGCGTGAAGACCACCCACGACAGAAGTGGTGTCACCATGGTCACTTCTAGGAGACTCAGCCCTTCTGGCTGGCCCCTGACCCACTGGTTCTTCCACGGGGACTCTCTCCCCCTCTCACCCCTCAATCTGGACTTCTGCACCCTCCACTTAGGAGTGGCACTGCCAGACACCAGAACTGATGGAGGTCTGCTTACAGACACTCCCAGTTCTCCTGACACTAGGAGATCCCCCTCAACGGACGGCGCATCAGGACAGACTAGGTTCCCAACCTGGTGTTCCCTTAAGGAACCATCCAGGCCGTGAGACTGAGGTTGGGCTCTATCGGGACACATCCCAGTCTCACTCCTTCTCCTAGGAGACAGGACGTGAGGCCCTACAACCTTCCACTACCACGGGACCTAGCTGGGCTACTCTGAACCTCTCCCACCACTCTGGGTTGGAAGATACCTGAGCCACCCCTCTTAGGGTCACTCCCCAATGCCTCTCCAGACTCTCTGGCAACCACCCAGAGGTCTGCCTCCCGTGCAAGTTCCCTGGGATCAGAGAACTCACACTCCAACAGGTGTTGGCGCAACCCCGGAAAACAATTACTGAACATGTGCTCTCTGACAACCAGATTGAACAGCCCTTCAAAATCATTTGCCGTGCTACCCATCACCCAATCCTCCAGTGCATCACAACACACATCCACAAACTCCCCCCAAGACTGGTGAGACAGTTTTCTACTGCCCCTGAACCTCAACCTGCACCCTTCTTCCCGGGAACCAGGCACCATACTCTGGGATCTGGGAGTGGGACTTCCTGCACTGGACTCCATATTGCTGCCACCACTGGACCCCACCCTTACTGGTGAATCCAGACAACTAAAACTGCACTCAGGGGATAATCTACCCTCCAGAGCTAGTTTCTCCCTGGCGAAGGCCCTCTCAGCCTCCGCCATCCTCTCCTGCGCTAGGACCCTCTCAGTCTCTAGCTTTTGCTCTTCAAGGCCCAACGCCTTAAGACTCAACTCCTGGGCCAACAAGGCCTTTTTCTCCTCTAAGGCTAACTTCCTATTCTCCAACTCCAATTTCTGAGCCTCCATATTCTCATAGCTCTCCTTCTGGAGCTTCTGTAAAGCTAGCTCATGCTCCCTTTCTTCCCTCCTATCTACCAACTCCTCTGGGGACAGGGAAAGGGATGGGGCACTGCCCCTGGCACTGGACCCAGCAAGGCACTCCCTATCTGTGGGGTCCTCACTCTACTGGCGTCCCTGCCCTGTCATCTTCTTCCTCCTCTTCAGACACCTCAGGGTTACCCTCAGACCCACTACCCTCTTGGTATGCGGACTGGGAACCCTCCCTCTCCTGGTCCTCCAATGCCCATATTTTCTGTTGCCACCGGAGTAGTGTTTCTTGGAGGTCTAACTGGGTGTCCCACCCATCCAGCACTGCTATGTCTCTCTCCTCACAGAACCTCTTTAACTCCAACATACTGTATCTGCACAGATCAGTTATAATAAAGGCATATTCCATTTTGGCAAGGCACCAAATACACAGGTGCAACACGGGAGACCTAGGTGCAAGAGCTGAAGCAGGAATAAACAATTCCAAAATGACACTTTTAAGGAGAAAAAAAAAACTCAGGAAAAATAATCCCCAAACATGTGATTATCTAAATGCAGGGTTTGTAGTGCAACCAGTTGTCGCTGTAGTATTGCGCAAACACAAGTCCTATCCTCACCGCTGACAACCAATGTTAGAAATGGGATTTCTGGTTGGCTTGGGCATGCGCTTAAGCCAGGCAGAAACCACCACTCTAGTCAGGGCAAGGGAGTTAAGCGCCGAAGATAACCCCTGCTCACCCCCTTGGTAGCTTGGCACGAGCAGTCAGGCTTATCCCAGAGGCACTGTGTAAAGCGTTTGCGCGATACACACACAGCAGCAACACACTAGGCACACCACAAAAGAAACTCCACACAAGGTTATATAAAAATAGCCTTTGTATTATCCAAAACACATTAGATCATAATCACACAATGTACACTGTGCCAACTGGCACTGGGCAATATTCACAGGGGATTATATAAAGGACCAGGCCAATCGGGCCACGGTCAGAACCATCAGAATGCAGGTAGTAAATATAAAACACAACCAGTAACTTCTGATACCATAATGACCTCAGCATTATCACATTAGCATTAGACACCATCCTAAAATATCATAGCATGACATTAGGCATAAACACATTACGCATTAGGCCTCACCAGCATAAACACATTATGCAATAACCTCATAAGCATAAACACATTATGCAATAGGTATCACCTTGAGGCAATAACAGTAGGCATAAACCACATCATGCAGTAGACATCACATTAGGGCTTGGCGCCCTACCAACATAAACCTAACCCCCAGGCCAACTGGCCTTTTACTGGGGCTCAAATGCCCTATGTCCCGCAAAGTCAGGGCGTAGCTGCCCATGCAGCGAAGTCACCGTGCGCAGATATGCTGGGGCGTGCGGTGCAACTCGCCCCTTCCTTAATAAAAGAAATGGCCCCAAACGTTGCAGCTGCCCACTATCCGGCGGGGCAGCTGTGGAGAAAGGCCTGGCACCACTGTGCCGCCTGAGCCCCACTCCGGGACTCTTAAAAACAAAAGTGGCCCCTTGGTGCAGCTGCCCGCAATGGCGGTGCAGCTGTGAAGCCAAATAAAACAGGCCAATAGAGCACGGACACCTCAGGGCCCCAGGGAGCATCCACGCGGCTCCAGGCTCCGACAATGTGCCTCGGGGAGCCCTACTCACCGGGACTCTGTACACAAAGAATGCCCACTCGGTGCAGCTGCCCGCACTTTCGCGGTGCAGCTGGGACAAGGAACACAAGCGCGGGCACAATCACAATGCCCAATGGGAGCCCCACTCACCGGGACTCTCCTGGGACTGCTCTGGGCTCCTTCTGGCACGCAGGACTACAGTCGTCCCTCAATGCGGGGTAGGCTCCCGCCTACCACTTGGCTTCTGCTCACCGGGGCAGGCTTGGAGGCTCCGTCTCCGCTCGGGGCTCCCACCGGCACATGGGGGCCCGCCTCCTTCCCCAAGCATGCCCGGCATCCTCTTTCCTGCTGGCTGGCCACGCCCCCAACCAGGCACAGCCGCCTGGCTTCCGGATCGGGCTGCAGCGGTGATTTCTCCTTGCGGCGAAGTGCGGGGTGGGCTCCCACCTGCCAGAGGCATAAAACAGCGGGGTGGGCTCCCGCTTCCGGAACCCAAGTGTGGGGTAGGCTCCCGCCGATCCGCAAAACGCGGGGTGGGATCCCGCTAATTAAATACGCATAAAAGTGGGGTGGGCACCCGCTTCCCTCAGCAATTGCGGGGGAATCCCCACGTCGGGATTCCCTCTATATTCATCTCAGCCCAGCGCTGCAAATCAAGACAAAAATGCTCCTCTCGTCCTGGGGCAAGGCAATAAAGATGCAGCGCTCACGAGGCGCTGTGCCCCCAACAGTCCCAGGGCAAGGGCTGGGCCCAGGCAGGCCAGCACACAGGGCCCTCCAGCAGGGAGGCAGTCCCTCATGGCGGTTCCTCCTGGGGCCCAGCAGCAGCAGATCGCAAGGAAGCACAAAAGTACAACATTTTCATGGGGTCACAGCCCCAATATTTATACCAACATTCTCTTTGTCTGCCCTGGCACAGGGCTTGGGGGAACCAGCCTAGACTGGTTCTGGGGGTTTTTGGAGCACTTTGTTGACAAGGCTCCTCTTCCCCTTTGTCAGCTGGGGGCCCGTCATCAGACACACCACAGGGGGGCGGAGCCAACATTCACATAGGCAGGCACAGCCCTATTCAGGGTCAGGGGACTACTCCCACTACTCCAAATGCAGATGCCCAATTCAGCCTAGCGCCGCTGACTCACCTAGACCCTCCTGGAGCCACACACACCTCCCTAGCCCCTGTCACTCCAAAGCCAGACATGCAATCCACATCAGGCAGGCAGACACATAGCACACAGAAATGCCAACTTCTAAAAGTGGCATTTCTAAAATAGTTATAATAAATCTGCGCACACCATTGCGTAGCATTTATTATTACTATTCCAAACATACCAAACTTGACCACGCTGCTCCTCTCATATCAGGAATTGAAACACTTATCAGGGAATCCCCAATGCATTCCTATGGGAGGGCAGCCTCACAGTAGTGAGAAACCAAAATGGCTGTTTGTCACTGTTAAGTGTTTTGACATGACCAGGACATGTCACACACTTAAGGTACATGTCCTACCTTTTACCTACAATGCAACCTGCCCATAGGGCTAGCTAGGGCCTACCTTAGGGGTGACTGACATGCAGTAAAAGGGGGATCACAGACATGGCACACACTTTAGGTGCCACGTCACAGCGGCAGTAACACTGCGCGCACAGGCCCTGCAATGGCAGAGGCCTGGGATTGGTTTGAAAGGCTACTTTGGTGGGTGGCGCAATCAGCGCTGCAAGCCCACCAGTAGCATTTAATTTACCAGCCCCGGGTATATGAGATACCACTTTACAAGGGACTGACAGGTAAATTAAATAAGCCAAACAGGTGTAGACCAATCTTACCATATTTACCACAGAGAGCACACACACTTTACACTGGACAGCAGTGCTAAAGTGCCCAGAGTCCTAAAACCACCAACACCATGTCAGAAAAAAGGCTAGGAGGAAGGCAAAAAGCTCAGGGATGACCCTGCAGAAAGGGCCAAGTCCAACAATACCCTTGTGCGCAGGTGATATGATGCGGCCCAGGTTTAACTATCCGTTACACCCCCTGGGTTGTTACCGGGGGCAACCGTGTAGCACAGGTGATACAGGTGAGTTGAACAAAACCCCTGTAGATATATTATTAAAATACCCAGTAAAATTTGGCCGGGAAACATGCTAGCTGACAACATTAAGCTACGAACTCTAAGCACCAAGAACTGCTAATAAGACTCCTTCCTGCTCTAAGATAAGCTAGAGAGACTCCTTCCTACACCACTACTGTCCCTTTGTCTCCTTAACAACAAGGGGAGAGCAACTGCACTTGCTTTTGATGTAACTTAGAAGAAATATGTATGTGTATATATAGCGCCAACATGGAGCGCTTTACATGAGCACCATTTACATTACCCAGGATATATTCGTTTGGTGCATCACCGGCTTGAAAGCCGGTAGCTTTCGCCGATAAGTGACATCTGCTCCCTTTTTACACTGAGTAGCGCAATCATTGGCATGAAAACCATCCAAAGAAAATATGTAACCAAGTGATATAGTAGGTGCGTTTTGGCGATGTTGGAAAATTATTATCGGATATTGCTTGTATTGCAGCCGCCCCTTCCACAATGTAGCGCTGCTGCCTGAGAGAGAGAGAGAGTGCGCTTGTGTGTGCACGCACATGCGCACAAGCTTGCCCTAGTTTGGGCTGTACAACCCTTGCTGGAAGCAGTGCTTGTACTGTTGCTGGTAAGTGGACCTCGGAATATACGAATGCTTTGTGCTGATGCGGCCTTCAGGACACTAAATCGTGAGGCTATAAAGTAGGGCTGTGTCACGTGCTGCACCTATTTATGTTTCACCAATGGTGCTGTCGGATACATACAGGCCCTGTACTGAAGGCTTATAGCTGAGAAAGGTTTAAGCTCCTGATCGGCAGTGCACAGAAGATGTGCGCAAATGTGTGTTCATCAAGCCCAGATTCACTGTAACAAATGCACCTAACGCACCACAAGTCACCCAGCGAGTTCTGCACAAAGCAGATATAGTAGGGTTAAACGGAATAATGGTTTTTCTGGTTGCATCTACAAGCGGGGGTACTTATTAATACCTTTCAATAGAGAATTGGGTGGTATTTAGCCCTTTTTATGTGAAAATATAGCCACTCACCAAAACCATATGTTATCTTCTTTACTAGCTATGAGAATTTAGATACAATTAGCGCCTATTGTTGGTATCGAGAGTCGCACAAAGATAACTTCCTTCCACCCGAGTGACTCACATTACCAACACTCTCAAAAGACCCTCTAAAAACACTCCGGTAATTACACCGAGGATTCATAATTTTTAGAAAGGGGTGAAAAGGTAGATAAACTCTTAATAGAGCTATAAAAAAGTGTCCATGAATGCACTCAGGCAATTACACTTAGGACAAATCTGCGCCTGTCCAAGCGCCCACCAAGGAGAGCTGCCTCACCCACGTAATGCCCTAAATGCATTCTATTTACCAACCTTTGTAAAGAAGAGAGGCTTATGCGGCATCGTACTTGCACCCTGTAGAACGTTTTTTTTTTTGTGGCGTGCTCCACAAGAAACCAGGATTTTACCACCATGCATGACTGCAGGCCCCTCGACGATCTCCACAACGTACACGAACGCTTCCGCTGGGGGACCTGCTGCTGGGCATTGTTTTCGGCATTGTGCGAGATGTTCCTGCTTCACGGTCTTCGGAAACTTTTCACCTGCCAAACAACACCTGTATACCATGCTGCCGCCTTCCCAGCAAGGCACGCCTCCGGATACCACGACATGAAAGCAACAAAAAGAGAAAAATTAAGCCATTGATGTTCTGTACATGATCCTCTGCCGCATCCGTGCCGCCCCCACGATCTGCCCCCTCAAACTTTATCTGCGCACCAGGGCACCCCTCTCCTACATACAGGCCCGGCCTATTTCCAGCGCGGCCTCCTAATTCCTTACAGTGCTCGGTTAACGAACCCAGCAGCGAGCCGCCATTTCCACTGCCCCCATACGCGGGGCGGCCTCACTGTCCATATCAATAAAGTTTCCCACCAGACTCGTGCCGCAAGCCACCTCTTTTCTGCAAACCGGCGCAGCCACCTTCCAGCGCGGCCTCCTAATCCTTTACCGCGTGCTTGTAACGCATCCAGCAGCGAGTCGACATTTCCGCCAACCCCATACCCGGAGCGGCCTCATTGTCCATATTAATAAAGATTTCCACCAGCACCGCGCCGCAAGCCACCTCTCATTGTCCATATCAATAACGTTTTCCACCAGACACATGCCACCAGCCGCCTCCCTCCCGCATACAGGGGCAGTCTCCTTCCAGCGCTGCCTCCTAATCCCTTACAGCATGCTTTTAACGCACACAGCAGCGAGCCACCATTTCTGCCGCCCCCCATGTGGGTGTGGCACCCGCCTAGTGCAGCGCCGCATTTTTTTTTTTTGATCACCCGGGCCGCCTTTACCGGGCTGCCCCGCCCATAAAACCCAAGTGGCCTGATGAATGGCCTTGAGGAAGCCGATCATGGCGTAATGGCGCTACTCTTCTGTCTGTAAGGACACAGTGAGAAGCACAGACAGTCACCCATGCGTACTTCCCCAACTCACTCCCCACATAACCATTCCAGATAACACTAAACAAATAAACAATCATCCATCTGTGTAGCGCAGAGCCGCTTCAGCATTCTCAACCCAGCCTTGTTACGCAGGGGGTGTAATAAAACATGAGCTTCCCCTGGTCCAACATTAGTTAAAATGTGCTGGTTGGAATGGGCTTGCTGTTGAAATGACCGGAATGCGCAACTTTGTTGAAATGCCTTACAAATTATGTTGAACGATTTGAGGATTAAAAATGCCCCCGCGCCTTTCGCTTTGCAGGTTTCAGCTTGTTTTCTTAGTGACTCACGGCGGCCAAGAAGCGGTCGGAAGGAAAGCTGCCTGGGAGTATTGCCTGCGCTCCGTCAATAGTAATACGGGTACGCCCCCCCACCTAACGCAGCGCCTCCTCCCAAATCCAACGCTCCGACACAACAGCTGAACTAAATACCATTACCTCCATCAAACAACCCGCATCTCTCCATCTCGCCTACCCTGATGCTCTAACCCGGGTCCCCCCGAACCTGAAGTCGACTGCTCTGCCAACTGAGCCACCCCCCTCGACATGCGGACCCGGCCTCAACCAACAACCCTTAAATAATACCGAATACAGTTATCAAATAACACCGCATCTTTTCATCGCGCCTACGCTGAGGCTCGCGGGTGTTAATTGACCCATCCCTTTACACGACGCATTAAATCTTGACACTGCTTCTACTATGCCATGGCCCCCTTGAACCCCTCGTGCCAAACTCCGCCAGTCGTCAACCTGGAAACCACGCTCCTTCGACGACGCTCTTGCAGCTTCGACGACGCTCCTGCAGCTTGGCTGAGGTCCAAGGGGACAAAGAGGATGAAACCCCTGGGGCGCAGCCTTAAATAACCTACCAGGGGGCATATCTACGAGGACGGCGATAAGTCAACGCAAAGCGCGCTTAGCGCTTTTCTACTTATCGCCGTCTATCGCTTGATTATATCGTCCTGGTAGCGCGTTATCTACAACGCTTTTCCCCAGGGCGATATAATTACCAGCGATAGCGGGGAAATCGCCGTTTGCAGGGAACATCGCTGGTTTTCCAGCGATGTTCCCTGCAAACGGCGATAACCTTGCTGATACGACCCTGTGGTCGTATCAGCACAATCCACCCCCATAATAGGTCTGCCTAAGTCTGCATTTTAGCAGACGTTAGTTTTCGGCGAAAACAGCGGTTTCGCCCAAAACTAACGTCTGCTAAAATGCGTTAGTAGCCTTGTAAATATCGCGGTGTGCACATCAGCGATATTTACAAGGTTGTACTGCCCAGTGACGCCCACTTTGCATCTCATTAGAGATGCAAAGGGAGACGTCGGGTAAAAGGGTGCAAACATGCGCTAATGCATGTTAGCACCCTCTTGTTGATAGGGAGATAGTTTTATCTCTGCTTTTTTGGCTTTAAAAGCCAAAAAAGCGGAGATAAAGCCCTTGTAGATATGCCCCCAGGTTTTCCCTGCGCAACCCGATGACGTCACCTGACCCCTCCTTCATCCGGGCGCCTTTCTTGTCCCCGGAGGAGGCTCAGTCCAGTGGCGCTACTAAGGGCGCCCCTCCCCTAGGCGCGGGGGGCGCCTGTTCAGGAGGTGAGTTTTTTTTTACAATGTTCATTTTATAGGATTTCCTCTACATGAGGGATGTACAACTCTAAACTATACATTTAAAAAAAACAATAGCGCTAAAATTCTTCCGTTCCAAGTCTATGGGACCACACAACATGTACATTTATTGTAGCGACCAACTCAACGCAAAACACTGCAAAGTAAATGCCCTCAAGGCATTAGATTACATTGGTGCATTTCATTGTGTGGCACAGTTAAAAAATCTATTATGCTCTGTGAAACGAAATATATGAACCATAAGCAATAAATGTATCATATAGTTTTGTGATTGTTCCAAAGTATTTTCCTCTGTTTTGAGCCTAGGAACAAAATAGTTATATAATATTTCCTGGAGCAAACCTCAATATGAAAAAAGTGCAAAAACATCGCAAACCGCAATTATGGACCTGGCTCCAATTGTGAATTTCTGGTTACCACAAAGGAGGCCTGAAGCAGACTAGCTGAAAGCAATGACCCCGCCGTGACGGACAACCTGCTGTTGCCCAAGAAAGAGTCCTGATGAAACAAGCATTTGCAAAGACAATAGATCTTGCCTATGGGGGCGCTATTGGCGTTGCCAATGCCTATTAGCCGTGTTGTTCAGCAGCGTGGCTGCGCAGCATGGCTAACCCTAAAGTTAGATACAAGCGCCTTTATTTCTGGCGTGTGGGAGTCGGCAAGACGTCAACGGGAGGGAGGGTTTGAAGAAGGGAACTGGCAAGACGGACAACCTGGGAGAAAGCGGGATAGTCATTAAAACAAGCATTGGTATATGCATTAGGTTTCACCTATATGATTAATAATAAGCTGTTTTTTGTTGTATGTTGTAGCTTACTGAGTAGTTGTACAAAATAAGTTACAGAAAGTCTGTTAAAGTGTTATGACTTGTTTAGGTACAAAGGCGATATATTGTGCTGTTACTAGTGGTGTAGTGCCGGTAAGTAATAGCAACATTTTAAACAAGCATTTGCAATGCAATAGGTCTCGCTTTTTATAAACTTTGACCTATTGGTATTGTAACTGACAATGACTTTTATTATTACAGGTTTTTTTAACACATAAATAAAAGGCATTGTCATTTACAACGGCAATAGCTCAAAACCTCGCAATTGTAAGACCTATTGCATTGCAAATGCTTGGTTGTTAGGGGGACAGACACGGTGGAAAAGGAGGCGGTGGTCACTAAAGGATGGGTGTAAATCTAACTGCATAATACATTTAAAAGCGCCACTTGCATACAAGAGGATCAACAATAGTTGCTCTTGGAAATGCACCCCGAAAATGAGGCTACAATTGCGAGCAGATGTCAGCAGCGAGAGACTAATTATATCATGAGCAATGCTCCATACTGTCTGTGACACCACAAGGCTCTCACAGCTCTGATTTTAATACAATCTAGCTTCTTCCGGTCGTTTGTGCTTTAATATTTTGTTTATTCAGTGGTCAAAGGACACAGGTGTAACTAGATCCTGAAAGAAAGCGGACAGCAAGGTGGGCTCTGTTAGCTAAGCGGGAAAAGTCTACTTCCTTCCTCATACTCTGCCGCCGGGGCGAGAAGCACAGGTCTGCTGCTGCGGAATTCTCCGGGAGGTTAAGTGGTGGCATAAAGTCCGCAGAGAGAAGCAAAGCATCCCCCTCCCCCCTTTGGCTAACCTGCGTTTAGAACCTGCTTTTTCAGGGATTTCGGAGCCACCACCTCGATTCTGGGGATGAGGGTCGGAGAGGCACCAGGATGAGAGGATTTCCACCCTGTTCTCTCTGGCTGCGCGACACACGCGTTGCTTTGAATTTTCACATGCTTACGCTGTCTCAAAGCGCTCTGAAGCGGATACAGGGGAGCCGATCGGCGCTACAAGAAGCACCTAAACAGCCACTTTCAGCCTTATCACTGTGACTGCGCTATACACAACCCAAAGTATGGCCTTGTTTGTGTGCCCCATTATCAGTGGGCCAGGAAAGAAGGAATTTCTCAGTGTTTGAGGCTGTCATTGAGGTAAACCATGCAGGCGGCAATTTTCTCACAGTCTTGCATTTGATTGCCCTCGGCCTCTCCTCCCTGCTTGCTCAGATTGGGGCTATCAGGCGTTGTTAAAACCGCGCAAACAGCCCATTGTATTGAAGAGCCAGGCCTCTGATAAGGACCTGAGCTGAAGGGAAGGACCCATGGGAAGAACAAGCCCGGGAGTGGTGCCAGCGGACGCACTGCAAAGAATTTAAGGAATGCAGCAGGCACAGTGCGGGGCCCCTGCTCGCTCCCGAGCTCCCTAGGCCAGGGGAGAGAGAAGGCGGGACATGCACCCGCCTTTGGCCAATTGAGTGCTGTCTTTTTTAGAAAGACGCTCGCAAAGGCCAAAAGCGTGTGGTCCGAGTTGGAAGTCCTTACTAGAAGCCTCGCAGAGCAGCGCATGCGCGCTGGCTCAGGCGAGACCTTAAAATGAAATGAAAGAGGAAAACATATAATTGATGTAATAGCCATATTATGTGTTGAAATCTGACAGCTTTTGGGCCTGGTGCCACTGCCCCTGCTGCACCATTCAAATCATGCCCCTAGTGCCTGCAAGATAACTGCATTTGTGACTGTATGTTTAGTGTTGTAAAAATAGCTATATTAGGTGTTTAGTGGGGTGCCTAGAACTTCTGATTCTGGTGTCACTGCACCTGCTGCACCATTGAAATTATAATCCTATTGCCTGCTAGATAAGTGCACTTGTGACTGTCTTGTTTAGTAGTAAAAATTTAGCAATAATCTGTGTTCAGTGGGGTCCTTAGAGCTTTTGGCCCCAAAGCCACTGTGCCTGCTGCACCATTCAAATCATGCCCCTTTTAACTGAAAGATACCTGCCCGTTTAGTAATAAAATATAGCCATATCAGGTGTTTAGAGGCGTCTGACAACTTTTGGGCCTGGTGCCACTGCACCTGCTGCACCATTCAAATCATTACCCTCATGCCTGAAAGATAACTGCACTTATGACCGCCTGTTTAGTTGTAAAATTTAGCAATATTTGGTGTTTAGTGGAGTTATGACAACTTGTGGTCACAGTGCCACTGTATCTGCTGGACCATTTAAATCAAGTCCCTCTTAACTGCAATTGTGACTGCCTGCATAGTAGCAAAATCGATCCGAGAATGCCTAAAAAGTAATAAAATAGCAAGCATACCCAAATACTTGTAGAAGCTGTCTGCCGTTTCCCTGAGAAGAGATCTTATCTTATAGTTTAACAGTTCCTGAAGTCTGGACAGTGAATGGGGCTTAAACAGTATGAACAGCTTTAGTAGACGATAAGTATCGTAAATACGTGCAGCCAGGGGAAGATAAGTATCTGTAAACAGCAGTTGCGGCCGGTGCAGGTAAGAGCGGTGGAGTGGGATGAGGTGAGCGACACACAACGACAAGGGAAAATGTAAAAAAAAAAGAAAACAACTTACCTTACTCTTGCAGCATCGTAGCATCGCCGACTCGAGCGAAAGGTAAGTGTATTTAAAAAAAAACAATTCCCCCACTGCCCCGTCACTTTTCGCTGCACTGGCAGTAACTGGTAAACAGTACGTGCTGTGCAGCCTTAATATAAGAAAAAATGTTCCACCCACTAAAGTGGATTGGGATGAGCACTTTGGCCTTGGCAAACAATAAGAGAAGCCCCTTTTAAGATCTATTAAAAACAATAGATTTCACAAGCACAGCCCAAGCGCTGTGCAGGAGAAGCCTAAAAAGCGCTTTCATAGCTCTATTTTGTTGTACCCAGTTGGGTGTGGGTAGAAGGGGTGAAGCAACATGGACAAGGATGGTGTTGGGAAGGGAAGGAAAGGAAAGGAAAGGAAAGGAAAGGAAAGAAGCAAGATAACGGGTGGGAAGTGGGAGGGGAAGAAGCACGGAGGGTGGAAGGGGAAGAATAAATAAGATAGTATCTGAAGCCCAGTGAGCACTGAATGGACATCAAAAGGACACTAATAAAATGAAATCAATCAGTACTTGGTTGCTGTTCTGAACTGTTGAACAGGAAGTTACATCGGGAAGCGCTGGCCTATTAGGAGGCAGCAAATTGGAGTGACAACACAACCAACAAATTGTAAGCAATAGGCGGGCTTTAAGCCCCCTACAGTAAACAATACTGTCATCGCAACAATGCATGCCATGTCGGCGGGCAATACCTAAAAAGTTTAGGCAAAACCATAGGCACCATTTTCCTTACTTCTGTGATACTTAAGCAAAGATTTTTACACTAGGGCAATAATGTAAAATATGGATCATGAAAGCAAAGGAGCCATTACAGTTCTGATGGAGAGACAAACTTGTGTCTGCTAAACCTTTGCGCTAATCTTCTTTTGAATTCTGCGCTTTTCAAGTCATTGAGTCTGGTAGGGTGAAAGGCTGGCATAAGGTACATTTGCATAATCCATTTCAGTAATTTTGGAAATAGACACTGTATGGCAGTTCTGAAGACGTAAGCTTAGTCAATTAAAAGAGAGTGTATGTAGGTATTAGGTCTCGTTGCAAACGTTTTTCTTTTCTAGACAACCTCTTGTCAGTACAATAAGAAGTATAGGAAGTAAGTGCAATTTGAGTCAGTCCCCTTCAGCCACTGGCTTTCACGTGGTTTTCATGCTTTGCTATTGCTCGGATGGGCTGTCCTTTTGTGTTACCAATATGTTTTAGCGCTGTAGTATCAGATAGCCTTTTTGCTTGGCGGTAGACGTCACATTATGTGCAACTTCTAATGGAGAACCAATTGTTTTCATTATTATATTTACTTTGCTGACAGAACATTTAAATTTCTGTTTTGCTGCCTTTTTCTGATAGTGCTGCGTTCAAGCAGGCCTATTGCCTCTAATATACATATAGTTGGGTGTGGGCCCCCCTCGTTTAACCATTGGCTTTGTTTGACCAGCCTCTTCCATCCATTGGCTTGAGACTGTGCCAATCATGTCTCTGCTCAGGGGAGTATTTCTCTCTCTCCAAGTGCTATTTGTAGTTTGGCGTATAATTCTACCTCCAATGAAGGGCATGCCTTGCTCTATAAATGGGTATATCATTAGAGCTATGAAAGTAAGTGCAAAATAGCTCAGAATAATACGAAGTATCATTACTGCTATCATACATACACCACCCATAAGTGAAGCAAGCTTGTGTTATGTGAAACACTGGCCCTATACATTACAGCTCAGGGGTAGCCGAGTTCATGTTGACTATCAACCACAGATAAAAGGGTAACCTGCACTGCACAGTGTTCAATCTGTATAGAACTGTTCAGGGAAAACCAAGTTCCTTCAGATACTTAAGACCTGTTACATAACTAATGCCCTACTACGGACAGCCTTAATCTGTATCACACCCCTGACAGTCACTCAGCCTACATTGAGAAATGAAGTGGATATTAGTGAAACTCTCATGAGAAATACACCACAGAGTATTAAAAAGTATCTGCTAAGAACAATGAACACTCTATGTAAAACTTGTCCAAAGAGAGACTATTCACTTAAAATAACGAAGGTCTGAAGGTGCTAAGAATCATACTACCTGCAGCATGCGTACTGTGGTGAAAACGTAACATCTTCTGAAGCAAAACAAGCACATGTATGCACACTGTTTTCTATGTCATGTAGAAATTGTCATGCTAACTCGATTCTGTCTGATACCTCAAGGCTGCTTACAAAACTTAGTATGTAGTACATATAACCTTTGCCCTGTTGGAAACTTTTTATGCAGAGCCAAAAAACGTGTATGGAACATGCTGAACACAAGTCATCACCTGTCACCTGCACACTTCAATACAAAGATATATAATGTGTTCTTTACCTCTACACAACTATGATGCATTAAGAGCACATGCGTTGTATAAACACACCCATTAGATGGACACAGGCTGTACCAAATTAGGTTAAGAAGTAAAATGGTAGTTATCCGCTACTATGTAAATTATAACTAAATTAACACACTCACTGGATGATGTCATCAGTGATGTCATCAATTATGTCATTTGAGATGTCAACAGTGATGTCATAAATGATGTCATAGAACTTCTCATGAGTGATGTAATATGTGAGGTCATAAGCAGTGGATGGCGGGGATGCAAGGTATAATTAGCTCTGCTAACTATAAACGGTGAATTTTTGTGTTTTTTTTTTAGTTCAAAACATTAATGTCACTGACATATTCACCTAACTATAATGTTACTTTAACCTTTGTTTTTCTTTCCAGTGAATTTCTACAGTTTTTTTTAAAAAACAATCCCAGATCTTTCTTTATCACACCTAACTATAACATTATGTCAACCGTTGTTTTTGTTCAGTGAATTTCTAGGGTTCTTTTAACATAAAGTAATATTTAATTGCCATACATAAACCCAACCCCTCGCAGTGCATGTTCAAAGCCAGGCCCTGCGGCACCCCCTCACAGGCAGCCAACCCTACACTGTGCATGGGGGTTGGCAACAGTGCCTGGCCTACAACCCTGGGGACCCATCCCAAAGGTTTTTCTTTTTAAAGAGGAAAGGACCGCGTTCCCCCCTCCTCAAACTTAATCAGGCCTTGGGGACCCCATCCCCGCAGTGCTGTATCTAATTTAAAGGGGAGGAGGGCCACGTGGCTCCACTCTCTGAATCTATTATGGCACCCGAGACCCCATACCCGGGGCCAGTATGTCATTTAAGGGCTGAGGGGCAAGTGGTCCCACTCCCTAAGTCATTTTCGTCACGGGGTCCCCATCCCTCTTGGGTCAGTCTGCTAATTAAGGGGAGGGGCCATGCTGGCCCTTTCCCTGACCTTATTTTATTTTAAAGGGGAGAGGACCAAGCGACACCCCTACCTGAGCCTATTATGTTACTGGGGACCCCATCCCCAGGGCTAAATATATTGTATTACCATATGTAAAGCCAGCCCCTCATCACACACGGCAGAAGCCAAACCCTTCAGCAAAATGCCCCCACAGGTAGCGAACCCCACACCTCGCATGGGTTTTAGCCGTGCACAGCAGGGGGTTGACAACGATGTCTGCATTTCCTGGGACCCATCCCCAGGGCCATGGTTTTTTTTTTTAAAGGGGAGATGGCGCATGGCCCTCTCCCCGAGCCTCGTTAGACCATTCCTTCAAGGTCGTATTTTTTGTAAAGCCCAGGGCCTTATTTTTTTTAAAGGGAAAAGTGGGCGTGTGGCTTTCCTCCCCAATCCTCATTAGGCCCTGGGGACCCCATCATCCAGGGCCGTATTTTTTTTTAACATGGAGGGAGGACACATGTCTCTCACTCACCAAGCCTCATTAGGCCCTGGGGACCCCCATCCTCTCGGGCCTCATATATATTTAATGGGGAGGGAGCGTTGTTGCCCCCGCTCCAAACTTCCTCAGGCCCTGGAGACCCCAACCCCCAGGGCTGCATCTAATTTAAAGGGGGGCTGCGTGGCCCACCTCCCTGAGCCTATTATGGCCCCGTAGGCCCCAAACACAGCACCAGTATATTATGTATATTATATTACCCAGGGTCAGTATATTATTGATGGGGAGGAAGGTGCATGGCCCTCTTCCCTACGTCGTTTTCGGCCCAGGGGTACCAACCTCCCTGGGCCCAATCTATTAATTACAGGGGTGGGGCCCCCCTCCCTTAGCCTTAAAAAGATCATGGGGACCACACCCCAGAACCTTTTTTTATTTTAAAAGGGGCCCGCTCCCCGAGACTTAAAAAGAGAATGTGAATTCCCTCCATGTGCCTATCATGGCCCTGGGGACCCCATTCCTCAGAGCCATGTATACATATTAAAAGGGGATGGGGGACTTGTGGCCCCCTCCCCAAGCCTCAATAGGCCCTGGGGACCCCATCCCAAGAGTCCTTTTTTTATTAAAAGGGAGGGGGCCACATGCCCCACCTCCTCGAGCCTTAATAGGGCCTAGTTACCTCATTTACCAGTGGCATTTTTTAAGGGGGTCGGGGGGGCATTCCCGGGGTCCGCAATAATTAAAGGTGGGTGTCCTTGTGCCCACCTAGGGCACCCGCTATGAACTCGGGAGCCACAGGGGGAACATCAGGGCCCACAGTTTCAGCCGGCTTCCCGCATGCTGCGGGAGCTGGCATTACTCCTGCCCAGAGAGAGCAGCTATTTATACTGCTCCCTCAGGGCGGGAGGAATATCTTGATCTGTTTCTCTGCCCACATCAGTGGGAGCAGGGAAACAGATCAAAAGTGTCCTCCCAGCTGGCGGGAGCTCTGTTGTTACTTATTGCACGTTGTTTTATTGTACTTTATTATATTGTGCTGTACTTTACCGTTTCTCTTGCTGTGTTGTGTTCTTTTCTTCACCGCTCCCTCAGTTTTTCCTGCTCTGTTCCCTCCTGCCTCCTGCCAGCCCCTCCCACCTCCCAGGACTACTTATGGAGGCTGCAGCACTGACGCGCTCCGGACACATTCAGCGGGCGGGCCGAAGATGCATCAAAGGAAAGCCTGTCTGTGCCCATCAGCGCCTGGACAATGCCCAGAGCCAGGAACCCTGGTTCTTCCAACCC
The DNA here is from genome assembly GCA_963921515.1 of Calotriton arnoldi. NCBI lineage: Eukaryota > Metazoa > Chordata > Amphibia > Caudata > Salamandridae > Calotriton > Calotriton arnoldi. The sequence goes on along the minus strand of CAWUFW010007453.1, from coordinate 337,850 downwards.
ACGCAGATACACTGCCACAGACCTTTGAGCCCTGGATCCCAGGCATATCAACAACTGCTGCTACACATCTCCATGCACCACCAAAGGACTTTTCTCCTGCCAGCACTGCCGCTTCTCCTGCAACACCAAAGCAACCAACACCAGAGACACCACAAACACGACTGCGCCCACCATTTTGACCGAGAACAACTCCAGTGCATTCTACTCAACACACAATCACTGGGCAAACACGCCATGGAGATCTGGGACACGACATCCCTCACCCTGGGTGTCATCTTCCTCACAGAGACATGGCTGAAACCTGCCTCCACACCGGACATCGCCCGCCACCCCCGAAGGCTACAAAGTAACACACCGGTATCGAACCATCAAACATGGAGGTGGAATTACCATTATCTGCAAGGACCCCATCCGCTGCACGACCTCCTCAGAAGATTTGACCGCAATAATGGAGCGTCTCAACTTTTAACTTCACACAGATGGAAAAGCACCATCAGATGCACCCCCTACAGACCACCAGGTCCAGGCCCCAGCTTCTGCAACGTCATTCCTAACCTCACTGCCTCAATCGCCGTCGACTCCGAGCACTACATCTTTCTTGGAGATCTTAACTTCCACCTCGACAACCCTAGCAACACCAAGCCAACCGAGTTCCTGAAAGACATGAGCAACATTGCCCTCAAGAAACTTGTTGTCAACAGTACCTACATCGCAGGACAGACAGATGTCCCGATTTTTACATCCATTGACAGAGCCATGTACAACCATGTCTCAGAGCTCACCTGGACTGACCTCTACAGCGTCAATTTCACCATCTCAGGACCTACCAACACGGGCACCATGCCCCCCAACTCCACGTGCAGAACCTGGAAAAAGACATCAGAAAACCAGTGGAATAATGCTGCCAACTCTCACCTCCCATTCAATACAAAGAGGTACCCCCTTAAAAGTAATTTGAAGGTCTGGGAGTAGGGGAAAAAAACAATATATACTGCAAGGAACTCCCACCCGACCTATACTTATTTGTTAATGGCTCCTACTAGCTCTAAGGGCTGCCCTTATGCACATACACTAATTCTGCAATTTCTTGATTTTATTGAATCCTTTTTTTTAATATTTCTTTTTCTTTTTATATTTCAATTCATTTTCAACTGTGAATGTAAATCAACTTGTTGAACAATTTAGAATCACATAATTCGTCAATAGTACAAAAGTTAAAATGAGACATAAGAATTAAATAACATAGCATATAGTATAATCAGTTTATATATTAACATATTTGACTGTTTTCTACATATATGTCATGAGTGAAACAAATCTAAAATGTTACTCTATGCATACACATAAAAGCATGTCCCCCTATTATGACCACACTCACATCACAACCTTACATACCAAGCTTCCAAATTTATGCATCACATACATACATCACCCAGCTATGGATGGCATGCAGTACTGAAATCACGGAGAGAGTCCTTCATAAATGTCCACGATTGTGCTGCCAGCTGGGGTCCAAAACCGTTTGGTCGACGTACGTTTCAGTGGAGATAGTTATTTTAGTCCACCTCCTTCAGGACAACTCTTTCTCAATGCTTTAACAGAGGTGAGTGGAAGGGGATTGTAAAACAGCGCTACTTGACTTCCACAGATTCACATGGGTGCATTTATTTAATTAATTCTTATGTCTCGTTTTAACTTTTGTACTATTGACAAATTATGTGATTCTGAATTGTTCAACAAGTTGATATGAATACACAGTTGAAAATGAATTGAAATATAAAAAGAAAAATAAATATAAACAAGCATTGGCATAGCCAATAGGTCTCGCCTTTCGGACCTTATAAGTGTTTAGCCATGCAACAGTTAATGTTGTTGCACCAAGGATATTGTGTTCATTAACTAAATACTTATAAGGTCCCAAAAGCGAGACCTATTGGCTATGCCAATGCTTGACATATAAATGACAAATATCAGATGATGGCGTTTAAGACATTGCCTTGGTTCAGAATCCTAAGAGAAGGGAAGTGAAAAAGGTTTACGCTGACAAAACAAAAAACACTGATTATTTTCACACAACATTTAGTACTATTTTTGAGTAGCTGGAAGATTTAAGAAAGTATGCTAGGGTTGAAGGTTCCAGTGGCCTAACCTTATACACATGTTTAGTATTTTCTGGTTGTTATGTAGAGCAGACCGGCAAATAATCCAACGAGACGACATGAGGCTAAAATAAGTAACATGTAGATCACCAGGGGACAAACAGCCACTGAAGGACAGCTGCACGCAGGACATCATCCAAGAAGCAATGATTGTGGTGCACTCCACCCAGAGGCAAGAGCGCCCACATCTCACATTCTAAGAACGTCTACAAAACAGTCCTATACAGGAAGTAGCAGGCAATGTTAAGAATACAAACAGCATGCACAGCAACAGTCTTTGAGATTATAAAAATCTATACAAACTTTTTTTAGTATTATAGTATTAGTATGTGACATACCACAATATGTCAATTGTCTTCTACCTCAAAATACTGCATGCTGGGGAATTATTTTATTTATTAAGTTCCTTTTGGTATTAAAGCTACTACTATGCTAACCCAGAGATGGCATTTTAGGGGTTGGTATTGCATAATTAGACATCAAAGTATACTTGCAGCTAATTAAACAGGCATGTATACCTAAATAGTTGAGATGGTGTCTTTCTCCAAACATACGCGCTACGATACTTCAAAGCTGGGCAATGTGCATGCCAATCCATTTGATGATGGAACTGATAAAAGCCTTCAGCTACACACATCACATCACACTGCACAGTGTATGCATTAATACATTTTTGGTTTATCAATGTTTCCGGCGTCTGTATTGTAAAGTCATTCCCAAGCCTGGTCCAATCTGGGCCATTGATCGTGTATGGTGCACTCAGCATCTGACCTCAACGGTGCTGCGCATAAGACCTTTGATCCAGATAACCCTCACTAATAATTTGATTAACCTGCCCCCATGCAGAGGGTTGATTAAGTCATTACAAACTCTCTTCTAGAACGCGTTATTGAATTAAAAGAGGTCAGTCTGTTAGGTAGTATTACACAGACATTATGGCTAGGCGCAGCGAACAATAAAATGCCACTGAAATTATAACACGTTTAGGAATCATTTGGGGCTGTCACTGGAGCATTTGTAAACACAAACCAAAATAAACAAACTGGCAATTCATAGTTAAAACTCCAGAAACGAACAGAAGGGGCCTTACCTCGACCTGTCTGGCAGGGAATACTAAAAAATCCCATCACTTCTTGTTTGTTCTCGACTCCCCTCAACTCCAATAAGTGAAGACAGAACAGAAGTGGGCGTAGTAAGAAGGTTTTAACTGATGGGTAGCTAAAAAGAAGTCACTGGGAGGAGCTTGGTAGCTAGATTTCTCCTCACATCCTGGGATTGGTTAGAAAGAAACGATCCGCCCAGAACAGTACAACTCATTCTCCCATTACAATAGTAAAAAAAAAAAAAAACACCACCTACACCGGAAGTGATCATCGCCTGCTCCGGAATCGATTACCAACCAAGTGGGTGGTTCTCTAGGTTAAAATGTCTCGCCTGTGGTGTGAGAATATTTGAATTTGGCGGCCCCACTTAGAGCTAGCTTAAGCCTTCGACCAGCCAGGTGTCAGCGTCTGTCCCACGCAGCGATTCCTTAATAGAGATTACTTGGATTTCTGCGGTTGGTGCAATGGGAAGGGGGCATATAGATCACAGTCAGCGGCGCGTGGATTTACACGTCTGTGAAACCGCTGTTTTACCAGCAGCTAAAAGACTCCTTCTCCCTCGATGGTTCGCCGTCACCAGTGCCGTAGGATTGTTTTACTGCCTCTCAAATTTCCCAATTTGCAATGCAATAGGTCTCGCATTTACGCGAGTTTGAGCTATTGCCATTGTAAATGACATTGCCTTTTATTTATGTGTTGATTTTAAAAACATAAATAAAAGTCATTGTTATTTACAATGCCAATAGCTTAAACTCTCGCAAATGCGAGACCTATTGCATTGCAAATGCTTGTTTGCTTCTGTGCTCAGCATAGCGCCTATGTGGTGTGAAGCGCTGACTGCATTTTGTTCACTTCCCCGATCATTGTTACCGGTAGCAATAGAAAGTGCAAAAGTAAAAGAAATGTGGAACGAATACAAGGAAAGATGACTTAAAAGCCACTTTAACTGTTTCCTTCATTTTGGGGGTTATTGATAAATTGGCGGCAAAAGCATCTTTCAAATTATATTCACGACAAGAGACAGCAGGGGGATTCTTATCAACGCGGTCATTTAAGGGACTCTTCCATTTGCCTTTCAAAATGATTTAACTGCACAGAAATGTGGGTTTTTATCTGATTAGCATAAAAGAAAGCAAAGTACGTACATGTCGTGAATTACAATGGCGATAAAACATGAATGAACGGAAAATATAAAAACTACAAGTCCCATAATGCCTCGGGTGAAATGAATCCCTCAACGGGGGGCGAGCACTTGTAAATGTTGAACAAGCTGATTTGTCGGGGTGAGCTCTCACGCTTTCAAGCATATTAACGTGGTCAGCCAAAGCCTTGCTTCCTGCTCGGGGGTGCATGCGCCCCCGGTGAGGCAATTCTGTCCCTTGCCCTTTGAACTGGGTCATTGTTTACACTGTGAGTAGATGCTTTTTCTTTTGTTGATAAAGATTAAAGAAAAATCAACATATGTTTGTGAAGAATTACAGTGCTGAGAATGAATGAGAGACTACGAATACCATGATGCAAAGCGTGAAATGAATCTAAAGGGGGCTGGACCTGCCCAACCTCAAAAGCGTGTGATCTGCCATTGCTTTGCGTCAATTTCATTTCCTGTGTTCTGATTGGGACATCCTTCGCAGCATTATATTTACATATAGCACCCAGAAGCGATCCAGTTTATACAGTGCTCTGTGAAAAGAGAATTTCGCATTTAACGCTAACAAAGCGCAGCGAGTCGCACAGGGAAATAAATGGATTTTCATGCAAACTCACCCCCAGGCCCCAGCCTCATTTACCTCTGGCGCTATTACCGGACTGGTGTTCTGAGCTCCGCTTAATATTTTTGGGCGCTATGTGTGTGTTTGGGGGTTAGGGGTCTGGTTTCGAACACATAAGGGCAGCATTGTAAACAACAGGAGTAACAAAGTGCCTTAACTATTTTGCTTGTTTAAAAATTGTGATGTAGCGCTCGTATGCTGCCTGGCTGCCGTTTCAAAGTGCTTTGAGACACTGCAAGCATGTAGGCCCGACACTACGGGGCTTAGAGAACACAGTGATTAGAGTGCTATGTATGCAGGGGCACGGGCTGTGAGGTAATGTCGCCGCACTGTGCAGCACTAGTGTTTGGAAATGATTTATTCCTGTGTGAAATGACATTGTTTGTTGGCTTTTTAAGAGGGAGGAAATATTAGCAACACTTTACCTGATCACTTTAAAAAGGATAAATTCCCTAGTCAAGAACTATTCCAATAGGATTTTTCGAATTGTATTTTTTTTATTCTGAGTAAATGAGATGTGTCATTATTCCTTTCTGCATAATAATGTACATTTTTCATCACGTGACTGACCCTGTAAGTAGACAGTTAATGTACCAGTTACAAGGGCAGCATGCATGTATAGGATTGCATTATCGCATTTACATAGCGCTTTATACCCAATTGTGGGGTCCCGAGCGCATTATCGGCTGGTAGTACGCTGGGAGGAGTGCATAACTGGATGAATGTTGTATTTTTTTTTGTGAATCAATAAATGGTAGGGTTTTGGTGTCGTGTGCGAGCGACTAGTGAGTTGCTTTTATCTTGTCCTGGGGCGTGGTGCCTGGAAGTGTGTTGACGACGCGAGAGAAAGATAGGCGCGTAAAAGTGTAATTGTGATAAGCTGACAGGTACGGGTTGTTTCGCGGTCCCGAATTCTGTTTGCGATTACATGTCACCTTCCAGTTTATTTCCATGCTGATTACAGCATGTTGATTAATGACTCTGAAGCGCCTTGAAAGTGTGGGAGGGAAAGAAGAACCAGGCACCTTCCGAGGGCATGGGAAACGAGGGCAGATGAAATTAAAAACAAGTGCGGCCGAAAGTGAAAGCGCCGCGTTTGGAGAAAAAGTGCACCAGGGCCAGCACGAGCTCCATCTGTTTCCAATTAACGCGAACGCGAGAGCGGGCACGATAATTGGAAACAGATGGCGCTGATGCTCGCTCCCGAGCACCCTAGGCCAGGGGAGAAAGAAGGCAGGACATGCACCCACCTTGGGCCAATTGCGTGCTGTCTTTCTTAGAAAGACATATGCAAAGACCAATCGCGGGTTAATAAAAAAATTTTAAAAAGCGCACGAGCGTGTGTTCAGAGTTGAAAAGCCCTTACTAAATGCCTCGCAGAGCAGCGCATGCGCGCTGGCTCAGGTGAGACCTAAAAATCACAAGAGGGAAGTGTCTGAAATCTACCAGCATCCGTGCTTTGGAGTATCTCACAGCAGGCCATAATTAGCATGTGTAACCATGCAGTGCTCTAAATCTCAACCAAAAGTGGCAAAAGCCTGAAAACTGCAAGAGTCACCGCTTCCAGGAATTACAGAAGCAGAAAAAAAAAATGGACACAGGCTGTTTTTCCTTATTCTTTGGTAGGGTGCCAAGTAAGTGAAAAGAAGCAACCAGAGGCTGCCTTAAGGCTTGTCACCACCTCTCAATGACAATACTGTCGACCCACACAACTGCAAGACATGCATTTGAACTATGCCCGAATATTTACTTAAACATGTAAATATATAATTATTTTTTTTCACAGTAATTCCTTGGTATCCCAACACCAACCAACCAACCAACCAACCAACCGGGTGAAATTCTGAATATATAGCATCAGAGATTTCTACACTTCTTTAGCAATACCAACGTAAACCACAAACATGTGGAACATGGAGACTCAAAAAGAGTATCAATCAATTGCCTTTACTTCCACTCAATCACATAATCTTACATGGATATCACTAACTGTGCAATTCTTCTATCAACTTAGCCCCAATGCTTTCTCGCACCCATGCCAACAGCCATCCACTACCTCCAAAGGAGGCTGTACCTTGAACCTAATCAGAGAATAATTCCTCCTGTGTGCAGGTCATGAATATTTGGTCCTACTGCCCGTGGTGGAGGTTGTCCCATGGACCCACCAAGTAGAACTATGATCAGCAGCTTCCTGTTGTGTTCATATGCCCCCTCACTGATCCCATCATCAGCCACCGTACTCTAGTCTGTGTTCACATAAAATACTTCAAATACGCATCTTCTCCCAAAAAAGGACGCCACAGACTCGGTTTACATTCAAACCAGGATGGATCTTGACACGCAAGGCGAAGAGAGAACACAAAGCAACATGTCAGCAAGGAAACCGATGGACGTGTTGTGAGCCGGTGTGCAGCAGGCGCAGAGCTATTTCTTTCAGTACTGTGTTTTGTCTTAGCTTGCTTCTTTTAAGTACTGAGCCACAATGTGGAAGCTCCCCCAAGGCAAATCGGGCTCCCTGTCCCTGGAGGGCGCCTGCTTGTTTGGCTGGGATTCATTGCTCTACGAGACTTCATTCACATGGCATCTTAGGCTTCTCTGGCAGGTTCAAGTCTGCTTGTTGGCCCCAGCGATGCACAGCAGCCCTGCTCCTAAAGTCTCCCCATATCCACATCTACCGAGGCAAGAAGATAAATTATGCACGAAGAAGTGCCAGTGTGGAAGCCAGACTGCTTCCCACATACACTTTAATGATGCGTGTACCCTCGAACCTGCTGAAAGGCGCATTCCTACCCCCAAAGTGGCTTATCCACTAAAACTCTTAGATTACTCACATGAAGGGAGTGTCTTCAGTAGCGCCAACCTTAGAACATACCCAGTGCTTGTAGCAGCCTTGTTTGGAAAGTTTCCACCTTAAGCTCCTCTGTTGTCCCTGCAGTAAGCAGGCTCAGAAATTGATGTTTGACTGGTAAGCTGATCCCAAGTGACCTGGAAGTCATAGCGCAGCTGCGCCCACGTCCTACCTACTCAAAGGTCTCAGTGTTACACAGAGCCCTGGGGGTTCAAGCGCCTCCCAGGTTAATATAATATATTTTTTAAAACACGCAACAGCATTAAAAGTCTTGTGTCTTTTCAGACAGTAACAAAAGACGAGGGGTTTGGAGGCGCAAGAGGTTAAGCGATAGGCTGGTGTATTTGTGGTCACCTGGTGCAGATAGAGTTTTCCAGCACTGCCTGAAGTCAAGGGAAAGGCATATGTAGTCATCAAAGTCCAAACTGCCTGCTTTTCTCCCCTTGCCTCTACCACTGCATTTCTACCAATTGAGCCAAGCAGGGCCGGCTTCAGAGATGGTGGCACCCTTTGCGACAAATACTGTTGGCACCCCCTCCACCCACACAAACTACAAATTTTTTTCTTTGGTGCTGTCTGTACTTTCACAGCTGTGTACCTGCATAATTTCTATAGAATCATAATTTCATTTGGCCCATATGTGACCATTATTCTGTCTCCAGAGCGGTCAGCCGTGCAGAAGGCACGTGCTCCATCTGATCTCCCTAACAGGGAGGGCAGTGGACATGGGATGGATGGTGGGATGAGGAGGGAACACACAGGAAAGGGAGGGACCCACTGGCCCATATGTAACCAATTCTGTCTCCTTTCTACTTGCAAAGCGGCCATGGAATAGATGATCATGTAATTTGGATACTTTTCTGACCCAGTGACAAGCACGGACACTGACATACACTGGTTTCTGTCTCAGCTCCACAGCTCAATATCATGTCCCATCCTCAACACCCATTCACACTTCAAAATTGCACTTTACAAGACTCATATTACATGAAAACCAAAACTACAGAAACTCTGAGAAGAAAAGGAAATACTACTACATGTTAGGGGAGCATACCATGCAACATGACCTAAAATGAGTGAAATGTAAAAGAGGACTGCGTGGCTGCTTTGAATTACATCAAGGGTTCTTACAGTCTTTGCCAAGAACCAGATCAGGGTTTTTTTATTTGCAAAATTAAAGACTTTAATATAAGATCGCATAGAATCACATTTCAATGGCAGGCTGTATTTATTGTCAGCGCTTACCACTAGCGGGGCCCTTCCCTGCACACAGCAAAGTCAGAGTAGATGCTGCTTTTAAAGATGCATGTCGATTACTCCAGCGTGCCCCTTTTCCCTTCCACGTTCAGTGTTTGAGTGGGATGGAATTGGGTTGTAGGGGGGTGGGGGTGTCTCCAAAAGTACCATGGCCAAAGAAACTTAACAAGGAATCCGTTCCAAAAGGTGAGGGCTGTTTAATTGTGTGACTTAATATTTAAGTAGAATTCTGCTCTTTTGACAGAGTGCCACCTGTAAATTATTGTGTGCTTCACTGAGTCTTCTTTAATTGCATTCTGATAGACCACAGAGCAACGAACATGTGCCTAAAACAAACCAGGCCTATTGGCTTTGCCAGTGCTTATTAACAGTATCAAATAAATAAATAACCCCATGTGAAAAATTAGAATGGAAAATGCATTAATTCTCAAAATATGAGACAGTGAATTAAACCTTTCCAAGTTCTGTGGTAGGAGTAGCTTTGAAGTGAATCATTTACTCCAGTTCTTCCTTCTGTACCAAATTCTCCTCTGCATTCTCTCATTCTGCTATATATATGCTTAGACCCTCCTATTCCCTGCATCTCTCTGAAATCCTCTCAAATCTCCATCACGCTTTTCACTCAGACCATTTGCATTTACTTCCTTTGCATCACCTTCTCTTCACCATACCCTCGCCCCTGCGTGCAGACACACACACTTCAAAAAAAGCACAGTCTCCCTCATCTAGAAACAGAGAATTTTATTTTCCTTTTTGCTCAGTCCTAATTTCCACAACTGTGTAACTCCATCACCCACTTTCATAAAAATTCATCATTACTACTGGCACACAAGTAAACATTGCTCTGAAGAGATGCCAATGATTGGAAGAGCATGTAGTCTGCACACTTATGATCTAGTGACTCACACTGTGAGGAACACCTACCTCCTTCAAGTCGTAACCTGAAATCACCCAGACACCTAGAAGTGACCCAATTCAGATTATGCGCGATATAAGTCATTGGTACATGAAAAAAAATACAAAAACACACTTCTATAAAATGCAAACATTTTAAAGATGAAAAATAACTACATCTTAAACAGGGACTGCACCGCTGCCATGGATTACCTTAAGAGTTATTACAATATTGAGAAAAACATCGGAGTTTTAGACACCAAAATGAATGACTTGAAAATATTGCAGAGAATAGACTATTTTCAAAATTATTTTCCTAACCGCTGTGGCGCTCCTGATCGTTTCTCTCAAGGCAAAAAAGCCTCCATGGTAATTGTGCAGCCACAAGGGCCTCCAGCCCCATGACAGGCCCATGACATCTCTAGCCCTCTTCCGCACAGAATTTTGCCTGCCCTGCTGCGCACCAAGTAAAAGACAAGCAAGCCGCTCGTCATTTTAAACAAGAAACTGCTGCTGCTTTCATAATCTTTCTTCTGGTGTGAGGAGTGGCGTGAGCGCTCCCACACAGCCTCTAAGCTAAAGGACAGAAAGATGCGCGAGCAGGCACGCACCTTGCTAGCTCCAAACCATGTGTGCTTTAAGCGCCCATCCCGAGCCTCGCACCCGGTGCCGTAGCACCGGCCGCACCGCCAAAAAGCTCAGCCAAGCCAAGCCAAGGCAAATTCTCTTTAACGTACTCAGCAGGCCAGCCAGCTAGATACCAGAGGAGACTTTCTCTTTCACTCTCTCACGGAGTTGCAACCACGCAGGAATCTCCGTTCTCGACACACACTGAGCGTGGACGTGTATCACAATCTTCAATCAACTCTGACAAGCTGTGGGTGGGACCATACCTTGATCCAACTCCGTACACCTGACTATTGGAGGCTACCAATGTATAATCTATTTACAAGCATTCACACTGTCATTGGTGGCTACTTGATTGAGGGACCAACGCCCATTGGTCTAACAGGGCAATGCCGCCCCCCCTCCCACTGCGTTGCAGCCTTGGCTACAGCAGCCTCAGGCCACCGGATTCTTTCAGCAGACTGTATTCCGGGGCTATTGTACTTTGCAGGCCGTCAAAATGCCTTTGAAAAGTAGAGGCGGCTTTGTTTTTTTAGAAAACAGTCTTCGTGTGTTGCCTGCGATGTACCTTTCTTCAGCCCATTTGCAAGCTGTCAAAAAGTTTGTTGGGACAGAGAGGGTGTGGCTTAACGACTAGGGCGTCGGACTTTGAAGCTGGGGAACTAGGTTCGAGTCTAGCAGGAGGCTCAAACAGCCTGTGATGCTGAGCAAATCATTTAATCTCCCCTGCCTAAAAATGAATATGGTTGTCTGTATGCAACTGGTGCACACGTAAAGCGCTCTGACACCTTCGGTCGAGTTCCCACTATATAAAACAACAAGCGCGCGCGCCTCGCACTGCAGCAGGGGGGGGAAGAGGAGGGGACCTGCGCGATTCGCTTGCGGGAGCGAGCGGCGCCAGGAGCGATAATTGCTACCATATGGCGCCAGCTGCTCGCTCCCGCAAGTGAATCGCCAAACGTGCACGCGTTGCCATTGAAGGCAATGGAACGCATGCACGTTTTTGGCTGAAAAGCCGAATCAATTACAAAAGGTCTTTTTACCTATGCAGCGCATGCGCGCTGCGTAGGCGAGACCTAAAAAAGGATTCAATGAAATCAAGAAATTGCTGAATTATTGTATGTGCATAAGGGCAGCCCTTAGAGCTAGTAGGAGCCATTAACAAATAAGTATAGGTCGGGTGGGAGTTCCTTGCAGTACTCCCACCTCCCAGACACAACATCCAACCCAGAACAGGCTGCGAAGAACTTCTCCCGGTGGATCACAGAATGTGCTGACACAATCCCCTCTGACAACCCAGCCAAAGCCACAGGACAAGCCAGAAGAGACAGCTGGTTCACTGTGGAGGTGAAATCCAGCAAATGCAACTGACATCAACTAGAAAGGCTGTGGCACACCAGCAATAACACAGGAGACCACACCACTTTCAAAACAGCGCACAACCAATACCACTACCGTCTGAAAGAAACAAAGAAGAACGCCCTAGCAAACCACATAGAAGCCAACACAAACCGCAGCAAGGAGCTCTTCACCTTGTGAAAGAGTTCTCAAACCCCGCAGCTGCCAAAAACATCACTTCTTCCCAAAAACTGTGTGGCACCCTGCCGAACTTCTTCTATTACAAGATCTCAGTCATCCACGATAACTTCAAACCCCAATCCTCCATTGCCAGCAGCATCAGCCTGCTCACACCCACAAACACAAACCTTGATAACCTGCTCACCTATGGTACCCTCGCACAACTCAAGTCACAATCTCCATCATGAACTCCATGCACTGAGGAGCACCCGCAGACCCCTGTCCCCACCACATCTTCAACCTCAAGAGCAAGACGATTGGAGACGAGCTCAAGAAAGTCCTGAACACCTCCATCACCTTGGCCTCCTTCCCTGAGGACTGGTAACACACTGAAGTAAGGCCCCTCCTGAAGAAACCATCCCCCGGCCTAGCAGAACCAAAGAACTACCGGCCCATCTCACTTCTGCCCTTTCCAGTGAAGGTTCTCGAGAAGACAATCAGCCAGCAGCTTATTGAACACCTGGAACACAACAACCACCTTGACCCCTTGTAATTCAGATTCCGACCCAACCACGGCACGGAGACAGACCTGATTGCAGCCACCGACGACATCAGGGCCCTCCTGAAAGCAAAACAGCAGCCCTCATCCTCCTGGACCTGTCAGCCACCTTCAAGACTGTCTCCCATCACATCCTGAACAAACTCCACCACAACAGAATTCAGGGAGATGCGCTCAAATGGATCGCCTCATACATCACTGGAAGAACCCAGAGAATCCATCTCCCACCGTTCACCTCAGAACCTAAGAAGATCATTTGCAGCGTCCCCTAAGGATCGTCCCACAGCCCCACCCTCTTCAACACATATATGACCCCCCTTGCCAAAACTGTCAGATAGCACGGACTCAACATCATCTCCTACACCGACGACACCCAGCTCATATTCTCGCTGTCAGAAGACCCCTCGACCACCAGAGCCAACTTCCAAAGATATATGATGAAAGTCGCTGACTGGATGAAGGACAATTGTCTCAAGCTCAACACGGACAAGATGGAAGTTCTCATCTTTGGGAACAACGCCTCATCATGGAATGACACATGATGGCCTGCTGAACGCGACCCATCCCCCGCCGCGACAGACCACGCCCAGAACCTCAGCATCATCTTGGACAGCAAGCTATCTATGAAGAAACAGGTAAACACTGTCTTATATGCCTGCTTTCACTCCCTATGCATGCTCCTCAAGATCTTCAGGGGGCTCCCCGGGACACAGCAAGTGAGCCTGCCCAAGGGATGAGGTCCCAGGGCCATTATTTGCTCAGGGAGGGGTGCATTGTGACCTTTCTCCCCATTTTTGGCATATTTTGGCCACTGGGGTGGACTCCCCGGCCAGGGGCCATTAATGGTTCGAGGAGGGAGACTGCGCAGCCCCCTCCCTTTTTGGCATATTTTTGCCCTTGGGATGGGCTCATGGGTCCGATATTGCTCGGGGAGGGGGGCCCTGTGGTCCTTCTCCCCTAATTTATTATATTGAGTCCCAGGGGATGGGGTCCCCAGGGCCTTAAAAGGCTCAGGGAGGGAGGCTGCATGGCCCTAGGCTCCCCTTTTAATATATATGTATGGCCCTGGGGGATAGAGTACCCAGGACCTGAAGAAGCATAGGTGAGGGCTGCGTCCCCCTCCCCCCTATTATCATACATGTACTAGCCTGAGGGATGGGCCCTGAGGCCTAAGGAGGCTTGGGGATGGGACAGGCCCCCTCCCCTTAACTAAAAGAAAAGGCCCTGGGGTCCCCATGGCCAGGCCTTGTCAGCAGCCCCCGACCCTGGGGTTCGCTGAATGCTTTTGGACGGCTGCAGGCCAGGACCTGTGGCCAACCCCCGCCGTGCATGAACGGAGGCCCTGCACAATGTCGGTTGACTGCCTTTATGGGGGTTGGCTACAGGACCTGGCCGCAGGCCAGGCCTTGTGGCGAACCCCCCCTGCACAAAGCCAAAGTCCGTGGCAGCCAAACCTCTGCTGCGCATTCCCAAAGTCCATGTGCTGCAGGGGGTTGCATTTATGAATGGTTGCAGCGGGGTTTTCGGGGGTTGCATTTATGTATGGTATTTACATATACGTATGAGCGGTCCCCTGTCCATGTAAAATATCTTTAGCCTCAGGGGTGAACTCCCCTGAGGCCTCTCGAGGCTTAGGGAGGGAGGCTACGTGGCTCCCCTCTCCATATAATCTAATTTCCACCTGGGCTTCCCAGGGTCTCTGGAGGAGGGGGGATGCGCATATTAATAAACTTCGGCTTGGGGGTGGGCTTCCTGAGGCCTCTGGAGGATCAGGGAAGGAGACCACTTGGCCCACCTCCCCATATAAACAAATTTCAGCTATGGGAGTGGCCTTTGGAGGCTCGGGGATGGTGCCCATGCAACCCTCGTCCCCTGTATGAATGCAGTTCTAGCGGTGGGCTCCCTGGAGCATAAACATAACAAATGTGTTTTTGTTTTGCCCCATGGGATCTAGGGGGTCAGGATATCCCTACCCTGCCCACTTATACTATTTTTGTTTCAGTACAGTGGACTAAGGGGTATTTATAAGGGGATAGGTCTACGAGAACGTAACTTTTAGTGATGTTCTGGTGGCGCTATGCCCTTCTCCATATTTACAGAGCGGCGCAAAGCCACTTTGAGTGGCTTAACGCTGCCTTGTAAATAAAGCCCCTTTACACTCATCACTTTGCGTGAAAGTGGCATGCAATGGGTGTTGCTGTGGGCATTCCACTGAATCACCCATAGCATTTTGACACTGCCCCAGATTTGCAAGGATGTGTAAATCTGAGGCCGTGCCAAAATCTAACTCCATGCAAAAGCAGGTGTTAGAATGGTGCAACGAGGAGAAATACTTTTATTTCTCCTTGTTATTGCTTTTTCTATGTGTGCTGCATTTTGCAGCACACATAGAAATAGCAAAACGCCATTATTGATTGTTTATCAATAAATTAAATAATGACGCTTTGCTACTTCTATGTGTGCTGCAGAATGCAGCTCACATAGAAGTAACAAATTGCCATTATTGATTGCAAGGGTGCCTGCATTGGCACTAGGCAGGTAATGTTAGTGCTAGCCCTGGGAGAACACAGGGGTGTAACGTATTGTTGTAAATACGGTGCATCCCTGCATTTTGGAAATGTCGGAGCTCGGCGCTGTCAAAGTTGTCACAGTCCCCAGCTCTGACATTTCGTTATAAATATGCCCCTCAGTTCTGGAGTCCTGTAATGGCTGCCAGCAACGTTGTTCTCATGTTGCTGGCAGCCAATCAGAGCGCTCGCTCCAAAGGAAGTCTGATGGGAGAGGTGTGGCGCAGCGGTCAGAGCCGCTGACTCCGAATCACGGGGCTCACGGTTCAATCTCCGGTGGCAACTCAGCTCAGCATCATGTGACTCTGGGCAATGGCTCACTTAATCTCCCCGACGGCCCTTCAGTGCCTGGATACCTTTAGAGGTGATAAATTCAAATTTTACAAACATGGAATTACAAATTCCTCCTGTAGGAGTGAGATGGTCAAAGGGGAAAAAAGCTCCCAGGGCCAATCAAAATGCCCTCTTTTTAAGTTTCCACTCATGCGAGAGTCTCTCAAGACTATTGTGGACTCAACCGTCCAGATATACAATCATTTTTCAACCTTAAATTCTCTAAAACTACGAAATGGAATTACACCAAATCACAAAGAGTACAATCTGTGGACCAAGATTTAGCTTCTTGCCGACTTTGGTGTATTTTGTTTCAGCAGCTTTTGCTGCAGCCCTGCCTAAATGCATGGGGATTTAGCATTTTATGGGACTGCACTTTTTTTCTTGGCCCTAGCTTGATGGATCACCCAAAACCTTCCAGGATGGAGCTGAGGTGGATGAACTTTTTTTCGTCAAATGGGGCCAAATTATTAGAAAACCAAAAAACGCTCTCCCTGTGGAAAAGCAGACCTAACTATAACTACCTAATGGCGACCACCACATATAAGTATGTGAAAAATAAATGTATATATATATATATATATTCTTCACCAAACACCCGAAAGCATTGAGGACGCACTCGACAGTAAACCACCATCCGGTTTATTCTTGCAACAACCCACTACAGCACTCCAGAAGTTACTTTCTTTATTCGCCTGACGCGTTTCGAGGCCAACGCTTCTTACTCATAGGCTGCTTCAGTCACAGATGAATCATGGAGGGCTCTTTTTTATCCATTTCCCGCATGCCGACCCCCAGTGGGTCTCGCTTTGTGCTTGTTAGTCCTTCACTGCATGCTGGGACTTGTAGTCCTGAAAGAGCAAAAAATCAAACCTTTAGTAGGTTCCATGGAAACATCCGCATATATTAAGATATTTTTTGCTCCCTTGGTATGGTCGAGAGTGCTGAGGCGGGCAGACTAATGCCGCTTACTGTGCTGCACCACTGGGGGCGGAATTGAAAACAAATAAAGCCGGAAATGTAATGAATGTGAGCTTTAATGTGTTTTCTGCAGCAGCCTGTGAAGAAGGGGCTTGTGACCTTGAAACGCGTCGGCGATGATTAATTAATGTTGGAGAAGGAAGGTTGGTTGCATCAAAAATGTCAGAATGCTGTCGAGTGCCTTCTCGCTGCTCCAGGGCACTTTGGTTTCAAAAATTTAAACACGGCAACCTGGCCGTGGAGAAAGAGCACCATCACCAGCTAGGAGGGAAACGTTATCGCCAGTTGGGAGCAGCTTTTGGTGTTGAATTCATCGTTACCAGAATGGCACAGCATTCCATATGCGTAATGAACCTGCCTGAAAACTCCGATACCTACTAAAGGATTCATCGGTACCAGAATGGCACAGCATTCCATATGCGTAATGAACCTGCCTGAAAACTCTGATACCTACTAAAGGATTTAAAATTGCTTTTCATGAAGAATGCACATTGAACTTACTAAAAGTGAATTTTAACGCTCACGTTATGGCCTCGATGTCCAGTATGCACCAAGGTACTGTGCACTGAGCATACGCCCACTAGGGGCGCAATTGAAAACAAATAAAGCCGGAAATGTAATGAATATGAGCTTTAATGTGTTTTCTGCAGCAGCCTGTGAAGAAGGGGCTTGTGACCTTGAAACGCGTCGGCGATGATTAATTAATGTTGGAGAAGGAAGGCTGGTTGCATCAAAATGTCAGAATGCTGTCGAGTGCCTTCTCGCTGCTTCAGGGCACTTTGGTTTCAAAAATATATATATATTCACTGAAAAAACCACAGGTTTCAGGGACGTTATAGTTAGAAATTAGCATTTAAAAAACCTTAGAAATTCACAGAAAAAACCACAGGTTTCAGGGACGTTATAGTTAGTTGGACATTTTACTCATACAAAACCAGAGAAATTCGTCCGTTATAGTTAGTTGAGCTAACTATAACTCACGCCCCCGCAATGCACTGCTGATGACGTCACATATTACATCATTCATGACATGGTCAGTGACATCACTGATGACATCTCAAATGACATCACTGATGACATCATAAACGTGATAATCTGATGCACCTCCTCGCACCCTAATATAACCTTTGATACACCCACTCTAAAATACAGACTACCATTTTTGAAACCATAGACACACCAATACTCGGGGGAGTGTGCCAAGAGGCGCGTTTGCAGAGTGGTGTAAAAAGGGGCATGGCCTCAGACCACCTCTCTGCAATCCAGCTGTGTGGTGCTTACTGGAGGTACCTGGTGGGCTAGTTGGCCCCCAGGGACCCTCAGGAATCAAGGGGACTTAATCCCCCAATTCAGAACACGCCAGAAGGTGCGTTTGCACAGTGGTGCATGAAGGGGGCGGGCCTCCTGGGAATGCTGGCTCTTGCTTTTTTGGAAGGGGGGCTGTGTGGCCCCCCTTCACTTAATTATTTTGGGCCCTGGGGACCCCATCCCCCAGGTTCTGAGCATTTTTTTGTTTTTTTTAATAAACAAAAAACAGGAAGGAGGCCGCGTGGCCCCCCTTCCCTGAGCCACTATTGGCCCAGGGGACCCCATCCCCCAGGGCCGTCTTTCCCCCCTCCCCTGGGCCACTTCTGGCCCTGGGGACCCCATCCCCCAGGGCCTGGCCTCGTTTTTTAATTTTTTTGAAAAACATTTTCCGGGGAGCGGGACTTCGTGGCCCCCCTCCCCTGGGCCAAATATGGCCCCGGGGACCCCATCCCTCGGGGCCTGGCCAGCCTTATTTGTTTTTATATTTTTTTAGAGGGGGGCCTCGTGGCCCCCCTCCTGAGGCCAATTATGGCCCGGGGATGCCAACCCCCAGGGCCGTCCTTCCGTATTTTATTTTATTTTTTCATTTTTAAATTAAAGGGGAGGGGGGCCAAGTGGCCCCCTTCCCGGGCCACTTCTGGCCCCGGGGACCACATCCCCCGGGGCTGGCACTTAGCGTTGGGGACTTTGGGGGGAGCCCCAATGCCCCCAAGGTCCCGCCGGCTCCCCCTCCTGCGGGAGCCAGCATTGCTTTTGAGCAAGGGGAACTGCTGACATGCAGCTCCCCTTGCTCAAAAGCAATCCTGCTTTGCTTCGTTGAAGCGAGAGCAGGTTTCCTGCTCTCGCTTCAACGAAGCAAAGCAGAGTTTGCTATGACAAGGTGGGAGCCGTGCTCCCGCCCTGCCATAGCAAAGAGCAATGTCCCGGGGTGGACACCCCGGGACATTGCAGGAGCCAGCCCTGGGGGGGTGGCGTTCCCCAGGGGCAAGGAGGGCTCCAGGAGGGGGGCCGCGCGGCCCCCTTCCAACATTTGTAAAGCCCCGGGGAGGTCGTGGTCCCCGGGGCCAGGGGGTCCGCAATGGACTCCCATATGTAAATAAAGTTTGCCCTGGGGAGGTGGTGGTCCCCAGGGCAGTGTGGGGGGGCAGAAGCCCCCCCACACTTTGTTTATATATTTAAGCCCTGGGGAGGTGGCGGTCCCAGGGGCTTGGGGGGCTCACGAGGCCCACCGCACATAAATAAAGATTGCCCCAGGGAGGTGGCGGTCCCCAGGGAAGCATGGGGGGGCAGAAGCCCCCCCACACATTATTAAAATGAAGCCCCAGGGAGGTGGCGGTACCCGGGGCTGCGGGGGGCCGCGTGCCCCCACGCATAAATAATAAAGCCCCGGGGAGCTGGCAGTCCCTGGGGCTGCGGGGGCCCCTGCGGGCCCCCGTGGGCCCCCGCTACATAAAACAGCATTGCCCCCGGGACCTGGCCCACCCAGGGGCTTTCAAAAACAAAGCGCGGAAGCCCGCGCTTTGTTTTCTTAAAAATGTTTCCTCCCGATTTGCGCACCCAGCGCGAATGCGGCGTTTAAAAAAAATATATATATGCTTTTTTTGGGCCTGGGGGTCCTTGTGGGACCCCTTGAGCAGGCCTCGGGGATCAGGGTGTTTCTACCCTGCCCCCTTTTCTTGTTTTTCACCTTTTTTCTGTACGGTTATCGAGTCACAAGATGACTGCCAACACTTCCTGGTTTGGAGTGTTAGCAGC
Source organism: Calotriton arnoldi (assembly GCA_963921515.1). Lineage (NCBI taxonomy): Eukaryota > Metazoa > Chordata > Amphibia > Caudata > Salamandridae > Calotriton > Calotriton arnoldi. Next base: position 318,169 of record CAWUFW010007453.1, on the reverse strand, counting down.
CAATCAGAGTGAAGCTCATGGCTGGGAGGGTTCGCAAACCCTCCTTGGTGCTCAGATATATACATTTTTATTTTTTTAATTTCTCTGGAACTACTGAACGGATTTACACCATTTAAAAAAAAGCATGCTTTCTGGACCAAGACCTACCTATTTGCTAAATTTGATGTAATTCGGTTCAGCAGTTCGAGCTGTAGCCTGTTTCAAAATTCCTGAGGAAATTAACATGGAGAAAACACGTTTTGGGACACCCCTTTTTTCTCGGCCCCCACTTGGCGAATAAGCCCCAAACTTTCAAGACAGGAGCTGACCTGAGTGAACCATTAGTTTTGAAAATGTCGTGAAGATTCGTCAAACGGCGCCAAAGATATTGGCAAATCAAAAAACGCTTTTCCTATGGATAATAGGTCCTAACTATAACTACCTACTGGCGACCGCCAGTAGGTAATATATATATATCTATATATATACATATATATATATATATATATCCCCAACTTGGCTCCTTTCGTTGGAAAAGCGGCGCTCCTTCACGGTGCGAGAGCCCGCGGTCGAGCCAGACCGCTATCTATGAACCACACATTCTTCCCAGCTGGGACGAAAAACGGCTCACACTCACGTAGGACTTTTGCAATTTTTATGTTTTACTTTCTTAGCTCATAGTCAGGAATCAGGCAACGGGACGAAAAACGGCTCGCACTGACGTAGGACTTTTGCAATTTTTATGTTTTATTTTCTTAGCTGATAGTCAGGAATCAGGCAACTTTTTTCACCGACAAGGGGTTGAGCCGTGCAGACATAGGTGCAAGGAGCAGTAAACCATCGGTTACACCAGCGACCTCATAGGTTTACCGTCCACGGCCTCCTATGGGGCTAGTAGATGCCCCACTAGGGTTTGGAATTTTTATCTCCTGAAGGTTGAGGGTGATAAATTTTGTACCCCACCCAGTGGATTCCCTTTTCCCATATATTTGGTAAGGGTGGAGCCTTTAGTAGTTTTTGTAAGTCCTGATGAATGCCATGGACCCGATTGGGCCGGTGAGCAGAAACATGTCGACTTTATACACGGCGGTGGGAGGATAATTATTCCCTCATATACACCGCAACTTCGATTTTAATGACCACACAGATGCCATTTAAATTAAAATATAATTTGTCATCTGCAATGGTATTTTAATTTCACAATTTCTCTTTAAGGGCCCCCACTTAGTTTTAGAAGTGCATCCCTGTCGTCAGGTGTATGCCCGCCCCTTATCAAACCAAGTTTTTAAGGCGCGAGGACTGGTCAATGATGAAGCATGACACCAGGTGGTGTGTGAGACCAGTCTTTCACTTTTTGTGAGATGCCAGTACATACATCACAAATTTAGAGACATTTAGGTCAGTACACTAGGAGCGGCATATTGTGTTAAACAACTTTTTTCAGTTGCCTGATTCCTGACTATGAGCTAAGAAAATAAAACATAAAAATTGCAAAAGTCCTACGTGAGTGCGATCCATTTTAGTCCCAGCTGGGAAGAATATGTGGTATATATATATATATATATATATATATATATATATATATATATATATATATATATTCACTGAAAAACCATAGGTTTCAGGGACGTTATAGTTAGAAATTACCCTTTAAAAAACGTAGAAATTCACAGAAAAAACCATAGGTTTCAGGGACGTTATAGTTAGTTGGACATTTCACTAGTACAAAACCAGAGAAATTCACCCGTTATAGTTAGTTGAGCTAACTATAACTCGCGCCCCCGCAATGCACTGCTGATGACGTCACATATTACATCATTCATGACATGGTCAGTGACATCACTGATGACATCTCAAATGACATCACTGATGACATCATCCACGTGATAATCTGATGCACCTCCTCACACCCTAATATAACCTTTGATATACCCACTCTAAAATGCAGACTACCATTTTCGAAACCATAGACACACCAATACCAGTTACTACATACCCACTCACTGATTCCTAGGTCTACACACATGTCCACTCATTCATCCATACAGTTACTCATACATGCAGTCACTCATCAATACAGCCCTATCATATGCACTCATACACCTATACAGACACTCACAAACCACCACTCACCCATAGAGTTACTCACACACCTAGTCAGTCATGCAAAGAATCAATCACACTCCCATTTACTCACCTATACAGTTATACACACACCACTTCACTTATTCATACAGATACTAACACATACTTACTCTCTTCTACAATCACTGACACAAGCACACACTAATCCATACAGCCACTCTCACAATCACTCACTTTCACATATAGTCATTTATATAATCCAACACTCACATATACTGCCTTTCACATATGTAGTTACTCACACATGTACCACTGAGACATCCATTCACTCACCAACACACCCATACACACACTCACCCACCCATACAGCCCTTCACAGATGTACTCTTGAACCCATACACCCAGTGATTCACCTACTCACACATCTATGCACAAAGTCACACACTCCCCACCCACACAAACACTCAGGCACCCATACAGATACTCAGACAACCAATCAATAAGCCATATAGACACTCATGTAGCTACTCACCAACCCATGCAGCCGCTTACACACCAACTGACAGACTAATACAGACCTTCACACAGTTTAGTCACTAACCCATGCATTCAGTAAGACACGATTAATCACTCACTTATACAGTCAGTCACACACCTACTAAATCATCTATTCAGACACTTATACACCCACTCATTCTTCAACACACATTGGCATATATATATATATATATATATATATATATAAAACATATTTAAACTTTACAGAAACACATAGTCACTGGATGATGTCATCAGTGATGCATTTGAGATGTCATCAGTGATGTCATCAGTGATGTCACTGACCATGTCATGGATGATGTAATATGTGACGTCATCAGCAGTGCATTGCAGGGGCGCGAGTTATAGTTAGCTCAACTAACTATAACGGGCGAATTTCTCTGGATTTGTGCTAGTGAAATGTCCAACTAACTATAACGTCCCTGAAACCTATGTTTTTTTCAGTGAATTTCTACGGTTTTTTAAATGCTAATTTCTAACTATAACGTCCCTGAAACCTATGGTTTTTTCAGTGAATTTCTAAGGTTTTTTAAATGCTAATTTCTATCTATAACGTCCCTGAAACCTGTGATTTATTCAGTGAATTTCTAAGGTTTTTTAAATGCTAATTTCTAACTATAACATCCCTGAAACCTGTGGTTTTTTCAGTGAATTTCTAAGGTTTTTTAAATGCTAATTTCTAACTACACCTAGATAGGTAAGACATGTGCAGAAAGAGAAAGAAAGGTGCAGAAAGAAGCAAGAGAAGTGCAGAAAGAAGCAAGAGAAGTACAGAAAAAGGCAAGAGAGGTGCAAAAAGAGGAAGAAAGGTGCAGAAAGAAGCAGGAGAAGTCCAGAAAGAAGCAAGAGAGGCACAGAACGAAGCAAGAGAGTTGCAAAAAGAAGAAAATGAGGTGCAGAAAGATCAAGAAAGGCACAGAAAGAGGCAAGTGAGGTGCAGAAAGAGGCAAGAGAGGTACAGAAAGAGACAAGAGAGGTGCAGAAAGAGGCAAGAGAGGTCCAGAAAGAGGAAGAAATGTGCAGAAAGAGGCAAGAAAAATGGAGAAAAAGGAAGAAAGGTGCAGAAAGATGCAAGAGAAGCACAGAAAGAAGCAAGAGAGGTGCAGAAAGAAGCAAGAGAGGTGCAGAAAGAAGAGAGTGAGGTGCAGAAAGAGGCAAGAGAGGTGCAGAAAGAGGCACGAGAAGTGCAGAAAGAGGCAAGAGAGGTGCAGAAAGAGGCAAGAGTGGAGCAGAAAGAGGCAAGAGAGGTCCAGAAAGAGGAAAAAATGTGCAGAAAGAGGCAAGAAAAATGCAGAAAAAGGAAGAAAGGTGCAGAAAGAAGCAAGAGAAGCACAACAAGAAGCAAGAGAGGTGCAGAAAGAAGCAAGAGAGGTGCAGAAAGAAGAGAGTGAGGTGCAGAAAGAGGCAAGAGAGGTGCAGAAAGAAGCAAGAGAAATGCAGAAAGAAGCAAGAGAGGTGCAGAAAGAGGCAAGAGTGGAGTAGAAAGCCAAGAGAGCTACAGATAGAGGCAAGTGAGGTGAAGAAAGAGGCAAGAGAGGTGCTGAAAGAGAGGTATAGAAAGAGGCAAGAAAGATATAGAAAGAGACAAGACTGGTGCAGAAAGAGGCAAGAGATGTGTAGAAAGAGGCAAGAGAGGTGCAGAAAGAGGCAAGAGAGGTGCAGAAAGAGGTAAGAGGTGTAGAAAGAGTCAAAAGAGGTACAGAAAGAGGAAGAAAGGTGCAGAAAGAAGCAAGTGAGCTGCAGAAAGAGGCAAGATGAAGAGCAAAAAGAGTCAAGAGAGGTGCATCAAGAGGCAAGAGAGGTGCAGAAAGAGGAAGAAATGTTCAGAAAGAGGCAAGAGAGGTGCAGAAAGAGGCAAGAGAGGCACAGAAAGAAGCAAGAGAGTTGCAAAAAGAAGAGAGTGAGGTGCAGAAAGAGGAAGAAAGGCACAGAAAGAGGCAAGTGAGGTGCAGAAAGAGGCAAGAGAGGTACAGAAAGAGACAAGAGAGGTGCAGAAAGAGGCAAGAGAGGTCCAGAAAGAGGAAGAAATGTACAGAAAGAGGCAAGAAATTGCAGAAAAAGGAAGAAAGGTGCAGAAAGAAGCAAGAGAAGCACAGAAAGAAGCAAGAGAGGTGCAGAAAGAAGCACGAGAGGTGCAGAAAGAAGCAAGAGAGGTGCAGAAAGAAGAGAGTGAGGTGCAGAAAGAGGCAAGAGAGGTGCAGAAAGAGGCAAGAGTGGAGCAGAAAGAGGCAAGAGAGGTTCAGAAAGAGGAAGAAATGTGCAGAAAGAGGCAAGAAAAATGCAGAAAAATGAAGAAAGGTGCAGAAAGAAGCAAGAGAAGCACAGAAAGAAGCAAGAGAGGTGCATAAAGAAGAGAGTGAGGTGCAGAAAGAGGCAAGAGAGGTGCAGAAAGAGGCAAGAGAAATGCATAAAGAGGCAAGAGAGGTGCAGAAAGAGGCAAGAGTGGAGTAGAAAGCCAAGAGAGGTACAGATAGAGGCAAGAGAGGTGAAGAAAGAGGCAAGAGAGGTGCTGAAAGAGAGGTACAGAAAGAGGCAAGAGAGGTATAGAAAGAGACAAGACTGGTGCAGAAAGAGGCAAGAGATGTGCAGAAAGAGGCAAGAGAGGTGCAGAAAGAGGCAAGAGAGATGCATAAAGAGGCAAGAGGGGTACAGAAAGAAGAGAGTGAGCTGCGGAAAGTGGGAATAGAGGTCTAGAAAGAGGCAAGAGAGGTGCAGAAAGAAGAGAGTGAGGCGCAGAAAGAGGCAAGAGAGGTGCAGAAAGAGGCAAGAGAGGTGCAGAAAGAGGTAAGAGGTGTAGAAAGAGTCAAAAGAGGTACAGAAAGAGGAAGAAAGGTGCAGAAAGAAGCAAGTGAGCTGCAGAAAGAGGCAAGATGAAGAGCAAAAAGAGTCAAGAGAGGTGCATCAAGAGGCAAGAGAGGTGCAGAAAGAGGAAGAAATGTTCAGAAAGAGGCAAGAGAGGTGCAGAAAGAGGCAAGAGAGGTGCAGAAAGAGGCAAGAGAATTACTGAAAGAAGCAACAGAGGTACAGAAAGAAGAGAGTGAGCTGCAGAAAGAACCAAGAGAAGTACAGAAAGAGGCATGAGAGGTGCACAAAGAGGCAAGAGAGGTGCAGAAAGAGGCAAGAGAGGTGCAGAAAGAAGAGAGTGAGCTGCAGAAAGAGGGAAGAGAGGTGCAGAAAGAGGCAAGAGAGGTGCAGAAAGAAGAGAGTGAGCTTCAGAAAGAGGCAAGAGAGGTGCAGAAAGAAGAGAGTGAGCTGCAGAAATAAGCAAGAGAAGTGCAGACAGAGGCAAGAGAGGTGCATAAAGAGGCAAGAGAGGTGCAGAAAGAAGAGAGGTGCAGAAAGAGGCAAGAGAGGTGCAGAAAGAGGCAAGAGAGGTGCAGAAAGATGCAAGAGAGGTTTAGAAAGAGGCAAGAGTGGTGCAGAAAGAGGCATGAGATGTGCAGAAAGAGGCAAGAGAGGTCAAAAGAGGCAAGAGAGGTACAGATAGAAGAGAGTGAGCTGCAGAATGAGGGAAGAGAGGTGCAGAAAGAGGCAAGAGAGGTGCAGAAAGAAGAGAGTGAGCTGCAGAAAGAGGCAAGAGCGGTGCAGAAAGAGGCAAGAGATGTGCAGAAAGAGACAAGAGAGGTCAAAAGAGGCAAGAGAGGTACAGATAGAAGAGAGTGAGCTGCAGAATGAGGGAAGAGAGGTGCAGAAAGAGGCAAGAGAGGTGCAGAAAGAAGAGAGTGAGCTGCAGAAAGAGGCAAGAGCGGTGCAGAAAGAGGCAAGAGATGTGCAGAAAGAGACAAGAGACAACTAGATTGCTAACATTCTATATCTATTACAAAGGTGTGGCACGCCTGACGTCATCTTGATGTAATCAAAACTGTAATACCTAAAGCATTTCCTTTAGAAATCATAGAAATCAGAGGGTCTTATTTGCATAGAAATTATGGGTAGTGCTCTAAAAAACTAAAATGAGAACATATTTTCTGAGCTATCAAATAGCGACAAAGCACTTTTAAATTATTTGTTATCTTTATGTTTTTTATCCAGTTGACCACTTGATTAAATGTTACGCTTAGGGAGAGAATGTGGTGTTACTTCCAGAGCTGCAGACTTTGCAACTTGGGAACCAAGTTGGAGCTTCTGCTTCAGCTCGACATTCTGTGATTCTGGTCAAATCACTTATTCTCCCCATGCCTACAACCAAAATGAGTTTGTTCTTGTATGATGTAACCAATGCTCATGTAAAGCACTCCAATATCTGACCAGCCTGCATGATATAAAGCTGCAAAAAAAACAAAGGATAAAAAGTGTTTTCCACACTTCTGTCATTGGGCTATACATGGGCTACATCTGGGTGATATTTGTGCTACATTTGGGCTCCTTTTTCTCTGGTGGCCATCTTGGGAGACTTCAATTAAATTCATTAAACTTTATTCGATCTGATTTAGAAGCATAGGTCATAAAAAGGTACATAAAAACAGTAAATCCTCTTTCTTAATACAATACAGTGAGAATTAATTAAAACCAGTGGGTAAAAACGGGTGTTACAAAGCCCGGTTCAGAGCAACTTCAGGTTAACAGAATAGTAAAGTTCAATGTTTCGCAAGATCAATCTCATGTACTTCGTGCAAAATACGCAATAAGGGGTCCAAGTAAGAGCAACACTCCAATACCTGACCAGTCTGCACCATATAAAACTGCAAAAAAACAAAAATAAAAAGTGTTTTGCACACTTTTGTGATTGGGCTATATGTGGGCTACATCTGTGTGATATTTGTGCTACATTTGGGCTCTTTTTTCTCTGGTGGCCATCTTGGGAGACTTACTTGTTATCAAGTTTCCTAATTTCCTCATTTACTGCAGTCTCCTCAGTAGGAAATGCTTTCAGTTTTTTACTTTGATTCCATCAAGAAGGCATTCAGATGTATCACACATTTGCCATAAATTCAGAATGTTAGCACTCTAGTTGCTCATTAGATCACTGTAGTAAAGCTACTGCTCACCAGGGAGTAAAGAATTTGCTAGCATTCGCGCCAAGAATTTTCAATTCTATTAAGGACACGGAGGCGAGGATTATGCTTTCTCTTTCTTCACTGTTTATTTTACAGCAGCCAATGAAAAACAATTAACCACTTTTTAATAAACTACATTTCCCATGTTGCATTGGGGCAGTCCAATAACCATAGAGACTATGCCCTATATATGTAACGTCACTCATTAGCACTTCCTCTTTCTTTGCCTTGAACGAGTACTGTCCAATTGAACCAAACTTATGTCCATGAAAAGAACTTGTAGAAAAACGCGGAACACCAGTGTTCATGCCAGAACCGTCGGCATCCATGTAGTTGCAGGGTGCCCAGCACGCCAACCAAACTTGCAAACATTGAGATGTTCATTGATCGCCTTTCTGCTCTGCTCCTGAAACAGAAATTTGCAATTGTAATACCATGAAAAGCAGAAATGTCAGGGCAGGTAATAAATAACAATCATGAATATGAGATAAATTACATTGGGCGGGATAATCCTCGCCTCCGTGTCCTTAATAGAATTGAAAATTCTTGGCGTGAATGCTAGCACATTTTTTATTCTATTCCAGGACCGGAGGCTTCAGATTATGCTAGTTCAACGCTTTACCAACACAACAGAAGCAATATCGCCCACAGGTTTGTAATAAAACTGCTTAAAGGTAGAGTCAGATGACCAATCAGCTGCCTACATTATATCCTGTAAACTGGTGCCCAACATATAAGATTTAGAGGCCATAGCGCCCCTTACTGAATGAGCCCCAAATATCTTAGTATCAATACCAGCCTCCTGTATTATATACCTTAGCCATCTGGCAATAGTTGCGGACGTAACTGGCTTAAACGGTTTCTGCAATGCAATTAACAATCTTGAACACCCAACTGGACTCACCTCTTTTGTACATTGTTCATAAGCTTTCAAGCATTCTACAACACATAATTTAATGTTAAAAGGAAATGCATGATATTCAACGGAACGTGAAAACGTCTTTGTCCGAGCAGAAATTGTAAAATAAACCCCTTCTGGGGAGAATACTCTACCTGTTAGGTCTAGTACTCTGATATCAGAGACTCGCCGACAAGCTGACAAACAAAGGAGCATGGCTAACTTTGCAGTCAGCTGTTTTCTTGAAAGTTCCTCATTATGAGGCCAGCTATCAAACAGAGCTAATACTTTAGAAACATCCCATTAAGCCGAATACTGAGCCTTAGGAGGGTTTAACACTCGTATAACTTTGAGGAGTTTGCAGATCACCGGATGCATACCTACCGGTTTACCGTCGATTTGCGCATGTCCCGTCGAGATAGCGGATCTGAAGTTGTTAACCTATCTGTAAGAAAGTCCTTCGGAGGCTTTCTTGGATAAAAAATTCACAATCTGTGAGATATCTGCCTCCACGGGATCCATCTGTTTCTCCAGGCACCAACCCAGCCATGCTCGCCATGCTGAAGAGTATCGTTTCCTGGTAGAGGGAGCCCAGGCCTGCTGGATGAAACCTGCAGCCTCTGTTGAAAAGCCTGGCAATGACCACTGTTGCCGGAAATCCTCCAGGCCATCAGGGACAGCTGCCCCACCAGAACTAAGGGGTGCAATTCTCCCTGAGGGCCCTGGAGCATCGTCCGAGACCATGGCAGGGGAAGCGGAAAGTTGCAGGTTAACTCCAGAAGTACTGGGAATTATGGTTGTGATTTCCAAACCGGTGTGACTAGAACCACCTCCGCATGCTGAAGGGAAATCTGGTTCGCTACTCTGGGAATCAGAGTGAATGGAGGGAATGCATAATTCAAAGACCTCGACCAATCCTTTGTGAACACATCCGTGGCCTTCGCCAGAGGGTCCGGCCTCCAACTGAAAAATGCCTCTAGTTGGCGATTGAGTCTGGAGGCAAACAGGTCTATTATGCAAGGACCCCAAGTCTCCTGAATTAATTGAAAAAGTGAGGAGTGCAGCTGCCAGTCGCTGTAGTCCCTCAGGTGACGGGAGTTCCAGTCCGCTATTGCATTGTCCTGCCCCGGAAGGTACTCCACTATCACCGTAAGTTGGTGGGCCAGGCAGTAATGCCAAAAGTCCTTGGCCATCTCCGCCAACATTGGTGATCTCGTCCCCCCTAACTTGTTTATGTAATTCACCACCGATATGTTGTCCATTCTCAAAAGAATACAACAAGACACCTTCTTGGGTGAGAGGGAGCGGATTGCGAAGGATACCGCCAGAAGCTCGAGGCAATTGATGTGTAATGGTAATTCTTGGAGAGACCATCTGCCCCCTGTGGTTATCTCGCCGCATCTCGCCCCCCAGCCCCACCAGCTGGCATCGGACTCTATCACCACTTCCGGGTGAGATCCGAATATCGCTCGACCGTTCCAAGCATCTACGTGCGACAGTCACCAATTGAGCTCCTCCTTCACCTCGTCCGTGAGGGGAACCTGGTCGGAGTAGGGAAGACCTTTCCGCAAGTGTTGAATCTTCAGGCGTTGCAAGGCCCGGTAATGCAACGGTCCCGGGAAGATCGCTTGAATTGAGGATGCAAGCAGTCCCACCAGGCGAGCAATGGCTCACAGCGACATCACCTGTTTGGTTAATGTTACCTTCAGCTCCTTCTTCAGATTCCTCAACTTGGCCTTAGGGAGTTGAAGCTGAGCTGTCTGGGAGTTGATTACGAACCCCAGAAACTCTTGATTGAGTGGGGGACAGGGCAGACTTGGCTAAGTTGATTACAAAACCCAGGTTCTCCAATAGTAGCACTGTGATCTGAAGGTGCTGGGATGCTAGGGCAACTGACGGTGCCATGATGAGTATGTCGTCCAGATAAATTATGAGACGAATACCCTGCTCTCTGAGTTGAGCGGTCACCCGTTTCATCAACTTGGTGAAGCACCATGGCGCCGAGGAAAGACTGAAAGGAAGGGCCAAATATTCCAACCACTGGTCCCGCCACCGGAACTGTAAGAAACGCCGGTGGGGAGGGAAGATTGGTACCGTTAGGTAGGCATCTTTGAGGTCCAACCGGACCATCCAATCTCCCTGTCGTAAAAGGTCTGTCAGTAGGTGTATTCCCTCCATTTTGAAATGTCTGTAGAGGACAAAGTGATTGAAATTCTTCAGGTTCAGTACCAGTCTGTAACCACCGCCCCTCTTCTGTACCAGGAAAACATTGCTGCAGAAGCCCTCGGTTTTGGTGTCGCAGTAGGCCACCGCGTGCTTCTGTAGCAATTCTGTAATTTTGTGTTCTATAAAAATTTGCTTTTGTTGGGAAAAAACCAACGGGGCGGTATAAAATCTTGCGTGGGAGACTGGAAGAACTCTATTTGAAACCCCTGGACGGTTTGTAAGACCCAGGCGTCCCTTGTAATTTGAGCCCAATTGTGTATGTAGTGGCAAATGCGACCCCCCAGAGGATAGGATAGAGGAGCAAGAGCTCTTACCTGAAGTGACCTGAGGCTGGAAGTTTCCTCTCTGGCCACCTCGATGATATCTGCACTGAGAGAATCTTCTTGTCGGGTAGAAGGTACCCCCTCTGGTAGGATCCTGCCAATCCCCTCTACCGCGACCGTAGCTGCCCCTGGGAGGGCCCTGATAGTACTAGCAGCCTGGCGAGCAGCCCCGGCCTCGCCCGGCCTGTCGAAAAAGGCCTTGGTGAAAGACTCTCTTAATGTTAGACTGAGCCTTGTCCAGTGTGGTGAAAGTGCCCACGTACTTGGACACGTCCTTGACGAACTTGTCGCCGAAAAGGAGTCCACACGCTAACTCTGTGAGATTGTTGTTCATCCGCATGAGCAAGGATTTTCTCCTTTCTGCGGAGATGGTGCAGTTTGCGTTTCCTAGGAAACAAATAGCGTGCTGCGCCCAAACCACCAAAATGTCGGGGTCGATGGGAGAACCAGTGTCCTTGGCTACCAAGGCTATCCCGAGGATCTTTGCTAAGGGCCCTGTGACGTCCAAGAGCTTATCCTGGCATCCACGCCAAGCGCGATTGATACCCTTTTTAGGATCTTTGGCGAACTTTTTGAGAAACGCCAACATGTTGGGGTCGATGACTGGGGTCTCCGCAACCCTATCCAGGATATCTGGTTGTGGACCCTCCGACCTGAGTCTGCTGCGCACCTCCTTATCAAAATGGCTCCTCAGGTTCTGGTGAAAGTAATCCGCCACCTCTGGAGCCCAGTCTGAGGACCTTGGTTGAACAATGTCCAGCGGATTAAAATCGAAGGGGGATGAGGCCTGGAGGGAGACAGCCTGCGGCTCTAGATTCGCCCTTTTTGCCTTCTTCTTTCTAGGAGGAGAGGTAGTGTTGGAAGAGTCGTCAGTAGTGGGGTCAGTATCATAGGCTTTGCTGGGCACCAAAGAACGGACTGTGGGTGCCGAATACTGGTGATCAGCAGACCTTCCCGGGGGTAAGTGAGCCAAGGCCTGCACGTGCGGCCAGTTATATGACTTGGCCTTAGATTGATTCGCTCCGTCAGAAGCGCGCTGTGATAGACCTGGGGCTTCAGAGGCTTGAAAACCATGTTTTTTCGCAAAACTTTCCAGCTGCGCAGTAATGGGCTTGAGGGCAGCCGCCAGCGCTTGGTTTACCGTCTGGGGAACCGCAGCCTCAATGGACCTGTTCACCGATTGTTGAACGGACGCATCCAGGGCATCCACCAAGGTGTCCTCAAGTAAGGGACCATGTTCTTCTTCGTAAAATCCATACTCCTCCTCCACGAATGCGGCCCACTCCTGCATCATGAAATGCTTGGAGCAACAACTTACTGACAAAGATTGGTAATAGGCCAAGTCTGAATTCCAGAGGAATTAAATAAAAGGGGGAGCCACCCTTTGTGCACCAAGTATATACGTATATCTAAGCTTCTCAGCCCAGCTGTAATCAGAAATTTTTTCAGCCCAAAGGGCGTACATGAGCCAACAAAAGTATTGAGCCTGCACCCGGCTAGGGCCTTCACTATTCTTGCAGCCTGGAAAAAGGCGTCCGTCTACACATGGGAAGTTATTTTCCTATCCCGTGTAAAGCTCCGTTCAAAATTAGCGCGGAGCGAGGAGGAACGGTAATTGGGCGTCGCGTAGCCCAAACGGAGCCCAAAGGAAGCCCAATTGGAGCCCAATTGGGCTACGCGACGCTTGGCTCGAGTACCTCTCGCGGGCCCGATTAGGGAAGGCTCAGCGTCGCTAAAGAGACCTCCATGCGTCGGAAAAGAATGCGGGTCAACTAGTTCGGTGGAGGTGAGTCGCGAAACGGAAAGACGCTTAAAACGCGCTCGCCTCCACCCGACCGGGAACGTAGCGCAATGCGACCGGAGTGCAAAAGCGGCACATAATGAGCGCAAAAGCGGCACACAAATATAGCCAATACAACGCTAATCCAATTTTTTTTAAAAACACAATAATGCTGAATAACCTAATATGCATACAGTATGTGTGTACAATAAAGTGAAAAGATAAAAATGCACTTAACTCAGCTGCAAGCAGCAAAGAAAGAGGAAGTGCTAATGAGTGACGTTACATATATAGGGCATAGTCTCTATGGTTATTGGACTTCCCCATTGCAACATGGGAAATGTAGTTTATTAAAAAGTTTTGTAACCAATGTGGAGTGCACCACAAACAATCAAGCAAAGAATCCCAGTCCATCCATTGTGGTTATCAAGTGAAAACTTTATTCTTCTTTTTTCGTTAAAGAACAACAGCCAGACAGCCGACGCGTTTCGTCCAGGTATATGGACTTCATCAGGGCTTGAACATATGTCGTTTGTCAGCAAAAATAGTCAGTCGAACATGAAACTTGCGAAGTGATGAGACAAACTATATATCAGTTCGTTTAGCAACTGCACCCTATTGGATCCAGGGTCAGTTCCAAGTTATCAACGGCTCCTGTGCCGCGAACCGCTCCGTCAGCGGCCTGTTTGGAAATCTCCGATCGTGTTCAAAAGAAAGAGGATGGACTGAGATTCTTTGCTTGATTGTTTGTGGTGCACTCCACATTGGTTACAAAATTTAACAATGGTCTTGGAGACTGACCCTTGGGAGCAGCAGGGGCAGTGGAAGTGCACACTATCTGAGTCATTTGGCTCAGAACTTCGGACTTCTTTTTGGGGGATTGTTTTGTGTGGAGGTGCGTCACAATCACATCTTTGGTGTGTAGGGTCGGCTTGCTGTTCCACCTCGGAGACATAATAGTTTATTAAAAAGTGTTTAATTGTTTTTCATTGGCTGCTGTAAAATAAACAGTGAAGAAAGAGAAAGCATAATCTGAAGCCTCCGGTCCTGTAATAGAATTAACTGGAAGTCTACTGCTGGTATTGAAAGTGATTGTTTCAGTCTGCATGTCAGAATTTTCTAATGAAATAGAAGAGGATTTGAGATCTCATTTAAAACATGCCCTCATTTTTCTTTCTGCAGCACTAACCATAATTTCTATGGCAAAATGAACCCCCTCATTTTTTTCTTTTTTAAATGAAATGTTTTAAGTGTTACCAGTTTATTCCAATCAAGATGGCTTCAGGTGTGCCATAATTTTGTCATAAATAAGACTGTTAGCGCTCCAGTTGTTCTTTAGAACAATGTGGGAAGCTGCAGTAGAACACAAAGGAATCAACTGACAGGCTGCTCCTGTTGAAATATAACAGGAAGATATTTGAGATCTCACTTAAAACATGTCCTAATTTTTCTTTCTACAGCACTAACCATAATTTCTATGACAAAATGAACCCCCTCATTTTGTTCCTTTTTAAATTAAATGTTTTAAGTGTTACCAGTTTATTCCAATCAAGATGGCTTCAGGTGTGCCATACTTTTGTCATAAGTAAGACTGTTAGCGCTCTAGTTGTTCTTTAGAACACTCTGGGAAGCTGTAGTAGAACACAAAGGAATCAACTGACAGTCTCTGCCCTTGTTGGATGTACATGTTTTACTGAGAATGTCAGACTTCATTCTCACATGACTGAGAAAGATAATGTGAATTTACAGAAAATATGCTCTCATTTTAGCTTCTGGAGCACCTTCCAAACCTCTATGGGACAAGCATGAGAAAATAGTTTTCTCCCAAACATGATTCATATCCCAGCAGAAGGTTTTTCACAGGGTAAAATTACCATAGAACACACCACAATGCCTAACGTTAGTATGGTACCATCAACAAAAGAATTCTAATGTAACTAAAGTCTGTTATCACCCTTTATAGTTCTCCTTTTGGTGACCCTCAAAATCTTCTATTCACTACAATGCATTTCAATGGGGTGCTGTCATGTATATTGGTCCCAAGATGGCTGCCAGCAATTCCAGGATGAAGTGCTGACAGCCAATCAGATCTCACAATGAGAAGAGTGGTTAGGCTCCGCCCAGATATCAATATTTTTTTATTTTTGAATTTGTTAGAAACTGCCAAACGGATTGACACCATTTAAAAAGGTCGCTTTCTGAACCGAGAGCTACCTTTTGCCAAATTTGGTGTAATTCCGTTCAGCAGTTCGGGCTGTAGCCGTGTCTAAAGTTTCCTATGGAAATTAACATGGGGAAAATGCGTTTTGGGACCCCCCTTTTTTCTAGGCCCCCGCTCAACGAATCACCCCGAAACTTTAAAGACAGGAGCTGAACAGAGCGCCCCACTAGTTTTAAAAATTTCACGAAGATTCGTCAAACGGCGCCAAGGATATTGGCAAAAGAAAAAACTTTTTTTGAATAGAAACAAGGTCCTAACTATAACTACTTACTGGCGACTGCCAGTAGGTAATTATATATATATATATATATATATATATATATATATATATATATATATATATATATATATATTAGAAAGGAAAGTCTCTAGTTGGCAGTGGCTTGCACCCTGTCCAAGTAGGGACCCTTCCTTCTAGTCAAGGTAAGGGAGTTACACACCCAAGAAAGCCCATGCTCACCCCCTTGGTAGCTTGACATGAGCAGTCAGGCCTATCTCAGAGGCAATGTGTAAACTAATTGTACATAACACACATGCTAACACATTGAAAACTCTGCAAATGGACACCACACCAGTTTAGAAAAATAAACAATCTTTATCTAAAACAAACAAGACTGAAACAACAAAGATCCAACATACAGACCTTAGAATATCACTTTTTAAAGGTTTGAGCAACTTTGTCCATGGAACTCTATGGATGCGTTGATTTTACACAAAGTACCTTCAAAATCCACAAAGAAAAACAGCAGCAGAGGAGGGAAGCTTCAAAAAACACAGCGATGGGTCGGTTCTTGAGTCAATGTGGAAGCAATGTCTTCAGTTCTGCTGCATGCAGGAGAAGTGTTGCGTCAGTTCCAGTCTGTAAGGTGAAGTGATGCATTGGAATCCAAAGATGGTTCTGGTCTGTGGGTGAAGCGGTGGAAAACTTGGCGCACATGTGCGATGCGTGGAAATCTGGACGCGCTGGAGGTCGATGCAGCGGCGGCAAACGGGCGCTGTGTCGATTCTTTCAGCCGCGGACCGGCGATCCGTTGATTCTTTCAGCCACACAGCTGGGCCTGCGTCAGTGAGGTGGTCTCAGACTTCAGAGACACGGTGCGCTGGACTCAGGCTGCAGTGGTTCTTCAGGCTGCGGACAGGTTCTGCGTCAATTTCTACAGCCGCATTGGGCGGTGCATGGAACGTCTCCCACACGGCGGTTCAGCATCAGAAAAACAGGCGCTGTAAGGGCGATGTGTCAATTTCGAAGTCTTTTGCAGAAGGAACCACCTTCAAGGGTTGAGAACTGGAGTTGGCACATCTTGTCAGATATGAACTTGCAGCAGTGGAGGTCAGTAATGCTGCAGGTGAAGTCTTTGATGGCCCTGAGACTTCGAACAGGAGGCAGTGCACACACAAGCCCATGGAGAAGCTTGGAAAAGCAGGATTCAAAAGCAAAGTCCAGTTCTTTCACTGCCCACAGCCAAAAACAGCAACTGCAAGCCAACCCAGCAAAGCAACAAACAGCTTTTCTTGGCAAAGTTCAATATTTATACCCATTTTGGCCTTTGAAGTAGGCATATGTCAAAGGATAAAGGATAACAAGGTTCTGCCTTGCCCTGAACAGACACTCTCCAGAGCGTAGAGACAGTATTGTTAGAGGCCAGGCACAGCCCTTTTCAGGTGTCAGTGGCATCTCCTCCCACCACTCTAGCCCAGGAAGGCCCATCAGCCTGGTGATGGGCAATCAGGATATGCAGGGCACACCTCAGCCCCCACGTTTTGTGACTATCTAGAGTGAATGCACAAACAACCCAGCTGTCAGTCTAAAACAGACGTAAAGAAAATGCCTACTTTCTAAAAGGCCGAAGGCTCATGGAAAGGAACGAACGCTGATCAGCGACAGCGATGGGAGAGAGTTCGGGCTACAAAACGGCTGAGTTGAAAGTCCTGATTGAGTGCTGAACTTAAGGTCACTTTGTGTTGAACCAGAGGGGCTTGCTTCTGTGTTCCAATCACTTTGATCCGAAAAAATGAGGTGTGCACCTGCACCATGAGCCATTGGAGTGTGGACATCAGTTCTATGTCCTGAGGAGAACCCCATTAAGGAGGATTAGGGGTTCAAAACGCCTCGACCATTTACAGTAGACCCACTGTTGCAATTGGAGTGTTGAAAGAGGAATGTTTGAAATATGCACCTGGGGTACAATTTTGCTCTGATAGGGCTCCAATGTTCAGAAAATTAGGGAGCATTTGGATTGTTCTAGAATTACTAGAGCGTATACATTATTGGCATTGTGAGTTTGCTCCGGATTATGTTTGAAATATGAACTGATGTATTGATGTATTTAATTCATGTTAAAGCAAGAATTTATGTATCTAATGTATGTTGTTCTGTATGTTTTAATGTAATATAATTTATTCTTTGTATTTATTGCTATGTATTGTTTAATGTTGTTGGGAGGAACAAATATTGTTTGACATTTTGTGTATGGTTCTCTATGTGTGACAAAAAGTTTCATTAAAATGATAAAATTATGGGTAATTTATTAACTTAAGAACCACTGTTATTGATTAAAGTGCGTGAAATGAAGTGTAGCGTTTGAAAGAGGGTCAGTCTTGGCATTTGTGTGATTTTTGTATTTTGCACTTTCTAAAAGTGGCATTTTCAAGCACACAATTTAAAAGCCACCTTTCCTAAAAGATGTGTTTTTAAATTCTGAGCTCAGAGAGCCCAAACTCCAAATCTCTAGCTTTTCCCAATTGAAAGTTACACTTGTAAAATGTTACAAAGCAGCTCCAATGATAATCTATGGGAGAGCTAGTAATTGCAATAGTGAAAACGAAATTGGCAGTAGTTCACTATCAGGACATGTAAAACACACCAGTACATGTCCTACCTTTCACATACACTGCACCCTGCCCATGGCGGAACCTTGGGCCTACCTTAGGGGAGCCTTACATGTAGTCAAAGAAAAGTTTGGACCTGGCACGTGGGTGCTCTTGCCAGGTCGACATGGCAGTTTAAAACTGCACTCACAGACACTGCAATGGCAGATCGGAGCAAGTTTACAGGACTACTCATGTGGGTGGCACAACCAGTGCTGCAGGCCCACTAGTAGCTTTTGATTTACAGGTCCTGGGCACCAGTTTGATTTGTTCACTATTCCATCCGTCATTTGTTCTTTTTGGTTTTGTCACCCAAAGTGGGAAGGGTATGCCCAGACGTGAGTCCTGTGTTCACTTTGCCACTGGATTCAAGCTAGCTTAGCTGATGAGGGGTGAGACCCAGAAACCGGTGCTTGTTTCCGGTCCAGGCAAGATCTGGCCTGGCATTTCAGGCTAGACTGTTCCCAGGGGCAGCAGGGTCATGAATGATTTGCATATGGCTGGGTCTAAATTGGAATGGCATGGTGAACAAAAAAACTATGGATTTGGGCCAAGATCTCTGTACTGGGGGTGAATATCTGACATTGCTTAGCGTAAGTCGTACTTCACATACACACATCCTTTAGGGACCCACGCTTCTCTTATGCAAAACCTTCACTCTTACCAAATGCTTTGTGGATAGCCAACCTTATGTGGGTGATCAACCACACTCGGATGGGTAAGCCCCTGCAGCACACAGTATTCGCAATGTGCACAGGTATTCATGGAAAATATACTCTCTCCAAGCACTCAAGCCTCACTACAAGACCATGCCTCTACTACACACAACCTTTGCATTGTATCAAACCCTTTGCAGATAGCCAACCACTCAAGGGCAATAAATTGCACATATGTGTAAAATTAGCTACTGCGGACAGTGCTCACTCTGTGCAAAACCCCTCAATGGATAGCTCACTCACACTGAACACCCAAGGCCTCTTAGCTAGTAAAAGCCCTGCTACTCACAGCTATCTCTCTCTGCTGAACACTTTCCAGATAGCCGACCATCTGTGGCCGATCAAGCACACATGGGTGGGTAAGTAACTGTGCATAGAGTCTTTGACCCTATGCAGAAATTCTGATATGGAGACCATTTCCTTAAAACACTGAAGGCCCCTTAGAAGAGTAAGCGCCTACTACATACAACTTTCACCCTCTCGCAAAGCTTTTACAATACCAGTGATCTTGGTAGTATTTAAGGAAAACAATAAGTTTTCTTAAAATAACCCTCACCCACCAAAATGTCCCTTGGTGGCATGCTTCATCATCGGGTTTTTCTCACCCACTGTGGGACGGGGCGTGCTACGACCGACGGAGACGTGGGAGCACTTTGTAGGGTGTGGACTAAAGGTGATTAGTGATATGAGAGTGGAAGGGTAAAACTTGTGAATTAAAAAATACCTGGCTACATGTAACCTAAGTTTTATTAAATCCTGTAGCTGGCATTATTAAAAAGGGAGAGGAGGAGAAACATACTGTGATGGGTGTGTGTCTCGTGATCTACATGTTTCAAGCCTATCCCCTAAGGCTTTTCATCAGGTCCAGACTAAATGGTACCTTGTGCCACTCCTATAAAAATACCCTATTGGTCTTCTTAATAAATATTAAGGTAAAGAAGAAATATGTTCAGGCAAATACAATACCTAGTAAGTACATTTCTTGAGTAAGATCTGGAAAAATAGGACATTATGACATTGTTAACTAGTCAATAACGTTATATTTAAAAACACATCACCAACTTGTGGAACAAAAATGATATATTTTTCACTCGTGCATGACTAATCCTTGCTATTAAAATTGGTAGTGTCGTAATGCCCTTTAGAAAAACAAACAGAACAATACAAAACATGTAACATAATTCACACACTGTAGGAGGTAGTTTTCTATATGCTAAAGGAGAAGCTACGTTAGCTGCTCCTTACATTTGTGCATTGGTAGGCTGGATTTTTATGACTGATAGCGAGTACATTGTCGATTTAAATAAATAGTGAGCTTGTAGAAAAAATGTGCTAAGTGTTTGTTCCACATACATGGTTTTTGCCTAATTTTCGCCCCATGAGCTTTGCACAGGAGAGAAGGGGTGCTTGTAGTCAAAAACTAAAAGAGAAAAAGGTTTCAAAATGATCGAGAAGTTGGTTAGGTTTTTAAAGAAATATTTGTTGCAATTCTGATGGAAAATGCTTGTTGTCAAGGGGATCGGCTATGCCATACTCACATCCTCAAAGCTGCACCCTCGCCCTGCATACTCCGCCTGCCCATGGCTCCGAAGATGAATGTGTGAGGGGAGACCATCCGGAAAATGTCAGGCGGTCGTGTGCTCGTGTCCTCGTGTCAGCAGTAACTAGACTGCTAACCCAACAAGATGGCCGCACGTTGGTGGCACAACTTCCTGTATTCTTTGTTGTCTACCATGCCGGTTTGCGCCTGCTGGCTGGCAGGGAGCACACTCATTAATTGGAGTGTTTTAAAAAGAATTCAACAAAATCGGGCACACTTTCAAAAGAAAATAGGGAAAAATGATGGGATCATAATTCTTATAAATAGCTGAAAGCAGACCAGGCCGATCGGGCCTGAGCAGTGTTACAAAAAAAGGCAGGTTATGGACCGGGCAGATAGTGCATAGGTCTACACAAATTGCGGTTTTTACTGAGGCAGAGGGTATGGCAAAATTAGTGTACTATCTGGCTAGAAGGCAAAACATACTTTCCAAGAAATTGGATGAAATATGTATACACAAAAGAGAATCAGGGAGAGGAGCCTGATTGATCTGAGGAGGTCCCAAAAGGTTCAGGAAAAACAGCTATACTAGGGAGGTCTTACAAGCTTTTTACTCCCTTGTTCAAAAATGTTGGTACAGAATAATTCATTCAGATTTTAAAATACAGTGGTGATCTTTACAAATTGTGTTGATGGGGGGCCCCTTTGTAGAGCCATACACGCTAGAAGTGTCTCTTCCTACTTAGGGGCCGACTACAATCTCACTAGGAAGGCCCTCTGTATGACACGGATCCGGAGGGCTTTCCTAGCGAATTGCGCTCTGCGAGTCTGAGCGATTGATTCCGATGCACCCGTATGGAGACGGACTCGGTTCGCTCGGACTCCCATTGAACTCTATGGGAGCCTGTATACCGAATGCGTACACAGGCTCCCATCGCAAAAAGGGGTGGGTGGGGAAAAGCGTACACCCTGTGGCGGGCACCCAAAGGTGCCTGCCACACTGTGCATACATGGAAAGGGGGGACCCATGGGTACCCCCAGGGGACCGATTCAGAGAGCCCAGGGTGAAAGAGGGATGCTACAGCCTCCCGAACTCCAATTCCCACAGCCATTTCATCTCGCTGAGACCAAGTCGATACGGCTGTCTGAATCGTGCATCGTACTTGCTCATTTAGCTGTGAATGAGTCGGATTGGCAGGATCGGGTTCGGAAATGATTCGGTCGACGTGAACGCGATCTTCGCATCGTACTTGGTCGTTCGGAACGGGGAAGATTCGGTCATTCTGGAGGCCTTCCTAGCGAGATCATAATTGGCCCCTAAGTGTTAGCTATTACAGAGCGGTCGATCGTTGCTGAAGAGCATAGTCATTCAGTGGACTATGTCCCAAATGCCATGTATAAATGTTTTATCTGCTTCAGTTTGCTAAAGCATAATCATAGGATCAAGGAAAATGGCTCCATGGTATGCCATTGTTCAGTCCGTTTGTATGTGTTCTCAGACGGAAAAGCCAGCGCAGTTCTTTTTCGAATAGTTGGGATTCATTGGGGACTTGTTCTATGATGGTCCACTGCAGTCCTGTACCGTGTATCTCTTCTTGATATAATGTGCGGACATTTTTGTTGTTGACTAAGCGTTTCATCATACCGATGTAGTGGAGCCGACATGGACAAGTGATCATGTAAATTACATTTTTCAAATTGCAGTTCGTGAACCGTCGTTGTTCCCAATTGGTGTTATCGCATAATGTGATTCTCTTGCTCTTGGTGGTCAAATGGCAAACACTGCTGTTTCTGCATGGGTGGTGACCAGTGAAGGGGGAAGAGGAATCCCTGTGATATTTCCCTGTCCTTGTTCTTGCGTGGTCTGGTGTGTATTATCATGTAGCAAAACCAAAGAGGATGATGTTCGGAGTGTTGAACATTGCAAGCACTTACCCCCAGTCAACTGATCTGGGTTTAATCCATCATCATTCTTTAGCTCACTCCGCCACCCCAGTTCAGACATGGCCATATGCAAATCAGTCTGACCCTGTGCCTCATGGGAACAGTCCAGCCCAAACTGCCAAGCCATGTCTTCCTAGGACCGGAAACAAGCATCCTGGGACCGGTTTCTGGCTTACAGCCCTCATCAGCCAGGCTATCTTGAATCCAGTGGCAAAGTGAGCAAGGGACCGGTACCAGGATGCTTGTTTCCGTTCCAGGGAAGACATTGCTTGGCAGTTCGGGCTGGACTGTTCCCATGAGACACAGGGTCAGACTGATTTGCATATGGCCATGTCTGAACTGGGGTGGCGGAGTGAGCTAAAGAATGATGATGGATTAAACCCAGATCAGTTGACTGGGGGTGAGTGCTTGTAATGTTCAACACTCCATCCATCATCCCCTTTGGTTTTGCTATGTTCGCCCTAAGTTGGCAGGGTATGCCCAGACGTGGGTCCCTTGCTCACTTTGCCACTGGATTCAAGATAGCCTGGCTGATGACGGCTGTAAGCCAGAAACCGGTCCCAGGATGCTTGTTTCCGGTCCAGGGAAGACATGGCTTGGCAGTTCGGGCTGGACTGTTCCCATGAGGCACAGGGTCAGACTGATTTGCATATGGACATGTCTGAACTGGGGTGGCGGAGTGAGCTAAAGAATGATGATGGATTAAACCCAGATCAGTTGACTGGGGGTGAGTGCTTGCAATGTTCAACTCCGTCCATCATCCCCTTTGGTTTTGCTGTGTATTATCATGTCCCTTAAACTCCTACCCCTTTTGTGAGAGAACATTGGGTTAGGGAATTCCAAAGTTCCACAGTTCAGAATTTGCCAGAGTCTGTTGATTATCTCGAGAGAGGTTTGCAGGAATCAGCATTGATTTGTGATTGGTTGGATTGACTTTCAACTTATATTAAAGGAACACCTCTTTTAGTCATTACTGAGGTTTAGTTGAATGCAGAAGGATATTTTTCTTTGTTCTACTTTTCAGCAATTTGTTTGTTATTTTTTCATTGTTATTAGGAAAATGGCATCAGGAGCTAAAGAATCCATGGTATGGAAATTTTTTCATTTGCCACTAGGTGAAAAATAGTTTAATCTAAACATATATTTTGTAATTTATGCAAAAATATATCCTCAGGGAGGGATGAACAGAGGGCTACATGCATCAAAATGTAAATTGCGAATACCTAATTGCAAATTCATGAGAATCGCAATTAGGTAATCGCAATTAACAATACATGAAACTCAAAGAATTTCAGATTGTGATTCCTATGGGGTCGCAAATCGCTCTACCTCATTAATATTAATGAGGTAGTTCGCAATTTGCGACCCCTAAGAATCGCAAAAATCACGGGATGGTGGCCTGCTGAGGTCAGCAGACCACCATGTCCGTGATTGCTTTTAAATAAAGCAATCTTTTTTTTGTAAAGCAGACGGTTTTCCTTAAAGGCAAACGAGATGCTTTACAAAAAGTGAAATGAAAAGTTCTTTTCATTTTTAAGACCGGGCAGTGGTCCGTGGGACCACTGCCTGCTCTTAAAAATGCATTTACAACCATTCACTAAGGGGAAGGGGTACCTTAGGGGCCCCTTCACATTTGCAAATGGGTTACCACCTACTTGAAGTAGGTGGTAATATGCGAATGTTTACGACCACATTCACGGTCACAAAACATTCATGCATACCGTTAGGATTTAGTATTTTGAAAGGACGCCCTAAACATGCCCCTTCCAAATACCAAATCGCAAGCCCATTTTGCGATTCGGGAACAGGTTGCCGAATCACAAATTGGGGTTTGCTGCATCAGGAATGCGTTTTTGCATTTGCAAATGGCCCGGTTCTGCAAATCGGCCCGCTTGCGAAGGCAAAAATGCTTGATGCATGTGCCTCAGAAAGTATTCCCAGTGGACGATGGCGCTGAGGCACCACCACAATTCTTCTTCCCAAATTGCTAGGTTAGATCTGCAACACAACACTGAAGATGCCTCAACTTCTGGAGCATCTTTCTCCTGCTCCTGGGCAACCAGCTTCACAGCAAGTCCTGGTGCAGAAATCAGACATTCTCCCTCAGTACAGCAACATGATCATATACTGTCATCACAGCAGCTGTATAATTTTTGTGGTGAAATGAGCACATGTGTGCATAAGAGACTGGTAAAAGAGCACAAGTACAAGAAAACTGTATTTTTTGTAGTCTTTTTTTCCCCTCCAAGGGGCATATTATCAAGAACGGCGTTAAAATTATCGCCGGTTTAGCGGTAGAAAACTGCCGCTAAAGCGGCGATAATGGGCTTGATAAAATATGTCCTGGAGAATTCCAATAGAAGTCCATGTTCTGGTGTCAACATGGGCTTCTATTGAATTCTCCAGGGCATATTATCAGCCCATTATCGCCGCTTTAGCGGCAGTTTTCTGCCGCTAAACCGGTGATAATTTTAACGCCGTTCTTGATAATATGCCCCCAAGTTTCTAATTCCAGATTTTTGCTGGCATGCGTCCAGGGTGAAAAATGATGACTGGATAGATTTTATAAAAGGCTACGACAGTATTTGTGTCCAAGAGACTTGGGCCCGCAAGAAGATATACATAGATGGCTTTTTTATCTATCTACACACCAGCTGTCCCCTCGCGTGTAGGGCACGATCGTGGTGGCCTGCTCACCTTAATAACAACAACCATGGGCAATAAAATACGCTCTTCTAACCTGGACCCCCGCACTTCCAATTTATTAATATTACGTATGAACTAAATGTCACACTCATCATTGTAAATTTTAACACAATAATTTTATTTCCTTTAATACGGAAATAGCGGCTGGTCTTGAAACATTATTAAGTAAACACATCATGGAGCGGAACACTGACTATATACTATTATGGGGTGAGGATTTTAATTGCAGACTTAGCACATTATCACAGGTATCTGTATGTACCTACATGGAAGAAACCCCTGAGGGCCAATGCTATTTTGAACATACTCCTTGTGGCAATGGTTTTAACTCTATATTATCTAAATGTTCCCTCTTTTTTAACTCCAGCTTTGATTTCGGTGGCAGGTCAGGAGGAGATCACTTATACTAGTCATGGCCGGGCAGCCTTATCGACTGCATTGCACTTTCTGACTCCTATAAACCTAAGTCGGTACATTTTTCAATTTTATAAGTACTTTTTAGTGATCACTTTCCTTTAGCGATTCATTTTGTAACACAAACCCATCACAGAAATAAGGGTCTCATGTGTAGATGGGCATCTATGAACCCTGAGATGGCCCTGGAAAAACTTTTGAACATAAATAGGTCACAATTCTTGACATGCCTCGAAGATTAATTAAACACAAAGAGCATGCTAGAATCGTTCACTGACATCACTAAAACAATAAACAAAATTTTAAAATGTGATAGAAGGCCTAATCCCCATAAATAGTTTAAATGGTTTCATAGCGACTGCACAAGGAGCCACAATAAGCTTGTTGAAGCCTTAAAACAAAACCGAGAGATTTAGAATGGGTGAGAGCATGTAGATGCCAGTATAAAAAGACCTTAGCAGAACGCAGGGAGATTGTCAGGGAGGAGGCATGGGAGAGGCTGTATGAATCCAGTGTCACTAAGAATAGCAGTCTCTTTTGGAAGACCATCAATGCCCCCTTCTTTCAGGACAGCCATAATAAATCCACCGATGTCAGACTCCCCTCAAATAAGTGGGTTGACCATTTATCCGCAATTTATAAGAGTGGTGGGGATCCGATTGGCACTACAGAATGTGATAGCTATGCAATAGGGGCTGCGAAAAATTTGAACCACCGACAATCCAGGAAGTTACGAAGGCACTATGTTTGACAAAGAAAAATAAGGCTGCTGGTCCCGATGTTATACTGGCCGATCTCTTCCTGGCAAAACCTGACCTATGGCTCCCCATTTTAACCAATATTTTAAGTTGCGTCACAGTTTCAGGTCCCCCTGAATCCTGGTCAACAGCAACAATTGTCCCCATTTTTGAAAAAGGAGATAGGTCGCACCCTAAATGTTATCGTCTAATATCACTGATTGACACCACATGTAAGTTGATGGGCAGGGTTTTACTTGACCGCCTCGAAATATGGATAGCGGAAAAAGGGAAATATTCAGATGTACGATATGGTTTTAGAAGGAGTCTGAGTACGGTGGAGCAATGCCTCAATCTTCATCTGGTAATCAGTAAATATACTACGGCAAAAAACACTAATCCATATCTGGGCTTTATGGACCTGACATCGGCCTGTGATTGTGTGATGAAAGGGAAACGACGGCAAAAGATGTTAGGTATGGGTATAGATGCTCTCCTGGTTCTCTTTCTAGCGCAGATGCATCGAGACGTGTCGGGCAGAGTGAGATATGGGGCGGATGGAGAATTATCACCCCCGATTAAAATGAACAGTGGCGTTTGACAGGGGTGTGGGTTAGGCCCTTTTCTGTTCTTTTTGTATGTAAATGATTTGGAGAGTTTCTTGAATGAAGGGGCGATGGATGTGCCAAGGGTCGGGCAGAGAAACCTCCCCGCATTAATATATGCAGATGATTTCGCATTAATCTCAAGAACAGGTGTGGGTCTGCAAACCCTTGTCAACAGATTTAATGAATTTTTGAGTGAGTTTGGTCTAAAGAGCAACACCGCCAAGTTACAGGTCATGGTGGTGGGGAAAGTTCATTGTAAAATGAGACCCTGTTTCATTAATAATGTAAAATTATCCCAGGTTTCAAATTATTGTTACCTAGACATCCCATTTGACTAAAACGGCTCCTGGGCTCATCTCTAAGAGGTCAAGAAAAGGAGCTTCGATAGAACGCTTGAAGCCCTATTCAGGTTCTCTAGGAAACTTGGCTGCAGAGCGATCAAGACCCTCATTAACATCTATAAAGCCCGATGCTGTGCTGTGATTTTGCATTGGGCTGGTGTGTGGGGATTCTGTAATTCATCTATCTTACATACTTCGGAAAATGTATTCCTTAGAAGATTAATGGCACTTAACTCCCCAAAGGAACTCTTCTGAGTAGTCAAAAATCTGACCACTCCCCAAGAAACCAACGGTCCTCCAACGGCCACGATTGAAAGATGCAACCCAATAGCTTCTTTCTTTCGCAAAAAGTGGCGGATATTTATGGGCTCTTTCAGAACTCCACCCAGCCCGCTCAAGAAGAACCCCATGGGAATAGCGTTCCAGCCTCCGCCCCTAGCCTGACTCATTTTCCTTGACTGGAGGACGATGTGACCCTTAAGCTGCTTAGGTCCATCAAATCAGGGTCCCCATTAGACTCAGCGCCCCCGCACGCTATTCTCAGGGTGACTGAGGACATTCTTTGCCCCCTGGTGAAGATTCTTAATAAATCACTTGATACAGGGTCAGTCCCTAGAGCATGGAAGCATGCCATAATAAGACCCATCCTAAAAAAAAACCCAGCTGGACCCAGACACACTCGGTAACCTACTACCCATTTCGCTTCTCCCTCTCCTTCGCAAACTCCTAGAAAGGCACGTCAACCAGACTTTAGTCAACTATCTGGAGGAGAACAAGCTACTCCACCGCACGCAGATGGGTTTCCGCGCCCTTCATAGTACAGAAACAGTGCTCCTGGTAGTCACTGAGGAACTGAAAGCCATACTAGACAAGGGAGGGTCAGCCGCCATAATACTGCTCGATCTCAGTGCGGCATTTGATACCGTCAACCACGCCATACTAAAAACAGACTGAGAGAAATAGGTATCCGGGACAAGGCGATGGAGTGGCTAAGCTCCTATCTGGATGACTGGTCTATCCAAGTGATGGATCATGACTGTCTCTCAGATAGCCTGCCTATGAAATTTGGAGTACCTCAGGGCTCCTCCCTGAGCCCCACGCTTTTTTATATATATGTCAGACAGCTGGCCACCATTATGCAGGAGTTTGGCATAGTAGGAGTATTGTATGCTGACGACACCCAGCTGATTGTCTCTCTGTCCCAAGACCACAACCAAAGCAACATGCAATTGGGTCCCTGCCTAAACTAACTGTCCCGTTGGATGTCAAATTGTTACCTAAAATTGAACGACGAAAAAACCGAGCTAATGATCTTAGGCAACAAAGACATTCCCAGGCCATTGAACAACTGGCCGTTGTGTATGGGCAATCCCCCGGTGCCTAAAACGATGGCAAAAAATTTAGACTTCTGGTTGGACAGCTCTCTCTCAATGAGCCAACAGGCCAATAAGCTATCTGGTATCTGTTTTGGGCTCTTGAGAATGCTCAGAAAGATACTGGACCTTACACCGGAGCAGCTTAGGAAGACCGTTCTGCAGTCTCTGATAGTCTCACGTCTGGACTATGGGAACTCTCTCTACATGGGTTCTCCCAAGTATGTGACCAAGAGGCTCCAGACGGCACGAGAAGCCCTAAATCAACTACACTGGTTGCCAGTAGCGGCAAGAATAAAGTTTAAATCCCTGTGCATCGCCCACAGGTCGGTAAATAATAAAGGCCCAGAAAACCCAGACACCTAATCTCGGTGCATGTCCCCATCATACTACTTAAGTCCTCTCATCTACACCTTCTCCGTACCACCAGTATTAAAAAATCTAGATGGGGAGGCAGATCCATCTCACACCTGATTCCAAAATTATGGAACGAGTTACCTCAGGACCTCAGAGGGCTGCAAAATGAAATGGCATTCAGAAAAAACTGAAGACCTGGCTATTCCCTCTAAAACTCTAATGGGCTTCTCCTCCTATCAAAGCTCTCATCGTCAGCGCGGGGAAGCCTTAGGGTAGCCATGCGCTATATAAATCCCCAAAATCAAATCAAAATCAATGTCTGCCCCCTCCCCCCAAGCCTGCCCTCTCTCATATGCCATAGGGAACTGGGGCTAACCCCCCTGGTGGATCGAATACAAAGTGCCCCAATCATGCTATGGCATACGATCTGGGTAAATGAAGAACCGGCCCTCAACCAAGAAATAATTCAAGATTGTTTAAACTGTGATCATGCACACAAAATACCGTGGCTCAGCTATGTGAAGACCCAGCTGGCTCGCATGGGGAGGCAGGATTGTTTTACAGACCCAAATCTTATTACCTCCGTCACGAAACTCCAACTAAAAAGAGATTTTTTAAAACATTTTAAGTGAGCGCAGAGAACATGTGGAGCACAGTAAAAAGCAGGTAGCCGACTACTTACCCCTGGTTACCACTGAAGGAATTGAGCCATATCTTCTGTACCCTTTCAGTCATTTAATTTTTTTTACCTTTCTAGATTCTGACTCGGCATTGCTCATTTATTGGTGTTGTATCCTAGCCATTCATACCATGATGCCCATCTGGATCCCTGCCCTTGTGACTGTAATTCAAGCCAGAACATGCTGCACTTCCTCTTTTTCTGCGAGTTATATAATAAACCATGCAGGGAATTCACTTTACCACTCGAGGGTTTTGAACATCTGAAAATGTAGGCCAGCTTTGTTCTATCTCCGACTACTTCAATCAGAATATATCTGCCAAATGATATATAGATTTATTTCTGCTGCAATTCGCTTAAGGAGGTTAGTTGGAAAATGATTGTCCTCTTTTCTCTAAGACTTTGTATTGTCTTTTACCCCTGAGCTTGTTTAAAACGATTACCTGTAACCTGTGGAAGATTACAGATTTTTTCTGGCACTGACAAAAAAGCACTTTGCACTTTAATAATGACTGCTTATGAGGTAGTATGTCTTGGCTCACACCCAAATTGTATCTGAAAGTAAATGAAAAAAGGATAATGGATTCCAATGGATCTAAAGCTCCCCGCCACTATGAAAAGACACTTTGCTGTGATGTGTTTTTTTTTTTAATGACTTTTCCGTGTGTTAAGCTGCTCCCTGTTAGCCTTATGTTTTTATGCATTTTACGTATTTTTTACGTGTGTTGACTTTTATGGTTTCATAAAATAAAAACGAATAAAGTTTTCAAAGTTCAAGTGACAACATTTCAAATGAATTCTTGTCATCTTTGAACTAGGGAGAAAAGAATCAAGTCAACAAGATTTTAAAAAAATATGAATACTGTGCATATTAGGCTATCATTTGTTCAGAGCAGATGCTCGACATCACTGTCAGTCACACATCATTTTATCATTTTCTTCAACACTAAAAATAGCAGAGAAGTTATAAGCAAAACACGGAGGAAACTGTTATTGACGCACATAAAGATTTTAACTAACAGAAACCCAGCACTACATCTACATGTTTGCTTCAGCTCTTCTTTATGGTCAAATCTGACCAATTGATACTCAAATTCAGTTTTATTGGAATATGTGACGACGTCTACCTCGTTTCCCATAGCTCCATTCACCAACCCTTTCTCAACGTTCAAATTCTGTCATAATATTTTCCTGCAATTTTTACAGGGATTAGACTTTTTTCTAAACCGGCTGTACGGGAAACAGATTTTCCAAATCCTTGAAGCTTTTCCACCACTGTTGTACATAATGGTAAGATTACACCTTGATGTTCCATTGTATCAATGGAGGGAAGGATAATAATTCTCTCTTTCTATAACTTAGGCATTTCAGAATTAAACTGTGCACACTTATCCAATGTTCGCAGGAGACACACAATCTGTTTGCAACTGTTAATGAGATGTTGCATACCAATTGCTGGAGACTCTTTGTATGGAATTAAGAGCCTTCTCTGCTTTGGACTAACTAATATTATTCTAATGTCTTTTAAAATATCACCATAGTCCACATCTGTAGCCTGCCTCATATTTTTAGTTAACTCTGCATACTGAAAATGTAACCATATATTAACATTTACATGACTGCTTTTAAGATGTTGAAGTTTTTTCATGATATAATTTTTCTGGTGTCAGCTGAAGGAGGTCACCAAAGACTGTGATATATGTTCCACTAAACAGCACATCATAGTCAGTTCTGAGAACTTCCTGCATTCTCAGATGAATGAAAGATAGCATAATGTTTGACACCTTGCTAATCTCATAAAAATTTGGACCCTCAATTTCCTTAGAACCCTTGAGACCTCATGATGATTTGAGGTATTCCAATTTGTTGTCATGCTCAACTAGAAGATGATGCAAAGTAATTCCTTCTATGTTGTCTGCAGCTAGACTAGTGAGTGCATGAAAGATTGCAATATTTCTTTTGAGGACAGATGAGGTAAGCACTTTTATTAGGAAACCTTTCCAATGTCTGTTTGACTGCTAACATAGAGAAGTGTAGGTTTGTATGTGATACATGCACATTCAGACTTATCATGTAGAATTCCATGGTCAACTGATGCAGTTAATTGTTGGCATATTTGTAGCTGCTCTTCATTAAGTTGAGCTACTACATTTTCTAAGTCAGTTTTCACCTGATCCATTGCATTTTTTACCTCATTCATGGCCATGGCAGCCTCATTTTCTATAATAGGCATCCCAAGTGGGCCTTCACTATGAATCTCTAAACTCTGACTGTCGTGTGAACTATCCTTTGCAACCTCAGCTGCTACTGTATCTTCTTGTTCTATTTCATCATTCAACATTTTAAGATACGTAGGAAACACTGGGCATTGAATTTGATCTTTAACCACATTGAGAGCATTTTCATAGTTATATTGGGCTTACAGTTCTTCCTCAGTATGCCAAGGTTTAAAGAGTTGCAGAAGCGCCAAGTAAAATAACTCTATTTATCTGCAATTTGGCAACGGCGTTTATGGTGGTTGATGAAATTTGGTTTGTTGTGTCTCACTATATAACAATACAATACACCACCCCCTGCACCGCCCCCTACACTGCCCAAACACCACTGCACTGCCCTAAACCCTGAAACACCACCCCCAGCACGACCTCCTACACTGCCGGAACACCACTGCACTGCCCTAAACCCTGAAACACCACCCCTGCACGACCCCCTACACTGCCCGAACACCACTGCCTGCCCTAAACCCTGAAACACCACCCCCAGCACGACCCCCTACACTGCCCAAACACCACTGCACTGCCCTAAACCCTGAAACACCACCCCTGCACAATCCCCTACACTGCCCGAACACTACTGCACTGCCCTAAACCCTGAAACACCACCCCCAGCACGACCCCTACACTGCACGAACACCACTGCACTGCCCTAAACCCCGAAACACTACCCCCAGCAAGACCCCCTACACTGCCCGAACACCACTGCCCTAAACCCTGAAACACCACCCCAGCAAGACCCCTACACTGCCCGTACACCACTGCACTGCCCTAAACCCTGAAACACCACCCCCAGCATGACCCCCTACACTGCCCGAACACCACTGCACTGCCCTAAACCCTGAAACACCACCCCCAGCACGACCCCCTACACTGCCCGAACACCACTGCACTGCCCTAAACCATGAAACACCAGCCCCAGCACGACCCCCTACACTGCCCGAACACCACTGCACTGCCCTAAACCCTGAAACACCACCCCCAGCACGACCCCCTACACTGCCCGAACACCACTGCACTGCCCTAAACCCTGAAACACCAGCCCCAGCACAACCCCGTACACTGCCCGAACACCACTGCACTGCCCTAAACCCTGAAACACCAGCCCCAGCACGACCGCCTACACTGCCCGAAAACCACTGCACTGCCCTAAACCCTGAAACACCAGCCCCAGCACGACCCCCTACACTGCCCGAACACCACTGCACTACCCTAAACGCTCAAACACCAGCCCCAGCACGACCCCCTACACTGCCCAAACACCACTGCACTGCCCTAAACCCTGAAACACCAGCCCCAGCAAGACCCCCTACACTGCCCGAACACCACTGCACTGCCCTAAACCCTGAAACACCACCCCAGCAAGACCCCCTACACTGCCCGAACACCACTGCACTAAAGCCTGAAACACCACCCCCAGCAAGACCACCTACACTGGCCGAACACCACTGCACTGCCCTAAACCCTGAAACACCACCCCTGCACGACCCCCTACACTGCCCAAACACCACTGCACTGCCCTAAACCCTAAAACACCACCCCTGCACGACCCCCTACACTGCCCGAACACCACTGCACTGCCCTAAACCCTGAAACACCACCCTCAGCACGACACCCTACACTGCCCAAACACCACTGCACTGCCCTAAACCCTGAAACACCACCCCCAGCACGACCCCCTACACTGCCCGAACACCACTGCACTGCCCTAAACCCTGAAACACCACTCCCTGCACGACCTCCTACACTGCCGGAACACCACTGCACTGCCCTAAACCCTGAAACACCACCCCCAGCACGACCCCCTACACTGCCCGAACACCACTGCACTGCCCTAAACCCTGAAACATCAACCCCAGCAAGACCCCCTACACTGCCTGAACACCACTGCCCTAAACCCTGAAACACCACCCCCTACACTGCACGAACACCACTGCACTGCCCTAAACCCTGAAACACCACCTCCAGCAAAACCCCCTACACTGCCTGAACACCATTGCTCTGCCCTAAATCCTGAAACACTAGCCCTAGCACGACCCCCTACACTGCCCAACCACCACTGCACTAAACCCTGAAACACCACCCCCAGCATGACCCCCTACACTGCCCGAACACCACTGCACTACCCTAAACCCTGAAACACCAGCCCCAGCAAGACCCCCTACACTGCCCGAACACCACTGCACTGCCCTAAACCCTGAAACACCAGCCCCAGCATGACCCCCTACACTGCCCGAACACCACTGCACTGCCCTAAACCCTGAAACACCAGCCCCAGCACGACCACCTACACTGCCCGAACACCACTGCACTGCCCTAAACCCTGAAACACCAGCTCCAGCCCAACCCCTACACTGCCCGAACACCACTGCACTGCCCTAAACCCTGAAACACCACCCCTGCATGACCCCCTACACTGCCCGAACACCACTGCACTGCCCTAAACCCTGAAACACCACCCCTGCAGCACCCCCTACACTGCCCGAACACCACTGCACTGCCCTAAACCCTGAAACACCACCCCTGCACCGCCCCTACACTGCCCGAACACCACTGCACTGCCCTAAACCCTGAAACACCACCCCAGCACGACCCCCTTTACTGCTCAAACACCACTGCACTGCCCCAAACCCTGAAACACCACCCCCAGCACGACCCCCTACACTGCCCGAACACCACTGCCCTAAACCCTGAAACACCACCCCTGCACGACCCCCTACACTGCCCGAACACCAGTGCACTGCCCTAAACCCTGAAACACCACCCCCTACACTGCCCGAACACCACTGCACTGCCCTAAACCCTGAAACACCACCCCCAGCACGACCCCCTACACTGCCCGAACACCACTGCACTGCCCTAAACCCTAAAACACTCCCCCAGCACGACCCCCTACACTACCCAAACACCACTGCACTGCCCTAAACCCTAAAACACTCCCCTACACTACCCAAACACCACTGCACTGCCCTAAACCCTAAAACACTACCCCCGCATGACCCCCTACACTACCCAAACACCAATGCACTACCCTAATCCCTAAAACACTACCCCCGCATGACCCCCTACACTACCCTAAACCCTAAAACACTACCCCCGCACGACTCCCTACACTACCCAAAGACCACTGCACTACCCTAAACCCTAAAACACGACCTCCTACACTACACAAACACCACTGCACTACCCTAAACCCTAAAACACTACCCCCTACACTACACAAACACCACTGCACTACCCTAAACCCTAAAAACTACCCCCAGCACGAACCACTACACTACCCAAACACCGCTGCACTACCCTAAACCCTAAAAACTACCCCAGCAGTACCCCTACACTACCCAAACACCACTGCACTACCCTAAACCCTAAAACACTACCCCCAGCAGTACCCCCTACACTACCCAAACACCACTGCACTACCCTAAATCACTACCCCCAGCACGACCCCCTACACTACCCAAACACCACTGCACTACCCTAAACCCTAAAACACTACCCCCAGCACGGCCCCCTACACTACCCAAACACCACTGCACTACCCTAAACCCTAAAACACTCCCTTTACTACCCAAACACCACTGCACTACCCTAAACCCTAAAACACTACCCCCAGCACGACCCTCTTCACTACCTAAACACAACTGCACAATTTGTTACAGGCGTTGCAACACAGGCCTGTGGTGCTTACTGGAAGTACCTAGTGGGCTAGTTGGGCCCCAGAGACCCTCAGGATTCAAGGTGACCTAATCCCCCAACTTAAAACACACCACGGGGCGCGTTTGCACAGTGGTGAAGGGAGGGGGCGGGGCCTCAGGTGACATGTGCGCAAACACGCCCTGTGGTGCGTTTTAAGTTGGGGAATTAATTCCCTTTGAATCCTGAGGGACCCTGGGGGCCAACTAGTCCACCAGGTACCTTCAGTAAGCACAACAGAGTTGCGTTGCAGAGAGGTGAAAAAGGTGCGTGGCCTCGGAACGCCTCTCTGCAACTCAGCTCTGTGGTACTAACTGTAGGTACCTGGGGGCTAGTTGGGCCCCAGGGACCCTCAGAATTCAAGGGGACTTAATCCTGCAACTTAAAACGCGCCACGGGTGCGTTTGCACACATGTCACCTCAGGCCCCCTCCCTTCACCACTGTGCAAACGCGCCCTGTAGCGCGTTTTAAGAGGTAGTTTTAATCCCCTGCCCTATTATGTACTAGGGACTTGCAGAGCAGGTCATGCTAATCACAGGGGTACCCCAACGCATAGTGTTCCCTAGTGTATGTAGGTGTTTTCACTGTATTCTAAGTGTCTTTTAGCATAGCACTGGCTCTGGTTAGTCAGAGTCAGTTACCACCAGTACCCGTCTGAAAAAGTTGTGGGCACAGGATGATTTTGCAACAAGGCCTCTTTCTGCTCCTCTGTTGGTTCTTTCTGCACATCTTTTGCTTCTTTCTGTGCGTTTTTTCTTCTTTCTTTACATGTCCTACCTCTGTAGGCATAGTTAGAAACTAGCATTTAAAAACCTTTGAAATTCACTTAAAAATCATAGGTTTCAGGCACGTTATAGTTAGAAATTAGCATTTAAAAACCTTTGAAATTCACTGAAAAACCATAGGTTTCAGACACGTTATAGTTAGAAATTAGCATTTAAAAAACCTTTGAAATTCACTGAAAAACCATAGGTTTTAGGGACAGTTATAGTTAGTTGGACATTTCACTCGTACAAAACCATAGAAATTCCCCGTTATAGTTAGTTCAGCTAACTATAACTCGCGCCCGCAATGCACGGCTGATGACGTCACATATTACATCACTCATGACATGGTCAGTGACATCACTGATGACATCACTGATGACATCTCAAATGACATCACTGATGACATCATCCATGTGATAATTTCATGCATCTTCTCACACCCTAATATAACTTTTGATACACCCACTCTAAATTACAGACTGCCATTCTCAAAACCATAGACACTCCAACACCAAAAACTACATACCCACTCACTGATTCTTAGGTCTACACACACATCCACTCACTCACCCGTACAGTCACTCATACTTAGTCACTCAGTACAGGACTATCATATGCACTCATACACCTATATAAACACTCACACACCGCCACTCATCCATAGAGGTACTCACACACCTAGTCAGTCATGCAAAAACGTAATCACACACCCATTTACTCACCTATACAGTTATACACAAACCAGCTCACTTACTCATACAAATACTAGCACATTCTTACGCTCTTATACAATCACTGATACAAGTACACACTCATCTATACAGCCACTCTCACAATCACACACTCTCACTTATAGCCATTTATATACTCCAACACACATATATACTGCCTTTCACATATGTAGTTACTCACACATGTACCAGAGATATACATTCAATCACTAACACACCCATACACACACTCACCCACCCATACAGTCCATCACAGATGCACTCTTGAAACCATGCACCCAGTGAATCACCAACTCACACATCTATGCACAGAGTCACACACACCCCACCCACACAAACACTCAGGCACCCATACAGATACTCAGACAATCAATCAATAACCCATGTAGACACTCATGTAGCTATTCAGAAAGCTCATGCAGCCGCTTACAAACCAACAGACAGACGGATACAGACATTCACACAGTTTAGTCACTAACCCATGCATTCAGTAAGATACATTTAATCACTCACTTGTAGAGTCAGTCACTCACGTACTAAATCATCCATTCAGACACTTATACACCCACTCATTCTTCAATACGCCTTTCCCTATATATATTAAACATATTTAAACTTTACAGAAACACACGGTCACTGGATGATGTCATCAGTGATGTCATTTGAGATGTCATCAGTGATGTCATCAGTGATGTCACTGACCATGTCATGAGTGATGTAATATGTGACGTCATCAGCAGTGCATTGCGGGCGCGAGTTATAGTTAGCTGAACTAACTATAACGGGGAATTTCTATGGTTTTGTACGAGTGAAATGTCCAACTAACTATAACTGTCCCTAAAACCTATGGTTTTTTCAGTGAATTTATATATATATTAGAAAGGAAAGTCTCTAGTTGGCAGTGGCTTGCACCCTGTCCAAGTAGGGACCCTTCCTTCTAGTCAAGGTAAGGGAGTTACACACCCAAGAAAGCCCATGCTCACCCCCTTGGTAGCTTGACATGAGCAGTCAGGCCTATCTCAGAGGCAATGTGTAAACTAATTGTGCATAACACACATGCTAACACATTGAAAACTCTGCAAATGGACACCACACCAGTTTAGAAAAATAAACAATCTTTATCTAAAACAAACAAGACTGAAACAACAAAGATCCAACATACAGACCTTAGAATATCACTTTTTAAAGGTTTGAGCAACTCTGTCCATGGAACTCTATGGATGCGTTGATTTTACACAAAGTACCTTCAAAATCCACAAAGAAAAACAGCAGCAGAGGAGGGAAGCTTCAAAAAACACAGCGATGGGTCGGTTCTTGAGTCAATGTGGAAGCAATGTCTTCAGTTCTGCTGCATGCAGGAGAAGTGTTGCGTCAGTTTCAGACTGTAAGGTGAAGTGATGCATTGGAATCCAAAGATGGTTCTGGTCTGTGGGTGAAGCGGTGGAAAACTTGGCGCACATGTGCGATGCGTGGAAATCTGGACGCACTGGAGGTCGATGCAGCGGCGGCAAACGGGCGCTGTGTCGATTCTTTCAGCCGCGGACCGGCGATCCGTTGATTCTTTCAGCCACACAGCTGGGCCTGCGTCAGTGAGGTGGTCTCAGACTTCAGAGACACGGTGCGCTGGACTCAGGCTGCAGTGGTTCTTCAGGCTGCGGACAGGTTCTGCGTCAATTTCTACAGCCGCATTGGGCGGTGCATGGAACGTCTCCCACACGGCGGTTCAGCATCAGAAAAACAGGCGCTGTAAGGGCGATGTGTCAATTTCAAGTCTTTTGCAGAAGGAACCACCTTCAAGGGTTGAGAACTGGAGTTGGCACATCTTGTCAGATATGAACTTGCAGCAGTGGAGGTCAGTAATGCTGCAGGTGAAGTCTTTGATGGCCCTGAGACTTCGAACAGGAGGCAGTGCACACACAAGCCCATGGAGAAGCTTGGAAAAGCAGGATTCAAAAGCAAAGTCCAGTTCTTTCACTGCCCACAGCCAAAAACAGCAACTGCAAGCCAACCCAGCAAAGCAACAAACAGCTTTTCTTGGCAAAGTTCAATATTTATACCCATTTTGGCCTTTGAAGTAGGCATATGTCAAAGGATAAAGGATAACAAGGTTCTGCCTTGCCCTGAACAGACACTCTCCAGAGCGTAGAGACAGTATTGTTAGAGGCCAGGCACAGCCCTTTTCAGGTGTCAGTGGCATCTCCTCCCACCACTCTAGCCCAGGAAGGCCCATCAGCCTGGTGATGGGCAATCAGGATATGCAGGGCACACCTCAGCCCCCACGTTTTGTGACTATCTAGAGTGAATGCACAAACAACCCAGCTGTCAGTCTAAAAACAGACGTAAAGAAAATGCCTACTTTCTAAAAGGCCGAAGGCTCATGGAAAGCAACGAACGCTGATCAGCGACAGCGATGGGAGAGAGTTCGGGCTACAAAACGGCTGAGTTGAAAGTCCTGATTGAGTGCTGAACTTAAGGTCACTTGGTGTTGAACCAGAGGGGCTTGCTTCTGTGTTCCAATCACTTTGATCCGAAAACACGAGGTGTGCACCTGCACCATGAGCCATTGGAGAGTGGACATCAGTTCTATGTCCTGAGGAGAACCCCATTAAGGAGGATTAGGGGTTCAAAACGCCTCGACCATTTACAGTAGACCCACTGTTGCAATTGGAGTGTTGAAAGAGGAATGTTTGAAATATGCACCTGGGGTACAATTTTGCTCTGATAGGGCTCCAATGTTCAGAAAATTAGGGAGCATTTGGATTGTTCTAGAATTACTAGAGCGTATACATTATTGGCATTGTGAGTTTGCTCCGGATTATGTTTGAAATATGAACTGATGTATTGATGTATTTAATTCATGTTAAAGCAAGAATTGATGTATCTAATGTATGTTGTTCTGTATGTTTTAATGAAATATAATTTATTCTTTGTATTTATTGCTATGTATTGTTTAATGTTGTTGGGAGGAACAAATATTGTTTGACATTTTGTGTATGGTTCTCTATGTGTGACAAAAGTTTCATTAAAATGATAAAATGATGGGTAATTTATTAACTTAAGAACCACTGTTATTGATTAAAGTGCGTGAAATGAAGTGTAGCGTTTGAAAGAGGGTCAGTCTTGGCATTTGTGTGTTTTTTGTATTTTGCACTTTCTAAAAGTGGCATTTTCAAGCACACAATTTAAAAGCCACCTTTCCTAAAAGATGTGTTTTTAAATTCTGAGCTCAGAGAGCCGAAACTCCAAATCTCTAGCTTTTCCCAATTGAAAGTTACACTTGTAAAATGTTACAAAGCAGCTCCAATGATAATCTATGGGAGAGCTAGTAATTGCAATAGTGAAAACGAAATTGGCAGTAGTTCACTATCAGGACATGTAAAACACACCAGTACATGTCCTACCTTTCACATACACTGCACCCTGCCCATGGCGGAACCTTGGGCCTACCTTAGGGGAGCCTTACATGTAGTCAAAGAAAAGTTTGGACCTGGCACGTGGGTGCTCTTGCCAGGTCGACATGGCAGTTTAAAACTGCACTCACAGACACTGCAATGGCAGATCGGAGCAAGTTTACAGGACTACTCATGTGGGTGGCACAACCAGTGCTGCAGGCCCACTAGTAGCTTTTGATTTACAGGTCCTGGGCACCAGTTTGATTTGTTCACTATTCTATCCATCATTTGTTCTTTTTGGTTTTGTCACCCAAAGTGGGAAGGGTATGCCCAGACGTGAGTCCTGTGTTCACTTTGCCACTGGATTCAAGCTAGCTTAGCTGATGAGGGGTGAGACCCAGAAACCGGTGCTTGTTTCCGGTCCAGGCAAGATCTGGCCTGGCAGTTCAGGCTAGACTGTTCCCAGGGGCAGCAGGGTCAAGAATGATTTGCATATGGCTGGGTCTAAATTGGAATGGCATGGTGAACAAAAAAACTATGGATTTGGGCCAAGATCTCTGTACTGGGGGTGAATATCTGACATTGCTTAGCGTAAGTCGTACTTCACATACACACATCCTTTACGGACCCACGCTTCTCTTATGCAAAACCTTCACTCTTTACCAAATGCTTTGTGGATAGCCAACCTTATGTGGGTGATCAACCACACTCGGATGGGTAAGCCCCTGCTGCACACAGTATTCGCAATGTGCACAGGTATTCATGGAAAATATACTCTCTCCAAGCACTCAAGCCTCACTACAAGACCATGCCTCTACTACGCACAACCTTTGCATTGTATCAAACCCTTTGCAGATAGCCAACCACTCAAGGGCAATAAACTGCACATATGTGTAAAATTAGCTACTGCGGACAGTGCTCACTCTGTGCAAAACCCCTCAATGGATAGCTCACTCACACTGAACACCCAAGGCCTCTTAGCTAGTAAAAGCCCTGCTACTCACAGCTATCTCTCTCTGATGAACACTTTCCAGATAGCCGACCATCTGTGGCCGATCAAGCACACATGGGTGGGTAAGTAACTGTGCATAGAGTCTTTGACCCTATGCAGAAATTCTGATATGGAGACCATTTCCTTAAAACACTGAAGGCCCCTTAGAAGAGTAAGCGCCTACTACATACAACTTTCACCCTCTCGCAAAGCTTTTACAATACCAGTGATCTTGGTAGTATTTAAGGAAAACAATAAGTTTTCTTAAAATAACCCTCACCCACCAAAATGTCCCTTGGTGGCATGCTTCATCATCGGGTTTTTCTCACCCACTGTGGGACGGGGCGTGCTACGACCGACGGAGACATGGGAGCACTTTGTAGGGTGTGGACTAAAGGTGATTAGTGATATGAGAGTGGAAGGGTAAAACTTGTGAATTAAAAAATACCTGGCTACATGTAACCTAAGTTTTATTAAATCCTGTAGCTGGCATTATTAAAAAGGGAGAGGAGGAGAAACATACTGTGATGGGTGTGTGTCTCGTGATCTACATGTTTCAAGCCTATCCCCTAAGGCTTTTCATCAGGACCAGACTAAATGGTCCCTTGTGCCACTCCTATAAACATACCCTATTGGTCTTCTTAATAAATATTAAGGTAAAGAAGAAATATGTTCAGGCAAATACAATACCTAGTAAGTATATTTCTTGAGTACGATCTGGAAAAATAGGACATTATGACATTGTTAACTTGTCAATAACGTTATATTTAAAAACACATCACCAACTTGTGGAACAAAAATGATATATTTTTCACTCGTGCATGACTAATCCTTGCTATTAAAATTGGTAGTGTCGTAATGCCCTTTAGAAAAACAAACAAAACAATACAAAACATATAACATAATTCACACACTCTAGGAGGTAGTTTTCTATATGCTAAAGGAGAAGCTACGTTAGCTGCTCCTTACATTTGTGCATTGGTAGGCTGGATTTTTATGACTGATAGCGAGTACATTGTCGATTTAAATAAATAGTGAGCTTGTAGAAAAATGTGCTAAGTGTTTGTTCCACATACATGGTTTTTGCCTAATTTTCGCCCCATGAGCTTTGCACAGGAGAGAAGGGGCGCTTATAGTCAAAAACTAAAAGAGAAAAAGGTTTCAAAATGATCGAGAAGTTGGTTAGGTTTTTAAAGAAATATTTGTTGCAATTCTGATGGAAAATGCTCGTTGTCAAGGGGATCGGCTATGCCATACTCACATCCTCAAAGCTGCACCCTCGCCCTGCATACTCTGCCTGCCCATGGCTCCGAAGATGAATGTGTGAGGGGAGACCATCCGGAAAATGTCAGGCGGTCGTGCGCTCGTGTCCCCGTGTCAGCAGTAACTAGACTGCTAACCCAACAAGATGGCCGCACGTTGGTGGCACAACTTCCTGTATTCTTTGTTGTCTACCATGTCGGTTTGCGCCTGCTGGCTGGCAGGGAGCACACTCATTAAATTGGAGTGTTTTAAAAAGAATTCAACAAAATCGGGCACACTTTCAAAAGAAAATAGGGAAAAATGATGGGATCATAATTCTTATAAATAGCTGAAAGCAGACCAGGCCGATCGGGCCTGAGCAGTGTTACAAAAAA
Organism: Calotriton arnoldi; assembly: GCA_963921515.1. Taxonomy (NCBI): domain Eukaryota; kingdom Metazoa; phylum Chordata; class Amphibia; order Caudata; family Salamandridae; genus Calotriton; species Calotriton arnoldi. Next base: position 275,331 of record CAWUFW010007453.1, on the reverse strand, counting down.
AGGCAGGTTATGGACCGGGCAGATAGTGCATAGGTCTACACAAATTGCGGTTTTTACTGAGGCAGAGGGTATGGCAAAATTAGTGTACTATCTGGCTAGAAGGCAAAACATACTTTCCAAGAAATTGGATGAAATATGTATACACAAAAGAGAATCAGGGAGAGGAGCCTGATTGATCTGAGGAGGTCCCAAAAGGTTCAGGAAAAACAGCTATACTAGGGAGGTCTTACAAGCTTTTTACTCCCTTGTTCAAAAATGTTGATACAAAATAATTCGTTCAGATTTTAAAATACAGTGGTGATCTTTACAAATTGTGTTGATGGGGGGCCCCTTTGTAGAGCCATACACGCTAGAAGTGTCTCTTCCTACTTAGGGGCCGATTACAATCTCACTAGGAAGGCCCTCTGTATGACACGGATCCGGAGGGCTTTCCTAGCGAATTGCGCTCTGCGAGTCTGAGCGATTGATTCCGATGCACCCGTATGGAGACGGACTCGGTTCGCTCGGACTCCCATTGAACTCTATGGGAGCCTGTATACCGAATGCGTACACAGGCTCCCATCGCAAAAAGGGTGGGTGGGGAAAAGCGTACACTCCTGTGGCGGGCACCCAAAGGTGCCTGCCACACTGTGCATACATGGAAAGGGGGGACCCATGGGTACCCCCAGGGGACCGATTCAGAGAGCCCAGGGTGAAAGAGGGATGCTACAGCCTCCCGAACTCCAATTCCCACAGCCATTTCATCTCGCTGAGACCAAGTCGATACGGCTGTCTGAATCGTGCATCGTACTTGCTCATTTAGCTGTGAATGAGTCGGATTGGCAGGATCGGGTTCGGAAATGATTCGGTCGACGTGAACGCGATCTTCGCATCGTACTTGGTCGTTCGGAACGGGGAAGATTCGGTCATTCTGGAGGCCTTCCTAGCGAGATCATAATTGGCCCCTAAGTGTTAGCTATTACAGAGCGGTCGATCGTTGCTGAAGAGCATAGTCATTCAGTGGACTATGTCCCAAATGCCATGTATAAATGTTTTATCTGCTTCAGTTTGCTAAAGCATAATCATAGGATCAAGGAAAATGGCTCCATGGTATGCCATTGTTCAGTCCGTTTGTATGTGTTCTCAGACGGAAAAGCCAGCGCAGTTCTTTTTCGAATAGTTGGGATTCATTGGGGACTTGTTCTATGATGGTCCACTGCAGTCCTGTACCGTGTATCTCTTCTTGATATAATGTGCGGACATTTTTGTTGTTGACTAAGCGTTTCATCATACCGATGTAGTGGAGCCGACATGGACAAGTGATCATGTAAATTACATTTTTCAAATTGCAGTTCGTGAACCGTCGTTGTTCCCAATTGGTGTTATCGCATAATGTGATTCTCTTGCTCTTGGTGGTCAAATGGCAAACACTGCTGTTTCTGCATGGGTGGTGACCAGTGAAGGGGGAAGAGGAATCCCTGTGATATTTCCCTGTCCTTGTTCTTGCGTGGTCTGGTGTGTATTATCATGTAGCAAAACTAAAGAGGATGATGTTCGGAGTGTTGAACATTGCAAGCACTTACCCCCAGTCAACTGATCTGGGTTTAATCCATCATCATTCTTTAGCTCACTCCGCCACCCCAGTTCAGACATGGCCATATGCAAATCAGTCTGACCCTGTGCCTCATGGGAACAGTCCAGCCCAAACTGCCAAGCCATGTCTTCCTAGGACCGGAAACAAGCATCCTGGGACCGGTTTCTGGCTTACAGCCCTCATCAGCCAGGCTATCTTGAATCCAGTGGCAAAGTGAGCAAGGGACCGGTACCAGGATGCTTGTTTCCGTTCCAGGGAAGACATTGCTTGGCAGTTCGGGCTGGACTGTTCCCATGAGACACAGGGTCAGACTGATTTGCATATGGCCATGTCTGAACTGGGGTGGCGGAGTGAGCTAAAGAATGATGATGGATTAAACCCAGATCAGTTGACTGGGGGTGAGTGCTTGTAATGTTCAACACTCCATCCATCATCCCCTTTGGTTTTGCTATGTTCGCCCTAAGTTGGCAGGGTATGCCCAGACGTGGGTCCCTTGCTCACTTTGCCACTGGATTCAAGATAGCCTGGCTGATGACGGCTGTAAGCCAGAAACCGGTCCCAGGATGCTTGTTTCCGGTCCAGGGAAGACATGGCTTGGCAGTTCGGGCTGGACTGTTCCCATGAGGCACAGGGTCAGACTGATTTGCATATGGACATGTCTGAACTGGGGTGGCGGAGTGAGCTAAAGAATGATGATGGATTAAACCCAGATCAGTTGACTGGGGGTGAGTGCTTGCAATGTTCAACTCCGTCCATCATCCCCTTTGGTTTTGCTGTGTATTATCATGTCCCTTAAACTCCTACCCCTTTTGTGAGAGAACATTGGGTTAGGGAATTCCAAAGTTCCACAGTTCAGAATTTGCCAGAGTCTGTTGATTATCTCGAGAGAGGTTTGCAGGAATCAGCATTGATTTGTGATTGGTTGGATTGACTTTCAACTTATATTAAAGGAACACCTCTTTTAGTCATTACTGAGGTTTAGTTGAATGCAGAAGGATATTTTTCTTTGTTCTACTTTTCAGCAATTTGTTTGTTATTTTTTCATTGTTATTAGGAAAATGGCATCAGGAGCTAAAGAATCCATGGTATGGAAATTTTTTCATTTGCCACTAGGTGAAAAATAGTTTAATCTAAACATATATTTTGTAATTTATGCAAAAATATATCCTCAGGGAGGGATGAACAGAGGGCTACATGCATCAAATGTAAATTGCGAATACTCTAATTGCAAATTCATGAGAATCGCAATTAGGTAATCGCAATTAACAATACATGAAACTCAAAGAATTTCAGATTGTGATTCCTATGGGGTCGCAAATCGCTCTACCTCATTAATATTAATGAGGTAGTTCGCAATTTGCGACCCCCTAAGAATCGCAAAAATCACGGGGATGGTGGCCTGCTGAGGTCAGCAGACCACCATGTCCGTGATTGCTTTTAAATAAAGCAATCTTTTTTTTTTGTAAAGCAGACGGTTTTCCTTAAAGGCAAACGAGATGCTTTACAAAAAGTGAAATGAAAAGTTCTTTTCATTTTTTAAGACCGGGCAGTGGTCCGTGGGACCACTGCCTGCTCTTAAAAATGCATTTACAACCATTCACTAAGGGGAAGGGGTACCTTAGGGGCCCCTTCACATTTGCAAATGGGTTACCACCTACTTGAAGTAGGTGGTAATATGCGAATGTTTACGACCACATTCACGGTCACAAAACATTCATGCATACCGTTAGGATTTAGTATTTTGAAAGGACGCCCTAAACATGCCCCTTCCAAATACCAAATCGCAAGCCCATTTTGCGATTCGGGAACAGGTTGCCGAATCACAAATTGGGGTTTGCTGCATCAGGAATGCGTTTTTTGCATTTGCAAATGGCCCGGTTCTGCAAATCGGCCCGTTTGCGAAGGCAAAAATGCTTGATGCATGTGCCTCAGAAAGTATTCCCAGTGGACGATGGCGCTGAGGCACCACCACAATTCTTCTTCCCAAATTGCTAGGTTAGATCTGCAACACAACACTGAAGATGCCTCAACTTCTGGAGCATCTTTCTCCTGCTCCTGGGCAACCAGCTTCACAGCAAGTCCTGGTGCAGAAATCAGACATTCTCCTCAGTACAGCAACATGATCATATACTGTCATCACAGCAGCTGTATAATTTTTGTGGTGAAATGAGCACATGTGTGCATAAGAGACTGGTAAAAGAGCACAAGTACAAGAAAACTGTATTTTTTGTAGTCTTTTTTCCCCTCCAAGGGGCATATTATCAAGAACGGCGTTAAAATTATCGCCGGTTTAGCGGTAGAAAACTGCCGCTAAAGCGGCGATAATGGGCTTGATAAAATATGTCCTGGAGAATTCCAATAGAAGTCCATGTTCTGGTGTCAACATGGGCTTCTATTGAATTCTCCAGGGCATATTATCAGCCCATTATCGCCGCTTTAGCGGCAGTTTTCTGCCGCTAAACCGGTGATAATTTTAACGCCGTTCTTGATAATATGCCCCCAAGTTTCTAATTCCAGATTTTTGCTGGCATGCGTCCAGGGTGAAAAATGATGACTGGATAGATTTTATAAAAGGCTACGACAGTATTTGTGTCCAAGAGACTTGGGCCCGCAAGAAGATATACATAGATGGCTTTTTTATCTATCTACACACCAGCTGTCCCCTCGCGTGTAGGGCACGATCGTGGTGGCCTGCTCACCTTAATAACAACAACCATGGGCAATAAAATACGCTCTTCTAACCTGGACCCCCGCACTTCCAATTTATTAATATTACGTATGAACTAAATGTCACACTCATCATTGTAAATTTTAACACAATAATTTTATTTCCTTTAATACGGAAATAGCGGCTGGTCTTGAAACATTATTAAGTAAACACATCATGGAGCGGAACACTGACTATATACTATTATGGGGTGAGGATTTTAATTGCAGACTTAGCACATTATCACAGGTATCTGTATGTACCTACATGGAAGAAACCCCTGAGGGCCAATGCTATTTTGAACATACTCCTTGTGGCAATGGTTTTAACTCTATATTATCTAAATGTTCCCTCTTTTTTAACTCCAGCTTTGATTTCGGTGGCAGGTCAGGAGGAGATCACTTATACTAGTCATGGCCGGGCAGCCTTATCGACTGCATTGCACTTTCTGACTCCTATAAACCTAAGTCGGTACATTTTTCAATTTTATAAGTACTTTTTAGTGATCACTTTCCTTTAGCGATTCATTTTGTAACACAAACCCATCACAGAAATAAGGGTCTCATGTGTAGATGGGCATCTATGAACCCTGAGATGGCCCTGGAAAAACTTTTGAACATAAATAGGTCACAATTCTTGACATGCCTCGAAGATTAATTAAACACAAAGAGCATGCTAGAATCGTTCACTGACATCACTAAAACAATAAACAAAATTTTAAAATGTGATAGAAGGCCTAATCCCCATAAATAGTTTAAATGGTTTCATAGCGACTGCACAAGGAGCCACAATAAGCTTGTTGAAGCCTTAAAACAAAACCGAGAGATTTAGAATGGGTGAGAGCATGTAGATGCCAGTATAAAAAGACCTTAGCAGAACGCAGGGAGATTGTCAGGGAGGAGGCATGGGAGAGGCTGTATGAATCCAGTGTCACTAAGAATAGCAGTCTCTTTTGGAAGACCATCAATGCCCCCTTCTTTCAGGACAGCCATAATAAATCCACCGATGTCAGACTCCCCTCAAATAAGTGGGTTGACCATTTATCCGCAATTTATAAGAGTGGTGGGGATCCGATTGGCACTACAGAATGTGATAGCTATGCAATAGGGGCTGCGAAAAAATTTGAACCACCGACAATCCAGGAAGTTACGAAGGCACTATGTTTGACAAAGAAAAATAAGGCTGCTGGTCCCGATGTTATACTGGCCGATCTCTTCCTGGCAAAACCTGACCTATGGCTCCCCATTTTAACCAATATTTTAAGTTGCGTCACAGTTTCAGGTCCCCCTGAATCCTGGTCAACAGCAACAATTGTCCCCATTCTTGAAAAAGGAGATAGGTCGCACCCTAAATGTTATCGTCCAATATCACTGATTGACACCACATGTAAGTTGATGGGCAGGGTTTTACTTGACCGCCTCGAAATATGGATAGCGGAAAAAGGGAAATATTCAGATGTACGATATGGTTTTAGAAGGAGTCTGAGTATGGTGGAGCAATGCCTCAATCTTCATCTGGTAATCAGTAAATATACTACGGCAAAAAACACTAATCCATATCTGGGCTTTATGGACCTGACATCGGCCTGTGATTGTGTGATGAAAGGGAAACGACGGCAAAAGATGTTAGGTATGGGTATAGATGCTCTCCTGGTTCTCTTTCTAGCGCAGATGCATCGAGACGTGTCGGGCAGAGTGAGATATGGGGTGGATGGAGAATTATCACCCCCGATTAAAATGAACAGTGGCGTTTGACAGGGGTGTGGGTTAGGCCCTTTTCTGTTCTTTTTGTATGTAAATGATTTGGAGAGTTTCTTGAATGAAGGGGCGATGGATGTGCCAAGGGTCGGGCAGAGAAACCTCCCCGCATTAATATATGCAGATGATTTCGCATTAATCTCAAGAACAGGTGTGGGTCTGCAAACCCTTGTCAACAGATTTAATGAATTTTTGAGTGAGTTTGGTCTAAAGAGCAACACCGCCAAGTTACAGGTCATGGTGGTGGGGAAAGTTCATTGTAAAATGAGACCCTGTTTCATTAATAATGTAAAATTATCCCAGGTTTCAAATTATTGTTACCTAGACATCCCATTTGACTAAAACGGCTCCTGGGCTCATCTCTAAGAGGTCAAGAAAAGGAGCTTCGATAGAACGCTTGAAGCCCGATTCAGGTTCTCTAGGAAACTTGGCTGCAGAGCGATCAAGACCCTCATTAACATCTATAAAGCCCGATGCTGTGCTGTGATTTTGCATTGGGCTGGGGTGTGGGGATTCTGTAATTCATCTATCTTACATACTACGGAAAATGTATTCCTTAGAAGATTAATGGCACTTAACTCCCCAAAGGAACTCTTCTGAGTAGTCAAAAATCTGACCACTCCCCAAGAAACCAACGGTCCTCCAACGGCCACGATTGAAAGATGCAACCCAATAGCTTCTTTCTTTCGCAAAAAAGTGGCGGATATTTATGGGCTCTTTCAGAACTCCACCCAGCCCGCTCAAGAAGAACCCCATGGGAATAGCGTTCCAGCCTCCGCCCCTAGCCTGACTCATTTTCCTTGACTTGAGGACGATGTGACCCTTAAGCTGCTTAGGTCCATCAAATCAGGGTCCCCATTAGACTCAGCGCCCCCGCACGCTATTCTCAGGGTGACTGAGGACATTCTTTGCCCCCTGGTGAAGATTCTTAATAAATCACTTGATCCAGGGTCGGTCCCTAGAGCATGGAAGCATGCCATAATAAGACCCATCCTAAAAAAATACCCAGCTGGACCCAGACACACTCGGTAACCTACTACCCATTTTGCTTCTCCCCCTCCTTCGCAAACTCCTAGAAAGGCACGTCAACCAGACTTTAGTCAACTATCTGGAGGAGAACAAGCTACTCCACCGCACGCAGATGGGTTTCCGCGCCCTTCATAGTACAGAAACAGTGCTCCTGGTAGTCACTGAGGAACTGAAAGCCATACTAGACAAGGGAGGGTCAGCCGCCATAATACTGCTCGATCTCAGTGCGGCATTTGATACCGTCAACCACGCCATACTAAAAACAGACTGAGAGAAATAGGTATCCGGGACAAGGCGATGGAGTGGCTAAGCTCCTATCTGGATGACTGGTCTATCCAAGTGATGGATCATGACTGTCTCTCAGATAGCCTGCCTATGAAATTTGGAGTACCTCAGGGCTCCTCCCTGAGCCCCACGCTTTTTATATATATGTCAGACAGCTGGCCACCATTATGCAGGAGTTTGGCATAGTAGGAGTATTGTATGCTGACGACACCCAGCTGATTGTCTCTCTGTCCCAAGACCACAACCAAAGCAACATGCAATTGGGTCCCTGCCTAAACTAACTGTCCCGTTGGATGTCAAATTGTTACCTAAAATTGAACGACGAAAAACCGAGCTAATGATCTTAGGCAACAAAGACATTCCCAGGCCATTGAACAACTGGCCGTTGTGTATGGGCAATCCCCCGGTGCCTATAACGATGGCAAAAATTTAGACTTCTGGTTGGACAGCTCTCTCTCAATGAGCCAACAGGCCAATAAGCTATCTGGTATCTGTTTTGGGCTCTTGAGAATGCTCAGAAAGATACTGGACCTTACACCGGAGCAGCTTAGGAAGACCGTTCTGCAGTCTCTGATAGTCTCACGTCTGGACTATGGGAACTCTCTCTACATGGGTTCTCCCAAGTATGTGACCAAGAGGCTCCAGACGGCACGAGAAGCCCTAAATCAACTACACTGGTTGCCAGTAGCGGCAAGAATAAAGTTTAAATCCCTGTGCATCGCCCACAGGTCGGTAAATAATAAAGGCCCAGAAAAACCCAGACACCTAATCTCGGTGCATGTCCCCATCATACTACTTAAGTCCTCTCATCTACACCTTCTCCGTACCACCAGTATTAAAAAATCTAGATGGGGAGGCAGATCCATCTCACACCTGATTCCAAAATTATGGAACGAGTTACCTCAGGACCTCAGAGGGCTGCAAAATGAAATGGCATTCAGAAAAAAACTGAAGACCTGGCTATTCCCTCTAAAACTCTAATGGGCTTCTCCTCCTATCACAGCTCTCATCGTCAGCGCGGGGAAGCCTTAGGGTAGCCATGCGCTATATAATTCCCCAAAATCAAATCAAAATCAATGTCTGCCCCCTCCCCCCAAGCCTGCCCTCTCTCATATGCCATAGGGAACTGGGGCTAACCCCCCTGGTGGATCGAATACAAAGTGCCCCAATCATGCTATGGCATACGATCTGGGTAAATGAAGAACCGGCCCTCAACCAAGAAATAATTAAAGATTGTTTAAACTGTGATCATGCACACAAAATACCGTGGCTCAGCTATGTGAAGACCCAGCTGGCTCGCATGGGGAGGCAGGATTGTTTTACAGACCCATATCTTATTACCTCCTTCACGAAACTCCAACTAAAAAGAGATTTTTTAAAACATTTTAAGTGAGCGCAGAGAACATGTGGAGCACAGTAAAAAGCAGGTAGCCGACTACTTACCCCTGGTTACCACTGAAGGAATTGAGCCATATCTTCTGTACCCTTTCAGTCATTTAATTTTTTTTACCTTTCTAGATTCTGACTCGGCATTGCTCATTTATTGGTGTTGTATCCTAGCCATTCATACCATGATGCCCATCTGGATCCCTGCCCTTGTGACTGTAATTCAAGCCAGAACATGCTGCACTTCCTCTTTTTCTGCGAGTTATATAATAAACCATGCAGGGAATTCACTTTACCACTCGAGGGTTTTGAACATCTGAAAATGTAGGCCAGCTTTGTTCTATCTCCGACTACTTCAATCAGAATATATCTGCCAAATGATATATAGATTTATTTCTGCTGCAATTCGCTTAAGGAGGTTAGTTGGAAAATGATTGTCCTCTTTTCTCTAAGACTTTGTATTGTCTTTTACCCCTGAGCTTGTTTAAAACGATTACCTGTAACCTGTGGAAGATTACAGATTTTTCTGGCACTGACAAAAAGCACTTTGCACTTTAATAATGACTGCTTATGAGGTAGTATGTCTTGGCTCACACCCAAATTGTATCTGAAAGTAAATGAAAAAAGGATAATGGATTCCAATGGATCTAAACCTTCCCGCCACTATGAAAAGACACTTTGCTGTGATGTGTTTTTTTTTTTAAATGACTTTTCCGTGTGTTAAGCTGCTCCCTGTTAGCCTTATGTTTTTATGCATTTTACGTATTTTTTACGTGTGTTGACTTTTATGGTTTCATAAAATAAAAACGAATACAGTTTTCAAAGTTCAAGTGACAACATTTCAAATGAATTCTTGTCATCTTTGAACTAGGGAGAAAAGAATCAAGTCAACAAGATTTTAAAAAAATATGAATACTGTGCATATTAGGCTATCATTTGTTCAGAGCAGATGCTCGACATCACTGTCAGTCACACATCATTTTATCATTTTCTTCAACACTAAAAAATAGCAGAGAAGTTATAAGCAAAACACGGAGGAAACTGTTATTGACGCACATAAAGATTTTAACTAACAGAAACCCAGCACTACATCTACATGTTTGCTTCAGCTCTTCTTTATGGTCAAATCTGACCAATTGATACTCAAATTCAGTTTTATTGGAATATGTGACGACGTCTACCTCGTTTCCCATAGCTCCATTCACCAACCCTTTCTCAACGTTCAAATTCTGTCATAATATTTTCCTGCAATTTTTACAGGGGATTAGACTTTTTTCTAAACCGGCTGTACGGGAAACAGATTTTCCAAATCCTTGAAGCTTTTCCACCACTGTTGTACATAATGGTAAGATTACACCTTGATGTTCCATTGTATCAATGGAGGGAAGGATAATAATTCTCTCTTTCTATAACTTAGGCATTTCAGAATTAAACTGTGCACACTTATCCAATGTTCGCAGGAGACACACAATCTGTTTGCAACTGTTAATGAGATGTTGCATACCAATTGCTGGAGACTCTTTGTATGGAATTAAGAGCCTTCTCTGCTTTGGACTAACTAATATTATTCTAATGTCTTTTAAAATATCACCATAGTCCACATCTGTAGCCTGCCTCATATTTTTAGTTAACTCTGCATACTGAAAATGTAACCATATATTAACATTTACATGACTGCCTTTAAGATGTTGAAGTTTTTTCATGATATAATTTTTCTGGTGTCAGCTGAAGGAGGTCACCAAAGACTGTGACATATTTTCCACTAAACAGCACATCATAGTCAGTTCTGAGAACTTCCTGCATTCTCAGATGAATGAAAGATAGCATAATGTTTGACACCTTGCTAATCTCATAAAAAATTTGGACCCTCAATTTCCTTAGAACCCTTGAGACCTCATGATGATTTGAGGTATTCCAATTTGTTGTCATGCTCAACTAGAAGATGATGCAAAGTAATTCCTTCTATGTTGTCTGCAGCTAGTCCAGTGAGTGCATGAAAGATTGCAATATTTCTTTTTGAGGACAGATGAGGTAAGCACTTTTATTAGGAAACCTTTCCAATGTCTGTTTGACTGCTAACATAGAGAAGTGTAGGTTTGTATGTGATACATGCACATTCAGACTTATCATGTAGAATTCCATGGTCAACTGATGCAGTTAATTGTTGGCATATTTGTAGCTGCTCTTCATTAAGTTGAGCTACTACATTTTCTAAGTCAGTTTTCACCTGATCCATTGCATTTTTTACCTCATTCATGGCCATGGCAGCCTCATTTTCTATAATAGGCATCCCAAGTGGGCCTTCACTATGAATCTCTAAACTCTGACTGTCGTGTGAACTATCCTTTGCAACCTCAGCTGCTACTGTATCTTCTTGTTCTATTTCATCATTCAACATTTTAAGATACGTAGGAAACACTGGGCATTGAATTTGATCTTTAACCACATTGAGAGCATTTTCATAGTTATATTGGGCTTACAGTTCTTCCTCAGTATGCCAAGGTTTAAAGAGTTGCAGAAGCGCCAAGTAAAATAACTCTATTTATCTGCAATTTGGCAACGGAGTTTATGGTGGTTGATGAGATTTGGTTTGTTGTGTCTCACTATATAACCAATACAGCAAGAGACACCAACCTCTGTGCTTCCATTTTCTGTTCAACATTGTTCCTGCATGTATAAAATTGCCATGCGGGATCTTGACAAAACTAACAGGTTTTAACGGTGGGATGCCATCTTTGAAGAATGTGTGACTACAGGAGGCTCCCCCTTGCAGGATCCGTCTGATCCTTTTTAATTTGGTTAACATTCCAACCATTAAGTGGGTCCGTAAGTACGGTTCCTCCACTACATACACAGCACACCTTAGCGTGTGTGCTGATACTTCACTCACGTGGCTACCTCCACTTTTGTAGCCACTTCACTATTGTTTCACGTTAACTTTGGTCCTGAAGAAAGCCTTGCGATTACCGAAAAGGCTGAAACATGTTGATCTACACGTAAGGGATATTGAAAACTCATTTTTAATCTTCACTATATCCCTTCTTTAGTTTTAATCTTGTCCTAAGACCCTATTAATAAAGTTATTCGGTTGGGCATTTCTTAGAGACATTTTCAACTTCACCACCCTCTGAGCACACACCTCACCGAACACAAAAAAAACCCGCTCCGCTGTAGTCAGGCGTTGAAGCACACCTGGGTTACATTCGGCAGCCCAGCTGGGAACCCAATAATGAAGCATGCCACCAACTAGGTTGGTGGGTGAGGGTTCTTTTTACAAATCCATTGGATGTCTGTACTCTGGTACATCATATTGAGTCAATACAAGTTAGACACCTAACTGTGGGTTCGTCCACGTTGTTTCTATTTGTTAAATTGGGGAAGCGGGCGCACCCCCTTACCTTTTCCTCACACTCTTGTTGTTTTCTATAAAATGTAACTACTTCATATAGACATTGGTTTTCCAAATCAACACTATGATTGGGATAGTAAGTGTCCATCATGTTGCTTTTCATTATTTCTGTTCTATGCAGATCAAACTGAGCAAAATATTCAATCTCCGAAAAGTATTTAAAAACTCTTTTACATGTCGAAGCATGGCCTAAACTGATCCAAATTATTGATTTGCTTTTGTCATATAGGCTTGTGAAACCCAACAGATGACAGGCCTCAAAAGTGCCAATCTCCCAATGTGAAAGTATCTTTAAACCAAAGCTTTTTGCTTAAACATTTATCTGATGAGATTTCTTCCCATACATCTGACTTTGTAATGTATGAAGTGAAGTATCAAGGAACAACAATTTTGTGTAGTATTTCCCTTTGGCTCTGTATCTGCCAAAACACTATTTTCCACATTTGTGGGACTGAAATCACAGCACTTGGTCTATAAGAGTTCTGTTCTGAAACTCATTTGGAATCTCAGTGAATAACAATACAGATTCATCAGAGTCTTGCCTAAACTTTGGTGCCCATTTCACCCACAGTAACATGTGAATGTGTGGAGCATTTCTAGATTGACATTCTTTCCTCCAAAAGTAGTCTGTGACCTAACTAGAGGAGAATTTCTTTTCGTTACAGATAAAGTGAAGAATGGCTTAAAATCAATGGTTCTCAATGCTTAAACTCTAGGGGTTTTTAAATTAATTCCAGAAATGTTTGAATTGGCTTTTCTGAGAAAATCATGCAGATCACTCCAAGCATACACAGCACTGTTACGTACCAGATGGATGCACCTAAGCTATGCAAAATGCACTGTAACTCAACATGATGACGGAACTATTTGTTTTATGTTGACAGGCCATTGGATTCATGAAGTTACGCTCTAGAATCTCACCTTTACCATAAACGTTGTCTATCAAATATCTAGCAGTTATATTTGCAAATCATGCTCCAGTTTTCACAACATGTGCAACAGCATACGAGAGCACAGACAATTCACTTTCAAAAAGAAGGGGGCAAATATATGGAATGTTTTGTCTCGTTGGTCTGTTCACAGAAGCAGGAATCTGTACTAGATGATCATCATACCAAACAACGTCTCCTATAGGAAACAGAGGTGGAAAACTATGTGCTTCTATATTCTTTTCCCATACACTTGTTTTTCCTTTCTTTTGTTTCATTGTATGTAGCTCTAAAGCATCACCCATGATATCTCTAGAGTGTGGAGGTTGAATGCTGTAGTGTTCATATATATCTTCTGCTTTAGCTGAATCTACTTTTTCAAACTGACCACCTTCTTTAACCTTAGAAGGTTGTGTACGGACAGCACTTAACTGTTGGTCTACATCCACATCTTTGTAAAATAAATGTGTTTTCGAGTTTCAGGTATTGCACAGCTTTCTTAACTTACTATTTCCTGCCAATTTTTAAATCTTGTGTTGCCACTCCATTCACCAGAACCTCTAGTGATTCTTCTACATCTCGATCAACACCTACAGTTTCAATATTTTCATTCAAATAGTGGCAGATCTACATCCTTTACTTTTGAACCTGTTATAGCTCTGCTGGAGGTAATTTAGTGGTTTTAGTCTGCAATCGTACCATGACTTTAAAAGGATGGACACTCTGAATTAGAATACTTCAAGCTCAGCAGGAATAGGAAAAACGTCTAACTTATTATGAATGCCTCCTGCAGACATCTTGTTTCCATCTGGTTTGTTTATTCATTATTTGCTAGCAATCAGGCTCATACATAAATCAAAACCATCCTCAGATGGTTAGTAGAGACAGCGTCTGTCTCTTCAGTTTTAATGCAAATGTCTATTCATTTTTTTTGTGCTTTGTATTGAGTATGCCAACAATAGACTCATACTTTGTCTGGGATTTCAGTAGATAATGCAGCAAATGCAACTATTTCATTTTTGAAATTGTCAAACATATTTTGTGTATTGATATTGTCTTTGGAAAACTAGACCTCCACTTAATTTTCCTTAGTCAGTCTTTCCGGTCCGAAGTTTGTTGTCTGGATATCGTCTACTTTAGCACCCACTTGACAGTAGGTTCCATGTAACAGAGTATTATTTAGGTCTTGTTGATGTAGTGCATGACTTTTTACAAAGTATAGCTTTTTGGCAAGTTGAGAAATCTTTGTGTGGTGCACAGACAGCATTTGTCTGTGGTGAAAAATGCTTTCACATACTTGCTTTGATAAGCAGGCCAATGAATGTCCTTGTAGATCTGAGAGTTTTTAAACTCTGCAAGGATCTAGACTTTCTCAAAGTTTTATTTTTTTTCCCACCATAATTCCTCTATCTAAGAAAACCGACGTTTTTCTATAGATTCTTGTTTTATGTTGCAAATGTTTCTACACTTCCAATCATAGACAGGGGCTCGGGTCGCCCCTGAAGCAATTCATCCTTTATGCCATCTTGTTTCAGGGCACTTTTTAAATTAATTTCTATGGGTGTACCTTCTTTCCTTTCATATGCAGATGCATCTAAATTCACTGCAAACACAAAACTATTCTGTTGCAAATAGCTTTCTCCATTAAAAAATGCCTCAGAACTGGAAGTAGGTGTCCTCTATCCCTGAAACATAGTGTAAACGTTGGATTTGTTTATTTGCAGCTTTTGACAGCACTTCTTTTTCGGAGAAGATACTTGTGTATCTAAAAATATCATTCTCTTTAAGACAGGAATGTATAACGTTCTTTTTAAATGAAACGCTATGTCTACCAAACTATCAACTAACTATTTCTGCCTTTGCTTCCATATCTCCTCTTTAGCTGTTTCATGAATTTTATGCTAATGGTCATAACCTGATTGCAAAAAAATCTCTGATGAAGTTCCTTAGGTTTCTTTTACCACAAAAACTACCAGATGTTACTTTGCATTTCGTTGCTCCTCTATTTTCAGTAGTGCATGTATAAGCCAAGGTACGTATTTGCTATTTTTCCAATAAATGATTGAAGACTCATACCAGTTTTCTATGTTTGTCTATTTTTTTCTATGTTTTTCTATTGTGTAGATCAACCTCTTTCTTTTTAGTATTTCTATAGAATCTTTTTCTCATGTTGTTTAGTTGGCATGCTATTTAAATTTAAAACCCTACATTAAAGCAAACGGAAAAATTATGATACTTGATTGTCCTCATTAATTCCACTCTTATTTCTATATATTTTAATGTATTTACAAGATAATAATAATCATAGCAGCTGTAAAAGACTTTAAAATGATACTACAGTGGAGTATTTCTGTTGTAAGTTTTGTTCTAACACTAATGTTTCTTCTGCGACACCTACATATTTGACTTTAATAATATCTATATTTGGATTTTTGAGGGACCAGGATATATGCAAACACCTTTGAACATGTTTAAAATTGTGCATAATAGAGTTTCTTCCTACCCTAATCTCTCTACTAACACCTCTGTACAGGCTGAAGGCTACACTTGAAAACCTTTGTGACTCACTAGTCTCTCTGATAACACCTCACTGAGAATGATAGCCACATGTAGTACAATTTGGCGAGATACTGTCTTCTGTCCTAACATCTTTATGCAGAATGTAGAACAGTTGTAGAAATGTTTATTAACAAAGTGGCTGCTTTCAAAACACCTTTCAACACAGTGAAAAGTGTGTATAATAAGTATTTTTTTGAGAACCCTATTATACACACCATGTATAGGTTTCTACACATGCTGAAACCTATACATAAATCGGTTTGCTGAGTCAGTAGCCTCACTGATAAGAGATCTGTAAAGAAAAAAGTCTGTGTGCATTAGATTTTGGTTAGTGACTGGCATCTCTGTGATCACCTCTCTACAGTGTAAAAGGTTTATGTAGAAAGGATTGGTTCGAGATAGGTGCCTTTGAAATTACCTTTCAACATGATGAAATCTATGCATAGTAGGGTTGAATCTGGCACTGGGTCTCTCCTAACACATCTTGAGAGGATGACATATGTGTATACAAGAGTGTACTGAAGAGTTTTGTAAAGCATGTTCTTTGTGTACTGATTTGTCTGTGTTTGAGTTTTTTCTGAGAGACTGCTCCTCTGCAAATACCTTTCATCATGTCATCATGGTAAAAGCTCTCCATCATAGAATTTGTTCAGGAACTTGGCAGTGTGCTAAAAACTCTGAACAGATTGAGACTGTGCATAGAAAAGTTTACTAATACAGTTCCGTCTGTAGTGGAAACTTTGCACAATACGATGTCTCTGTGTAATAGAGTTTGGTGAGAGAGTGGCCATTCTGTCAACAGCTCTGTGTAGGCTGAAGGCTGTGTGTAGAATGGTTTAGTGAGAAACTGTCTGCTCAGCAAACACTTGTGTACGTGTGACTATCTCTGCAAAATATAATTTTTGCATGAATTAAGGTCTCTGGTAAGGCCTCTGTATAGCCTGATGGTTGTGCTTCAACAGATTACTGAGACATAGGCCTCTCTGATAATATCTAAAGGATGATGTCTGTGTGCAGTAGAGTTTCGTGATGGACCTGCCTCTCAGCCGACTCCATTATACAGAGTGAAAGCTCTGTGCGCAAGTATTTACTGAGAGACTGACCCTTTGCAATTTTCTTCATGGACTGACTGCTAACATTTCTCTACAGGCTGAAAGCTGAGGATGGAAGAGTTACTGACACGCTGCCCTCTCTAATGGAAGCTCCGTATATGTGTAGATGGACGTTTGAATATTCTGTGTACTGTTCACTACATCTCATATTGGCACTTAGACATTAATGGGGACTGATCTGTCTATGAACAGTCGTTCAAAGTGTGAAATCTGTCCTCAGTACAAACCCAGCATCCGTAGATTTTCAATTCCTTCTCATTTAAAATGTCTAATACATCTATAACATGATACACCTTAGAAGTTATTGGAGCATGTCACAGTACAAGAGCTAGCATTTCTGTGACTGATATCAACAGAAAGAAAACACTGTAAATAGTAATAAATTACCATATCACTTGCCTTCCAATTATAGAGCACTCATCTCCCTATAAATACCTGTCCACAGGGTAAACTATTTTCAAATAAGAAACACTCTCTGATCACTACTGCAAAGGCTTTTTCACATATTCAGCATTTATGTATATTGTTCACCTCATAACATGCAAAGGAGAGGAGGAGGACAACTGCCGCACATCCTCCTAAGTAAATACAACTAGCGCAAATGGGTGCGACAGCTATAGGTGGAATACCGATGCTGTATTACCAACTCAAAACAGGATGAATGAAATTCCAACTTGGACGATCACAGAATTCCTGTGCTAGAGCAAAGGGAAGGGAAGGCCATCCTTTTGGAAGAGGAAGCCAAGCCTCACACACATAATTGTGTCATGCTTCAACATCGGCGACCTCTCTTTACCCTGGTAGGACAGTACCACCAGGGCGGGCTCGGCCTCCTGTTGGACTCAGCACAGAAGGGAGTTCTTAGATAAAAGACTTCTGGATAAGAACTGAATTCGGATTTGTGTACTAAAAATACCTTACCGGTCCCAGGCAGGTAGCCTTTATCAATTGGGGACTGCAGGCAAAGTTAAAAATGGGTGGGATGGTTAATGAGGAACAATGACTCGCGCCATCTCAATAGCTAGGCCAAAATGTTTCAGCCCTCAATAGATAGCCCTAGTTGTTCTGGGGCATTCCTCAGGGCCAAGGGCCAAGGAGTCCCAACTATTTCCTAACAGCCACTGTACCTAGGTTTTATAAAGTGAAAAAAGAAAAAAATATACTAATATATTTAGGTGAGTCCTGCCTAAGATGGAACATTAGCCAATTTAGCCCTAGACTTTAGGGGATACCGACTTCCTGATCAAAGAGGGGGACGATGTCCTTTGTAGTCACACATTTGTCAAAAGGTACATTGTGTAATATCACCTGCAGTATGACCCCTCTCTGCCGCTGGTACGGAATGAATGAATTTATTTGTGTGGTTAATAAAAACCAATACAAAAACAACCAATATATAAAAAGAAATAAAAATGAATAAATATATATACACGACATATTCATAAAACCTCCTTTGCTGCTTTTAGTTTAAAACAATGGAAATTGTAACAGTCTTTTAGGCGCAACAAGTCAGTCTTTCAGTGGTGGCCAAACTGGGTAGGCCCCTCACCCGGATGATTGCCACAGACAACCTATAGAAACTTATCCATAAGTGCTGTGCGGGTATAATAAATACATTTAGCAAAGTTGGCGTTATGCTTCACAGTGTCCAATGAATATAGCTGTTGGACTGCCTCGTTTGCTGTGCGCATGCCCAGTTGAAGCAGAATGGGCTTAAGGTGGAGTCGGCGAACTGGCCGCAAGGCGGGACAGCAAAGTAGGATATGAGCCAGCGACTCTCGTTTATAGTTGCAGAGGCGGCACTCCGTGATGTCCGGTCTTACTTTCACCGTTGGATACAGTTCTTTTAGGGGGAGAGGATGTAATCTAACTGCAAGAATCCTGTGTAGGGCTAGTCTCCCCACTGGCTGCGTGAGATGTGGTTTAAGGCCGAGTGATATGTGGGGGAGCTTTGGGTCTCGTGGAAGCCTCTGGCTACCAGAGCTTCAATGTCCAACATATGAGAGCATGATCTTACTTGCTTTTTTATTACTATTTTGATGGTAGTATACTTAATTATGTTGGAGTCCCAATTCTCTGTAGCTAGTTGCAAAAGTTCTTTGGCAGAGGCGAGGCCGGTAGACCAGGGATTGCCAGGTTGTTGAAAGATATAGTTTATAACAGCCTTCATCGAGTGCTCTGGTGCCGCCGTTGTTAAATAAAAGTATTTAGCTAAAGCCGCTAGTTCTTCTAAGGTTTGTCGATTGAGATTGAATTCCAGACGAATTAGAGTATTCCTAGTACAAGCTGGTAAACGAAATAACTTTTTGTAAGCTGCACAATGTATCTTTTCCAGGTCCTGAGCGAATTTACCTGGAAACGCCTGTTGCGCATAGTTGAGGGAAGGTAGTAGTTTAGCCCTCAAGACTCTTTGAATAGCCATTGTTGTTGGGCTTTCTAAGACGGCGTAAAGTTTGCAGAGAGCATAGGTGACCATTTTCCCTTTCTGCTGGAGTTTGTGACGGTGGACCCGTGAGCGGCCAGTTTCACAGATCCAGACCACAAGGTAGTTATACGATCGTGCACAATTCAGGATTAACGGGCCCAGCCTCCACTTTGCCAATTTTTTTTTCGGATAGTGGCCAAAGATCACTGTCTTGGATTTAGTTGGGTTGGTGACCAGCTTATTTTTGGCATTATACTCTGAAAGGGCTGTCAATGCTTTTTGGAGACCAATCTTGGTATGATCCAAAAGGACCAGGTCATCAGCATATTGCATCAGCTGGATCTTATTTTGCCCGATCCTGGGGGTCGCTAAAGTGGCTCCATGCAGAGCACTGCCCATATCCACTGTGTATAAGTTGAACAGCAACGGAGCGAGGATGCAGCCCTGCTTTAGCCCATGATCCGTGGCGATTTTTTCTGTGGCGGAGTCACTGGAGAGTTTAACTCTCACCCAGGTTCGTGAATACAGGGATCTAATGGCTTGTAGCAGAGACGGGCTGATGTTCCAACGTGACAATTTCTGCCATAGGATGGTGCGGTCTACCCCATCAAAAGCTGCTGTATAATCGATGAAGCAAGCAAAAAGCGGCGGAGTGCCGTGAGCCACCGCTTGGTGTACTAGGTATGATAGGGCAATGATGTTATCAATGGTGGAACCACCTGATCGGAACCCGGTCTGGTAGAAGGGGAGAAGACCTTCCCTGCAAACTCAATCCGCTAGTTCCGCCAAAGGGTGCTTGCATAAGCCTTGCCCTCAATATCCAATAAGGCAATCATATGATAATTCCTAGGGTCAGTACTTGGCCCTTTTTTGTATATTCGATGCAGCAGTGACCCCCTCCAGGAGTCTGGAACGTCCTCCAGAAGCCTGCACTCGGCATACAGCTGAGCCAAATTGTCAGCCCAGAAGTCGATGTCCTCCCTGAAGAGGGAACCAGGCAGGCCATTAGGGCCAGGTGCTCCATTATGCCATATCTTTTTCAAGATGGTTCGAATTTCTTTTTTATCTGGGGAGGTAAAATCGACCAGAGGTTCCGTAAGATTTGTTGTGACGTTGCCAGATTGCCCCTCAAATGTTGTGGTTCTATCTGATGGATTTACATTCGAGTCATCAGTGTAGAGGGTTTTCACGTGGGCTATCCAAGTGCTTGCGTCGAGCGGATTTTCTCTATTAGAGGTCGCATAAATTATCTTGTTTAGATATTGACAAAATTCTTGGGATTTGCTTGGTGCCAGCAACTCGAAAATCTTCAGCCATTTTGCTTCTGTAAGTTCACGTTTTGCCTTCCAAACCAGTAATGATTGGCTCTTGGCCGCTAGTTTAAGGTCCTTTTTTGCAGACTCGGACCCGGTTACCCGATAGGCCCTGCGTTTGGAGTTTAGTTGTTTGGAGCATTCCTTGATTGCTGGTTGATATCCCAGTGTGTGTGCAGGGTTTACGTTGGTTCTGTGTATAATGCTCCCCCGAATCAGAGAAGCTAAATCATAGGCAAGTGTGCTCCATTCCCCTATGAGGCCCTTGTTGTTGAGACCAGTCTGCCAGCCTTTCCATGAAACAAATTTATGACTTGGGAGCGGCCCCCATTTGATTCTTCTAAGGAGTCTGTGCAGTTCTTCCCCCTTTGTTGCCCCAATGCAGCGAAGAGTGTGGCGGGTTTTCGCTATGATGGATAATTGCAGGGTTAGGGCTTTGGCGGCATCGACCATTTGCTTGATAAAGGCCTGGTATTAGGAGCTAGGGTTTAAGGCCAGTGGGAGCCAGGACCAATCTTTAATACTGGTCCCCTTAGTCGAACAGGAGCGGTTGCCCCTTCTACGTGTGTGATGATTTGGATTGAACTATTACTCCTCAAATTCATTTTCTGGCCGCCTATGGAACCGTGTAACATGGATCCAGTAGCTAGTCGAGTTGAATGTTTACTGTTCATCCATTTCTGGCCATTCAATTCTTGTACTCCCTGCTGTGCATTTGTGACGTTATTTTTCAGGATCTCTGGATATTTAGTAGCGAGCGGGGGCTTGATTTTTATGCCCCAATTGTCCAGTTGCGTTTTATATCCTCTCAGGGCGTCCGCCATGACCGGGTTGGAGAAAGTTATCTCTGTTGTCTCATTTGTTTCACTTGGCCCTGGGCCAGAAAAGCCATAGTCTCAATATCAGTTTTTTTAAAATATTTTCTAAACCCGCGATGTTTTCGCAAAGCTTCAGAAGGTTTCCTCTATATAGGATGTCCCAATTCCCCTGCGAGGTATATTTGAGATATAGCAGTACTTTTAGATTTTCTCGATCTGTGGCGTGGTCTTTGAAGGGCTGAATATGATCAAAAATTGCCTTTTGTGCATCCAAGGGCTCTGTAGGATTCCAAGTTAAATTCCCACAGGAGACAGAGCCTTCCCCGGTCCAGTTTGTACTTAAGGCCCATGATTACGCATCACTCCTGGGAGTAAGGATGCGAACAAGGGGGGGTGGAGGGTCATTGCTGCTCGCTTGAATAGTTTTCATCTCCCTTTGATTGTTAGCTGTGTTTGCAAATTGGGGCTCCTTATAGACTATTGGCTGTGCAAGGACACATTTATTTGTCTTATGATGTTTGGGTATTCCTTGTTGGGTGCTGCTAGTGCTTGCATTATCTGCTTTAATTTCTAGAGACCATACTATGTTAAGGTCCGGGTGTTCCTTCTGTTCATGGCATGGCTCTTCAGCCTGTGGGCCTTGTGTGTTGACAAAATGGCAGCTGAGATCTGGGACTGTTGTACTCAGGCTTTTAATCGGTTTCTCCGTTATGTTTCCTGGGGGACGCTGAGCGGGTATGTCATTAGTAGTTGCACCATCCATTTGTGTACCTGTGGTTTGATCATTACCAGTTGGTTTTTGGAGAGGGCCAAAGTCATCATGATTCCCCTTGTTATGTTCTCTGTTTCCCTGTTTTTTTGACACAAGCCAATGCGTGATGGTCCTTTTATGATAGCTTTTACAATTTTTTGTTTTGTTTAACTTTTTCAATTTTTTCTTGTTTTTCCTGAATAGGTATTGACATTCTAGGATTGGGGGTTTCAAATCATCTGACTTTCCAGAGCCTTTATCAGAATTAAAGCAGAATTGTGATTCAGACTGCAAATTGAATTTAACGGCCAAGTCATTGTCGCTAGATGCACTTTTGAAGCTGTTACTATCATGCCTGGAGGTTTCCTGCATCTTTTCTTGTCTAACCTGGTTGTCCTGTAGCATTAGCTGTGAAGCAGATGTTGGCTGCGAGTCTTCTATCCTTATTCTGTTTATTGGATCTCCCATGTGCCCCGATGACTCGTATGAGACTTTTTTCACATTTATTTGTGAGGCCTTCCTGCTTGAGCTCTGAGTTAGATTTGGTTGGGGAAGGCGGGATATGTTGTTCATCCGCCTATTGACCTCACACTTAAGGTCCGTAACTAACATGCTCATTATTTCTGAGAGCTTTTCCAAGTTCTGCAGTATTGGGCTGCATCCACAGCCATCTTGTTTTACCTTTACATCCGTGTTTGCCTGGGCTCTGTGAATCAGAGAATTTAAAAGTTCCAATTTCAAATCCAATCCAGAGATCAAACTGGCAACTGTTTGCAGTATGTTTATTTGTGTGTCCAACTTATCTGCGTGCATTATGGCCGTGTTTGCCATTGAGATCAGAGCTTTATTGATTAATGCAAGATGATTCTCTATTTTTTGAGGCACCGAGCCGGGTTCCATTTCAGTTTTAGGCAAGCCGGAGGTCCGTGGCTCGCTTGCGCATAAAAGGAGGCTTGGGTTTGATGAATTAAAACACCCTTTAGATGGAGAGCTCTCACTTCTGGGCTCAGCGGGCTCAACCGGTATGAAGGAGGAGGCCAAAGGATCCTGCTGAGGCTTCAAAGGAGTGGTGCAGTTGCCCGTAATGTATCTTGTTAAAAGAGGAAACTCCTCACTTACCTCTAAGAAGGTAGTGGGGTAAGCTTCCAAGGATCCGCTATCTGGATTTGCGGACACTAGTGTGCAGTTTACTGAGTTGTTAGGACAAAGCAGACCTTGATCAATTGTGATTTCTTGTGCTTGAACGCTATTGCCCTCGACTTTAATAATTTCCGGGGAAAGTGGAGCGGCAAGTGGGGGTCTTTGACTCAAAGTCTCATGTATATTGGCACATGCTGATGTACTAGCAATGGTTTCAGTACAAATTTCTAAGCGGGTGTGTTGGCTATTTTTCCAGGATTGCCAGGGTGGCCTGATTTGCCTTTTTTGCTTGTTTGTTGAAAATAAACTCACTATTGTCAATGAGACTGTTACTATTACCGGTTGCGGTGAGTTCACTCAAATTTGAGTTTGAATTTAAATTTGAATTCATAATCTTTGCACTTAAAGCTGGGGAAGGGTTAGTTGACTGCTCAACCAATTGTTGCCCCTCCCGGGGGGTCGAACCAGATCTTACACTTCCTTTACCTGGAGGGTACAACATCTTAGACTTTTGAAGTCTTGCGGATTTATGTGGGCGATAGTTAACTTGAGGCTGGACCAAACCCGCATTTCTTGTCCACATGATTGTTCTATACTCTGAGCTCTGAGGTCCCATGGGGTCCAGGTACCCCTGTCCGGCAGTACTTATGGTCCTGGTAGTCCTGGTAGCCTGATGGTAGCCTGATGAATGAAGCTGGTATTGGCCTGGTGGTTAGATCGGGTGAGTCTATCCGGATCTATCCGGGAGAATCTATCCGGCAAGTACCCCGGTCCCGGGGCAAAGAAGGCTAGAGCTTTTGGGGTCAAGCGGAGCCGGAGCAGGGCACACTGGCTGACTGCAAGCTGCACCCAACCTAGGGGTCGATTCCGATCTCGGTCGGAAGGCCTCCGAATCGGATTCGGCTTTACCGGATCCGAGTCAGAGGCTTTGTTTCTGACCGAGTCGTACAGAGGTCCGGACGCCCAAGTACGATGCGAATGAACGCGAAATCGCCGACCGACTCGTTTCCGGGTCCGAACCGCTCCGTACGACTCGGTCGCAGACGAACCGTACCGCGCAATGGAGTCGATATCCGACCGAGCCAGTACAATGCATGATTCGGACAGCCGGATCGAGTCGGAGTCTCCGGGACGAAAAAGCTCCGGGAAGCGTTCTTCGGGGGTCCGTGCCGGACCCCCCTTCACCCGTAGCCTTACAAGTCAGACACAGGGGGGACCCTTGTGCATGCATGTACGGTGCAGATGGAACCAATGCATACCCACTACAGGGGGTACCCTTTTGCACAACATACCCATTGAGTCAATGGGAGCCCATGTATGCGTCGTACGACCGGCTCCCATTGATTTCAATGGGAGTCCGACCGAACCGAGTCCGGCAGCATGCGGCCGCATCGTACTCGCTCGGTCGGACTGCAGGAGTCCAGCTTGGTTGGAAATCAATCCGGATCCAGATCGGTCGGAGTGCTTTCCGACCCAGATCGGAATCGGCCCCCTAGTTGGGTCGCTTCCGCAGTCTTGCTGGGCTCTACACTCTGCAGCCGCCAGTAGGGCGGCCGCACTCTCTACGCTCAGCTTTCCACACCCCATGCCTCGCACTGCCTCTGGTTGTGCCTCTCAGCCCCACCAGCCACGGCCAGCCACGGCCAAGCGTGGGTGAAAGTGGGGGCACCTCGCTCCACGTACCTCGTGACTCGTCTCCGGTGGGTCCCTCAGCGCTAGGAACGAGCTCTTTCCTGCTGCAGGCTCTTGGTTTCGAGCTCGGAGCTGGAGCGCGCTGCTACACTGTGGCCAAATGGAGAGGGGGACCCTGCATGGAGCAATCAGCGGGACGAACGGCTGAAGCAGCTTCGGGCGCGTTTTTTTTTTTTTTTGGGCGACCTCCTTCTCCCGCTCCTGCTCCCGCTCTGCTTCTCTGGCTGCTGCTTGGCTCTGGCTCTGGTCTGGTCCAAACAAAAACCTGGACTGGACTCCGATTCAGATCTTGTTCTTTGTGCCGCTGCTACTGTACACCCAATGGCGTAACGCAAACTGATTGGGCCCTCCTGCTGAATGTGATGAGGGGCCCCTGAGTCTCACAGATCTCACAGAAATGTATTGACCTTGAGCTAATTTAGGCCCCAGGAAGGAATGGGTGTCCCATGAAGGGTTGAGAGCCCCCTGCACTGCAGGGGCCTTCATTACGCCCCTGTGTACACCAGCTAACATACACTTTTTTATGGTTCGCAATGCCTGTGTGCTCTCACGAGAGGCTCACAGGAGCAAGAAGTAATATTCAGATGGTGAAGCTTCTCTGTGTGTTCCATGAGCCTCTTACGAGAGCACATATGGGTCTGCCCTGAATCCCTTGAAACATCTGCAAGGGTCGTGTAAGTGAAAAAAATATTGAAAGAAAGGGGGAAAATGTTTGTGATTTAGGTTTGTCTGTACCAGTATAATCTTAGTAACTTAACTCTCACCAAAAACTTCTCTATAACATAGAGAGTTTATATCGCTGTGTTTTCGGATCAATTTACCTTTCTACAAACATCTCTCTCAAAATATAGAACTACAAGAGAGTATTTTATTTCTGTTTCCAAAATGTTGTACATAGTCAGTGGACTGTGGATGAAATCATCGGTGAAAGACACATCAAGTAGCTAGTAGGGTATTTGGTGTCTCACTCAGTTCACTACCTACCCAAAATAGATTGGCTCTATTAAAAACTCAAATAATGAACATACTAACTTGCATTAAAAACATTCACTTGCAACATTGCTCTTCAGTACTGGTGAAGGGATTCATCAGTTTTCAAGTCAACCAAGTTAGACTTCAGTACAAGAATTCCACCAGGTCAATAGTTCACTAGTCATGTCTGCTCTACAGTAGTGTTAAATGTTGCAATTGTCTATTTACACATTCTGCTAGACACTGTAAACTAATAGCAGCCAGCACCACACTCATCACTGCTTTTTTCCAATCAAAATTAATTATACAAATTGGAAGTACCTACTAAGTAACTTACTATTGTACTAGAGCACCAGCACTGAATCAGACACCTAACACTGAATTGTTTTTCTTCTTTTATGAGTGCATCAGCGTCCAGAATATATTTCATTCTGCTCCTGTGCTCTGCTCAGCTTATTACCAGGATGGTTCGAGTATGGATTGTGGGCCACAACTTTGTCTTCTGGATTAGAGAGCATATCAAAAATTGTGGAATTTGGAATTCCCATGTGGACATTTCTTGGATTGGCCATAGAGGTATTAAATTGCTTCAACTGTTACCCATAACTAACAACATTTCGAATTGTGAGCACCCAGACCTTATGATTGTGCACTGTGGTGGCAATGACTTGGACACAGTCACAGGGACTGAACTCGAAATTCTAATGAAAGAGACCTTGAAGCACTTGATGTCTCTCTTCCTTCACGGTGCCTTTGAGTATTCCAATATACGTCAAATACAGAAGCACCATTCTTCAAATGAGTCTTGACTAAAGATAGAAAAATCTCGGAAACATGTCAACAACGCAAATTTCGACGTTTCTCCGTGACCATGGAATGGGCTCCATATATCATAATAACATTTGTTTTCATATGCCAGATCTATACAATCGTAATGGAATGCTTTTCACAGCAGAAAGGAACAGGACCATCTGAAATAATATCAAGGACTGCATCCAGTTCTACATCTTATTAGGGACTGAGTACGATCTCGCTAGGAAGGCCTCCAGACTCGTTCCGGAACGAGCAAATCCGATTCAGGGCCTATGTTTCCGACCGAATCGTCCCCCGTTCCGAATGACCAAGTACGATGCGAAGATCTCGTCCGCGTCGACCGAATCATTTCCGAACCCGATCTTGTCAGTCCGACTCGTTCGCAGCTGAATCGTGCCACGCTATGGAGCCGGATTCCGAACATGCGAGTACGATGCACGATTCGGACAGCCGTATCAACTCGGTCTCAGCGAGATGAAACGGCTGTGGGAATGGGACTTTGGGGGAATGTAGCGAGCCCACCTTCACCCGGGGCCCTCCGAATCTGTCCAGTAGGGGTACCCATGGGTCCCCCCTTTCCATGCATGCACAGTGTGGCGGGCACCCAACAGTGCAGGCTTTTCCCCACCCACCCCTTTATGCAATGAGAGCATCTGTACGCGTTCAGTATACAGCTCCCATAGAGTTCAATGGGAGTTGAAGCGAACCGAGTCCGTCAACATACGGATGCATCGAACTCGGTCCCTCGGACTCGCAGAGCACAACTCGCTAGGAAAGCCCTCCTGGTCCGAGTCTTACGGAGGGCTTTCCTACCGAGATCGTACTCAGGCCCTTAGTGTCCTCTACACACTATTAACCCAGCGGTAACCATACAACCCATTTAATAAATTTCTTTCCTTTACAATTTTTTTAGTAGATAAATTCAGTACCCGCGGGATTCCCGAGGAAGTGGGAGCAGGTAAACGGCCACTGTGTATGTACATTTATCCAACTCCCGCAGGATGGGCACAGACTTCATACACGTTTTTCCTAAAGCATGCAAAACACCTCAATCACCCTTTATTTACAACCTCTTTGATATTGGTAGTAGGCTGCGCTTTTGGGTTTAGTGAGGGACTGGCCTCTCTGCACAGACCACTCCCCAAGGGGAAGGGCGTGCGCTGTAGGGTAAGGGGAGGGAATTTCCTCTCCACAGAAACAACTCCCCAGGACGACAGATGTGCGCTGTAGGGGATGGGGAGAGACTGGCCTCTCTGCTCACACCACTTCCCAGGTTGACAGGTGTGCACTGTAGGATGTGGGGAGGGAGGGGCCTCTTGGGACAGGCAAATTCCCAGAGCCAATGAGTGTGGGTTGTAGAGAGTGGAGAGTGACTGGCCTCTTCACACAGACCACATCCCACAGCGATGGGCATGAACCGTAGAGTGTGAGGAGAGACTGTCCTTTCAGCTCAGACCACAGTGATGGGTGTGTGCTGTAGGGTGTGAGGAGAGACTGGTGTCACTGCACAGACCACTTCCCAGGGTGACAGGTGTGCACTGTAGGGTGTGGAAAGAGACTGGACTGTGCTGTCCACACAGCCAACTCCTCAGCACAAGTTCTTGTGCTGTAGGTTGTTGGGAGGGACTGGCCTGTCTGCTCAGACCACTTTCTAGGGAGATAGTCATGCACTGTAGGGGATGGGGAGGGACTTTCCTCACCTCTATCAGACCACTTCCCAAAATAATGTAAATGTTAAATTCAGTCATCAAGGTGGTAGGTCGTATTGTTTTAAAGCGTGTAGAAGCATGGGCTCAGACTAATGACATTATCTGTCCTGTCCAATATGGATTTAGGGAAGGGATGGGCATGTTAGAACAATGCATGAACCATAACCTCCTGATAGGGAAATATGTGGTGGCGTAACAGGGGTCCATTTTTCTTGCATTTATGAATGAATGAATGAGAGAGTTTATATAGCGCTCAGCTACTCCAAAAGGAGTGTACCGGCGCTGCAGAATCACATAGCTGCTAGCCTAAAGACGGTTTAGCTTCCACAGAGCCAGGTTTTTAACAGTTTTTTAAAACTCATCAAATCCTTGGAAAGTCTGAGGGGCAACGGAAGTTTGTTCCATGCCTGAGCCCCCAAGAGGCTAGAGGATTTGCCCCCCCTACGTGCCAGGTGTACCTTTGGGGACGCAAACAAGCACCCCCGAGGTTGATCTAAGTGCCCTTGTCGGAGTGTACCAGCCGACACGTCTTCTAAGGTAGCTGGGCCCCTTACCATGAAGAGCCTTCAAGAACATTACTAAGGTCTTAAACTGTATCCGCTTCCTAACTGCGAGCCAATAAAGTGCTTTAAGATGCGGTGCTATATGGCACCTCGGTTTTAGGCGAAGAATCGCCCTGGCTGCAGCGTTCTGCACCACCTGAAGGCGTTGTAGGAGGGAGTCTGACACATCTAGATAGAGAATGTTCCCGTAGTCCAGCCTAGATGTAATCAGTGCCTGATCACGGTCCTCCTACAGTCTAGCGGAAGAAGTAGAAGGAACTTTCTCACCATCCGAAGTAGTCCAATACAAGTCCCGACCAAAGCCTGAACTTGGGAGCACATAGTGAGAGCATCATCGATAAGAATTCCCAAGTTTCTAACTGTAGGTTGAGCCACACTGGGAGGAGAAAATTCCTCCAGCCACCATTGGCTCCAGTCGTGCACTGTAGGCAGTCCGAAGAAGACTATTTCTGATTTGTCAGAATTACACTTCAGCTGGTTTTCCTCCAGCCACCCGAAGACGTCGGTGAGGCAAGATCTAATCGTGCCCCCATCGAACTCATTGCCTCTGTTACAAGAAAAAAACAGCTGAGTGTCGTC
This sequence comes from Calotriton arnoldi, assembly GCA_963921515.1. Taxonomy (NCBI): domain Eukaryota; kingdom Metazoa; phylum Chordata; class Amphibia; order Caudata; family Salamandridae; genus Calotriton; species Calotriton arnoldi. The sequence goes on along the minus strand of CAWUFW010007453.1, from coordinate 245,810 downwards.
AGTGTATGAAATTATCTTTACACCATAAGACTCTACCAGTGGGATCACTGACATAATATCGACGACAACAATATCGACCTACCAGAATATCGTGTCAAGAATATCGATGTCCAGAATATCGACATCCTATCTACAACATGGTAAGTACAAATATATAGAAAAAAAATATCATTGTTTAAAATATCAAAGTTAAATATATTGTTTTTTTATGTTAAAAAAATATTGTAAAATAAAGAAAAAAATACTATTAACTAAAAAATAAATTATTTTAATTTATTGTAAATGTAAAAAATTATAAATATTAAATTTAATTAAAAAAAATAAACATACGTATTTACAATTTAATATATACATATTTACTTTAAAATATTTAATAAACAATATTTTTATTTAATTATAACATATTAGAAATATATCAAAAAATACAATTAAATATATATACACAAACACCTGTAACATAAATATTATAAATAAAAAAATGTATATTATAATTTTAATATATAAAATATTAATCACATTTTAAATAATAATTTAGTACAAAAGTAGGGAAACTGTTGGATAGCGGAGGGGTAAAAATTACTATTCCCACTCCAACTAGTGTAACAGTAGGGAAAGTGTTGGATAGCGCAGGGGTTAAAATTACTTTTCTTACTCCAGTAAGTGCAACTGTAGGGAAAGTGTTGGATAGCGGGTGGGTAAAAATTACTATTCCCACTCCAGTGAGTGCAACAGTAGGGAAAGTGTTGGATAGCGGGGAAGTAAAAATTAATATTCCCACTCCGAGTGTAACAGTAGGGAAAGTGTTGGATAGCGGAGGGGTAAAAATTACTATTCCCACTCCAGTGAGTGCAACAGTAGGGAAAGTGTTGGATAGCGGGAGGGTAAAAATTACTATTCCCACTCCAGCGAGTGCAACAGTAGGGAAAGTGTTGGAAAGCGTGTGGGTAAAAATTACTATTCCCACTCCAGTGAGTGCAACAGTAGGGAAAGTGTTGGATAGCGGGGAGGTTAAATATACTATTCCCACTCCAGCGAGTGCAACAATAGGGAAAGTGTTGGATAGCGGAGGGGAATAATTACTATTCCCACTCGAGCAAATGCAACAGTAGGGAAAATGTTGGATAGCGGAGGGGAATAATTTAGTATTCCCACTCCAGCAAAATAATTAACATTAATTAACAATTAATTAATTATTCAAAAATGATTTACCTCCCACCATATTCCCCTATAAACGACACCACCAATATTGTAAAACATGACAAAATTAACATAATTAATTGACAATTAATTAATTAACTAATAACAATTAACAAGCAAATTAAAAAGAATCACTAATAAATTAGTTCACACAATTAACACTATAAATTAACTTTAAATAAATATTATAGAAAAAAATAATAAAACTTTTATTAAAATTAAATTACTTCCCATCCTACTCCCCCAACGCACAACACACTCTTAAAAAAATGACACAATTAACATAATTATTAATTAATTCATAATTATTATCCAAATAAAAAATAATTAATAATAAATTAAAAACCACATTTAACAATATAAAATATTAAAACCATAAATATTAATTAATAAAAAACATAAATTAATTAATTATAATTAAATATCTTCCCACCCGACTCCCCTATAAACCCACAACCCACTCCTAAAAAATGAGACAATTAACATATTTAACAATTAATTAATAATTATTAATAACCAATTAATAAATCATTAATATTAAATTAATTACCACAATTAACAATATAAATGATTAAATAAATAAATATTAATTAATAAACATTATTAATTGATTAATAATAATTAAATTACTTCCCACCCTATTCCCCTGTAAACCCACAACCAGCTACGGAACTAAAACACAAAATTGAATTAATAAATAATTAATAACTTCTCAAAATTATTAATACATTTTTTTAAAATTAAATTACTTCCCACCCTATTCCCCTATAAACCCACAACCCGCTACAGACCTAAAACACAAAATATTGTTTAAATAAATAAATAACTTATAAAAATTTAACACATATAGTAAAATACAAAAGCAATAGTTACTCAAAAATATAGAACACATACATTTAAATTAAATACTAACATACATAACACTAACTAAAAAAACGATATTTTTAACATCGATATTTTAAAAAACGATATTACTTACCTTCAACTCGATATTCTTGTTGACGATATTCTGACTGTCGATATTCTGGCATGACGATATTTCAACATCAATATTCTAGTAGGTCGATAATTAAGACTCAATATTTTGTCTGTTTACCCTACCAGTGTTGCTAGAGGGGACATATATAGATTGAAAAGCGTTGGGCTAAGACAAGAGCCCTGAGGGACTCCAACTTGTAAGCTAGGCAAGGGGGAAGAAAAAGGAGGAGTCCAAATCACCTGCTCTCTATCCTCCAAATAGGAGGTTAGCCAGGCTAGAGCCTGTCCCCCAAAACCCATCATTTCCAGTCTATCGAGGAGCCTCCTATGCGGCACCATGTCGAACGCTGCCAACAGGTCCAACAATATGAGGATCGCTCTACACCACTGTTCCAAAATCTCCTTAAGATATTCTGTCACCTCCAACAGTGCCGTTTCAGTGCTATAACCAGCCCTGAAACCTGACTGAGTGGGGTGCAAGAGATCGTGGGTTTCAGCAAACTCCATCATTGATTTATTTACGTGCTTCTCAAGCACTTTGGAGAAAACAGGAAGGAGGGAGATAGGCCTGTAATTTGTGGGTATTAGTGGGTCAGCACTTGGTTTCTTTAGAAGGGGCAGGATTTTCGCCTGTTTCCAGATAGGCGGCATAACACCTGCAGCCAATGAGGAATTCAGGACCTTATTAATGTGCTGATTGATGGTGGGGGCCAGAGCTGGTAAAAGCTTTGTGGGACATGCATCCACTGGTGAGCCTGATTTCAGGCTCATCAGGTAGGAGAGTGAATCCCCAATTTCAATGGCCAGAAACTGTAATAGCTGAGGGCCTTGTAAGGATTCACATAGTGGAGAGGAACTAGTTAGGTCTCCCACTGTCCCCAACACAGCTATTTTATCCTTAAATGATACCGAAAAGGACTGCTGGATAGTCATTATATTGGCGTGAAAAGATTGGGTGAGCAAGTGCGACCAGTCCGCTGACAGTGGAGCTGCTCTGCTAGTTACCCTTGGAGCCATAAAAAACTTTACGACCCCAAAGATCTCTTTGCTCTTATTTTTTGCAGATGTGATTTTATTCTGCCAATAATTCGCCTTAACCTCTCTCACCATTTTATAATATGCTTTTTGGGCGCCCCTGTAGGTTTCCCTATCTTCCAGAAGATAAAGGTCACGCCACTTCCTCTCCAGCTTTTTACATTTCCTTTTACTGGTTCTTAGTGATTCATTGAACCAGGGAGCTGAGTGGCGACAACCTCTAGAGGGACATACTGTTAAAGGTGCAGCAGCATCGATGTTCATCCTTAGCCAGTCCTCAACTGCACAGGCATCCTCTTCAGGGCTGTCTAACAGTATGGGGGCAGAGGAAGCAAGAGCCATCTGTAGGAGTGGTAGTGATATCTTATGCAGGGCTCTAAAATTATAATCAGTAGTTGTGGTATCTGAGAGCTCACTCTGCCCTATTATTGGTATCCAAAATGGGACTAAAAGTGATCCGACCAGATGATCGGGATCGGAGAGTCGGTATCCAGCTCCATGTTACAGAAGACGTGGTCCAATGCATGGCCCAACTTGTGTGTAGGCTCCTTAATAAGGGGCATAAGCCTGCATGCAGACATAATTTGACTGGGTGAAGAGGTCAAAGCTCTGGGATATCCTTTGTGTATTGGGACTACCAACGCATCTGGGCAATTTCTTTAGAGACATGGATGTAAATGCTTGTGTCAGATATGGCATGGAGAGGGAGACATCTCAATCATTTAGCCTATCACGGGGGGTAAGGCAGGGCTGTGTGATGGCGCCAATTCTGTTCCTGATATATATAAATAGCTTGAACATTTGTTTGATTGAAAATGGGATGGACCTGCCCAAGATAAAGTCAGTCAGTGTGCCCACCTTGCTTTATGCTGATGACGCAGTATTGATGGCCTGAACGGTAAATGGGTTAAATCTACTGGTCGATAAGTTTGTCAACTTTATGGAAGATTTGGATCTTGACACAAACATCTCAAAGACTCATTATATGGTCTGTGGGAGGAAGGTTGCTAAAACCAGACCTATTGACATTAAGGGGCGAAAAATTACTAGGGTTCCTACCTTTCTTTACCTGGGAATTTTATTTGACCAGCAGAACAATCAATTGGCTTACTTGTATTTCCAATTGATGTTCTAAATTTAGTCAAGCCTGTAGTGCTTTATTTAGATTTTCTTTGTCGATAGGTAATAAGCCTATTCTGCCCTTACTGCAAATCTATAGAATGAAATGTCTTCCAGTCCTGACACACGGTGCAGCTTTATCGGGGTGCCATAATTGCAAGGTGATCCGGCAGGAAGAGGGCCGATTCTGTGGAAAATTATTGGGCCTGGGTCTAAATAGTGCACCCTTCTTTGCTCATGAGGAATTGGATCTGGAATATGTGGAGAATCAAGTTAAACTGGCCCCATTGTTACTTTGGATTTCATTTTTGGCCGATGAGAGACTGAAGTTCAACAGGAGTGTGGTTGAGGACTGTTTGGGGTGTACCTATGGCCCCAAGATTCCGTGGTTAAATTATATTAAACCGCTGCCCGCTCCCTAGACTGTATGGATATTTTTAACAGGCCACATCTTCTTAAAAAAGGAGATTGTAGCCTTTTTAGGGAATGATTTTTAAATAGATTGAAAGATGAGAAGGAAGCTAGGGCACTGGAGAAACATTCCAACACATCCTGCGTGCCCCTGAAAACTGTCACTGGTATTGAACCGCACCTTACAGCAGTTAGACACCTTAGGGACAGATCATTGCTCACAAAATTTCGGTTGGGTACTATCCGAACAATGATCTGTTTTCCCCCGGGTCAGTATTAACCCCTATGCACTTTTAATTATTCCTTGTGACGGTCGATCACCCCAAACCCTAATACACCTGGTTTATTCTGTAAATGTTATGATTTTCTGCGTAAGAGGTATTTATTACCACTTTTAAAATCGAGAGGTTTTATTCAATTTTGACCTGCCTTCTTACAATTACAGTTATTACCTGGTCATGTGGTGATGTTGGTGGTCACCGACTATCTAAAAGGAGCCTTATACTGGAATAAAATAATGTGTGCCTAGCTTACAATGAGGTGAATGATAGGTTGGCTTGCTGTTTTTTAAACTGTACTAAATGACTATAGAATGTGCGATTTGATCGAATTTAGATGGACTGTATATTTTAATGTTTTTAAGGTTTTTATGTCGTGTTTATGTTTTCATCTTTTATGATTATGGTGCATAATTGAATAAAGATTAATTGAATTGAATTAAATTAAATGCAAATTATCATTTGTAAAGATGAAACAATCACCCTCAAACGGGCATCTCTGCGCTAAATCCGCAATTTCAAGAACCAGTTAGCTAGCACTGTGAAAAAGATCAATCTATGTCTGAGAAAATACCCATGTCTTGAAGAGCTTTCTGAAAGTAGTGTAATTTTCAGCTGGTTTCAGAAAAAAAAGAGGAAGCTGATTCCAGTCCTTAGCCCCAAGAACAGAAAATATCTGCCTCCTCTGATCCTCAACCTGAAATTGGTGAATATTAAAAGTTTGTCATTAGCTGATCTAAAAGCTCTGGAGGGGGACATATGATGTGAAACATTCTGAGAGAAAAATCGGACCAGCCTGATGGACTGCTCTAAAAACTATGGTTCGAGATTTAAAGAAAATCCACTTTTTCACAGGAAGTCAATGAAGTTCCCTTAACCAATTTGAAATGGTGTGTGCTGTAGGATGTGGGGAGGGACTGGCCTCTGTACTTTGTGGATACTGGACTTTTACATATCAAGGGATACAGCAGGACAGTCACGGGACCCAGCACGGATCTCTGTGCACCCATGAGACTCCACCAGGATAGATAAATACATTAAAAAAAAAATTAACTAGAAATATAGCGCCAGGGTGATCCATGTATGAGTCTGCCTAAAAGTGTCATGGGATTAAGGTACTCTAGAGAAAACTCTATAACCTTACCAAGAAGACCTGCTTTGACAAGTTGTAATGCCAATGGAATAAAAAAATGGATCAAGTCCAAAAATTACTGACAGCAATAAACAACCTGACTCTTCAAGACCAAAGTCTGACTACTGAAAATGCTTTGTTACATCAGCCCTTGCTGTATTGCAACAAGGCTCTTTGGATACTCAACTGGCTGGCTTAACAGATTTGAAATTCAATGGAAACCCAGGAAACTAAAGGCCTTTTCGGACACTTGTCAGGTTCATTTCACATAAATGACAGGCATAAGGAGGGGTATGTAGTTAGCAATACTGACTCCAAAAGCATGGGCTATGCCTTAAGTTTCGGATGTAAGTCCACTTCGGCACAATTTACCTGCTTTCCTCACAGAATTGAAGAAGATGTTCGACCGCCAAGATCTTAAGTTCTCTGCCCAAGAGGAGGTTCTGAAACTAAGATTTCATGAATCTACAAACCAACATTTCCAAATTCAAAGGAATAGCTAGAGAAATTGACTGTCCTGACTCTGCCTTCTTCACCCTAGTTTGAAAAGGCTTAACGGATTAATTGAAAGATGAACTTGGAAGAGTTGCAAGTCCAGCATCCCTACATTATCTTCAACTGACCATTTAGATTGACAGTCATCTTCAAGAAAGATGAATGGAATGTCGTAAACAATCCTTGCCATAACACCCTGTCAAATGTGTGTTGAAGATACCACCTAAGTCTTCCATTCCTGAAGATGAGCCCATTGAAGTGGGGTTCACGAAATTACCCTTGAATAAGGAAGTAAAGATAAGGCGGTGTAAGCAAGGGTTGTGCTTATACTGTGGCCAAAAGGGACAATCTTGCCCCTTAAGCTGGGAATAGAGGCAAGTAATAATCAGTCAAACCTTCCTTCACCTCTGAAATCTTCTAGCTTCGTCCTACTGCAAGGGAACTGCTAATCCAGCCTCAGCACCTCCTGGTGCCAGTTCTTGTAGACTACGGAGCGTCCAATGTATACATAGATATTCAATTGGCTTCAGATCATCAGATCCCAGTCTATAAGAAAGAAGTTCCAGTTGCTGGATGGAACTTTAGTGGCTTCTGGTATATACATTGAGGAATCTCAAATCTTGCCACTGCCCATTATCAGAAACTAGCTTCTGAGCTAATTTACTACCCTTGTTATAATGTTATTTTGGGTATCAACTGGCCAGCAAAACCCAGCCTCATTTAAATAGGATTGCAAATATCTTGTTCCTGGGCTCGGGGTTTTGTGTCTCCCATTGTACAGCAGATCATCTTTCTACTACTGAAACTTCATAAGTTGTTCACAGTAGTCCCTCACAGTCAATTTGACAATTATTTGAAATCCTAGACATCTATCATAAAATCCTTGATGTATTCCAAGAGTTGGCCACCAAGGAGTTACCTCCTCATCACCCTGTTGATTGAGCCATTGAGATCTTTCCTGGTACTATAATTCCTTAAGGGTGCATCTTTTCATGATCTTCCTTGCAAAAACAAGCTCTAAGAGAATACCTTGATGCAAATTTAGAGAATGGCCTAATTACTCCAACTAAATCTCCAGCCGGGGCCTCTCTATTTTTTGTACTTAAGAAGGATACTTCAAAACTTCAGAGCGTTGGCTTAAGGGGTTAGAATCTAGTGACTGTTCCAGATATTCTGGGAGAGGTTCAGGGTGCTAAAGTCTTCACTATATTGGATCTGAGAGGAGCCTATCAGCTGATCCGGATCTGATCAGGTGATGAATAGAGAGTAGCATTCAGAACACCTTTCATGCACTTTGAGTATGGAATTATGCTGTTCCACCGTTGTATTGCCCCTGCTGTTTTCCAACATTTTATGAACAATATTTTTCAGACTTAGGGGCACATTACGATACCCGGCGTAAAAAAATCCGCCAGGCATGGAAGCGGCAAAAATCCGCCCGCACACACCGCCTGAACACCGACCACGCCATTATGAGTACACAAACTGAAAACCGCCATCGGCGGAAAAATCATACAAAATACCGCCCGCCATCGTCCGAGTCGGAGTCAAACCGCCCGCCACGGACGGAAACACGCACGACAACACAAAACCGCCCGCCCACACGGCCGACACACCGCACGTGAAATTACGATCGCACCGCCATGAGCGCGGAAAAACAACAAATATACCGCCCGCCAGCGCAAACAACGCCGATGAGAATCGACACGGCAGAAGCCATGGCGCCCACGTACCTGCACAGAAACCATCCGCACACAAAACCAATAGCACACAACATGGCCAACAAGTCCACACAGCAAGGCACGCACAAATACACAAGCACAGTACACATCCCGAAAACACCCCCCGGACAAACAAAAAATACAAAGGCCAGAACCCCAGACACAACACACCTGAAAACAACAGACCATGAGGACACACCCACATAGGTGAGTACAAAAGCAGCACTCCCACAGACCACAACCCCTTGCTACATTGCAAACCAGAGAGGAGAGGAGAGGACACAGTGACACAGCAAGGACAGCAGCACACCACAGAAACGCACACATCACAACCACCACCACCACCACCACCAAACACCGGCACCACAAACCCCCTGCACATTACACAACACACACCGCACCAGCACCACAAACACCATGGCACCACAAAGGATGCCCAAGTTCACGCCCATGGAGCTGACGGTCATGGTCGACGAGATCATCAAGGTGTACCCACAAATCTATGGGAACATGGTCCAGCACACACCACTAGCCACCAGAAACAGAATGTGGACCCGGATCGTAGACCAGGTCAATGCAGTCGGGACCCTGCCCAGGAACAGAACCGAGATTAACAAACGTTGGAATGACGTCAAGAGCCTGGTCAAGAAGAAGGAGGGCAAAAACAGAGAGCTGGCTGCCGTCACTGGCGGAGGGAATCCCGCGCTCTTTAAGACCTTCAAAGCGTGGGAGGAGAAGGTGCGAGTCGTAATCCATCCGGAGATCCTCGCCGGATTAGCAGGGGAGTGGAGGCTGGTAAGTACAAACTAATGTATACCAGCACACCGCTATGTACACACATGCGCAACCACCATGCCACAGCTCCCAGGGACAAACACCCCCATGTCCAGCACACAATACACAACACATCACACGCACATGCAACAGACACTACCACACACAGGCCAAACCGAACAACTGTAAGATGCGTGGGGACATGTGTACACTAAGCCAGCCACGTAACCACCAACAGGTCCCCAAATATGCCAGAAGCGCTACAACGAGCACCCACCACACCCATGTGTCCGCCACAGCTGCACCAACTGACAAGTAACAGGTAAGTGGCAGGAACACAAAGTGCAGTGGGTCGGAGGGGGACAGCTGAAGTACAACACCCACCAGGCCCCCACTCCCACAGACCAGCAAGGTGGAGCACTCCCCACACCCATGTGTCAGGCACAGCTGCACCAACCGACAAGTAACAGGTAAGTGGCAGGAACACAAAGTGCAGTGGGTCGGAGGGGGACAGCTGAAGTACAACACCCACCAGGCCCCCACTCCCACAGACCAGCAAGGTGGAGCACTCCCCACACCCATGTGTCAGGCACAGCTGCACCAACAGATAAGTAACAGGTAAGTGGCAGGAACACAAAGTGCAGTGGGTGGGACGGTGGACAGCCCAAGTACAACACACACCAGGCCCCAGTCCCACAGCACAGCAAGGAGGAGCATCCCCCACACCCCACACCCACGTGTCAGCCACCGCAGTGCACAACGACAGCCGAAAGGCAGACATCACGGTCCACAGCAATCGGTGTCAGTGGGTGTACAGCCACCCCCACGACCCACTACACCCCCCCACCCCCACAGACCTGCAACATGGAGCACCCCCGCTAAGAGCCATGTGGCATCCAGTACAGTGCACGCACGAACAACTTGCAGGTGGGAAACTGGACAGGGCTGGATTACTGGAGGCATGAGGACCATAACACCACCAACACATGGGACATGTCACGTAGCACACGAACACGCAGCACCGCCCACCGTCACGAACAAGTGAACAATGTGCACACGGACATGAACAGCAGACTCACACCCCACATGACCCATCACAGACATAGCAACACCCAAGGAGCCACGTCTGCATGCACAAGCCACACTGAATATAGTCCCACACGGCAGCCACTGTGCAACTCATCACACACAACCGAAACACCATTGAAGTCCTGTCCATGTAGCCCCTACTGCCTGTCAACCACACACCCCACAACTACGCCTATGTAAGACAAACAACACTAGACGCAACAGAGCGGAACAACAGAAATGCACACGAACACCACTGAACCCATCAAACACACAGACACACCATGCACATACAACATACCATCCATCCCATCCGTCAGCCCCAGTCTCATGAAAGGCATGTCATCCGCACAGCTGCCACACATACAGCAGTCACGCTAAGACACATGCCCATGACCAACCATGTGCCAGAAGTCAATTAAGCGCACGACACACTGTGAGCAACAACACACAACATGGGCCACACCCCCCCGAGCACTGCAGTGATGCACATGGCACAGGGCAGCACGCACACCAAGGAGATGGGACAACTGCAATACGTTGGCTGGCACACAACTATCACTCACTCATAACGATGCGTCCAATGCCATGTCCAGTAACCACAACAGACAGCAAATATGCAGGGCATGTCAGGCATGCACACACCTCAGACCATGCACTGTCATGCTGCCACAACACATGTCACGTTCGGCACCCATGGCTCACAGCATGTACCCCAAAAGCATATACCCTCCCAAATGCGAATCTGGGGCATGGCCCCCATGTTGCCATATGCGTTCCTAAGCGTTCCATTTGAACCCCAAAAGCATATTCCCTCCCAAATGCGAATCTGGGGCATGGCCCCCATGTTGCCATATGCGTTCCTAAGCGTTCCATTTGAACCCCAAAAGCATATTCCCTCCCAAATGCGAATCTGGGGCATGGCCCCCATGTTGCCATATGCGTTCCTAAGCGTTCCATTTGAACCCCAAAAGCATATTCCATCCCAAATGCGAATCTGGGGCATGGCCCCCATGTTGCCATATGCGTTCCTAAGCGTTCCATTTGAACTCCAAAAGCAAAGTACAAACCAGACCCAGGATGGGCCAGGAGCCCGCATACACCAGAGTCACAATGAGTAGGGGCAAAGCAACACACCCATCGGCATGGCCAATCCGTCCCATGCCACATGTGCACAGCACACAGTCCCATTGCCTAGCACACACACCTACAGATGCCACAGCCACACACTCGCCTCCGGGAAACCCATGTACGAGATTGCACGAACTGCCAATGTCAGACGACTAATACATACTTCGCCAGGTGCAACACAATAACAAATCTCATTTTCTCCACAGGTGACGAACTGCTGGACGCTGGGGATGGAGACAGCAGCCAGCACAGCCAGCCTACAAGCCCCCAACGAGGACACACGGATCTGGAGGATCTGTCCACCTCTTCGGACACGGACCACCAAGCTGGCCCATCTGGCGTGGCAGGGCCCAGCCGCTCCCCAGGACCCCTCCTACCCACCAACCCATCATCCAGGGATGCTGAACAGTCCCAGTCCCCTGCTGCCACTGTCGTTGCGGCCACACCCACGGTCATTGCGGCCACTACCACTGCCGCAACCGCCACCATCGCCGCACCGACCACCACCGCCTCCACCACCACCACGTCTTCGCTGGCACCAGCCCCAGCGCAGGTGGTGGCCCGGCCGACTGGATCCACCCTGGGAGCCACAGCGAGGACCGTGGTGAGCAATGTGGCTAGTGGGCAGGCCGGTGGCAGCAGGACTGGTAGGAGGAGCAGGGTCAGGGAAACGCCAGCCTCCCCTGGGAGCCATGCCCTGCCTCAAATGGCCAGAGTCCTTGGGGCCTATGAAGAGGCCCAAGGACAATGGGCCAGGTCTGCTACTGACACGCGGGAGGTGCTGGGGGTGCTGAGGTCCATGGACGCCCATATGGGCCAATTCGTGTCCCGTATGGACCAACTCGTGGACCTCATGGGCCAGCTGGTGGTGGCGGTGGGGTCACAGGCAAGGCCAGCAACACCACCTCCGCCACCACCTGCTAGGGCGCAGGCTCGGGCAGCAGTGTCCACTTCCCCTGCGTCCACAGCCAGTGAGCACACCTCACCCACCACCAGCAGGTCGCCACCACACACCCCCTCCCAAACGTGGAAGGGGCCGTCCGAAGAGGAAACAGATCTCCCGGGAGGACTTCGCACGCTCCAGTCGCAAGTGAGGCAGCCAGCCAGCCTTCCGCCAGCCTTCCTTGACCAGCCACTGCATTGACTTGCTCTACGATCCCACTCCACACAGCCAGCTGGATGGCATGTGTGTGTTGGACTATGGACATAGAACCAGTGGGTACACCCTGATCATCATGCAGCCATGACCGACAGCTCATTGTCACTGCACGCACCACTTTTGTCATCACCTTACACACAATCACATGTCACAGTTTGTAATAAATGCACCTTTTTCACTAACTGCTGTTTGTGCCCTGTGTCTTTATTGTACGGAATACAACGGCCACCTTGGGCGGAAAGGCACCTGATGCGTGGCATGGAAATGGAATCCGGAGGGCCTGTAGGGACCTAGGGGTGGGAGACAGAACAGGAGCACATTCAATGAGTGTGTCACACACCCATCACACAGTACATGTCAACAACTACAAGCAATGTACACACATCGCACAGAGCAATAGGGCACAATGCCACAGTCACCAACAGTGGCATACTACCCTGGCCATGGAGCGTTGACACACTGCACGCAGTGAACATACGGCCACCCTGACACAGCACACACACACCTGCATAGATACAGACACATCATCCGTCGTACATGGACACTCACCGTCAAGTGAAGTAGCGGGCGATGAGCTGCTGGCGCACATTCCCAGCTTCCTCCTCTCCGCTGTCCACCTCACTCGAGCTGTCCTGGTCTGCGGGCTGGGGCCCTGGTTGATCTCCGTCATCCACAATGAGGGGGATCTGCTTCCGAATGGCCAGATTGTGCAGCATGCAGCACGCCACCACTATCTGGCACACCTTCTGTGGGGAGTACGCCAGCGCACCCTCGGTGCGGTCCAGGCACCTGAACCTGGACTTGAGGAGGCCAAAGGTACGCTCGACCACACGTCTGGTCCTCCCATGTGCCTCATTGTATCGATCGTCTGCTGGGGTGCGAGGATTCCTCAATGGACTGAGCAGCCATGCCCCATTCGGATACGCAGAGTCACCTGGGTGTGAGGGACACAGAGAACCGTTGCTATTCCAACTGGACAGGGGACAGCATCGCACAACCAGCACGCTACACCACTCCACATACTCACCGACAATACAGCCACGATCCTGTTGCAGATTGGCCATCAGTCGTGGCAAGATGCTGTTGCGCATTATGTGTGCGTCATGGGCCGAGCCTGGAAACTTTGCACACACGTGGGTGATCACCATGTCCGCAAGGCACACCACTTGCACATTCAGGGAGTGCGTGTGCTTCCTGTTGCGGTACAGGTGCTCAGTGGCCTGTGGTGGAACAAGGCCGACATGTGTGCAGTCAATGGCTCCCACGACGTGTGGGATTCTGCCAAGGGCATAGAATGCACCCTTCACTGCCGCCAATTCACGAGCCCTGGGGAATCTGATGTACCTGTTCCGGTACAGCATCATGGCTGCCAGTACATCCCTCAGCACCTTGCTGAACATGGGCTGGGACATCCCTCCTCCACTGCCCACTGTGTGCTGGAATGACCCAGTGGCGAAGAAATGCATGGCGGCCATCACCTTAGCCGTGGGGGTGACAGCAGTCGGATACACCCTGCGGGGACGGAGATGGGGCTCTAACATGGCACACAGTCGATGCAGAGTTGGCCTGTCCAGCCGAAACTTCCTGATTACCTCTGTATCGTCCATGTCCGCCAGCAATTGGTATGGGCGGTCAATGTTCGGTCTCCGCCTGGGTTAAATGGCAGAGGACACATGTCAAAGCAACACGGCACATAGCAATTTCGCATACACATCACTGACATGACTGAGCAAGCACATGGGCCACAGCCCAGCTGTCAAGCTGGGACGGCACGGCCACAATACACTTACACAGGTCTCCCAACAATGGCAATGGCAAGTGAGACATACCACTGCCATGTGCATGCACATGGGGATCTAGGCCCCAATGACTTGCGGGGCGTGCTGATGGGGACTGACTGCATATTCGTCAAGCGGCAACGCCACGGCAACATGAATGTCTGCTGAGCATGGAACTGCTTCCGAGGCTGGATGAGTATGGCACACGACGACGACGATGTGGGCACGGGCTGAGCGGCCAATACAAGTGGGACCTGTGGCACGAGGGGATATGAGACAGTAGTAGGTGTCAGCACTGCACCCTATGTACAGCACTGTACGGATCACAGCTCCCGAAACATTGACTGGTGTCCACATTGACAGCCCCATGCCAAGACGGCTGTGTGCTTGCAGTCACACGTCACAGGTGAGAGGTTACATTGCACGTGCCAGGTGGCAGTCGTACATAGTGGGAGCTGGCATGTGTGTGCATGTGTCTCCTGTTCAGGATCCACCAGATGGGCGCTGACTCTGTACTGACCATTGGACACAGCATGTTCCGTGGAAGGCTTGTGTGTGTGGGATGGTGGCACTGGATGTGCCTCCGTTGGGTGGGGGGCCATGCACAGGGCGGGTACGTCGATGATTGCGCATTGTTGGTCACGGTGGGTGCACCAGCTAAGATGTGTTGCCCTGTGTTCAATTCCTATGTCCGCATGATGATGGACTGTGGATGTGGGCAGACTACACATTGGTCGATGTGCTGTCCATATGCATGTGCCTTCACACCAGGCACAGCTGCCCCTGCACATGTGACCCCTGCTGGACTCGCTGCTGGGTCTGTGGAGCTGATGCACCTTCTGCGCGTGGGGCGGACAGCTCTCCTCACTTCCCTCATTGCGCATGTCATGTCTTTGCCGCAGGTGACATGGATCATGGAGGGCCCACATGTACGCGTGGGTAGGCTACACATGATTGTTCACTGGTCGCCACCCCCAGTCAGTGTTTCGAATGGGAAGGTTGTCGTGCTGGTGGTATGTTCGATGTGGCGGATGGGCGGGCCTAGGTGCGGGCTTACATTCCGGACATGGGGGGTAGTTGGATTGGCGACTAGTTGCAGTACACACGGGACACGTCTCTTCCTTTCCACATCTGGGTCATCCCTTGTACTAACTGACAGTGATACAGTCATCTTCGCCCCAGCCCTCATGTCCTCCCCTCGCCCCCCAATATGCATGCTCACCTGCGAGGCTAGCGCTTGCACAGGCAGCCCCAAGCTCGCACCAGAGAGGGCAAGGAGTGCATGTGTGGGTCCAGTTGCACGAGTGGGCTGTCTCAGGGTATGATGTGTGGCGGGACGCCGTCCACCTGCGTGGTGCCCCAAATGGAGACCCGGCCTGCATGGACTATGCATCACAGTCTTCGCCTTCCGGATCCGCCACCTGCGACACCCAGTGGCTGTGGCTGCCCTTGCGGCCATGCCGCGTCCGTCTGTGGCTGATGGCCCACACATTCACTCTTTGGCCTCTCTGGGGAGGGCTCAGGGGTGGTGGCGCACGCGCTTGCACTTAGTCGCAATGGCATGTGGCGTGGTTGGTATGATGGGCAATGGATGGGATGGTGCGAGCCACCTCCCGTGACGTCAGTGCTGCTCGTGCTGTGGTGCGTCCCCCTACACTTCCATTTGACTTTTTGCCATGCTGGACGTTGAGGTTCTATTGCCTGCGTGATATGACCAGGAGGAGCGCGAGGAGACCTCTCACACACCATGCTCCACTGCCATCCCGTGCCCTGTATCGCCTGTGTGGATTGACTATGTTGGGGTTACACCTGGTCGACTGGGGCTGTGTGTGCCTTGTCAAGGGGCATGGCGGGCGCACAACAGGATCCAGCTTGTCCACAGAGGGTGGGCATTCGGTGCGCCTGGTACCGCTTTGTACGTGTGCCCGGCTGCTGTGCACACACGTGTTCACTCCCCCCGACAGGTGTCCTCTCACAATGCCCAGGGAAGCGGTGGTGTACTGTTCATGAGCCCTCCCAACACGGCGTGCTCCAACTTGGCATGTGCGCATCTACCCGTCGCACCCACCCACCTGAGCACTGCGTCCATACGACTTCACACGACACATGTGTGTCTTCCACAGTAGTGCTACTCATTTGCGTTGACATCCAATACCAGTGGACTACATGGTCATGTCACGACTGCCGTGTACTTCACATACTCTCATCCTCTCTCATTCGTACTTGTGAAATGAGTCAGCGGAGACAGTTCTGGTTTCAAACATTATATTGAGTCTTCTGTCCTCTGTGATGCAGTATAGTGGACACTACTGGCAGCGGGATACATGTTGAGGATATACTGAGCATGATTACAAATGGGATAGGGTGTGGGGTTACATCTGCTTGGCCAAGGCTGTGCTAATGTACATTTACGTATGGCTGCGGAGCTGCGGACTTTGACACAGACGGTATACATGTAGCCTACCAGACCGCTCGGCATCATGGGCACAGTCCATCTCAGTTCCATGTGACAGGTTTGCTGCGGTTGTTCCTCATGCACGCGTGCATGTGAGATGACATCAGGGCATGTGCTTGCGTGCATGCAGCGGCGTGCCACTTGTTGTTGCACTGTGGTGGTTACTGGACATGTCACAGTCACTGGGGTCGTGTTGTTGTTGTATGCACTTGTCGTCCATGCAAAGGTCCTGGTATGGGTTTCCCGGGGCGGGGGTGGGAGGGGTGCAGCACCCACAGACTCCAGGCGACCTATTCATGTCCACTGAGCGGTGTGTGTGTCCATGGGCGCTGGATCCATGTCGTGTCCTGGTTGTTCGTGCAGTTCCGTCCATGTGGGTGCGATGCACAGAGCCCATGCCACTGCCTCCCACGATGCATGCGGTGTTCCTGGATGTGATGGGGAACAGTGTGCATGTCCCGGTCATATCCGATGTCATGGCGATGTCGTTGATGGTGTGGTTACAGTTGCCGGTCGTTTGGTATGGCTGTTGTGGTGGTGACTGGCCAGTCCGTGCGGAAGCTGAGCATGGGTGCGGGGTTGGACTTCATAGGTCACTCGGGGAACCTGCGTTGTGGTCCGACGTATTTACAGGTTGTCAGGTATGCGATGCCGTCCAGCAGGGCTTCCATGTCATTGGTGGTGTACATGTTTGCCAGCCAATGAAGCGGATGGTGGCTGTCAAGGTGTTGTTCGTAGGTTGTCCCTTGGAGGACCATGATGGGGCATGCTGGGTGACATTCGATGTAGCTGTTCTCGATGATCCGTCGTGTGGAGGCACAGTGGTTCCATTTCAGTGCGCGTGCGATGTTGGCCACATACGCCATGCCCCCATAGGCAGAGCAGGCCCTGTCGTGTGCGTCCAGAGGGAGGAGTAGTGGTAGCAGGTCCGCCTTCAGACATGCCGGGTTGGAGAGGCATATCTCGACGGGATGCTGGTAGGGACACCTCCGACAGTAGAAGACGGGCATGACGCAGCTGAACAATGTGATGCGGTAAGTCAGTCGGTAACTTACGTTCAGCAGGGACAGGAGATCGCATCCCAATGTATGTATCGTGCTGGTTTGGTACAGCTTGAGCTCTTCGGCGTAGTTGGGTAGGTGTGTTGCGGTTGCCATTTCGCAGCGGTTCGTAGAGGTGGCGTGCTCCGGCTGTGTGTGCAGTCTGCAATGTGCACGCTCCGGGGTTGCTGTGAGCTCTGTGTAGTCGTGGGGAGACAGGACTTGTGTTCTGTTGGCTTGTTTGGAGGACACGGGCCCTCTTCCCACATGCTTCTCAGACAGTTCAAGGTCGGTGCTGTGTGACTCCTTCCAATTAACTTGCATGTGGCCGACATGGGGGAGTGTTTTCTTCTTTCTTCCCCGTCCGTTGTGTGCTTCTGTGATATGCGCTATCTGCCGTGTGGTCGGTCTCCTCGGCATGCCTGTGTTGGTCTATTCTTGGACAATGGCTGTATTCACCGGCTTCTGTCGTAGGGCTGTGGTTTCGGTGTTGGAATGGAAGGTCATTCAGTGCTGTCTGCTCTCCCTTGTGTGGGCGGCAGGCTGCCTTTCCGCTCTGCGTTGGGCCTTGTGTGTGGATGTAATTCTTGGGCCACCTGTTGTCGGTCCCCGGGCTCTTTGGTGTTCCGTTTCATGTGTCTTGTTCATATGTGCAGGGTGGTATGGGTTTTTCAGTGTGGTACTGGCGTTCCTCTTCCCGAAGGGGCCCTGCTTCTCCTAGTTGGTGTTGCCGCCGCTGTGTGCTTCGCCATGTTTGTTACACTGGGGTGTGTCCTGCTGTTGCGTGACTTAACTGACATGTGTGCGTCGGTTGTGTGGCGTTGGGTGTTGTCCGTGAATTGGGCGTTGGGGACATGTCTGTGGCCGGCCTGTCACGTGTCATGTGCGTTCGGGGTGGGGCTGGTGTGTGTGCTGCTTGGTTGTGTCCCTGTGTCTGTGTGCGACGCATGCATGGCGCTGCGGTTGGCCTCTGCGTTGTGCGCATGTGTGGCGGCGTCATCGGCGCTTTGGGGCCGTGACGGGGTGGTTGGTTCCTAGTCCCAGGTGGTGTGTACACATGTGTTCCGCGATGTTAGGATTTGGCCTGTGTGTCATATGTGGATGCAATGGTGGATGTGTAGTGTGCACGCGCTGGTGGGGGGTTGTCCGCTTTATCCGCCCTTGCACTGTGTGCGCTGTTTGCGTGCACTTGTTGTGTGTGTGCCTACCTGCGTCTCCGCGGTACGTTGCGTCCTTGGTGGTGCATCAGCAGAAGCATGGGAAGGGCCTGCAGTGCTGGATTCATGCCCGGGGTGCCGCTTCTTCGTTGTCCGTGCTCGGCGTCCGTGTTTCCGCCTCTCTTTCACGTGCGGTGTCTCTTTGCCGTGGGAGCCGTTTGTTTGCGGCATCGTAATTTATGCGCCGGGCGGGACGTGTTTCGTCGGACGGTGTGTGTCAGTTGTGCTGCGCCGCTACGTGAACGGGCGCACTTTGATGGCGGACGGTGTTGCTGGCTTGCCGGCGGTGTTTGGCCTGCTTTTCGCATCGTAATTGGGCGGGCGTGTGGACTGCTGCGTGCCGGCGGTAACTGGTGGTTTTTGCATCCGCCAGCACGGCAGTAGTGCTTCCGCCCGCCATCGTAATGGGCCCCTAAGTTCTTCAGACACTGTTTGCCTATTTAGATGACTTACTTGTTTATTCTAAAAACCCAGCAGATCATCCATCTCCTGTCAAGCAAGTCTTGCAGTGTCTGAGAGAAAAGAAATTGCTAGCCATACCTGAAAAGTGCCTGTTTGGAAAGATTCTGTAGACTATTTGTGCTATAATCTTTTCTCTGGAGGAATAGCCAAGTACACGTGAAAGGATCAAGTCATTCCAGATTGGCTCACTCCAACTTTGGTAAAAGAAACACAGAGCTTTTTAGGCCTAGCAGATTACTGCTGTAAATTCATCAAGAATTTCTCTAATCTTGTCACTCCAATTATTGATCTGCTCAAAAAGAACAAGACTTTTTCATGGAGTCATCCTAGCATTCCGAAAAGTTTAAGAAAGAGTCTATTCAAGCTTCTGTATAACAATTACCTGATAGCTCCAAACTCTTTCATAAATGAGGCTAATGCCTCAGATGTAGCTTTGGGAACAGTCCTGATTCAACTCGGTCTAGATGGAGAGGAACATTCAATTGCTTTCTTCTCTATAAACTCTCTCCAGCGGAAAGAAACTATTTTGTTTGGAGAAAGAACTGATGGTTATAAAAATGGCCTTTGTTGAATGGATACATTTTTTCAGAGTGCTCAAGTTCGAGTCACTGTCCGTGTCAACCACAGAAATCTTCAAGTTCTCCAGAAGGCGGAGTGTTGGAGTAGTAGGCAAGTCCACTAGGCATTTTTTCCCAACAATGGCGTTGTTGGGAAAGCATTCCGACCGCTGTGCTAGCGGGAAATTGGCGCCCGCAGGTACCGCTGCAAAACCACCGGCCAGATTAGGATGCACCGCCAGAAACTCCCTACCGCGGCAGTCGGATTTCAGGATTCAGCGGCGGAAAAGCTGAAAATCCGTCCGCGGCGGTCGGATTTGCTGCGGAAAGGCCAAAGACCGCCGTTTCCCCAGAGGTCTGGAACACATGGAGCTATCCGCAGTATTGCCACCGCCATCCTCGATTGGCCGGATTCTCCGCAGCGGTGTGGTGGGCTGTTTGTGGCATCGTAATACAACCGGAGGTCCCTCCCTTTTGGCTCCGTCCACCACCGCTGCGGAAGGGGATTCCTGGCAGTTCCCGAAACACTGCAGCGGATGGGAAATGGACTTTCTTTGCCCATCATAATACGGCGGACGGGAGGACCGCTGCTGGAGTGCGGAAAAGGGCATTTTCCACCACCACCAGCACCGCGGATGTGTTTCCGCCCGCCATCGTAATCAGCCCCAATGTGATTTTTTTCTTAACTACGTTTCCGGTTCTGAAAATGTTATCACTGATTCACTGTCTAGATGATTTTCTGAATCAGAGGATTCCTAGACCATAAAGATCATTCCTCGCAAGCCTTTATTTCTGTAACCACCTCCACATTTCTTGAGTCAATTTGCCAAGAAAGCAAAAGGTTTCATCTGTAGCATGAGAAAGTTGTGAAAGTTCGGTTTTAAATACGTCATGTCAGGCACCAAGCATGCATATTACAGGAATGGTCTGCGCTTCTTCCTGCATGGTCCATGAGCTTCCACTTCTTTGATTTATCTCCATATTGCGGCCCCTTCATGTGAATACAACTTACCTGAAGCTAGCAAATTAAAAGCCTGGCAGATTTCATGTAGCTCATACTTCGTCATAGCAAACTGTTCTCAGATAATACAAGTACGAAAAAATATTTGAGGCTATCTTACGAAGTTCTGGGCGTATCAAACCAATATGAATTAAATATCAAAATTTGTTTGGTGTATTTTTTT
This sequence comes from Calotriton arnoldi, assembly GCA_963921515.1. Taxonomy (NCBI): domain Eukaryota; kingdom Metazoa; phylum Chordata; class Amphibia; order Caudata; family Salamandridae; genus Calotriton; species Calotriton arnoldi. Next base: position 224,619 of record CAWUFW010007453.1, on the reverse strand, counting down.
TTATTTTAGAGCTTTACTGAGTCCTTAAGAGGAAAACAAAATCACTTTTTACATTCATGATAAATCTATAATAGGATACTCAATACTATTGACAAGTCCTTATTTAAAACAGTGCAAATGTATCATTAACTTATGTCATAAGTTAAATCATAAGTCACCATTTTAAGAATTTAATAATAAAGCCAAGAGAACTATTGGAAAAAGAAGAGAATAAGAAAAGAAAAAAAAGGAAAGGAGGATAACAAAAAAAAGAGAAGAGAGGGATATCAGATATTTAGTACAATGATGGAAAGACAGAAATGGATGTTATGATTTGGGCTCTCGGTTTGATGGTATTTATTTATTTAACTTTTCCGTCTGTATTCATCCATATTTATTTTTGGGTCACTTTATCTGTATTTATCCACATTTTGTTTTGTCGCAAGCAAAAAAGACAGTGCAGCTAGTATTTTTTCACATTCATCTAAATAGGCAATGCGCTTGGTTGTTATAGGTTTAGATAGATTTATGTAGATGAGTAACTGGGTTACGGCTTTTATCAAGAGATCCTTTTGTTACGTGCAGTTAATAAATTGCAATCTTTCTAATATAGCACAGTGAGCTATGAAGGACCTTGTAACCCTCACTGTCTTATGCAACCCTACACTGGGATGAGCAGCGCTATAGCGCTATAAAAAAAATAAAACAAAATAGTGGTATTTAAATTGTTAGTTTTGTAACTTCTGGGGCAGATCAACACTTCTAACATTCCTAAAATGATGCATATCTCTTGGATCCAGGGACTCAACAAAGTCAAAAGCATGCCTCTCTTAAGTACTTGTGAAGGGATAAGCTGTGTGAATTTGTTTTCCCTCAATTGCTTTTAGGTGTGCATCTCCACCCCACCATCATAGCTCCCAGCCTGGATTCTTAAACAAAAGGAGGCCTGATAACCCCTTAATGTCAACGTTTGTTATGGGCTCAGCTGAAATCCGATAAGCCCTCTGCCCACCTGCACTCGGACAGGCTCGTCTTCTCCTCCCAGACAGCAGCAAAGTTAAACATATTTATTGCCATGTTTCCATTTCTATTTATAAATACAGACAAAGGAAAAATATTTTTTCGTCTGTATTTATATGCAAAAATCCGTTTGAGCCTTAGTTATGATTAATAAGTAAAGATCATTAAGCAGGTAGTCCTTATAAAGATCAGTAATTATTAATTAAAAGGTGAAGAAAGAGGCTTCAGTAATAATTTGTGAAGATTTTAGAACCTCAACATTATTAAGCAAAAATATTTAAATCATAAATAAAATGGTAACTATAGCACATTCAGTTAATGAGATAGAAGGTGGGTGAAAACAATTTAAAATGTGGTTATAAAAAACAATATACACTATTGCCAGTTCGTAAAATATCCATATGTATCTGAGAAAAATATGTTTGTAGGATTGTTGGTCTATGGTTTATGGTTTTATAATTATATGAAAAATAAATAATGATACATTTGTCTATGTCCACACTTATGATAGTAGATGCCGTTTGTAGTACATAGCACATATTGATTGACTAGGTTCAAAAGCAGTGTTTGTGGATTGGAGCAGCGGGGTCACAATCCAAGTTCTTCATTTTGCATAAAACAGTAGGAAAAGTGTGAAAAATGCTCTATTGTAAAAGAAAAAAGAGATTTTGCAGTACAGGCAGAACATGAGATGACTTTCCTTATCCCAAATCTTGTCCCATGTCAATATTGAACACATGTGATCCTATGTTCTTTCCCAGAAAATCAGTATTACATTTATTCCTATTAGCCACTGAAGATTTGGGAAATTTATAATTGTAAGAAGCTTTACCTCGTTGTTATCTTTCAATAAATGTTTATAATCTCACTTAATGAAGAGATGGTATTAAAATTGTTTTGCTTGGTGGCAACAAGCTTATTATACTGCCTTTTAAGATTATTTGCAATGTTATATGCTTGAGTCAGATCTTGAAAACAGATTAAATCTTTATCCATCACTAGGTGGCACGTCCTTCATATTCCCCACACATCAATTTCTTTGGAAAGGTGACATTTGGCCTGATTTATATCTCGCCAGGTTTCTTCATCAGGCCCTTTATAATTAATCTTAAGTTTAATATTGGACCAGAGAAGGCCCTCAAAAATCGTGTTTGTTGTGGAAAGAGTATCTAAAATTAGGTATTATTAAAGAACGTGAGTGTTTTACAGTTGGGGATAGACAAAACATAAGAATTTGCATCATACAAACAACATCATTAAGTGGAAAAGGAAGAAAATCTAATTGTTCAATATTGCTCCAGATTGTATACGTAACATATTTCAGGTATCTTCAAACTAAAACTGTTGTAATATTTTGCCACTGGATTGAAGCTAGCCTGACTGATGAGGGGTGTTACCCCAAAACCGGTCCCAGGATGCTTGTTTCTGTCCAGGGAAGACCTGTCTTGGCAGTTTGGGCTGGACTGTTCCCATAAGGCACAGGGTCAAGACTGATTTGCATATGGCTGGGTCTGAACTGGGTTGGCAAAGTGAGCTAAAGAACGATGATGAATTCAACTCAGATCTGTGACTGGGGGTGAGTGTCTAAAAAGGTTTCAGCGCTCCGTCCATCATCTCCTTGTGTTTGCTTTTTTCGCCCTAATTTGGCAGGGTATGCCCAGACGTGGGTCCCTTGCTCACTTTTCCACTGGATTCAAGCTAGTCTGGCTGATGAGGGGTGTTACCCCGAAACCGGTCCCACGATTCTTGTTTCCAGTCCAGGGAAGACCTGGCTTGGCAGTTCGGGTTGGACTGTTGCCATGAGGCACAGGGTCAAGACTGATTTGCATATGGCTGGGTCTGAACTGGGTTGGCAAAGTGAGATAAAGAACGATGATGGATTCAACCCAGATCTGTGACTGGGGATGAGTGTCTAAAAAAGTTTCAGCGCTCCGTCCATCATCTTCTTGTGTTTGCTTCTTTCGCCCTAAGTTGGCAGGGTATGCCCAGACGTTGGTCCCTTGCTCACTTTGCCACTGGATTCAAGCTAGCCTGGCTGATGAGGGGTGTTATCCCGAAGCCTGTCCCAGGATGCTTGTTTCCGGTCCAGGGAAGACCTGGCTTGGCAGTTTGGGCTGGACTGTTCCCATGAGGCACAGGGTCAAGACTGATTTGCATATGGCTGGGTCTGAACTGGGGTGGCAAAGTGAGCTAAAGAACGATGATGGATTCAACCCAGATCTGTGACTGGGGGTGAGTGTCTAAAAAAGTTTCAGCGCTCCGTCCATCATCTCCTTGTGTTTGCTTTTTTCATTCTAAGTGGCAGGGTATGCCCAAACATGGGTCCCTTGCTCACTTTGCCACTGGATTCAAGCTAGCCTTGCTGATGAGGTTTGTTACCCCAAAACCGGTCCCAGGATGCTTGTTTCCAATCCAGGGAAGACCTGGCTTGGCAGTTTGGGCTGGACTGTTCCCATGAGGCACAGGGTCAAGACTGATTTGCATATGGCTGGGTCTGAACTGGGGTGGCAAAGTGAGCTAAAGAACGATGATGGATTCAACACAGTTCTGTGACTGGGGGTGAGTGTCTAAAAAAGTTTCAGCGCTACGTCCATCATCTCCTTGTGTTTGCTTTTTCTGCACTAAGATGGCAGGGTATACCAAGACGTGGGTCCCTTGCTCACTTTGCCACTGGATTCAAGCTAGCCTAGCTGATGAGGGGTGTTACCCCAAAACCGGTCCCATGATGCTTGTTTCCGGTCCAGGGAAGACATGGCTTGGCAGTTCCGGCTGGACTGTCCCCATGAGGCACTGGGTCAAGACTGATTTCCATATAGCTGGGTCCAAACTGGGGTGGGAAAGTGAGCTAAAGAACAATGGCGGATTCAACCCAGATCTGTGACTGGGGGTGAGTGTCTAAACAAATTTCAGCGCTCCATCCATCATCTCCTTGTGTTTGCTTTTTTGCCCTAAGTTGGCAGGGTATGGCCAGACGCGGGTCCCTTGCTCACTTTGCCACTGGATTCAAGCTAGCCTGGCTGATGAGGGGTGTGTGAGAAAGACCCGGGCTGCCACCCGATGAATCCGTATATGAAACGGGAACAGCTTAACGAAGGGGCGGAGACGGCACAGAAAGAGTTAACTGCCTTCGTTCCTTCTCCCTTTCAGGACGAGGAACTCCCCTTCCCAGCGACAGCCAATGGAATAACGCTTCTCGGAGGCACGGGGCGGAGCTAGTAGCAGAAAGGGAGATCCCGGAAGACGCCGAGGTGTGCGTGTTCGGAAGACGGGAGTCGGAAGGAACAGAACGGAGCACCACGGAGGAGCGAGGAAGAGAAGTAGACGAACCGATCTGGAAACGAGGACGAGAAGAAGACGAGGAACCCCAACGAGGTGCGGAGAGAGGTGGTGTTGAGCGGGAGGAGTGGACCGAAGAGTGGTGGACACCCCCGGAGGACGCTACAACACCGCCGTAGCTCAGGAGAGCTGCGGCCCCTGCGGTACGTGAATCGGGGAAAGGGACATAGTAGAACGGGAAGGAAGGGGGCGGCGAGTCCAAGGGACTCAGGGTTCACGGGACAAGGGGGGGGTGATAATTCTGGGCACCTATTCTCTTACTCCCCTCACTTCCCGCTCACAACCTTCACTAAGCCAATCTGTACAGCACCTCAAGCCTTATAACCACGTTTTTCCGAACAAACACCGAGTTGGAGTTGATGCCCTACTAAAAAAGGGAGTTGTCCAAGCCTTGAAAGAAGCCGGGCTGACTATAAACCCCGCCAAAAGCAAGCTTGCGGCCCGTTCAGTAAAATACCTAGGCCACCTTTTGGGGGAAGGATAAATAAAACCCCAGACCGAGAAGGTAGCATCCATCGCCAATATCCCGTTTCCACGAACAAAAAAGGAGCTGAGGGCATTTCTTGGGATATTGGGATACTACAGGAGGTTCATTTCCAACTTTTCTCAAATAGCCTCTCCTCTGACGGATCTTCTCCAGAAGAAAGTACAAACAGAAAAAGAACTAAAACACCCCACTCTTCTCCAAGCCTTTCAACAGTTGAAACATGCCCTGACGTGTCACCCGGTGTTACTTAGTCCTGATTATTCGCGACCGTTCATTTTACAGACAGACGCATCCGACTCAGGCTTGGGAGCAGAATTGTCCCAATTAGACCCTCAGGGCCGGGAGCGACCTGTCCTATATATCAGCAGGAAGTTATTTCCTCGTGAAAAAAACTATGCGGTCATCGAGAAGGAGGCTCTCACCATCAAGTGGGCGGTGGAATCCCTTAAATACTACCTTGAGGGGAGGGAATTCACCCTTTTCACCGATCACGCCCCATTAGAGTGGTTGTCCAGGAATAAGGGACACAACGACCGGATATTGAGGTAGTTCCTCGCATTGCAGCCCTATCGTTTTCACACCAAACATAGGAAGGGAAACGAACAGACAAATGCTGACTATCTCTCCCGGTATCCGTTTGACTTTGTTCTTGCTGGCAAGAATGTTAGGGCAGGGAGATGTGAGAAAGACCCGGGCTGCCACCCAATGAATCCGTATATGAAACGGGAACAGCTTAACGAAGGGGCGGTAACGGCACAGAAAGAGTTAACTGCCTTCGTTCCTTCTCCCATTCAGGACGAGGAACTCCCCTTCCTAGCAACAGCCAATGGAATAACGCTTCTCGGAGGTACGGGGCGGAGCTAGTAGCAGAAAGGGAGATCCCGGAAGACGCCGAGGTGTGCGTGTTCGGAAGACGGGAGTCGGAAGGAACAGAACGGAGCACCACGGAGGAGCGAGGAAGAGAAGTAGATGAACCGATCTGGAAACGAGGACGAGAAGAAGACGAGGAACCCCAACGAGGCACGGAGAGAGGTGGTGTTGAGCGGGAGGAGTAGACCGAAGAGTGGTGGACGCCCCGGGGACGCTACAATGCCGCCATAGCTCAGGAGAGCTGCGGCCCCTGCGGTACGTGAATCGGGGCAATGGACATAGTAGAACGGGAAGGGAGGGGGCGGCGAGTCCAAGGGACTCCGGGTTCATAGGACAAGGGGGGGGGTGATAATTCTGGGCACCTATTCTCTTACTCCCCTCACTTCCCGCTCACAACCTTCACTAAGCCAATCTGTACAGCACCTCAAGCCTTATAACCACGTTTTTCCGAACAAACACCGAGTTGGAGTTGATGCCCTACTAAAAAAGGGAGTTCAACGCGAGGAAAAGACCGACAGACTAATAGGTCATTTTTTCCTTTTGGTTTTGTTCCTTCATTTTCGCCGTCCTGACAGCACGTACCAGGGGTGCACGTAGGATCAGTCTTTTCAAACCTTCCCTCTCCCTATTCTTTCTTTTTTTTTCCTGATTATATTCACAGTGACGGCACGGCCTGCACTTTATGTTCACCTTCCCTAAAGGGACAGCCATATTGACCGCCTTTTCTCCTTTTGTCTACCCGGGGTCGTGTCACCCTCATCCTGAGAAGAAGAAGACGAGTAGAGCCAAGACCAACAGCATCCGGGGCGAAGACGACCACGGTTTTCCCTCCCAACCACCTCACCTTGGACACTTAGACTTTTCTGTTTTAACCTGGTGAAATAAATGAAGTCATCATTCAACGGCCTGTAAGACCTCCTTGCTTTATTTTCCGCCCATCCCTCTCACATCTGGTGTCAGAACTGGGATCAGGGGAAATGGAGGCAGCCGTGAGAAAGATGGCTGAAAGCCAAGAGAAGCTAGAACGCTGCATGGAAAGGTTTCTGACTGCGGCCGAAGAGGACCGGGCGAACCTGCATAAATCCCTTATGGAACAAAGTCAGACCCAGGAGGCCGTGATCGTAAAATTGGCTGATACCCTAGGGCAACAGAGGAGTACAGCAGGATTCCTTCCGTGGTTCTACAGAAATATGTCAAAGGAGAGGATCCTGATTTCTTTTTTGCCAATTTTGAACGTATGGCCAGAGCCGCTGGATGGGCCCAAGATAAATGGGGACAATACTTGGGTCCGCTGTTATCGGGAGAGCTCCAAGCGGCCTATCAGGCTGTTAATCCATTGGGCCTTACACCATATGATGATGTCAAGAGGAACATCCTTGAGAGACTGGGTATAGACGATGACACTTACCGTATACGCCTACGCCAGATCAAGGAGGGTCCTCAGGAGACTCCCCGTGCCTTGGCCTATAGGGTGAGGGATATGGCTGATAGGTGGCTAAAGCCTCATCGCTCAACTAAAGAGGAAATTATGGAGAAGGTATATCTCAAGCAATATTTGTCCTCCCTATATCCACATGTACAGAAATGGGTAAGACAACATACTGGACTCAACCTGTTCAGGGCTATTGACATAGCCAGCGCATTTCACAGAGCACAAGAATCCCAAAGGGTACGCGAAGATGTGCACTGGAAACATTCGACTGCTCCGATCAAGTCTTCCAGACCCCCCAGCCTTTTCGCAAACCGGAAACGATCACCCTCCATCCCGGGCCCATTGTCATACCTCCCCGAGCCCCCATCCCGCAAGGCCCTAAATGCTTCAATTGTGGTACCATAGGTCACATAGCTCGATTTTGTCCCCAGAAGCAAGAACCCATGGAGGTAGGATTGGTGCGTAATTACTACTGCAGCCCTTCGGGGACACATCTTCCCTACCATAGAACAGTAAGGGTTAATGGGGAAGAACGACAGGCTCTGATTGACACTGGGTGTTTGCAAAGCGTGATCCAACCCCAAGCTATCCCAGGGGGACCCGACACCTTCAGGGTACGTCACCATTCAATGCGTGCATGGGGACAGCCGTCAATATCCCACTGCTGAGATAGAGGTCCAACACGACCCCTCCCTGACCGCCCTGCCTTTAAGAGTAGGACTCATACCCCGTTTACCCGAGCCTTTAGTCATCGGAAACGATTACCCGCACATGTCTAACCTTGTACAGGAGACCTGGGTGGACGGGGAGGAATGGAGGAAGTCCGCGCCCTTTTCCCAGGAGCCTGAGCCAGATTGTCCCCCAGGAAGCCACGAAAGAGCGGGAAACAGAAAAAGAGAGAAAAGAAATACTGGAGACAAGTCATCCTGACCCATAACAAGGATGTCCCCGTATGGCAGTTCGAACCCGGGTTTCGAGAGGCACAACGAGAAGACCCTGCATTGCGTGAGGCCTGGAATAAGGCCACGGGTGAAGAGGATCCCGTGCAAGTAGGTCCACAGTTTTTTTAGAAGAAAGGGCTGCTATATCGTAAGTGGGGGAGGGATGACCCGATTCAATTACTGGTACCCCAACCCTATAGGGAGAAAGTATTGTTCCTGGCCCACAGTCACCTGCTGGGAGGACACTTCGGGAGGAGAAGACCGAAAATACGATTTTAAAAAGGTTTTATTGGCCCGGTGTCTATTCCCAGGTAAAAAGGTATTGTAGGGAATGCGCTATATGCCAAAAACAGCAGGTCCCTGCCAGCCAGAGCTCCTTTACGTCCCTTACCCATTATACAGGAACCCTTTTCCAGGGTTGGTATGGACATCATAGGTCCCCTACTACCCTCCCGTAGCGGTTGTCGCTTTGTGTTGGTATTGGTTGACTATGCCACCCACTTCCCAGAAGCAGTGGCCTTACGCCAACCTAACACTTCCCACATCGCCAAAGTCATGATCACCATCTTTTCAAGAGTAGGGTTCCCCAAGGAACTGATTACCGATCAGGGAACGCCCTTTATGTCCCGCCTCATGCGAGAGGTATGTCTCTCTCTAAATATCAAACAGATTCGCACGTCCGCGTACCACCCCCAGACTGATGGGCTGGTGGAACGCTACAATGCCACCCTCAAGACAACGCTGAAGAAATTGTTAAACCTTGAGACACGGAAATGGGAGGAAATGCTTCCCTTGGCCCTTTTTGCCATTAGATGCCAAGTACAAAAAGTACTGGGTTTTCACCATTTGAGCTACTATATGGCAGACAACCCCACACGCTGTTGGACATGCTACGGGAGGAATGGGAAGAAGAGCCCGAGGGGGTAAAACCACTTCCAGAATACGTGTTAAATCTGAAAACCCACCTAGGGCAGATTCGAAGTATAGTCAAAACACACATGGAACAGGTCCAGTCATCCCAAAAGGCCCAATATGATAAAAAAGCCAAAACCCGCTCCTTTGACCTTAATGATTACGTACTCCTGATGATGCCCACCTCCGACCACAAGCTGTTGGGACAGAGGCAAGGCCCTTATCGCATTGTGGAGAAGGTTACCCCGGTTACCTACCGTTTGGAACTAGATCCCCAGAAAAAGACAAACACACAAATATATCATGTCAACCTCCTGAAGAAATGGGAGGGGGCCATTCCAGTGCAGTTAGGACTTACCCAGAGTCCTGAACCTCTATTTGTACAGAGTATAGATCCGGAACTTCCGGAGGAAAAAGAGAAGAGTTCAAGACCCAAATGAGACCCCAACAAGAGATGTTCTCCCTACACCCCGGTAGAACGCATTTGACGGATCATGACATTTCAACCCCCCCAGGTGCAAAAGTGAAGTTGCGCCCTTATCGTATACCAGAGACGCGTAGGCTAGCAATAGAGAGAGAGGTGCAACAAATGTTAAAGATGGGCATCATCGAACCCTCCCACAGTGAATGGAATTCACCCATAATGCTCGTATCCAAACCAGATGGATCCATAAGATTCTGCATCGACTTTCGGGAGGTGAATAAAATCTCTCAGTTTGATTCCTACCCCTTCCGAGAGTCGATGAATTGGTGGAGCGCTTAGGAAACGCCAAATATATTAGCACCCTAGACCTGTGCAAGGGGTATTGGCAGGTGCCCTTGAGCCCCGGAGACCGAGAAAAACCGCCTTTGCCACTCCCAGCGGATTGTACCATTTCACCGTTCTTCCCTTCGGTCTCCATGGGGCTCCGGCCACCTTCCAAAGATTAATGAACACGGTGCTAAGACCTTGTTCAACGTTTTCAGCAGCGTACATAGATGACATCGTCATCTATAGCTCCACCTGGACTGAACACCTGACCCACCTGAAAAGAGTTGTCCAAGCCTTGAAAGAAGCCGGGCTGACTATAAACCCCGCCAAAAGCAAGCTTGCGGCCCGTTCAGTAAAATACCTAGGCCACCTTTTGGGGGAAGGATAAATAAAACCCCAGACCGAGAAGGTAGCATCCATCGCCAATATCCCGTTTCCACGAACAAAAAAGGAGCTGAGGGCATTTCTTGGGATATTGGGATACTACAGGAGGTTCATTTCCAACTTTTCTCAAATAGCCTCTCCTCTGACGGATCTTCTCCAGAAGAAAGTACAAACAGAAAAAGAACTAAAACACCCCACTCTTCTCCAAGCCTTTCAACAGTTGAAACATGCCCTGACGTGTCACCCGGTGTTACTTAGTCCTGATTATTCGCGACCGTTCATTTTACAGACAGACGCATCCGACTCAGGCTTGGGAGCAGAATTGTCCCAATTAGACCCTCAGGGCCGGGAGCGACCTGTCCTTGAGGGGAGGGAATTCACCCTTTTCACCGATCACGCCCCATTAGAGTGGTTGTCCAGGAATAAGGGACACAACGACCGGATATTGAGGTGGTTCCTCGCATTGCAGCCCTATCGTTTTCACACCAAACATAGGAAGGGAAACGAACAGACAAATGCTGACTATCTCTCCCGGTATCCGTTTGACTTTGTTCTTGCTGGCAAGAATGTTAGGGAAGGGAGATGTGAGAAAGACCCGGGCTGCCACCCAATGAATCCGTATATGAAACGGGAACAGCTTAACGAAGGGGCGGTAACGGCACAGAAAGAGTTAACTGCCTTCGTTCCTTCTCCCATTCAGGACGAGGAACTCCCCTTCCTAGCAACAGCCAATGGAATAACGCTTCTCGGAGGTACGGAGCGGAGCTAGTAGCAGAAAGGGAGATCCCGGAAGACGCCGAGGTGTGCGTGTTCGGAAGACGGGAGTCGGAAGGAACAGAACGGAGCACCACGGAGGAGCGAGGAAGAGAAGTAGATGAACCGATCTGGAAACGAGGACGAGAAGAAGACGAGGAACCCCAACGAGGCGCTGAGAGAGGTGGTGTTGAGCGGGAGGAGTAGACCGAAGAGTGGTGGACGCCCCGCCTTGGACACTTAGACTTTTCTGTTTTAACCTGGTGAAATAAATGAAGTCATCATTCAACGGCCTGTAAGACCTCCTCGCTTTATTTTCCGCCCATCCCTCTCACAGGGTGTTACCCCGAAACCGGTCCTAGGATACTTATTTCCAGTCCAAGGAAGACCTGGCTTGGCAGTTCGTGCTGGACTGTTTCCATGAGGCACTGGGTCAAGACTGATTTGCATATGGCTGGGTCTGAACTGTGGTGGCGAAGTGAGATAAAGAACGATGATGGATTCAACCCAGATCTGTGACTGGGGATGAGTGTCTAAAAAGTTTCAGCGCTCTGTCCATCATCTTCTTGTGTTTGCTTCTTTCGCCCTACGTTGGCAGGGTATTCCCAGACGTGGATACCTTGCTCACTTTGCCATTGGATTCAAGCTAGCATGGCTGATGAGGGGTGTTGCCCCGAAACCGGTCCCAGGATGCTTGTTTCCAATCCAGGGAAGACCTGGCTTGGCAGTTTGGGCTGGACTGTTCCCATGAGGCACAGGGTCAAGACTGATTTGCATATGGCTGGGTCTGAACTGGGGTGGCAAAGTGAGCTAAAGAACGATGATGGATTCAACACAGTTCTGTGACTGGGGGTGAGTGTCTAAAAAGTTTCAGCGCTACGTCCATCATCTCCTTGTGTTTGCTTTTTCTGCACTAAGATGGCAGGGTATACCAAGACGTGGGTCCCTTGCTCACTTTGCCACTGGATTCAAGCTAGCCTAGCTGATGAGGGGTGTTACCCCAAAACCGGTCCCATGATGCTTGTTTCCGGTCCAGGGAAGACATGGCTTGGCAGTTCCGGCTGGACTGTCCCCATGAGGCACTGGGTCAAGACTGATTTCCATATAGCTGGGTCCAAACTGGGGTGGGAAAGTGAGCTAAAGAACAATGGCGGATTCAACCCAGATCTGTGACTGGGGGTGAGTGTCTAAACAAATTTCAGCGCTCCATCCATCATCTCCTTGTGTTTGCTTTTTTGCCCTAAGTTGGCAGGGTATGGCCAGACGCGGGTCCCTTGCTCACTTTGCCACTGGATTCAAGCTAGCCTGGCTGATGAGGGGTGTGTGAGAAAGACCCGGGCTGCCACCCGATGAATCCGTATATGAAACGGGAACAGCTTAACGAAGGGGCGGAGACGGCACAGAAAGAGTTAACTGCCTTCGTTCCTTCTCCCTTTCAGGACGAGGAACTCCCCTTCCCAGCGACAGCCAATGGAATAACGCTTCTCGGAGGCACGGGGCGGAGCTAGTAGCAGAAAGGGAGATCCCGGAAGACGCCGAGGTGTGCGTGTTCGGAAGACGGGAGTCGGAAGGAACAGAACGGAGCACCACGGAGGAGCGAGGAAGAGAAGTAGACGAACCGATCTGGAAACGAGGACGAGAAGAAGACGAGGAACCCCAACGAGGTGCGGAGAGAGGTGGTGTTGAGCGGGAGGAGTGGACCGAAGAGTGGTGGACACCCCCGGAGGACGCTACAACACCGCCGTAGCTCAGGAGAGCTGCGGCCCCTGCGGTACGTGAATCGGGGAAAGGGACATAGTAGAACGGGAAGGAAGGGGGCGGCGAGTCCAAGGGACTCAGGGTTCACGGGACAAGGGGGGTGATAATTCTGGGCACCTATTCTCTTACTCCCCTCACTTCCCGCTCACAACCTTCACTAAGCCAATCTGTACAGCACCTCAAGCCTTATAACCACGTTTTTCCGAACAAACACCGAGTTGGAGTTGATGCCCTACTAAAAAGGGAGTTGTCCAAGCCTTGAAAGAAGCCGGGCTGACTATAAACCCCGCCAAAAGCAAGCTTGCGGCCCGTTCAGTAAAATACCTAGGCCACCTTTTGGGGGAAGGATAAATAAAACCCCAGACCGAGAAGGTAGCATCCATCGCCAATATCCCGTTTCCACGAACAAAAAAGGAGCTGAGGGCATTTCTTGGGATATTGGGATACTACAGGAGGTTCATTTCCAACTTTTCTCAAATAGCCTCTCCTCTGACGGATCTTCTCCAGAAGAAAGTACAAACAGAAAAAGAACTAAAACACCCCACTCTTCTCCAAGCCTTTCAACAGTTGAAACATGCCCTGACGTGTCACCCGGTGTTACTTAGTCCTGATTATTCGCGACCGTTCATTTTACAGACAGACGCATCCGACTCAGGCTTGGGAGCAGAATTGTCCCAATTAGACCCTCAGGGCCGGGAGCGACCTGTCCTATATATCAGCAGGAAGTTATTTCCTCGTGAAAAAAACTATGCGGTCATCGAGAAGGAGGCTCTCACCATCAAGTGGGCGGTGGAATCCCTTAAATACTACCTTGAGGGGAGGGAATTCACCCTTTTCACCGATCACGCCCCATTAGAGTGGTTGTCCAGGAATAAGGGACACAACGACCGGATATTGAGGTAGTTCCTCGCATTGCAGCCCTATCGTTTTCACACCAAACATAGGAAGGGAAACGAACAGACAAATGCTGACTATCTCTCCCGGTATCCGTTTGACTTTGTTCTTGCTGGCAAGAATGTTAGGGCAGGGAGATGTGAGAAAGACCCGGGCTGCCACCCAATGAATCCGTATATGAAACGGGAACAGCTTAACGAAGGGGCGGTAACGGCACAGAAAGAGTTAACTGCCTTCGTTCCTTCTCCCATTCAGGACGAGGAACTCCCCCTTCCTAGCAACAGCCAATGGAATAACGCTTCTCGGAGGTACGGGGCGGAGCTAGTAGCAGAAAGGGAGATCCCGGAAGACGCCGAGGTGTGCGTGTTCGGAAGACGGGAGTCGGAAGGAACAGAACGGAGCACCACGGAGGAGCGAGGAAGAGAAGTAGATGAACCGATCTGGAAACGAGGACGAGAAGAAGACGAGGAACCCCAACGAGGCACGGAGAGAGGTGGTGTTGAGCGGGAGGAGTAGACCGAAGAGTGGTGGACGCCCCCGGGGGACGCTACAATGCCGCCATAGCTCAGGAGAGCTGCGGCCCCTGCGGTACGTGAATCGGGGCAATGGACATAGTAGAACGGGAAGGGAGGGGGCGGCGAGTCCAAGGGACTCCGGGTTCATAGGACACGGGGGGGGGTGATAATTCTGGGCACCTATTCTCTTACTCCCCTCACTTCCCGCTCACAACCTTCACTAAGCCAATCTGTACAGCACCTCAAGCCTTATAACCACGTTTTTCCGAACAAACACCGAGTTGGAGTTGATGCCCTACTAAAAAGGGAGTTCAACGCGAGGAAAAGACCGACAGACTAATAGGTCATTTTTTCCTTTTGGTTTTGTTCCTTCATTTTCGCCGTCCTGACAGCACGTACCAGGGTGCACGTAGGATCAGTCTTTTCAAACCTTCCCTCTCCCTATTCTTTCTTTTTTTTTTCCTGATTATATTCACAGTGACGGCACGGCCTGCACTTTATGTTCACCTTCCCTAAAGGGACAGCCATATTGACCGCCTTTTCTCCTTTTGTCTACCCGGGGTCGTGTCACCCTCATCCTGAGAAGAAGAAGACGAGTAGAGCCAAGACCAACAGCATCCGGGGCGAAGACGACCACGGTTTTCCCTCCCAACCACCTCACCTTGGACACTTAGACTTTTCTGTTTTAACCTGGTGAAATAAATGAAGTCATCATTCAACGGCCTGTAAGACCTCCTTGCTTTATTTTCCGCCCATCCCTCTCACATCTGGTGTCAGAACTGGGATCAGGGGAAATGGAGGCAGCCGTGAGAAAGATGGCTGAAAGCCAAGAGAAGCTAGAACGCTGCATGGAAAGGTTTCTGACTGCGGCCGAAGAGGACCGGGCGAACCTGCATAAATCCCTTATGGAACAAAGTCAGACCCAGGAGGCCGTGATCGTAAAATTGGCTGATACCCTAGGGCAACAGAGGAGTACAGCAGGATTCCCTTCCGTGGTTCTACAGAAATATGTCAAAGGAGAGGATCCTGATTTCTTTTTTGCCAATTTTGAACGTATGGCCAGAGCCGCTGGATGGGGCCAAGATAAATGGGGACAATACTTGGGTCCGCTGTTATCGGGAGAGCTCCAAGTGGCCTATCAGGCTGTTAATCCATTGGGCCTTACACCATATGATGATGTCAAGAGGAACATCCTTGAGAGACTGGGTATAGACGATGACACTTACCGTATACGCCTAAGCCAGATCAAGGAGGGTCCTCAGGAGACTCCCCGTGCCTTGGCCTATAGGGTGAGGGATATGGCTGATAGGTGGCTAAAGCCTCATCGCTCAACTAAAGAGGAAATTATGGAGAAGGTATATCTCGAGCAATATTTGTCCTCCCTATATCCACATGTACAGAAATGGGTAAGACAACATACTGGACTGAACCTGGACAGGGCTATTGACATAGCCAGCGCATTTCACAGAGCACAAGAATCCCAAAGGGTACGCGAAGATGTGCACTGGAAACATTCGACTGCTCCGATCAAGTCTTCCAGACCCCCCAGCCTTTTCGCAAACCGGAAACGATCACCCTCCATCCCGGGCCCATTGTCATACCTCCCCGAGCCCCCATCCCGCAAGGCCCTAAATGCTTCAATTGTGGTACCATAGGTCACATAGCTCGATTTTGTCCCCAGAAGCAAGAACCCATGGAGGTAGGATTGGTGCGTAATTACTACTGCAGCCCTTCGGGGACACATCTTCCCTACCATAGAACAGTAAGGGTTAATGGGGAAGAACGACAGGCTCTGATTGACACTGGGTGTTTGCAAAGCGTGATCCAACCCCAAGCTATCCCAGGGGGGGGACCCGACACCTTCAGGGTACGTCACCATTCAATGCGTGCATGGGGACAGCCGTCAATATCCCACTGCTGAGATAGAGGTCCAACACGACCCCTCCCTGACCGCCCTGCCTTTAAGAGTAGGACTCATACCCCGTTTACCCGAGCCTTTAGTCATCGGAAACGATTACCCGCACATGTCTAACCTTGTACAGGAGAGCTGGGTGGACGGGGAGGAATGGAGGAAGTCCGCGCCCTTTTCCCAGGAGCCTGAGCCATATTGTCCCCCAGGAAAGCCACGAAAGAGCGGGAAACAGAAAAAGAGAGAAAAGAAATACTGGAGACAAGTCATCCTGACCCATAACAAGGATGTCCCCGTATGGCAGTTCGAACCCGGGTTTCGAGAGGCACAACGAGAAGACCCTGCATTGCGTGAGGCCTGGAATAAGGCCACGGGTGAAGAGGATCCCGTGCAAGTAGGTCCACAGTTTTTTTAGAAGAAAGGGCTGCTATATCGTAAGTGGGGGAGGGATGACCCGATTCAATTACTGGTACCCCAACCCTATAGGGAGAAAGTATTGTTCCTGGCCCACAGTCACCTGCTGGGAGGACACTTCGAGGAGGAGAAGACCGAAAATACGATTTTAAAAAGGTTTTATTGGCCCGGTGTCTATTCCCAGGTAAAAAGGTATTGTAGGGAATGCGCTATATGCCAAAAAAACAGCAGGTCCCTGCCAGCCAGAGCTCCTTTACGTCTCTTACCCATTATACAGGAACCCTTTTCCAGGGTTGGTATGGACATCATAGGTCCCCTACTACCCTCCCGTAGCGGTTGTCGCTTTGTGTTGGTATTGGTTGACTATGCCACCCACTTCCCAGAAGCAGTGGCCTTACGCCAACCTAACACTTCCCACATCGCCAAAGTCATGATCACCATCTTTTCAAGAGTAGGGTTCCCCAAGGAACTGATTACCGATCAGGGAACGCCTTTATGTCCCGCCTCATGCGAGAGGTATGTCTCTCTCAAATATCAAACAGATTCGCACGTCCGCGTACCACCCCCAGACTGATGGGCTGGTGGAACGCTACAATGCCACCCTCAAGACAACGCTGAAGAAATTGTTAAACCTTGAGACACGGAAATGGGAGGAAATGCTTCCCTTGGCCCTTTTTGCCATTAGATGCCAAGTACAAAAAAGTACTGGGTTTTCACCATTTGAGCTACTATATGGCAGACAACCCCACACGCTGTTGGACATGCTACGGGAGGAATGGGAAGAAGAGCCCGAGGGGGTAAAACCACTTCCAGAATACGTGTTAAATCTGAAAACCCACCTAGGGCAGATTTGAAGTATAGTCAAAACACACATGGAACAGGTCCAGTCATCCCAAAAGGCCCAATATGATAAAAAAGCCAAAACCCGCTCCTTTGACCTTAATGATTACGTACTCCTGATGATGCCCACCTCCGACCACAAGCTGTTGGGACAGAGGCAAGGCCCTTATCGCATTGTGGAGAAGGTTACCCCGGTTACCTACCGTTTGGAACTAGATCCCCAGAAAAAGACAAACACACAAATATATCATGTCAACCTCCTGAAGAAATGGGAGGGGGCCATTCCAGTGCAGTTAGGACTTACCCAGAGTCCTGAACCTCTATTTGTACAGAGTATAGATCCGGAACTTCCGGAGGAAAAAGAGAAGAGTTCAAGACCCAAATGAGACCCCAACAAGAGATGTTCTCCCTACACCCCGGTAGAACGCATTTGACGGATCATGACATTTCAACCCCCCCAGGTGCAAAAGTGAAGTTGCGCCCTTATCGTATACCAGAGACGCGTAGGCTAGCAATAGAGAGAGAGGTGCAACAAATGTTAAAGATGGGCATCATCGAACCTTCCCACAGTGAATGGAATTCACCCATAATGCTCGTATCCAAACCAGATGGATCCATAAGATTCTGCATCGACTTTCGGGAGGTGAATAAAATCTCTCAGTTTGATTCCTACCCCTTCCGAGAGTCGATGAATTGGTGGAGCGCTTAGGAAACGCCAAATATATTAGCACCCTAGACCTGTGCAAGGGGTATTGGCAGGTGCCCTTGAGCCCCGGAGACCGAGAAAAAACCGCCTTTGCCACCCCCAGCGGATTGTACCATTTCACCGTTCTTCCCTTTGGTCTCCATGGGGCTCCGGCCACCTTCCAAAGATTAATGAACACAGTGCTAAGACCTTGTTCAACGTTTTCAGCAGCGTACATAGATGACATCGTCATCTATAGCTCCACCTGGACTGAACACCTGACCCACCTGAAAAGAGTTGTCCAAGCCTTGAAAGAAGCCGGGCTGACTATAAACCCCGCCAAAAGCAAGCTTGCGGCCCGTTCAGTAAAATACCTAGGCCACCTTTTGGGGGAAGGATAAATAAAACCCCAGACCGAGAAGGTAGCATCCATCGCCAATATCCCGTTTCCACGAACAAAAAAGGAGCTGAGGGCATTTCTTGGGATATTGGGATACTACAGGAGGTTCATTTCCAACTTTTCTCAAATAGCCTCTCCTCTGACGGATCATCTACAGAAGAAAGTACAAACAGAAAAAGAACTAAAACACCCCACTCTTCTCCAAGCCTTTCAACAGTTGAAACATGCCCTGACGTGTCACCCGGTGTTACTTAGTCCTGATTATTCGCGACCATTCATTTTACAGACAGACGCATCCGACTCAGGCTTGGGAGCAGAATTGTCCCAATTAGACCCTCAGGGCCGGGAGCGACCTGTCCTATATATCAGCAGGAAGTTATTTCCTCGTGAAAAAACTATGCGGTCATCGAGAAGGAGGCTCTCACCATCAAGTGGGCGGTGGAATCCCTTAAATACTACCTTGAGGGAGGGAATTCACCCTTTTCACCGATCACGCCCCATTAGAGTGGTTGTCCAGGAATAAGGGACACAACGACCGGATATTGAGGTGGTTCCTCGCATTGCAGCCCTATCGTTTTCACACCAAACATAGGAAGGGAAACGAACAGACAAATGCTGACTATCTCTCCCGGTATCCGTTTGACTTTGTTCTTGCTGGCAAGAATGTTAGGGAAGGGAGATGTGAGAAAGACCCGGGCTGCCACCCAATGAATCCGTATATGAAACGGGAACAGCTTAACGAAGGGGCGGTAACGGCACAGAAAGAGTTAACTGCCTTCGTTCCTTCTCCCATTCAGGACGAGGAACTCCCCCTTCCTAGCAACAGCCAATGGAATAACGCTTCTCGGAGGTACGGAGCGGAGCTAGTAGCAGAAAGGGAGATCCCGGAAGACGCCGAGGTGTGCATGTTCGGAAGACGGGAGTCGGAAGGAACAGAACGGAGCACCACGGAGGAGCGAGGAAGAGAAGTAGATGAACCGATCTGGAAACGAGGACGAGAAGAAGACGAGGAACCCCAACGAGGCGCGGAGAGAGGTGGTGTTGAGCGGGAGGAGTAGACCGAAGAGTGGTGGACGCCCCCGGGGGACGCTACAATGCCGCCATAGCTCAGGAGAGCTGCGGCCCCTGCGGTACGTGAATCGGGGCAATGGACATAGTAGAACGGGAAGGGAGGGGGCGGCGAGTCCAAGGGACTCCGGGTTCATGGGACAAGGGGGGGGGTGATAATTCTGGGCACCTATTCTCTTACTCCCCTCACTTCCCGCTCACAACCTTCACTAAGCCAATCTGTACAGCACCTCAAGCCTTATAACCACGTTTTTCCGAACAAACACCGAGTTGGAGTTGATGCCCTACTAAAAAAGGGAGTTCAACGCGAGGAAAAGACCGACAGACTAATAGGTCATTTTTTCCTTTTGGTTTTGTTCCTTCATTTTCGCCGTCCTGACAGCACGTACCAGGGGTGCACGTAGGATCAGTCTTTTCAAACCTTCCCTCTCCCTATTCTTTCTTTTTTTTCTCCTGATTATATTCACGGTGACGGCACGGCCTGCACTTTATGTTCACCTTCCCTAAAGGGACAGCCATATTGACCGCCTTTTCTCCTTTTGTCTACCCGGGGTCGTGTCACCCTCATCCTGAGAAGAAGAAGACGAGTAGAGCCAAGACCAACAGCATCCGGGGCGAAGACGACCACGGTTTTCCCTCCCAACCACCTCACCTTGGACACTTAGACTTTTCTGTTTTAACCTGGTGAAATAAATGAAGTCATCATTCAACGGCCTGTAAGACCTCCTTGCTTTATTTTCCGCCCATCCCTCTCACATCTGGTGTCAGAACTGGGATCAGGGGAAATGGAGGCAGCCGTGAGAAAGATGGCTGAAAGCCAAGAGAAGCTAGAACGCTGCATGGAAAGGTTTCTGACTGCGGCCGAAGAGGACCGGGCGAACCTGCATAAATCCCTTATGGAACAAAGTCAGACCCAGGAGGCCGTGATCGTAAAATTGGCTGATACCCTAGGGCAACAGAGGAGTACAGCAGGATTCCCTTCCGTGGTTCTACAGAAATATGTCAAAGGAGAGGATCCTGATTTCTTTTTGCCAATTTTGAACGTATGGCCAGAGCCGCTGGATGGGCCCAAGATAAATGGGGACAATACTTGGGTCCGCTGTTATCGGGAGAGCTCCAAGCGGCCTATCAGGCTGTTAATCCATTGGGCCTTACACCATATGATGATGTCAAGAGGAACATCCTTGAGAGACTGGGTATAGACGATGACACTTACCGTATACGCCTACGCCAGATCAAGGAGGGTCCTCAGGAGACTCCCGTGCCTTGGCCTATAGGGTGAGGGATATGGCTGATAGGTGGCTAAAGCCTCATCGCTCAACTAAAGAGGAAATTATGGAGAAGGTATATCTCAAGCAATATTTGTCCTCCCTATATCCACATGTACAGAAATGGGTAAGACAACATACTGGACTCAACCTGTTCAGGGCTATTGACATAGCCAGCGCATTTCACAGAGCACAAGAATCCCAAAGGGTACGCGAAGATGTGCACTGGAAACATTCGACTGCTCCGATCAAGTCTTCCAGACCCCCCAGCCTTTTCGCAAACCGGAAACGATCACCCTCCATCCCGGGCCCATTGTCATACCTCCCCGAGCCCCCATCCCGCAAGGCCCTAAATGCTTCAATTGTGGTACCATAGGTCACATAGCTCGATTTTGTCCCCAGAAGCAAGAACCCATGGAGGTAGGATTGGTGCGTAATTACTACTGCAGCCCTTCGGGGACACATCTTCCCTACCATAGAACAGTAAGGGTTAATGGGGAAGAACGACAGGCTCTGATTGACACTGGGTGTTTGCAAAGCGTGATCCAACCCCAAGCTATCCCAGGGGGGGACCCGACACCTTCAGGGTACGTCACCATTCAATGCGTGCATGGGGACAGCCGTCAATATCCCACTGCTGAGATAGAGGTCCAACACGACCCCTCCCTGACCGCCCTGCCTTTAAGAGTAGGACTCATACCCCGTTTACCCGAGCCTTTAGTCATCGGAAACGATTACCCGCACATGTCTAACCTTGTACAGGAGACCTGGGTGGACGGGGAGGAATGGAGGAAGTCCGCGCCCTTTTCCCAGGAGCCTGAGCCAGATTGTCCCCCAGGAAGCCACGAAAGAGCGGGAAACAGAAAAAGAGAGAAAAGAAATACTGGAGACAAGTCATCCTGACCCATAACAAGGATGTCCCCGTATGGCAGTTCGAACCCGGGTTTCGAGAGGCACAACGAGAAGACCCTGCATTGCGTGAGGCCTGGAATAAGGCCACGGGTGAAGAGGATCCCGTGCAAGTAGGTCCACAGTTTTTTTAGAAGAAAGGGCTGCTATATCGTAAGTGGGGAGGGATGACCCGATTCAATTACTGGTACCCCAACCCTATAGGGAGAAAGTATTGTTCCTGGCCCACAGTCACCTGCTGGGAGGACACTTCGGGGAGGAGAAGACCGAAAATACGATTTTAAAAAGGTTTTATTGGCCCGGTGTCTATTCCCAGGTAAAAAGGTATTGTAGGGAATGCGCTATATGCCAAAAAAACAGCAGGTCCCTGCCAGCCAGAGCTCCTTTACGTCCCTTACCCATTATACAGGAACCCTTTTCCAGGGTTGGTATGGACATCATAGGTCCCCTACTACCCTCCCGTAGCGGTTGTCGCTTTGTGTTGGTATTGGTTGACTATGCCACCCACTTCCCAGAAGCAGTGGCCTTACGCCAACCTAACACTTCCCACATCGCCAAAGTCATGATCACCATCTTTTCAAGAGTAGGGTTCCCCAAGGAACTGATTACCGATCAGGGAACGCCCTTTATGTCCCGCCTCATGCGAGAGGTATGTCTCTCTCTAAATATCAAACAGATTCGCACGTCCGCGTACCACCCCCAGACTGATGGGCTGGTGGAACGCTACAATGCCACCCTCAAGACAACGCTGAAGAAATTGTTAAACCTTGAGACACGGAAATGGGAGGAAATGCTTCCCTTGGCCCTTTTTGCCATTAGATGCCAAGTACAAAAAGTACTGGGTTTTCACCATTTGAGCTACTATATGGCAGACAACCCCACACGCTGTTGGACATGCTACGGGAGGAATGGGAAGAAGAGCCCGAGGGGGTAAAACCACTTCCAGAATACGTGTTAAATCTGAAAACCCACCTAGGGCAGATTCGAAGTATAGTCAAAACACACATGGAACAGGTCCAGTCATCCCAAAAGGCCCAATATGATAAAAAAGCCAAAACCCGCTCCTTTGACCTTAATGATTACGTACTCCTGATGATGCCCACCTCCGACCACAAGCTGTTGGGACAGAGGCAAGGCCCTTATCGCATTGTGGAGAAGGTTACCCCGGTTACCTACCGTTTGGAACTAGATCCCCAGAAAAAGACAAACACACAAATATATCATGTCAACCTCCTGAAGAAATGGGAGGGGGCCATTCCAGTGCAGTTAGGACTTACCCAGAGTCCTGAACCTCTATTTGTACAGAGTATAGATCCGGAACTTCCGGAGGAAAAAAGAGAAGAGTTCAAGACCCAAATGAGACCCCAACAAGAGATGTTCTCCCTACACCCCGGTAGAACGCATTTGACGGATCATGACATTTCAACCCCCCCAGGTGCAAAAGTGAAGTTGCGCCCTTATCGTATACCAGAGACGCGTAGGCTAGCAATAGAGAGAGAGGTGCAACAAATGTTAAAGATGGGCATCATCGAACCTTCCCACAGTGAATGGAATTCACCCATAATGCTCGTATCCAAACCAGATGGATCCATAAGATTCTGCATCGACTTTCGGGAGGTGAATAAAATCTCTCAGTTTGATTCCTACCCCCTTCCGAGAGTCGATGAATTGGTGGAGCGCTTAGGAAACGCCAAATATATTAGCACCCTAGACCTGTGCAAGGGGTATTGGCAGGTGCCCTTGAGCCCCGGAGACCGAGAAAAACCGCCTTTGCCACTCCCAGCGGATTGTACCATTTCACCGTTCTTCCCTTCGGTCTCCATGGGGCTCCGGCCACCTTCCAAAGATTAATGAACACGGTGCTAAGACCTTGTTCAACGTTTTCAGCAGCGTACATAGATGACATCGTCATCTATAGCTCCACCTGGACTGAACACCTGACCCACCTGAAAAGAGTTGTCCAAGCCTTGAAAGAAGCCGGGCTGACTATAAACCCCGCCAAAAGCAAGCTTGCGGCCCGTTCAGTAAAATACCTAGGCCACCTTTTGGGGGAAGGATAAATAAAACCCCAGACCGAGAAGGTAGCATCCATCGCCAATATCCCGTTTCCACGAACAAAAAAGGAGCTGAGGGCATTTCTTGGGATATTGGGATACTACAGGAGGTTCATTTCCAACTTTTCTCAAATAGCCTCTCCTCTGACGGATCTTCTCCAGAAGAAAGTACAAACAGAAAAAGAACTAAAACACCCCACTCTTCTCCAAGCCTTTCAACAGTTGAAACATGCCCTGACGTGTCACCCGGTGTTACTTAGTCCTGATTATTCGCGACCGTTCATTTTACAGACAGACGCATCCGACTCAGGCTTGGGAGCAGAATTGTCCCAATTAGACCCTCAGGGCCGGGAGCGACCTGTCCTTGAGGGGAGGGAATTCACCCTTTTCACCGATCACGCCCCATTAGAGTGGTTGTCCAGGAATAAGGGACACAACGACCGGATATTGAGGTGGTTCCTCGCATTGCAGCCCTATCGTTTTCACACCAAACATAGGAAGGGAAACGAACAGACAAATGCTGACTATCTCTCCCGGTATCCGTTTGACTTTGTTCTTGCTGGCAAGAATGTTAGGGAAGGGAGATGTGAGAAAGACCCGGGCTGCCACCCAATGAATCCGTATATGAAACGGGAACAGCTTAACGAAGGGGCGGTAACGGCACAGAAAGAGTTAACTGCCTTCGTTCCTTCTCCCATTCAGGACGAGGAACTCCCCTTCCTAGCAACAGCCAATGGAATAACGCTTCTCGGAGGTACGGAGCGGAGCTAGTAGCAGAAAGGGAGATCCCGGAAGACGCCGAGGTGTGCGTGTTCGGAAGACGGGAGTCGGAAGGAACAGAACGGAGCACCACGGAGGAGCGAGGAAGAGAAGTAGATGAACCGATCTGGAAACGAGGACGAGAAGAAGACGAGGAACCCCAACGAGGCGCTGAGAGAGGTGGTGTTGAGCGGGAGGAGTAGACCGAAGAGTGGTGGACGCCCCGCCTTGGACACTTAGACTTTTCTGTTTTAACCTGGTGAAATAAATGAAGTCATCATTCAACGGCCTGTAAGACCTCCTCGCTTTATTTTCCGCCCATCCCTCTCACAGGGTGTTACCCCGAAACCGGTCCTAGGATACTTATTTCCAGTCCAAGGAAGACCTGGCTTGGCAGTTCGTGCTGGACTGTTTCCATGAGGCACTGGGTCAAGACTGATTTGCATATGGCTGGGTCTGAACTGTGGTGGCGAAGTGAGATAAAGAACGATGATGGATTCAACCCAGATCTGTGACTGGGGATGAGTGTCTAAAAAAGTTTCAGCGCTCTGTCCATCATCTTCTTGTGTTTGCTTCTTTCGCCCTACGTTGGCAGGGTATTCCCAGACGTGGATACCTTGCTCACTTTGCCATTGGATTCAAGCTAGCATGGCTGATGAGGGGTGTTGCCCCGAAACCGGTCCCAGGATGCTTGTTTCCAGTCCAGGGAAAACCTGGCTTGGCAGTTTGGGCTGGACTGTTCCCATGAGGCACAGGGTCAAGAATGATTTGCATATGGCTGGGTCTGAACTGGGGTGGCAAAGTGAGATAAAGAACGATGATGGATTCAACCAAGATCTGTGACTGGGGATGAGTGTCTAAAAAAGTTTCAGCGCTCTGTCCATCATCTTCTTGTGTTTGCTTCTTTCGCCCTAAGTTGGCAGGGTATGCCCAGACGTTGGTCCCTTGCTCACTTTGCCACTGGATTCAAGCTAGCCTGGCTGATGAGGGGTGTTACCCCGAAGCCTGTCCCAGGATGCTTGTTTCCGGTCCAGGGAAGACCTGGCTTGGCAGTTTGGGCTGGACTGTTCCCATGAGGCACAGGGTCAAGACTGATTTGCATATGGCTGGGTCTGAACTGGGGTGGCAAAGTGAGCTAAAGAACGATGATGGATTCAACCCAGATCTGTGACTGGGGGTGAGTGTCTAAAAAAGTTTCAGCGCTCCGTCCATCATCTTCTTGTGTTTGCTTTTTTCGCCCTAAGTTGGCAGGTTATGCCTAGACGTGGGTCCCTTGCTCACTTTGCCACTGGATTCAAGCTAGCCTGGCTGATGAGGGGTGTTACCCTGGAACCGGTCCCAGAATGCTTCTTTCGTCTCCAGGGAAGACCAGGCTTGGCAGTTCGGGCTGGACTGTTCCCATGAGGCACAGGGTCAAGACTGATTTGCATATGGCTGGATCTGAACTGGGGTGGCAAAGTGAGCTAAAGAACGATGATGGATTCAACCTAGATATGTGACTAGGGGTGACTCTAAAAAAGTTTCAGCGCTCCGTCCATCATCTCCTTGTGTTTGTAATATTTAATGATGTCAGGAAATGTAACCCCACCATTTCTGGGAATTCTACTTTTCTCTAGCTATATTTTTGCTCGTTAGTTATTCCATAAAACATTTAAAGTAAACCTTCTATTTTCCTAAAAAAAAAACTAGAGGTGCATGGTTTGGCAGTACATTCAAAAGAAAATTATGTTGGGAAAAATATAATCTTGATTATATCTAGTCTGCCCTGCCAGGATAATGATAGGGAAGACAATCCTTTAGTTAAAGTTTTAATTCTGGGTTTAAGGTCTTCATGATTAATCCTTAATGTACTACTAATTGAATAAGAGTACCACAAACTAATCAAAAAGAATGAAAAACCTGTCCAAACAAAATAAAAAGCAATATTTGTGAAGTTTCAGCTTATTCTCTAACTTTTGAGAGGGCCTGTATTTCATTACAAATCATTGGTACTGTAACCAAAAGCAATATATCATCAGAGTACATTGAATACCTCACCACGCTTCCTTAACATATAAAACCAGATAAAAAATCTGGAATTCTCATTTTTCTAAAAATTGTTCCAATGTTACAATAAACAACAATGGGGAAAGAGAGCAACCATGTTTAGTGCCCCTCTTAAGTGGGAAATAAGGGGATTAGACACCATTAGCAAAACCTGTAGTCCTGGAAAAAGAGTATAGTAGTGAAATGTAGAACAAAATTCTTGCGCCATAACCAATCCGTCCCAAAGCGTTCATCATGAAATCTCACCCAATCTGATCATAATCTTCTTCACCCTCAAGCGTAATAGCTGCCATTGAGCCCTTCATCCTAGTTCTCCAGGGTATTGAGTCTCCTTAAGGTAAAGTATAGGGACAATTTAAAAAGTGTACTTAACTCTAAAACAATGATTAAAATAGGTTTATATTAAATATTAATATAAATTAATTTTATATATTTACTTTTACTGTAGCATTAAGGAAAAATCTGCTACAGCATAAATTGAATGAAAATTATTTAGCAGAACTTTAAAAATAAATTAATTCCCATCTAAAGTAAAAAAAGAGTTTTTATTATGCATTAATAATTCTTATAAGCAATGTATAGAATGAACTAAAAGTAATTTCAATTTTATTTTAATAAAAAGTAGTGTTACATTAGTTTTTTATGTTTAAAATGAGTTATTAAAATGTACTATAATTAAATAAGAAATATGTACTATTTTTATATTTTTTAAAGATCATATTTTTTTAGATGTTTAACTAGTTCAAATAACGTCATTATTTTTACATTATTTCCAGGCAGATTTTTTAAGTTCCTAACTCCACTATTTTCTGTGCAAGGGTGTTGATGAACCAGCGGTTGGCCATGTTTGTTGCTGGACATTTTTCATTTCTGAGCTGGAGACATTTACTTCTGTTTTGGCCCCTTTTTTGGCTGTAGTAACTTTAGAAGTGCAGTTTGTGAATAGCTTGTTAATTTTTGTGGGAGGGTGGACGTTCACCCCTAAACTTCTTCCTGAACCTCCATATCTTCATAAACCCCTTTGTACTCCCTAATCCTTTCCCCCTTAGTTGTTAGTAGTCTCCATTTTCCAGCCACTCTCCTCTGTCCTTCCACATTTACTACGAAAACATATGCCTACATGTGTGGAGACTCCATAGTCAGGGTGGATTTCTCCGCACAGAAAGAAATAGGAGAGAGGGAGGTGGAAACTCCACACAAAGGCTTTTGAATAGCATTTTGTAGTATGTTTTAGTATTAGAAACATACTACAAAATGCATTTAGTGAATAGGCCCTGTAGTTATCATCCTATGTTTATCCTGAGGTGATGTGTAAGGATAGACTGTTTTTTTCAACTTGTGAATCCAGGATAGAATCTCGTCTCACTTTGTTGGCACTTTGCCCATGATAGCATTAGCTGACTACAGACTAATTGCCTGTGGGATGCGCTTGTTGTGCAGGCTGGGAACAAATGGTCCCATGGTAGTCTATTGTCGAACATTCTGTCAAAGTTGGTTATAAATGACCCCTATTTGATTTAGTGCATCTTACTTCTGGAACTGTCAGATTTACTGTATAAGGATATAGGGCCCGATTCACCAAGGCAATCTGAGACAAAAGTCTAACTTTACAACTTTTGGTATTCACAGAGGTAATTTACAAGTCGTATCTTTACGTCCGCAGTCCGGCTGTACTCTCCGGCTGGGACGGACTATCCGGCTCGGCATGGATGAAGTGTAATCAATGGGCTGGAATATCATTTTTTACAAAAAGGAACATTAGGAACGTGTGATAAATGGTAGAGGAGGTCATGAAAATCAGTTTGGGCAGGGAAAAGGGTGGGGCCGTACACTACCAGAAATGTTTGCTCCTTTGCATCATGATACATGCAGTCCACGATTGCGTTCCCCTCACTGTGCATGGTACATGCAGCCCATGATTTGCGCTCCCCTCAGTGTGTTCACTGCGGGGAGCGCAAATCGTGGACTGCATGTACCATGATGCAAAGGAGCAAACTTTTCTGGTATATGATGTAGTGCTGAGGGTGTATTGTTGCTCCACAGTTACAATGTGCACATAGAAAAACACACAAAACAGGCAGGTGACCACATGTAAGGAGGCTCACAATGACAGTAACCTTAAACACCAAACAAATTGCTTAGGCATCATATTGTGTATTGCTATTAAAAATAGGGATCCTAGCCTATTTGCGTGGTAACAATGCCCCTTAGGTATTGCAGAGGACCGCACTTAACTGCTGAAACATTCTAGTAATAGAAGCAGATACCAGTTAGACATTAAATTGCAGGACATAATTGCAAATATCATCGGCGAAATCGGAGTCAGAAAGGTACTCACATGGGCCAATGTGGTAACTAACTGAGGACCTACCCTCCTCTGCTGGCCTGGAGGTGAAGAATGAGGCCAGGCGGCGGGTTTAAGTAGGTATCAGGAAGCGTAGTTGTGGAAGCGTATTTGGTTCCAGCTGTGGAAGCATTATTGTTTGCAGGTGCAGGGGTCGGACAATCTACTGCAATCTAGGCAGGTCGCCATCGTGGAAGTGTAATTTGTTCCTGGTGTGGAAACACCGCAGGTCTGGGGGCCGGAGAAGGCTAGACCGGCTACCATAACTGAAAAGAAAGCCCATCAAGACCAGTAAAAACAAGAATCACTGAGCACTGCAGCAACATTTGGTGCAAATGCAGCACAACTAAAATGAGTGCTTACTTTCTGGCAGCGAACCCCACTCCTGACGACCTCAAATGGACCATTTTGGAAGCACACAATCAGTGGGACAAAAACTTTATTCCACAAAGAACAACAGTGGGTCTTCTGCTTAGCCACCCATACCAAAGGATTAAATGATGACATAATATGGCGCTAACTCAACACATGATATTACACATTAAAGGCCTTTTTTCTGGTCGCAAATGGGCTGATTCACAGAATCGGGCTGTTTGCAAACGCAAAAGGGCTTTTTGGCATGTACAAAGCCCAAATAGCAATTAGGTCACAATTTGGGTTTTGCGATTTTGTAGTAGGATGGTGCATGTTAAGGGCTTCCCTTCCTAATAGCGACTCGCAGTGCCATGTACAAATGTTTTGTGACCGAAATGTGGTCACAAAACATTCACATTTTACCACCTATTTTGAGTAGGTGGTACACCATTCTTAAAAGGGAAGGGCCCCTGGGTGGCCCCTTCCCCTTTGTTAATGGTTGCAAAAACGTTTTTTAAGAGCAGGCAGTGGTTCCACGGACCACTACCTACTCTTAAAAAATGAAACTTGTTGGAAAGTGGGTTACTTGTAGGGGTAGATATGCACCTACCACTAGCAATAAGTCCACTAACATGGTATAGGGTCCAGTAAAGGTCTCAGTAAATTAGCCCTTTGCTCAACCCTTGGTAGCTGACAAAGGGCAGTCAGGCCTAACTTAGGAGACAGGAGTATGAATGATTTAAAAACACCAATACATCAAAAAGTAAGACAAAACACACAATAAAAATCCCACACCAATTTATAAAAATAGTAAATTTTATGAACAAATAGACACCAAAACAACAACAAGCATTTGCAATGCAATAGGTCTTACGTTTGTGTGAGGTAGAGCTATTGGCATTGTAAATAACAATGTCTTTTATCTATGTGCTTTGGATTAAAGTGTAGTGGATGCAGCTGTGTCTAGAGAGCTTAGAATGAGAAATTACCACTGGGACCAGAGAAGCAGCTGCACCCCTGTCTAAAGTACAAAGAATGGGGAATTACCACTGGGACAGAGAAGCAGCCAGCAGCACTGCCTAGAGGACTTAGAATAGGGAATTACCACTGAGACCAGAGAGGCAGCTGCAGCACTGTATAGAGGACTTAGAATGAGGAATTACCACTGGGATCAGGGAAGCAGCTGGCAGCAGTGGTTAGAGGACTAAGAATGAGGAATTATTGCTAGCAGCTGCAGCGCTGCCTAGATGACTTAGAATGAGGAATTACCACTGGGACCAGAGAAACACCTAGCAGCACTGTGTAGAGACTTAGAATGAGGAATTACCACTGGGACCAGATAAGCAGGTAGCAGCACTGTTTAGAGGACTTAAAATGTGAAAATTACCAACGGGACCAGCGAAGCAGCCCTATCTAGAGGACTTAGAATGAGGAATTACCGACTGAACCAAAGAAGCAGGTAGCAGCACTTCCTAGAGGACTAAGGGGCATATTCACAAGTAAGTGGCGAAGTGAGGCGTTAGCCGTCATGGCGTAACGCCTTACTTCGCCACTTCAGAAACGCAAGGCTGCACCATATTCACAAGGATATGGTGCAGCCTTGCGTTTCCCCCTGCACTGGCGCTAAGTGTAGCAGCTTTGCGCCAACGCAGGCACCCTTGCACCAAGGTGCAAGGGTGTCTGCGTGCAAGGGAAGATTGTGTATGTACAGGAAGGTCCCCCTTCCTGCACATAAACAATCTTGAAATGTCAGTATAGATTTCTATGTGTGCTGCTTAATGCAGCACACACAGAAGTTGCAAACGGCATTTTAAAAAATGATTGTTTATGTGCAGGAAGGGGGACCTTCCTGTACATACACAATCATTGGCCTTTTGATGTTTCCATGTGTGCTGCACAACGCAGCACACATGAAAACAGCAAAAACGAGGAGAAATCAAACATTTCTCCTTGCTTCGCCAGGTTAAGACCAGGTTTTCCCTGGTCTTAATTCTGGCGATGCCTCCTATTTACGCTGCTCTTGTGAATAGGAGGCAGCGTCAGAAGCAATGAGTGTCGCGGTGGAACACCCACAGCAACAACCATTGCCCTCCCCTTTCACGCTAAGTATAGCGTGAAAGGGTGCCTTATTCACAAGGCAGCGTTAAGCCACGTTAAGTGGCTTAACGCTGCCTTGTGAATAAGGTGAAGCCCCTATCGCCACAGGAACGTCGTAAAAAGTGACGTTCCTGTGGCGATAGGGGCTTGTGAATATGCCCCTAAGAATGACGAATTTCGCACCAAAGGCCTTGGATAACCTTATTACAAATCCATCATACCTTTACTTTCAAAATTAATTTCAACACAAAACTGCTTTAAGAACCGGTAGTGATTCTGAAGGTAAAGTGTTTACAAAGAAATCTGGGCCTTCTCTCTCGACGCCCCTACTCACTAACTCCTGCACACACAAAAAATATATATATATATAAACCCTCAAATACTTACAGGACTCCATTTCAATAAAAAATGAGAGTTAGAACGATTGGCGTTGTAAATGAGAATACCTTTTACCAATAATGTCAACCGGCTTTATAGTAGGACAGATAGGCATGGGGGTTGGGGGGTCAATAAACTGTATTCTGAAGCTCTTTTAAGGGGATGTGAACCGGACTGGAGACAATCACAGCTTACACACGGATGCTCCACGTGCCACTGCACCATTTGATACTGGCCAGGTGTCAAGAGATTTCTTGAAAGGATGCTAGTTCACTGCATGCTTGTTCTGGACGAAAATAGAGACAAGAAGGTTAGGGTGCAGAACCCACACTACCTGGAGCAGCAGCACTGAATCATTCAGAGCAAGGGACCTACTGTTGTGTGTATAAACCGATGCCTCAGAAGCATGGAACCAATTACTTGCTCACTTTCCACCATAACACACTAAGGAGCATTTAACAGTGTCACCACAAGATTGTCTGGTTTGCTCAGTAAACACTCATTCTTAGCTTAAAATTTAATAGGGGACGTACGGCCACTTTAATGTTAACAACAGGTTTTGAAAGATACAAGGCAGTTGCTGGGTTTCTGGGCTTTAGTTGCAATGCTGAATGCACAACCCTGGAGGTATAAATTAATTTAATGTAGCCAGAGTTGGAGGCAAGCATTGCCTCCTTAAGAGCCCCCCTCGCAGGCTGATTTGTCCAAGAGAAGAGTTGACTTTTTTCAGAAGGGATCTGTTCCCTGCTGCAGCTGGGGGATGCTATAGTGTGCACTCTGAGCACACAAGGCAGTGACCCCATGCCAGTCCTTCCCCTTAGCAGGAAATAATGATCTGTTTACTCATAGTCCCTGAAAACCCTCAAAAATAAAATAAACAAGGATACTGCAGCAGAGAGATCCCACTGCGATACAGAGGAAAAGGCGAGTGCTAATGTGGGGTTTCCAAGACAGGTTATCTGCTATTTTTAAACCTCAATAGCCAAAAGCACTGACCCTTTCAAGCTGAGTGCCTCCAAGCCTCGGGCAGCCCCGAAATGATTTGTGAGGGTTCAGGGCCATGAATTTGTTTTTTGTTGTATTGATTATTAAGCCTTCAGTGTCGCAGAATTCTTGGAACATATCTAGCAATCGTTGTAGCCCGTTGTAGAATCTTGCTCCAGAGAGAGACCTTGCTCCCATAACTGAATCATCTGAATCTGATCAAAGTGAGACTGGACAAGCTCAAGGGAGCTTAAGGAGGTCGAGGAGAGTAAGAGTACTGTGTCAGATATGCGCCTCTCCGGAGTGGACTTACCTTGATACAAATGCCGGGGAGAGTGAGGTCTGGGACGTCAGTGTGATAATTGAAATAGAACTGCTAGTCTCTGGAGTGGAGGCTAATGGAGATCTGACATTGACTGTACCATATCCACCAAGACTGAGTGGCTTGCGGAGCTTGATTTTGGAAGATCTCATGCTTCCAACCTTGGGGAATCAGCCATGAGCTCAGGAGCTTGCAGCAGTTCAAATTTAACTTTTGCAGCATGTCATTGAAGAAGTTGGCTCTGGTCTCATAAGGGATGTAAATTGAACTTTGAAATGTAAATAAAAATACTTTTGCTTGAAAAGAAGATAACCTAGGCCCCAGTGGAAGAAGAATAAAAATATGTACTTTGTTCGTAGGAGAAGAAAGAGTGCTAGGGAAGTCTTCCAAGCTGTGTAAATGTTGTCCCATACACTGAAACTGTTTCCACAATTTCAAGAAACTGCATATGAGCTTTATTGTGCTTCAGTGTGAGGCAGAGAAAGAGACTTTGCATTGATCCTCTGACAGTCACAATCCGAACTCAGTTGAAAATGGAGTCTGGAAATTCGAACCGTAGACACAAATGTATATAGGTACACTTATTGTAGGAGTGATCATAGTAATAGCTGTAGTCATTGTTATGTCCATTATGGCTTCACACAAAGCTGAGGTTAAGGAAGTGGGAGTACATGGGACATCCACACCTACTACTTCTATCAGAAAAGAGGGTACACCAGGAGCTGATAATGTTTTGATAGAACAGACTAATCGCTTATTGCATGTAGATTTGTCCAAAGGTGATTATACGTTGAATGCTTATGCAAAGTTATTGTATGAGTATGTAAATACTATGGATGTGAGAAATTGTTATGTGTGTATGCAAGTGCCTGCATTAGTCGAAGAGGGCATCAGGTATCATCACCTGCCTTGATGTATGGTATTAGTTGTAGGTTGCTGCTTAGAATGTTTTATGGAAAAGGTCATTATGAGTACTACTTCTCGAAATATGATTTGGTACTTTCGGAAATTCCAGTCTATAAGCATCCGAACAAATATGACTATTACAAGCAAGAAGAGAGAATGAGAAAGTATTTTGTACTTGATCAGACTCATGCAGAGGTTCATCGACAATGTCAGGTCTCGGTTTGGAACTAAGTTCAGTCACGTCCAGACAGTCATGGTCCGAACAATCTTCCCCATCAATGTTTGGAATAGGCATCAAGGTAGCAGGATTTAAAACAGAACACCTCCTCAGGGCAATGTTCTCAGCGGCTAACAGGATTTGTTCATACCTTGTTAACCTATTATTCGTCAAATGCTGTGTTTTGGTTCTCGTCATTAGGAGCTCAACTGAGTGTGGAACATAAACAGTAAGAGGATGACCCATCATGATACTTTCACACCTTTCAATGCATACACCTGTTGCAGCAATGGATCTGAGACATCCGGGCAGTTCTGAAGCTATAGCTGAGAAATAGGCCACTGGTCTACGGTCACCCCCATGTGTCTGGGTGAGTACAGATAGAGCACAACCCTCCTTTTCACAGCAGAATAGCAAAAACGCTTTGTTGTACTCAGGCATTCCCAGAGCTGGCTAAACAAAAAAAAAACTTCGAATTATCCGAGGGAGGTTACTAGAGGCTACAGGGTTTTCAGGGTGAGCTGGCTTCCAAATCTATCAAATGCACACACAATAGAATCTACCCTGAAATAATGGTCACTTGCATAATTTAACCGTATCCCTACAAAGCACTAAATGGGTTGATTGCTAGGCATCTCAAAAAATGTTAAGGACTGTCCTCACACACCACCAGGTGTCATGCTTCATCATAGGCAGCCCTTGCTCTCTAAAAAACCGGGTTTGATAGAGAACGGGCCTACACCTGGAGACAGGGAGGCACTTCTAATAATAGAAGTGGGGGCCCGTGCAATAGTGATTTAAATACCAAACTATTACCCCAAATTATATTTAATCGTAGGGTATTACTTGGTGTTAACAACTAGAATGTGGGGATTAGGGAAACTATTACCCCATCACCACTCTTGTCGTCAACATGTTTCTGCCGTTGGCTCAAGTCAGTCCGCGGCATTCATCAGGACGGGATTCGGGCTCCTATCTTACCAGATCGGTTCCAGATTTTGCCACTATGTTAGGTGACCTGTGTCATCCTCTAACTAAAACTGGTGTTCTTATATACCTGCAAAATAAACATACAATTTCTCATTCAATTAGATGTATTTTTTGGCAGATAAGGGATGTCATACACACCATGCATATGCACAATTGCATGGGAGTTTGAAATCACGTGACACTGCAAACATGGAGCAAAATATCAAAAGTATCAATTATTCATGAGTTTGTGAGACCAGCTCACAATCTGACACCAATATAGGGTCCTAATTGCCCCATGGGAGGTGGGTAAAGGGACCCCTGTAGTCACACTCTAAGGAAGGTAAAGGTGGAAAATTAAAAACTAGAAGTGATAATGAATTTTGTAAATGGATAAAAATATATTCAATGCCAGATGCTCCATTTGCTCCTTCACACTCCCACTCATACTCTTACTGCCTCAAGGTGCGTCCCTCTCGGTGCATCTAAAGATTTCCTCTCCTCTTCCCCGACAATGTCAGAGTGGGAGCAAAACCTTGCGTTTATGTAGACGTGCCCCAATCAAGAAATTAGCTGAACTGCGGCATCTTCGTTCAATTACAGATGACCGCAGTCAATTCGTTGCCAGATCCGGTGTCTGTGCTGTCTCCTGCCTGGAGATCACGTCATATTGTAGTAAACCGAAGGGTTAAACTGTTCTGGGCTGGCATCATAAGTGAGAGAATCACCTGCGGTTAATAACCGCTGGTGCGGTTGTTGCCACGCTCGTTCCGGTGTCTTAACCGCCGCGCCTGGGGGCTGCGTGATGACACGACACACCCAGGGGCGTGATCATACGGCAAAAGCAGAGAAATTGATACGGTTGCCTCATCAAGTTCAGAGGCATCTTGTGTCATAGATGTCTTGAGCAAACGTATTCACATGTTCTCTGTGTACGTTTAGGCACGAAAATGAGGCATTATTAATGCAAAAAATGAAAATTTCAACCTGTACATTTCATGATTTCAAAAATGGGACTGGTGGTGCACACAATTCCATTGGATGGATATCTCATCAATGATATAAGTAGGACTATACATTGATGAGATGAACGAATCATATACATAAAGTTCAATATTGTAGTATCCCTAACCCATTGCATGGATATCTCATCATAATGTAAATGGGAGGGTACATTGATGTACTATATTAATGAACCTGACACCGATCAATTCATTTGTATAAAGGCAGTATCCCTCACAGGGGGATGGTATAATGAACGCTGGACCTTGCCATGTATATGGGGTAATACATTCCATAGATTTTCATAGGGGCGTAGACAATTCAGATGGAATCAGTTAGTACGATTGGAATCAAAGTATAGCGCTATGCTCATAGATGAAGCGTCACTCTCATCTCTTCCTGGTCTTTCGTGCTTAGCACTCCGTTCTGTAAAGTTCTCTCTATGCTAGTGCTTGACCATCCCTGTGAATGGCCAGTGAGCTCCAGAGGTATTGCTCTCTGTCCAATCTGTAACCACGGGATATCGTCGTTCAGTCCGGTTTCCCACGTTCTTAGTCGATACACCCATCGTTGTTCGCGGGTGTGAAGTCTTTTTGTACATTTTGTAATTTCGTGGTCATTTTCTCCAAAACCACCCATTCTATGTCCATGCCTCGATGGCCTTTTTCCAGGTAGTGCCGCGTAAGTTTAGTGTTGTTCTTCTTGCACCTGATCATGCTTCTATGTTCGTTGATTCATGTTTTTACTTTCCTGGTTGTCATTCCCACGTAGAGAAGATCACAGGGGCAGCTAATAAGGTATACGTTCTCACTATTGGTTAGGTCCTGCAGAATCCACGGTCTTTCTGTGTTAATGTCAACCTCTTTTGTGGTCTTGGTGAATTGACAAGCTACTTAGTTTCCACATGGATAATAGACTACCGGACGATGGTTGTCCCATAGCATTGTTTGAGTTTGGATTTGCAGCGGTGGTGTTTTTGCGCGAACTAATTCATCCCGAATACTCATGTTCCTTTTAAAAGCAAAAAGAGGTTGAGGCCATTGCTTTGTACCCTCATTCAGAATATGCTCTGAGCTTTATTTGAAATGAGGGTATATGTGGTGACACAGACAGCCCTCTCATTCTCAGGTTTCTTGTGGTTCTCGAGCAGGGCCTCTCGGTTGTTATTTCTTGCTCTTTTTTTCACTTTCTTCACTAGTTTTCTCGGGTAATGCCGTGTGATCAATTTTTCTTCCAATGACTTCGCCTGTGTATCACAAACCTCCAGAGAGGAGCAGTTTCTTCTGACCCGTAGGAACTGCCCAACGGGGAGGTTCTGTCGAAGTGCTTTTGGTGGAAGCTTTCAAACAGTAAAAGGCTGTTGCTGTCGGTTGCTTTGTTGTGTACTCTCATCTTTATGCCTTCTTGGTCCATTGTGATGACCAGGTCCAGAAATACTGCTTCATCTTTGTTGATGGTGTACGTAAATTTTAGGTGTCTGTCCTTTGTGTTCACCCACTCTGAAAATTCTATTGCCTGTTCTTTGTTGCCATGCCAATTTATTAGCACATCATATATATCTGCGCCACAGTTTCATCTGTTCTCTGTAGGAATTTTCCGGGTTGAAGATGTAACCAACTTCAAATTCATGTATGTATAAACAGGCCATAATGGGCACAAAGGTGCTTCCCATTGATGTACGCCTCACTTGGTGATATATTATTCCTTCGTATTCGAAAAAATCCTCTGTGAGGGCTAATTCTGCACATTCCATGACGAAGTGTCTGGGTGTCATGAATCCCCAGTCCATCTCCTGTAGTATGTGTTCGACCACTTCCAAGGTATGTCTCAGGGGGATACTCGTATAGAGAGCTTCAATGTCAATTGTAATGATCCAGTCCTCAGTGGGGTTGATTTCCATGTCTCTGAGAAGGCAAAGGACATCCTTTGTGTCTTTCAGGTATGAAGTAGTGGTCTTCACTATAGGTCTGAGAAACCAGTCGCAGAATTGCGAAAGGGGTTCCAACACTGAGCTGATGCCGGACACTATTGGTCTACCTGGTGGCGGTATTTTGTTTTTATGGATCTTTGGGAGAGTGTAAAATCTTGGTTTTTGCGGTGTGTCAGCAATGAGAAACTCTGCCTCATGTTTGGTAATCCAATCATTCATGAGGCCTTCTTCTACGAAAGATTTTATTTTGTTGGTTAGTCTCAGTGTCGGGTCAATTTGGAGAATTTCATAACTCTCGCCGTCAGACAATAGTCAGGTACATTCTGTGTGGTACATGTTCTTATCCATAACAACTATTGCTCCACCTTTATCAGCTGGTTGTATGACCAACTCCATGTTCCTCTTGAGATTTTCCAGGGCTATTTTCTCACCTTTCCTCAGGTTCTGAAAGACCTTATTGTCTTGGCATTCAATTGTGTCGATTTCCTTGAGGACTGCCTGTTCAAAAGCTAATACATAACATGGGATCGCTTGTGTTGGTGGTACAAAAGTTGACTTCTTCTTTAGACCCGTGTTAGTAGGTTCTCGATCTGTAAGGGTTTTGTGGTTCTCCAAGAAGCTTTGTAATTTAATCCTCTGGAAAAATTGTGCTAATTCTATGGGTAGTGAGAAGAGGTCACTCCTGGGTGTTGGTACAAATCCCAGTCCTTTAGACAGGATGGCGTTCTCCTCCGGAGATAGAATGTGGGTGCCTAAGTTTACGATGTTGGAGGGTCTCTGCTCGTTGTCGGTCCCTGGTTCTTCCCCTTGCTCCTCGTTACCACTTAGTTCGGGGTTTGATTCCCCCAATGTACTTTGGCTGACTGTCTGGGGTATTTTTGTTTTCCTCTTCACCGGCCTCTGCCTCCGTATAAAAAAGGAGGGGGGCCTTGTTGGAAAGGGAAGCTCTGTGTTTGAAAGGCCTGTTGCCAGTAGCCAAAAGGTGGCATCCAGAGGGGCTTTGGTTTGTCTCGATAATATGATCTTTGAGGTCTTCTAGTTGCCCTCTCATCACTGCTGCCACTGCTGCTTTTGTCATCTCCCGAGCTGAAGGTCCAATCTAGTGGGGTCGGTCTAAATCTCTGTTGTCGTTTCCCGGTTGTCTGAACCTGAGGTTTCTGATAGTATTCATCCGTGACATACGGGAACGTTTTCTTGTGACTAAACCTCTGCACATCTTTCTTGAGTTTGGTCAGCTTTGATTGTGTTAGGTATTCCTTGTATTGCGTGTGATCATTATTTATTTCTTCCAGTTTCTTTTTAAGGACAGAGATGTGTACTGAGGTCTTAAGTTTACTCTCACATGTTTGTATCTCTATGAGTAGTAAATCTGCGAGTTTTCTCGCTGTATTGATGATCAGCACCAACCAATCCTTTGTGCACTTCCATGCAATGTGTGACCAGTTCTTTCTAAACTCCTTATTATTCAGGAATATGCGCAGCTCGTTTGTGACGATTTGTCCTCTAGGGGCCGTGCTTTTCCTTAAGTACTCTGTCATGAACGCGCCTTGAAGAGCAGTCTGAATTTGTTCCTTCTTGATTGCCGAAAGGGCTTCCCATTTTTCTGAATTTTTCAAGGTCTGTGTGACCACTGTATCTGATAGTAAAAATGTCTAAGAAAGCATGTACGCACAAATTTACATGCACTTATGATGACGTAACGTTCCAGTGATCTTTACCAATGACCCCAGATACCGGAAGGGGTTCAGTCATATTGGGGTCACCTGCTCACGCCATTGGCTAGTTCTCGGTATTGAAACATATTGAACAGCCCTGGAACATAGCAAAAAGGAGCTTGAGTTAATTGAAGAATTGGAAAGGAAAATTAATGTGGGGGATGTAATCTCTGATGCCAAAACAGCTATTGAGAAAGTCAACAAAACCATTGTTGAGTTTGAGAGAATAGAACGTTACAAAAAGATTAACAAGGTACAAAGGGGCATTGCGAACTTCAATCAAGAAAAAGCGCATCCATTTTTGTTGGATGAGTTCTACACACAACCTAAACAATACTATTTCAAAACTTACCAGCCTTGGGCCGATTTAATAAACAATCTGCAGTAACCTTCTCTGACTTTTCAGATAGCTCAGCCGAGGACTTGAATGCAGGAGAAGGGCCCAGCACTGGACCCCATTTTTTGGGTCAACGAGGCAGAGGCAGGGGCAGAGTGAAAACCAGGACTCAACAATGGAACTTCCAATCAGGGGAGAGGCAAACCCGCAGGAAATGTTATCAGTGGGGTCCACCCAATCAATGATCACTGATGGGAATGACTCTAATTCTTTGATCCCTATTTTTAATTTGTCTAACCACGTTTTATCTTTAGCTGAAATGATATTACTAAATAAGGGTCTAAGTTTCGTACCTTCGGAAGCCACAGATTCTTTTCACATCCAAATGGAACTACTACAGTTCTTTTGCAAATTGCATCTCAGGGAATTCTTTCATAATGACTGTTCGGTGGAGACGTTTAACTCTTCCCGATTAAGACCACCCTCTTTCTTTAACCCTCCTACAAGTCGTATGCCAGTTGTATTACTGGCGTTCGAAAGTATGGTGTTGAATGATGTTATTATATTGAAGGAGAAATTTCAATATATCCCCTAAAATTTTTCTCTTGAGGAATGAAAAGCCCTGACTGTATTGAAGAAAAATAATGACTTAACCATCAAACCCGCAGATAAAGGGGGAGGTATAGTAGTCCAACAAACCTCAACTTACAAAGCAGAGGTATTGAGACAACTAGCAAATACCAACCATTATATGTTGTTGAGATCCAACCTACTATTAGAAATTAATACTGGATGTGACTGTAAAAGCAAAAGATCTTGGCTTTTTAACCACTCATGAATTCAATTTTTTAAATAACAAGACTCCTAGAATTCCTGTGCTTTACACTTTACCAAAAATGCATAGTAGCATAACGAGCCCTCCCGGGAGACCAATAGTTTCCGGATGTGGCTCATTTCTTGAGCCCTTATGTAAATATATTGACGTATTCATTAAAGATTTTGCCATGAACACATGCAGCTATATATGAGACAGTGGTGATATGATTACCCAAATTGAAGACATCTGTTTTGATCCCTTGAGTGAACTTTTGGCGTGTTTAGACATTGAGGGCCCGATTCACAGAACTAATCTGAGACAAAATCCTAAACTTACTACTTTTGGTATTCACAGAAGGCATTTAGTAGTAGTAAAGTTAGGATTTTGTCTTAAGTTTGACTTAAGACAGACTTAAGACAGACTTAAGACAAACTTAAGACAAAATCCTAACTTTACTACTACTAAATGCCTTCCGTGAATACCAAAAGTAGTAAGTTCAGGATTTTGTCTCAGATTAGTTCTGTGAATCAGATCCGGAGTCTTTATACAGCAATATTCCCCAAGTGGAATGAATTGGGGTAATAAAGGACATTCTAAATTCTAGACTGTGTCCTGTGACTGTTCCGACGGATTTTGATTGAGCTTTTGACTATTTCATTGACCTAAAATTATTTTGATTTTGATGGCCAATATTATTTACAAATAAAGTTAACTTCAATGGTGCTTCTTATGCCCCCAATTTTGCCATACTTTATGTAGATAATTTTGAAAGAAAATATATCTACAATAATGAGGTCAATCCATTCTTCAATAACGTATGACATTGGCGAAGTTATATCGACGATATTTTCTTTATTTAGAAGGGCAGTGTGACATCTCTATTAGATTTTATTTGATGGTTTAACTCCTGCTCAATTGATCTAAAGTTTACATCTAAATATGATAGGGAATCTGTTGATTTTTTGGATCAAACTATTATGGCATATGATGGAAAATTGGCAACCAAACTGTACACCAAGCCTACTGCACGGAACACCTTGCTGCAATATCAAAGTAACCACCATAAAAGCCTGAGAGATGGTCTACCTTTTGGCAGTTTCTTCGTATTCGAAGAAACTGCAAATTCAAAAATGATTACTTCCGTGAGGCAAATATCCAATCGAAGAAACTGGAGGCCCGTGGCTACCCTTTACGCTTAATTAAGCAGTCACAAAAAAGAGCATGGTATAACCATCGGGAATTTCTACTTAAACCATGCCCTAAACAACCAGTCGAAAGGGCTATCTGTGTCACTACGTTCTGTACTCAGAGTAATGGCATAAGTAAAATCATTAAAAAAACATTGGCCTCTGATTAAGTCAAGTGGCATCTCTGATGACTTGCCACTGTTTTCTTTCAAGAGAGGTCATAATATCAAAGAACAGCAGGGGGGTTGAATAAAATTGTTGGGCACTTTAAATGCAGGAAATTGCATTGCATTGCATTGCATGTGAATCTACAATGAACACAAAACTATTTTCACATGCTAACATTGTTCATAGCTTGCGGGATCTCAAAAACTGCAATTCACAACATGTGGTCTATGCCATCTGGTGCCCCGGTGACCTCATTAATGTGGGACAGACATCTCAAAAGGTTAAGACCAGAGTACTACAACATAAGAGTCGCATTCAATGTTGCACCCAGAATGCCCCATTAGTGTCCCATTTCCTCGATTTAAAACACCTTGAAGATGAAATTAAATGCAGGTCATTGAACATCTGAAAAGACCAGTAAGAGGAAACAACTTACAGATGCTGCTAAATCGAGCTGAGTGTCGCTGGATTTTAAAATGCGAACTGAACACATTAGAGGAATGTAATTCTTTTCTCCCTATTTGATTCTGTACCAAACTGTTCTTTAATTATGATGTCACTGTTATTGCGACCTTTTTTGATTATCGACATTTGCTTACTGTGTATTCTGGCTGTGTGATAAGGTTGTTCAATGCAATTTACTATGTATGTATTGCACTATTGTCTCCCCAGAATTAACATTGGTTAACTATTTATTCTGGCTGTGTGATACGA
The DNA here is from genome assembly GCA_963921515.1 of Calotriton arnoldi. NCBI lineage: Eukaryota > Metazoa > Chordata > Amphibia > Caudata > Salamandridae > Calotriton > Calotriton arnoldi. The sequence goes on along the minus strand of CAWUFW010007453.1, from coordinate 181,794 downwards.
TTTTTTAACATACCTTGGTTTTTCATCACAATTTATTTTGTATGTATTGTACTATTCTCCCTAGTAAGGGTGTCGGAACACATCTTTGGATATTTAATTGTGACTAGCCCTAAGTTTGAGTACCCTATGTTACGGTATGGTCTACTGTGTATTGTATGCCTACTTTAAGGCTGTTGAGCATAATTGCTGATGAAAAAATACCATCTGACATTTATTGGTGACCTCCACTGCATCCTAGTTATCTTGGTTCTGGTATGTTCGATTGTAAATTCTTTTTCTTGTGTGATTTCATGTTTCTACTGACTATGTTTTGGTTGTAATACTACCAATACTGTTGTTTTCTTTTCCAGTATTAAATGGTTAGCAATTCTATTTGAAGATCTCAGGTCTGTGGAGCCTGCCCACTTCATTGCTCTGTTGCAGCTCCATTTAACAGTGTTCCCGCTGTGCACATGCACACTGGAAAGACCGCTGAGTTCAGTTAGTATCCGGATTTACTTTTAATATTTAAGAATTGTTATCATTTTCCATTGCAGACTGAATACTTTTCAGTTTTCCGGCTGGTCTGTAAATTGTGGTTCTGATAGGTAAATAATCTTATTATTGATTTGTATCGGAGGGTTTCACTATTCCGATAGTCTTTTCTTGCTCTTTATGGGTGAGCAGTGGTGATTTAAACTAGGGGTGGGCGGAATTTGCGTAGTCGCGCTACGCAAAGCTCCGCGAAACGGTAAAAAATCTCCGCGAGCACGCAAAAGTTCCGCGAACACGCGGAATTGCTTGTTCCGCCCGTTTGCAATGCTTTTTTCCTGTTCGCGAACGCTGTTTGCGTGCTCGGGGAGAAATATCTCGCGAACACGCATTTTGAAAGCGCGAACAAGCAAAAAATTCCGCGAAGCCGCGGATCGTGTAATTTTTGGTAATTCCGCGTTCTCCGCGGAACGCGAAATTACCCAAATTCCGCAAATTCCGTGAGCGGAACGGAATTTACCGCCCAGGCCTGATTTAAACGCGCTGCCCTTTCACTGCAACCATGTACTTCGGAATGCGGTGATACTGGAATCGCAGTTCCATTTAAGGTTTAAGTATTTGTACATTTTGATTAGCCCGTCATTGATGCTACGGCCTATTTTTTGTCGGGCTATGTAAGTATTCTGACAGCTTTCCTTTTTTGTGCCAGATTCCAATTAGTTGGTCCGGACCGGGAGCGGAACCAAACTATCTTTGTATTCAATAGCCTCCCCGTCTTTCCTCTGGCCACGCATAACTGTCATTGGCTAAGCAAGTTCTGTCTCGCTTCTTTTACAGCGCACATTGATTGAAGTGTTCACTCACTATGTGATAATAGGCATCATGCTTGATTCACTGAGTGACCATTGCGTCCCCATGTTGCCCGAGTTTTTCTTCAACCTCGGAAATGCTTTGTCCTATGAGTTTTGCATGGAGTTTCACTTTCACAGGGTGCGCTCCATGTTGAAAAAGGTCTTTGATTTTCTTCCCCTTTAGCGAAAAAGACCTTAGTTCCGACCCTGATCACCTCAAGACTTGACTAGTATTGTAACAGTCTCTATTTTTGTTTGCCTAAATACCTGATTAACAAGCTTCAGGTTGTTAATAAGGCTGCAAAGTCTTTAAGCATAGGATTAGCACACTGCCATCCACACAGAGATAGAAAGGGACAAAGGGGCATATTAGCAAGACCGGCGATAAAATTATCGCCGTTTTAGCAGCAGGAAACTGCCGCTAAAACGGCGATAATGGGCTTGCTAATATGCGTTATAGAATTCAATAGAAGCCCAGGTTAGATGTCCTGCACATCTAACCTGGGCTTCTATTGAATTCTATAACGCATATTAGCAAGCCCATTATCGCCGTTTTAGCGGCAGTTTCCTGCCGCTAAAACGGCGATAATTTTATCGCCGGTCTTGCTAATATGCCCCAAAGTCTTTTGCCAATTCTACAGCAGCGTCTTTAAGCACAGGACTAGCACAGTGCTGTCCACACCCAGCTGTAGAATGACAAAAGCCATTTACCACTCCAGGCACAGTATTACAGCTTTGAATTGCTAAAATACCAACCAAGCCAACCTGAAATGAGTAAAAGCAACCCCTGACACAGTGTTTCGCTCTGTACTAATCCTATGCTTAAAGACTTTGATAGAAAAGCAGACATTTGAGGTGAGCAGATCTAGAGTGTCGCTGGCATTGAGAGTGCTCTATACAGGAGCTACTTTCCACCTAAACCTGAGAACTACCCAGAGTTCTCTGCTTCTTTTTTGCATATATATATATCCAGTAACCACGTTCCCAAATCATCCATACTCCGACGGGAAGAAAGGGTACGGACTCCACTTAAGTGCCAAACTTCTGTTTATTTTCAAAACCGCTCCAGCATGTAATATATATATATATATATTACATAAGCACCAATTACTTTACACAGGGACACATTCATTACGGCTTGGTCTCTTGATCTTGAATCTATTCATATAACTCGATCCAGTTGTTTCTTCTAGAGCAGTGGTACTTAACCTGCGATCTGGGGATGTCTGTGGATCTGCGACTACTTATGAAATGAAATAATATTAACAGAATAATAAAGTGTGCATAAATGAAGAAGCAAAAGGTACAATAAAAATGTTAAAACGTTCAGTAAATGTGAAGGAATTTGAAATTGGAGGCTATAAATGAAGTTAGTATCCTCAGATTGATTTGTGTGAGTAGTGCAAGTGCATCAAACAGAATATAGTATGAACGATGAGTAGGGTCTATTGAATTTAGAAACGCTCTAACCTGCCTATTAAAATTAAATCTCTGATTGTTTTATTTTTGTTTGAGAATTAAAAAGAAATTTCATCATTTATCTATTTATTAAATGGATGCTTGTTTCAGTATTTTTTGTGTATTGTTTTGTGGTTCAATGAGTCTTCCAGTAATGACTCATTGGGGGTCCCAGATCCCAATAATGATTCAGTGGGGTTTCCTGGGTACCATTAACAATTCAGTGGGAGTTCACAAAAGGTTAAGAATCACTGTTTTAGGCCATTATTATTAGTAGTGCTTCACACCCTCCTCTCACATCAAACACCAGGATTGTTTATTTATCCATGACTCTATACACTGGTCCTCATAGACCTAACTCTTACCAGGAGGGCGACATGGTGACGCTTCTGTTGGTTAAATGCTTGGAAACCTGCAAATCTGCTGTCTAACCATAAAGTTATTCCCCAATCCATACTTAAACCAGGCACAGCAAACATGTATGAGAGAGGCAAACATGCGTATAACTACACAGATGTCTTCACTTCTAAGCTATGTTTATTCACACTTAAATGCTAGTAAAATTGTGTCCAATGCACTACTAAAAACAGGTTTATTATTTTTGTTTATTAGTTATTACAGCACTTGTTTCAAAGCTCTTCACGTGCCAAATGCAGCAAAAAATGTAGGAACAAATAAATATAAAAATAAATACACTTTCAATGACATGATAATAGACATCAGAGTTGGTTAGATAAACAAGAAATCTGGGCTTCAATGAAGATCATGTTGTCACACCCCTGATGTGCACTGGTGCTAAAAGGGAGATAAAGCAAAAGCGCGATGAATTACACAGAGGACAGATAAAAGAAAAGAGCAAAGAGCAGCCGGGGGAAGGGTTTACAAACAAACGAGAGAATAAAACAAAGAGGGACTAAGGAATCAACAGAGGATAAGGTAAATAAACCCTGAACTGAAAACACAAATGAAGTCAAGGACTTTAGAATAAATCAGGAGAACTGTGTGGGTGGTTGGGTAGTAATCGAGTACATTTAAAAGATGAACAGCCTGCAGATGAGCTAATATGTATTTAGGATGAGAAAGCAATGTTTAAGGTGAAGAAGTACATGGTTTGAAGCAACTGATTCAGAGAAGAAAAGCAAGAACATATCTGACATTTGTGATATTGTGTAGGTGGACTCAACAGACGTTCAATCAATCAATCAATCAATCAATCAGGGGTTTGTAGAGCGCACTACTCACCCGTGAGGGTCTCAAGGCGCTAGGGGGGGTCACCTCCGGATCAGTCGAAGAGTCAGGTCTTGAGGTCCTTCCTGAACGTGTGCAGGTTCGGGGTGCGTCTGATGTTCACAGGGAGCTCGTTCCAGGTCTTGGCTGCGATATGGGAGAAGGCTCTCCCACCTGTTCTGTTTCTGCGGCTGCAGGGGACTTCTGCCAGGGCGAGGTCGGCGGAGCGGAGGTTTCTCTTGGGTACGGGGAAGGATAATCTCTCGTTGAGGTATTTGGGTCCGATGTTGTTGAGTGATTTGTAGGCGTGGGTGAGGAGTTTGAAGGTGACCCTCTTCTCGACGGGGAGCCAGTGGAGGTCTCATAGGTGTTGGGTCATGTGTTCCTGACATGGTGTCCCGAGGATGAGTCTGGCTGTGGCGTTCTGGATGGTTTGAAGTTTGTGTAGAAGGGTCCTGTTGATACCGGCGTATAGGGCGTTGCCGTAGTCCAGTCTGCTGGTTATGAGTGTGTGGGTGACGGTTTTTCTGCAGTCGGGGGGATCCATTTGAAGATCTTTCGGAGGATGTGCAGGCAGTTGAAACTGGTGGAGGCAACGGCGTTGATCTGGCGGTTAATGGAGAGGGAGGAGTCGAGGATGATGCTGAGGTTCCGTGCGTGGTCCGTGGGGGTGGGCGGGCTCCCAAGGGCGGCGGGCCACCAGGTGTTGTCCCAGGCGGAGGTGCAGGGTCCGAGAATGAGGACCTCGGTCTTCTCGGAGTTGAGCTTCAAACAACTGTCCATCATCCAGGCTGCCACGTTCTTCATTCCTTCCTGGAAACAGAGTCTGGTGTCTTCGGGGTTCTTCGTGAGTGAGAGGATGAGCTGGGTGTCGTCGGCGTAGGATACAATGCTGAGCCCATGCTGTCTGACGATGGCGGCGAGGGGGGCGTTGAAGAGCGTGGGGCTGAGCGATGATCCCTGGGGTACTCCGCAGTTGATGTCGGTGGGTTCGGAGAGGAAGGGAGGGAGGGAGTCTGATCCTCTGGGTTCGGCCGGAGAGGAAAGATTGGATCCAGTCGAGGGCGGCTCCTTGTATCCCTGCGTTGTGGAGTCTGGCTGCGAGCGTGCGATGTGAAACGGTGTCGAAGGCTGCGGTTCAAGACTATGGATGTCTGTTTCTCAGAAATTCAACAGAAAGCTGAATTCAAAATCAAGACTGAGAGCCAAAGTAGAGAAATATAGTTGAGAATTCAGAAAAACAATAGGAGATGCAAGAACAAGTCTTATTATATATTGAAAGTTGTAGGTGCAGTGCATGTTTTCCTTCATTACCTGCCTGTGGGTGGTCCCCGACTTCGAAGCACTATGCAAGCACTGACTAACATTGTCATCTGTGGCAGAAGACTGACCCTCCCGTATTAGACTAACTATTAGCTTTGTAGGTACAGCAGGAGAGGGGTTCTCACTCCCCCATCAACGTGGAAGGGCTTTGTCGACCTGACACTTCCCAGAATCCTTTGGGAATCCCAAACAGTATATGTAATAATGAACATGTGGGGGTTGATGGCACCATGGCATGGAGCAGAACGTTGATACAGTGAACTGTCATGGATGGTAGTGAAGTATAAATGGGGTTCAGTGGACTAGTTGAGCAGCAGTTGAGCCCGGGTTTCTCCGGTACTGACCACATAGATATACTTGTGAAGTAAGTTGGTCACAAAGTCCAAGTGCGGTCACTTCAGGTTTGGTGACGAGCGGACTCTCAATCAATCTAGGATTTATAAAATGTGGCATATCACCCATGAGGGTCTCAAGGCACTGGAGTTGCTAACTACGTCGTGGTGATCTGCTCATTTGAACAGCCAGGTCTTGAGTCGTTTCCTAAATTGCCAGAGTGAAGCAGCGGTACTGAGGTGCAGGCGAGGTTGTTCCAAGCTTTGGCAGCCAGGTGTATGAAGGAGCATCCTCCGCTGTTGCTCTGCCGGATCCGTGGGGTGTCTTGGGGAACAGTGAGCCAGTTTGTAGGTGTCTGGTCGGTTAGTGGAAGGTCATGCGTTATATGCGTGGGTCAACATCTTGGCATCTCTTCTAGATCGGGAGCCAGTGTAGCTTCTTGAGGTGGGGGGTGATGTGGGTACATCTGGGGAGGTCCAGGATCAGTCTTGCCATTGAGTTTTTTATTGTCTGTAGTCTCTTCAGAAGGCGTGAGTTCTTCCTATGTAGAGTGTGTTCCCATTGTCCAGCCTGCTGGTAACGAAGACCTGTGTGACGGTCATTCTGGTGTTGACTGGAAGCCACCTGAAGATCTTGTGCAGCATGCAGAGAGTCTCTCAGCAGGCAAATGAGATTGCGTTTACCTGTTTCTTCATTGACAGCTTGTTGTCGAAGATGATGCCAAAGATGTGGGTTTGGTCTGTTTGGGCGAGGAACGGGCTGAGTTCAGCAGGCCACCATGCATCGTTCCGTGGCGAGGTCTTATTCCCAAAGATGAGGACTTCCATCTTGTCTTTCACCTTTCTTGGAGTACTGTGTGACTGTGAAATGTCTAGTTCAAGATTGATTGCAATTTATATTTCTGGGCCATTGGCCAACATTAATTTGAGTTGTGTTCTGGAGAGTGTTATGAAAGGGTGTGTCTTACCTTTTTTATGTGAGACAGGCTTGCAACGACAAGCCAGCATCACACCATGTGGCAGAACTAGATATTTTAAATGTGTGCTGCACATCCAGCCGAGTGCAAAAAGTACAATTGATAGAGTGTTGAATAATGTCAAACGTTCACCCCAGTACAGAGATTTGGGCCTAAATCCATAGTTTTTTTGCTCCCCATGCCATTCCAGTCTAAACCCAGCCATATGCAAATCAGTCTTGACCCTGCTCCCCATGGGAACAATCCAGCCCGAACTGCCAGGCCAGGTCCTCTCTGGATGGGAAACAAGCTTCCTGGGACCGGTTTCGGGGTATCAGCCCTCATCAGCCAGTCTAACTTGACTCCAGTGGCATGGAGAACACAGGACCCACGTCTGGGCATACCCGTCCCGCGCGGTTTGACAAATGCAAAAAGAACAATTGATGGACAGAATGCTGAACAATGCTAAACATTCACCCCAGTACAGATATCTGGGCCTAAATCCATCGTTTTTGTGCTCCCCATGCCATTCCAGTTTAAACCCAGCCATATGCAAATCAGTCTTGACCCTGCTCCCATACCTTGCAGTTTGCATGCAGCTCTTTGTTGACAGTTAATAGTTCACTGTTCTACATTAAGATTTTAACTTATAAACCGCAAGTAAGAAAAGAATCTCTCAGACAAAAGCAGGAATGCGCTGACCTATTTACATTATATGCACTCTGTGATCTGCATGGTACACTTTCTTTGCAGGAGACACATTAACCTTCTGCGCTACCTTATGATGAGTCATAACTTCCACTAGACAAAACTCCATCTCTCTACAGGAAGAATATTATTCACCAATGTTATCTTGACATATTTATTGATGTCTGAAAATTGCTGGATGCAAGGAATGCAGCAGCAGGTGCTTTTAAAACAATAATATACTTGCAAACATGGCGCCCCCACCCCAAGTCTGTGCCCGGTGGGGTGGCACCAATCGCACCACCCTACAGCCGGCCCTGATCCCATCTAACATGTGTCCGGCTTTATGAGATGAGATATTAACCTGTTGACTCAAGCCAAAACTGAGCATGATATCCATTAAGGCCATGAAGTCTCGGTTACTCTGTTCATCCAAGTGAAGGTTAAAATCCCCCAGGATGGTAAGATTACCACCATAGATGAAAGGCTCAAGCAATTGGTGCCAGCTCGAAATAAATTGCTTTTTGGGACCAGACTGATGGTAAGTCAGCAGCCCCACCATTTTTAATTTTGAAGTGCCCCTCACAGTCTTCAATAGTGATGTTCATGGGCTCTAGCGTGCAGATGAGCTGCTCCCAAAAAATAATGGCTAGACCTCCTCCCCTCTGTATGCTCCTATCAAGTCCCACCGCCATATAGCCCAGTGGCGTGGCAACTGCAAAGACCGGGCCAGAGTCCTCCTTGGCCCAAGTCTCAGTGACAAACAAACAGTCTAATTGGGTTGTCCAAATCTTGCTAATTTCTAGGCTGTGTTCTATGAAGGAGCGGGAGTTAGCTAGTCCACAGCAAAGGGCCTCATCTATCCTAGAAACCCCCCAGTGTACTCTTTCCCCACAATTCCTAGGAGATGCCCTCTCTGGAGCCAACATCCCCCAACCTTAGGGCTCTCGGTAGTCTAGTTGCCTGAAGAGCAACTCCACTGTCCGACCATCCTAGGGTCTACCACTTCCCCTCCCACACACCTCACCTTCTGCTCAAGATTCATGAGGGCCAGCCTTGTGTAGCTCAATTGGTGCTTATCTGTACTCAAACGGGCAGCGTCCCTGGCCCCTGGTTCTGTTCCAGGCACAGACGGGTTTGACATAGGCGCGCCAGTGGAGTGTCCCCGCATTGGCGCTTTTAAATCCTGGGGCAAGCACATACTACCCAAGGAAGCATCAACAACTAAAGTGCTTCCCTCTACAGACTATAGTATCATGGTAGCACAAAAGAATGGCCACCAAAAGGAACAAAATGGGCTTTAACAGGCCGTTTGATGATTTGCAGGCTTCTATTGCCTGGTAGTTGGTCATTATAGATGTAATGCAGAATATTATGCTACCAACACCTTTTCTGCAAAAGCCAGGGAATCTACTTGTGAAGTGGAAACTGTGGTTGTGGTCAATTTTAGGGGCTATAGATGCCCAAAGGTTCAGACCTTAAAGAAAAAAGATCCAGATGTACTATTACTTAGGGGTTGAAGGACAGAATGAGTTTGACCATCCACCAGAGTATTTATCACCTGAAGAAGAAGACCCAGATGAACATGAAATAGCTATAACTCAATGCAAAAAGTATTTTTCTGGGTCAAAAAATGTCCATGTCCATAGGTACAAGTTTTTAAGTAGAGAGTAAGTTCCAATTGACTCAATTGATATATTTGTGACTTCTTTAAAAGGCATAGCATTGAGATATCAGTTTGAAGGTTTGCATCTCAACTAATCCATGGCCAAATTATTTCGAGGTGTTGTTCTAAGAAAATAAAGGAACAATTCTTAGCTTGCAAAAATCCTACACTTGATAAAGTTATAGATATATCAAAAGGTACTGAAAATTAATTGGAAGTTACTAAGCAGCTATAGGCTTCATTATCAGGTTGCTCAGTTAGACACTAGTGCAATCAAACAGCCTGTCCACCAGTTGTCTAGAACAGGTGGGCTTTCAACGCAAACAAACAAAGTAATATGTTTACTGGTGTCGATCCTCGACCCATGTGTCTTTGGCGCAGAATTGTCCTGCAATTGGTCAACATTTTATTGATTGTGGAAAGATGGACATTTTGTAAGAGTTTGTAGGGGTAGTAGGACAAACCCTATCAGGTGTCTTTTGGACAATGATGTATATAATAGAGAAACATCACAGAATGAAAAGTTAAGACAGTTAGTTCTGATCATAAACAATTGTGATGAAAAAAATAAACATAAGATTGGACATCCAATAGTTGATATGTGGATCTATAACCAGTGCACTAAACTTTTAGTGGATTCAGAAATGAGAATTACTATTGCAGCTAAAGACAAGTATGAATTGTATATAAACTGCTATGGTCTGAGAAATTGCTCTTATCTTCTGATATTACATCCACAGCATGTGCAGGTAGCAAAATAGATTTACTTGTTATTGTTTGGGCAGAAATTCAAAGGCTTATTAAGACCATAAATGGTAATATCTATGTACCTTCAGGAGGATTTCAATATCACAATCAGACTTGGCCTACCCAATCCCATTTTTATTGAGGAAAACAATGTGAGTGTTTCCATAAGTAGTTCATTGTGTACAAAAGTAAGATCATCCAGTGGAAATTCTTGCAGTAACACGTGGATTGAAAAGTTAAGTAATGTATTTAGAGATGAACCCAGTAAGGTTGAAGGATTTTCACATACTATCAAAGTTAAACAAGGAGACATTCCTGTTAAATATAGGCTACCGAATGTTGCACATAGTGTGAGGGGTGACTTAGCAGCAATTATGAAGGACATGTCTAAGGGCATCATGGAACCTGTCGATGCCACATTATGGTTCTCACCTATTATGCTGGCAATTAAAGGGCAGGCGAACTAAGACTATGTGTGGATGTGGGAAATGTGAATGAGGCAACCTGGGAGTAGAAACCTCCTATCCTCAGAATTAAAAATCTTATTATTTAGGTAGGTTGAGCAAGCTGGTTCACAAAGCGGGACCTGAAAGCTGAAAGGGGTTGAATTGAAAATGTACTCTGAGCATTTTGCTGCGTTTGTTACTCTCTAGAGTTTTTTTCCAGTTTTGCATGATGCTATTCACTGTGACTTCGGCTGCAACCACTTTTCAAAAACTAACAGATGGCTTATTTCAAGGGAATCCATCAGCAGTTGCATTCAAAGATGACATTTGGATTTTTTTCTGTAAATGAGATGGATCATGTCAAGGTTGTTGATTGTGTGTTGATGACATTGGAAACCAAAGTCATCACTCGAGAAAGGACAAGAGTGTCCTCTAGGTAAGACAAATTGAATATCTTCTGTAGGACCTGTTAGCCTTAGGGGGATCTTTACAAAACCTTTCACCTCTCTTCCTCCATTTCTTGCTGGACTTTTTTGTTGTTGGCCTTAGGACTCTGTGCACTTTATTAACCTGTGGTAAAGTGCTTGTGCTCACTCCCCTAAACATGGTTAAATGAGCTTATACCCAATTGACGTATTTAATTTACTTGTAAGTCCCTTGTAGAGTGCTATACCATATACCCAGAATCTTTAAATTAAATGCTCCTAGTGGGCCTGCAACACTTATTGTGCCACCCTCTTAAGTAGCACCTTAAAACATGTCCCAGGCCTGCCACTGCAGCCTAAATGCAGTAGTTTTAAACTGCTACTTTGACTTAGCAAGATAACCCCATTGCCAAGCCTTAAACTCCCCTTTTATTGTATATAACTCACCCCTACGGTAGGCCCTAGGTAGCCTATAGTAAAGAAACAATTGATGGACGGAATGCTGGACAATGCAAACATTCACCCCCAGTCACAAGGATCTGGGTTAAATCCATCATTCTTTTGGTCACCACCCCACCCCAGTTTGGACCCAGCCATATGCAAATCAGTCTTGACCCTGTTCCTTGTGGGAACAGTCCAGCCCGAGCTGCCAAGCCAGGTCCTCCCTGGACTGGAAACAAGCATCCTGGGACCGGTTTCAGGGCATCACCCTTCATCAGCCAGGCTAGCTTGAATCCAGTGGTGTAGTAAACACAGGACCCACATCTGGGCATACCCTTCCCACTTAGGACGACATATACAAAAGAAACAATTGACGGACGGAATGCTGGACAATGCAAACATTCACCTCCAGTCACAAGGATCTGGGTTAATCCATCATTCTTCTGCTCACCACACCACTCCAGTTTGGAACCAGCCATATGCAAATCAGTCTTGACCCTGTTCCTTGTGGGAACAGTCCAGCCCGAGCTGCCAAGCCAGGTCCTCCCTGGCTTGGAAACAAGCATCCTGGGAACGGTTTCAGGGCATCACCCTTCATCAGCCAGGCTAGCTTGAATCCAGTGGTGTAGTGAGCATGGGACCCACATCTGGGCATACCCTTCCCACTTAGGGCGACATATACAAAAAAAACAATTGATGGAAGGAATGCTGGGCAATGCAAACATTCACCCCCAGTCACAAGGATCTGGGTTAAATCCATCATTCTTTTGGTCACCACACCACCCCAGTTTGGACCCAGCCATATGCAAATCAGTCTTGACCCTGTTCCTTGTGGGAACAGTCCAGCCCGAACTGCCAAGCCAGGTCCTCCCTGGACCTGAAACAAGCATCCTGGGACCGGTTTCAGGGCATCACCCTTCATCAGCCAGGCTAGCTTGAATCCAGTGTTGTAGTGAGCACGGGATCCACTTCTGGGCATACCCTTCCCACTTAGGGCGACATATACAAAAGGAACAATTGATGGGCGGAATGCTGGACAATGCAAACATTCGCCCCCAGTCACAAGGATCTGGGTTAAATCCATCATTCTTTTGCTCACCACACCGCCCCAGTTTGGACCTAAATCAGTCTTGACCCTTTTCCTTGTGGAACAGTCTAGCCTGAACTGCCAAGCCAGGTCCTCCCTGGAACGGAAACAAGCATCCTAGGACCGGGTTCAGGGCATCAGCCTTCGTCCGAGTGGGACGGGTATGCCCAGACGTGGGTCCCGTGCTCTCCATGCCACTGGAGTCAAGCTATCCTGGCTGATGAGGGGTGAAACCCTGAAACCGGTCCTAGGATGCTTGTTTCCAGTCCAGGGAGGACCTGGCCTGGCAGTTCTGGCTGGACTGTTCCCATTGGGGGAAGGGTCAAGACTGATTTGCATATGGCTGGGTTCAAACTAGAATGGCATGGTGAGCAACAAAATGATGGATTTAGGCCCAGATCTTTGTACTGGGGTGAATGTATGACATTGTTCTGCATTCTGTCCATCAATTGTTCTTTTTGCATTTGTCACCCCGAGCGGAACGGGTATGCCCAGACGTGGGTCCCGTGCTCTCCTTGCCACTGGAGTCAAGCTATCCTGGCTGATGAGGGGTGAATCCCCGAAACCGGTCCTAGGATGCTAGTTTCCAGGGAGGACCTGGCCTAACAGCTCGGGCTGGACTTTTCCCATTGTGGGCAGGGTCAAGACTGATTTGCATATGGCTGGGTCCAAACTGGAATGGCATGGTGAACAAAAAAACGATGGACTTAGACCCAGATCTTTGTACTGGGGTGAATGTATGACATTGTTCAGCATTCTGTCCATCAATTGTTATTTTTGCTAGGTAGCCTATAGGGCAGGGTGCATTGTAATTAAAAGACTAGACATGCACTTTTACATGTCCTGGTATTGAAAAACTTCTACATTCATTTTTCACTACTGTGAGACTTACCCCTCCCATGGATAACATTGGAGATTCCTTGTCACATTTAATGAGCAGTAATTTCCTATTTTTAGGAGATGACTCTGTCATGTTTGGTCTCTTTGGATTTGTAATGGAAAATCCTATTTAATGGCAAAGTCGGATTTTTGATTACTATTTTAAAAAAGCCACTATTAGAAAGTTGGCTTTTTCTTGCCCTGAGCCCGTTTGTACCTGCAGCCTGTCTTGGGTCACATGACTGGGTGTAACTGACAGTTAGAAGTTCTGTATTTCTCCCAGACAGTCACATGATAGAGGGACTAGGTGTGCCTGAATGGGCCATCTGGTGGCCCCACTGGTAACTGAATAGGGTATGCTCTGCCTTCCCACAAAGGACCTATCACCTCCACATTGTCATGCCAGCCAGCTTGGAGCCAGGGCAAGGGAGTCAGGAAATTCCATGCACTTCAAAGCCACTGTTTGAAGCTTCTCCCAGCTTTCAGAAAGAGGGCATCGGGGTATAAAAATAGGGCCTCAGACACCAACCTTTCAGTACCCGTCTGGACCTGTAGATACTCTGCCAGGAAGAAGGACTGCTGTGCTGCTAAAGGGACTACCACTCTGCTGGACTGGTGACACACTGGACTATGACAAGCTGCCTTGCTGATTTGCTGCCTTTCCGCTCACTTGCCTGGGGAAGGAGGACTGGATTTGCAACTTAAACCCAGGCCCACCAGAGTGACTCCAAGGGGCTAGCTTGCTAGCCTCCTGAACTGAGCCTCAGGGACACAAAAGGATCCCTTTACAGTGGAGCCACACCTGAACCCAGCCTGAGTGAGTCTTGACCCAGCATTCCTGCACCCCTGGAAGTTGTGCTGAAGGTGACCAGATAGCCAAAAACTGTGGAATTTGTAGCTAAAAACTGCGCTGAGAAACAAGAGGAGACCAGGACCAACCTGCTCGCCTATCCGCCAAGGTGCATCGCCTGTCGGATTGACTTTGAAGTTTCTCCCGCTATATTCTTCTCCATAGCAGCAAATTATGTTTAGTGGTCCTTCACCAAATGGATATCTGACCTCATGGAACTGTCTTCAGCTACAGGCTCCTGCTTAGTCCCGCTAAAGAATTTCGACTTCCATGAAAACGACTAAGTCTGAACGTGGAAATCTTTACGGTGGCTTCAATCCAAGGCTCCGCGATGATGACGCTCCTTTCGGCATTGCTCGGCTAAACTTTACCTTCTCAAAAAAAAATTGTCAAAGTTTCTTCTAAGTCTGAAGGTAAGCGCTGACTGGGCCCAATCCACTTCTTGCATCTGACCCATGTTCCATCACAGTGGACCATATTTTTCAACGTTAACCCTGTCTCACGCTACCAAACACACGAAGTTGGCACTTTGATCTCTTAGGAACTAGTTTTCACTAAAAACCTCAACAATTCATAACTCGGTTCTGTTAATTGGATTTTTGTCATTTTGGTATCAAAAAATTATTAAAATGTAATCTATTTTTCTAAATTGGTATGGGATTTTTGTTGTGTTGTGTTTTCTATTTATTACTGCTTGTGTGCTGCATAACTATTTTACTTATTGCTTATAATTTAAGCCTAATTGCTTTTTGTGTCAAACTACCCATAGTTAAGCACAGGTTAATTTAGTGACTTTTTGTGGTTCCTCCTGCAAGGTATTGTGGCTGTTGCTTGACTAGGGCTCACATCAAATCAACCAACAACCCAATTTCTCATATCCTGGTCATGAGTTATCTGGAAAGGGCGTCAGACACACAGCAATAGACAGCACATATTGTAATTTTTAAGTTTTTCTTTAAAACATATTTTTATTGGCATTCATCCTAATCACATTAAGCCAGCTACATCCATTTCTAGAGTTTGACATACCTTATGTAATGAAACTGTGCATTGTAATACAGTCAGTATCTTCACAGCATATGTAATCTCATCGGAGAGTATATGCATCTAGGGATATCAACCTTCTCAACATGACAGTATTGCAAAAGTTTCTAGGATATTGCAATGTATTCAAGTTATTCCCCCTAGCTACCAGATGTTCTTCTCCAAGCTGTAAGCACCTATAAACAGTTCGTGGCCTGGCTCCAACAGGGAGGTCTCCCTAATAATGCCTCAGTACTAGGAACCAATATGTGATGGGTGGTGTGCTATCTCTCAGGATCTGGAAAGAACCCATTCTAGGTGCATGTCTAAACGGCCTGGTTGGGGGGGGAGGGATTGGGAAAAATCTAGTCAATCTGCAGCTACCCCAGTCATTGCAGGCATATTTTCCTGTAGGGAAGCCCTCAGGATGTATCTGTCTCCCATATAAGCTATCTCGGATCTGACCAATGGAACGCCTCCCCCAGGAACCACTGCTTCCATCTCTAGTCAGTGTTACTTAGTATGTGCCCTCTCACTTCACTGAATCTCTAGTCTATCAGCATTTCTTTGGCCCCCGCCCTGGATCGGTTTCAACCACTGCCAGATGTTTCCAGTTTTTTAGGGTTTCCCTCCATTGTGCTGCAATAGGGCACCTACGTAGACCCCTTGCCTCCTCTCTAATCAGAGCCCTACTTTCTGCACCAGCCCAGTATGTAACGTCTTGTTTCCATGCACTCACCATTGAGTCAATGGCAGATTTCCAGGCCATGGCTATCCGTCTTCTGGCAAGAACTAGAGCCAAGTCTATAAATCTGTTTCCGACTTTTCGTCTGGGTGGGCGAGAGAAGAGCCCCAGTAGGCAGACCCAAACCATGAGACAAATCTCGCGTCCTAGCACCCTACTCACTGCCGCTATCACTTCTTCCCAGAACATCACTAAGCCGGGACATGCCCATGTCATATGTATAAAGTTTGCGTTCTCGTAGCTGCATCTGGGGGAACCACGGGCCTCTCCGCCATATAGCGACATTTAGCCTATGGGCTGTCATATATGTCATATGCAAGTAGTTAAACTGTGTGTATTTGAACCTCGTGTTACGAGAAAGTATTTTGGGGTAAGCCAGGACCCTGTTCCACTCTGGATCCGAGAACTCCCTCTCTAATACCAGGGCGTAAAGATAGAAATAGGGTCCCCATGTGTTAATCCTATCAGGGGCAGAACAAGCGAGTACCAGGTAGCAAACACTGCTTTAGACACCCCTTCCCTCCAACATTTCAGGGCTGTGGTCAGAAACGACAATCGCCGTGGAATATCCACCGCTGCTCTCCCCTCCATCCAATCTATGTCTTACATCCCTCTTCCATCCAACCAGTGTGCGACCCATAGAAGCTGGGCTGCCAAGAAATATAATTCAAAGTGTAGTACCCTAGGCCACCTTCCCTCATAGGTAAATGTAGGATAGCTAGGGACACTCTTTGCCTTCCCTTGTCCCAGATAAGTTCTCTCAACAGTGAACCTAGTTGACAAAACCATCCAGCCGGCATTGTGCTCGGGAGGTTGATAAAGTAATATAACAAACGCGGGAGCATGACCATCTTTGATAATGAGACCTGGGCCATGATGGGTAGGGATCACTGACAAAATATCGACGGACTGAATATCGAGGTACCAAAATATCGACACAAAAATATCGAAGTCAAGAATATTGACATCCTATCTACATCATGGTAAGTACAAAAATATCGCTAAATGTTAAAAACATAATGTAAAATAAAGTAATTAATACATATAATTAAAAGAAACATAGTTAAAAATATTAAAACATGTTTAAAAATAATAACTAATACATATAATGTTAAAATAAATTAAACATATACATATAAAAAATAATATATATACTTACTCCACAGAGTGCAACAGTAGGGAAAGTGTTGGATAGCGTAGAGGTAAAAATGACTATTCCCACTCCAGAGAGTGCAACAGTAGGGAAAGTGTTGGATAGCGTAGGGGTAAAAATTACTATTCCCACTCCAGTGAGTGCAACAGTAGGGAATGTGTTGGATAGCGTAGGGGTAAAAATTACTATTCCCACTCCAGTGAGTGCAACAGTAGGGAAAGTGCTGGATAGCGTAGGGGTTAAAATTACTATTCCCACTCCAGAGAGTGCAACAGTAGGGAAAATGTTGGATAGCGTAGGGGTAAAAATTACTATTCCCACTCCAGTGAGTGCAACAGTAGGGAAAGTGTTGGATAGCGTAGAGGTAAAAATTACTATTCCCACTCCAGAGAGTGCAACAGTAGGGAAAGTGTTGGATAGCGTAGGGGTAAAAATTACTATTCCCACTCCAGAGAGTGCAACAGTAGGGAAAGTGTTGGATAGCGTAGGGGTAAAAACTAACATTTCCACTCCAAAGAGGGCAACAGTAGGGAAAGTGTTGGATAGCGTAGGGGTAAAAATTACTATTCCCACTCCAGAGAGTGCAACAGTAGGGAAAGTGTTGGATATCGTAGGGGTAAAAATTACTATTCCCACTCCAGTGAGTGCAACAGTAGGGAAAGTGTTGGATAGCGTAGGGGTAAAAATAACTATTCCCACTCCAGTGAGTGCAACATTAGGGAAAGTGTTGGATAGCGTAGGGGTAAAAATTACTATTCCCACTCCAGTGAGTGCAACAGTAGGGAAAGCGTTGGATAGCGTAGGGGTTAAAAATAACATACTTATAAATTAAATAATTTTTGTAACTAAATAATGATTTATTAAAAAAATTAACAATAAATTAATTAAAAATACCAATAAATTAAAATTAATAATTACTTTAATAACATTAAATTACTTCCCACCCTATTCCCCAATAAACACACAACCCACTCCGCATACAATTTCACACAATTAATATAATTATCAATTAATAAATTTATAAAAAGGAATGGCCAATTAATAATTAATTAACAATAAATTAATTATCAATACCAATAAATAATAATTAATAAAAAAGTAATTGCCAACTAATAATTAATTAACAATCAATTATCAATACCCAAAAATAAAAAATAATAATTACTTAATTACAATTAAATTACTTCCCACCCTATTCCCCTATAAACCCACGACCCACTCCAATAATAAATTAATACAATTAATATAATTATCAATTAATCAATTAATAAAAATTAATTACCAATGAATAATTAATCACCAATAAATTAATTATCAATACCAATAAATAAAAATACATAATTACTTAATTACAATTAAATTACTTCCCACCCTATTCCCCTATAAACCCCCAACCTGCTACAGAACTAAAACGCAAAATTTAATTAAAAATATTTAATAATTCCTAAAAATTATTTAATTTACTATAATTAAATTACTTCCCAACCTATTCCCCTATGAACCCACAACTCGCTACAGTACTAAAACGCATAATTTACTTTAAAAATAATTACTAACTTCTAAAAATTTTATACATATATTTAAAAAAACAGTACAATACTTAACAAAAAATATAGAACACATACATATAAAATACATACTAAAATACATAACACTAATATAAACATCGATATTATTAACATCAATATTTTTGTTATCAATATTACTAACTTTGATATTAACAAAAACGATATTTCTTACCTTCAGGTCGATATTCTGGTTGTCGATATTCTTGATGTCGATATTCTGTCCCTACGATATTTAAAACTCGATATTAATGTAGGTCGATATTAAAAACTCGATATTATGTCTGTGCACCGATGGGTAGATGTAGGGAACACTAGAAGTCGACACTGGACAGAAGAGATCGGAGAGCCCTCCCAAGATTATCCTCCCATACCCTCCCAGAAGTCCTCAGATGTGTGGTATACATAGATCCCTAGGTATCTAAAGGTTGTATGCACCCAGTTGAGGTCTGCCGGGATATCTGGGGATGAGAGATTGACAAGGTCTTAGTCATATTAACTGTTAAGCCCAATATACCTTTAAATTTCCTTAGGCGCTCGAGGGCTGTGGCGGTACCTTTCGCCGCATTAGATAGATATATCAAAAATCATCTGCATACAGCGAGATGATATGTACTTGCCCTCGTAGATATATACCCATGCCCTCCCCGCCCGCCCGCTCTAAATAGAATTGCTAGTGGCTCAATCGCTAAAGCGAACAGAAACGGTGACAGGGGGCACCTCTGCCTGGTCCCCCAGAAAATGCCATATTGTTGTGAGACTATCCTACCTGTACGAACAGGTTTTTCATCCACTTTAGCCATCCGTCACCAAGTTCCATATGTCACATTGCCTCAAACAAATAATCCCACCTGATAGTGTTGAAGGCTTTTTCCAAATCGATTGACAGAAAATCGGCTTGTGGGACGGCTTGGGTTTCCGGGTGGAATAAAACCGAATAAAGTCTCCGCAGATTAAGAGAGGTGTTCCTGCATGGTCTGAACCCATTCTGGTCAGAATGGATTACAGTGGACATATGTGGGAGCACTCGAAGCACCATGATCTTACTAAGGATTTTAAAGTCCATGTTTAACATGGAAAGCAGATGAAAGTCTGTCATGCCAGCACCTGGGTCCGTAGTCATGGGGAGTGGGATCACAAACACGTCGCGCAACAAGTCTGGGAGTTGCTCCAGTCATGGAGATTATGCATATAGGGCCACCAGTCTGGGGGCCAATATTGGGGCAAACTCAGAAAACAATTCCGCTGGGAGGCCGCCCAGGCCCGGAGTCCTCCCAGCTGACATACTTTTAATGGTTTGTACCTGTGCTGTGATCGGGGTTGGTATGCCATATAAACCCTTATAGTATTCATAAAATAGAGCGTTGATTGCTTCAGGGTCATAAACAGATTCGTTATCCTTCCCCTTTAATTGTGAGATCAGAGACCCCCTAGATTCTGGCCGAATAAGCCATGATAGCAACCAACCTGGCCTCCCTTCTTCCTCTTGGACCTTTGTGAGATATCCCCTATAATCGCAGCACTGCAATCATTCCAAAGGCTCGCTATATCGCACATGCAATTCTCTCAGGCCCTCTGGGTCCCCGGCCTCCATCCCCTGTGCGTTCACTAACTGATGTAGTTTATCCTCTATTGCCTTCAGTTCTAGGTGTAACTCTCTCTGGGCCCCTATCAAATGTCCTAGGTAGTGTCCCCGTATCACTGTCATAAATGCCTCCCATTCTACCAATCTCGAGGACGCTGTCTGTGTATTCTCAGAAAAATAATTCTCTACGGCGGACTTTAAAGTTTCCCTATAGCAGACATCTTCTAAGGCCAGTGGATTGAGCCGCTACAGGGGTATTATGGGGTGGTTCCTCAATGGCTTAAACTTGAGTAATAACGGACAATGAGCTGATATTGTGCGTCCTAGATATTCAGTTGAGGAATGGCTGTCCCCAGGGAATGCGAGCACAGAAAGGCATCCAATCGTGTGTGTAAGTGGGATATAGGTGAATAGTAGGAATAATCCCTTAGTTTGCATGTTGCATCCTCGATATACCCCCACCCCCCCAGTTCATCATCCAGTGTCACATCCCCTCTGCATTGCGGTGCGCCGAGGCTCCTGGCAATGGTGGCGTCGAATGATCCAAGAGAACGTCTGACACATTGTTGAAATCTCCCACAAGGAGTTTATCTCCTGCAGCCACATGGGCCAGGGAAGATGAAAGTCAATATAAGAAGGGCATCTGATCTTGATTAGGGGCATACACGCTCCCAAGTGTAATTTCCTGTCCCCACAGCCTCCCAGTAACTAGAACGTGCCGTCCTTCCTTATCAATGAGGGTACACTGTGGTTCAAATGAGACTCCATCCCTTATCCATATTAACACCCCTCTTGCATATGCTGAGAAGGAGGTTGCAAATATTTGACCCCTCCATCTCTTGCTCAATTTGTCCACTTCATATTAGATAAGATGCATTTCTTGAGCATAGCTACCTGCACTACCCGTCTTCATAAATATCTATGGACATTATGTCTTTGGCTGCGGACAACATGCCTCTAATGTTCCATGTCACAAATTTCAGTGCGTAGTATGGTGCAGCCATATTATATTGTTAATTACTGGTCTGTCTTTCATCTCACCCATCCTCTCACCCCCTAGCCAAATAAAGCAAAACCACCCACGCATGAAAAACAAACCATTATGAAATGAGTTATAGAACACTACTGAACATAAACTCCCCCTCCCAAGAGCAGTCTATCAATGGCCAGCCGCCCTAACCCACAAATAAACATGATATTTAATTAGAAGACCCAAACTCAGTGGATTGTTAACCTTCCAAGAGGGGGCAGGCTTTGAACTAAAGACAACTGTTGTTTGATACAGTCGGGCCAGCCTAATTCAACAGTAATTGTCCAATAGTGCCCACCCCGTTCAGAGTCCGGATAACGTGTGACAAGGTGGGCCCCCTTCTCATTATGCAGCATCCCTTTAAATTATATCATCTGCTGTCCTCAGGGTTACAGCTGGGAGTTGGACACTATCCTTTCGTGAGGACTCTAAATCAGATTCCCCCGTCTCCTTCACTGATGTGGATCCAGCTTATGACATGCTCCCGGGTCCCTTCATGATCGTCACTACGGCCTGAAGAGCTGCTGGGTTTCCTTGTTGGGCTCCTCAGGGGCTGTTTGCTGGGTTTCTTCCTCTTAGTTTCCAATTGTGTGTTTGCAACTTGTTCATTTGCAGATTGTGAACCAGTCTTATACACTTCAAGCCATTCCCAAGCCGCCGCAGAGTCATTGCAAAAATGTGCCTTTCCATCTAACTGGATTCGGAGTCTGGCTGGGGACATCTGAGAATATTGCAGGCCCTCTTCAATCAGAGCCCACATGACTTAAAAAAATGAGGTCCTTTTCCTTTGCACTTCCATTGTGTAGTCTGGGAAGAGGGAGACCTTACTATTGTTGACCGTTAAGGGACCCGCTGTTCTAGCTTTGTGTAGTAGCGTATCTCTGTCCTTGTAATGGAGTAATTTCACCACTACTGGGTGTGGGGGATGCATGGGTGCCGGTGGATGGGCCAGGACCCTATGGGACCGCTCCAGGGTATAGAAGGAGGAGAGACCCTCAGGGGCCACTTCTGTTCAAAGCCAGTTCTCCAGGTAAGTCATCATGTCAGAGTAATCCACCCCTTCAGGTAGGCCAACCACTCAGATATTTTTGAGCCTACTGCGACCTTCTAGGTCTTCTGCTCTTCGTTCAACCACACGAACCCTGTCTCTAAGTTCTTTGAGCCCGAGCAAGGTCGTTTCTTGCGCAGGGTGTAGGGCAGCTAGCAAAGACTCAGTTAGTTTTACCTGCTCCTGCCTCGAGTATTTTGGTTAATTGTAGCTGTACTGGGTCCCCTGGGAGTTCCAGTTCCTGTCTTTGCACTTCCAGCAGCGGCTCCTGGTCAGGCGGCATCACTGATGGTCGCGCTCTTGTTTTGACCAATACTTTCGGGGTATTGCACGTAAGTCTTGCAAGAGGGGCAGTACTGGAAACTCTAATAGCCCCCGATAACATAGGCACAGTGTACACCAGTAAGTAAGGTCTGGAGAAGCTGTCACCAGCTTCGGTCAATACAGTGTTCTTGGTACTGTGGGAGCACCATTCACAGACAAAGAGTTCTGCAAAAAGGAATATTTGGCCTATGGTTCGTAGTGTACTGTCACTCCCTCTCTGTTTCTCCTACGGTGTGTCGGTTCTCCTTTTCACGCCGTGGGCCTGTTCATTTCAGATCCTGTATCCTGCTCCCAGTCTGACCTCTCTCCCAGCAAAGTACAAATCCAGCAACCCAATACTGAGGGCTTGCGCCCGCAGTGAGTTAGTAGTCTGTGACCGTCAATCTATGCTGTTGCCTGGCCATGACGGTTGCAAACTAGGCACCGGGGCCTGGTCCGGGCCCCGTGTCTCTCCCCCTCACTGGGGGATCTCTTCATTCATCCCCCAACAGCCCCGCCATCAGATCACCCGGGCCTCTGCTGCGCTAGTCGGGGTCCGTAGTTCAAAGCAGGCCCAGCCGCGTAGTTCAGGCCGGGCCCACATGCTAGTTTTATAATTACCAGCAAGGTGTTTATGGGGATGGAGTTCTCTCCCTCGATCGGAGGGGAGATACCACTGCTACCTGGTCGAGGATGTCTTGTGTAGCCGGGCCCCGCCTCTCACCCCGGGCCCACTGGTTGTTTGCTGGAGTCCGTCCTGGGCCGCGGTCGGTCCTGTCCTCACTCCCACCGCTCCGGCGAGTTCTCCTCGCTCCGGTAACCAGCAGATCCATTTTTTCCCTCAGCGTGGAGGATGGCGGGACTGGGTAGACCGTTCTCCGTGGCAGTCTGGAGTGTTTCCCCAATTCGCCTGTAGGTTTGGAGGCCCTCCTAGGCCGTGATTCGCTCCCCAATTTGGCCCGACATTGGGTTTCCGCCTATCACAGCACAAAGGTGTTGGGTGCTGCTTGGCTCGTTCTTTTTCGTGTTGGTGCCCACCTTGTCTGGCAACCGTCTTTCACCTTCAGAAAGGGCGGGGATCTGGCCTGATACAAGAGGATAAGGCACGGGTCGGCCCGGGGCTGCTGGCTTATGCGTCCTCCACCTTCGGCAGTCAAGCCATGCCACCCCTAATTTTTAGAGTTACGCACGTTATATGTCAGATTTCTCAAGGATTTGACTTGAAACACTGAATGCTTTAGAGAATTGTTAAAAAAAGAGGCAGTTTCTTTGGTCAAGTGAGTGATAGAAGATGTTGGAACGTCACAAGTGCTCCTGCGCTGCAACCTTTTGTGGAAGGTTTGTAAGTTGTGTAACTGTGGAAGTAAGTGCATATTGCTTGGGTGCTTTGCTAACAAAGAAGGATGGTAATGTTGAATGGAGAGTGTGGTTTGCCTCTCAAACTATGCATCCTGTAGAATACAAGCATTCTGTAATCGAGAAAGAACTTTTGTTTGTGTATGGAGCATGCAAAAATGTAAATATTATTTGTAAGAAAGATCTTTCTTTTTACGGACAGATCATCGCCTATTAGTGGACATTGTGCCTGGAGACAAAATTAAGAGAACATTGGCTAGGTTAGCTAGGTTGTCTACCAAAGTGTTAGAAAGATCTTTTAGAGTTGAGTACATTCCCAGTGGGAGAAATTGTAGTGCTGATTGTGAAGTGGAGGACTTCATTATTGCAAATATTTTTGATTTGATGATTTGTGAGGAAAACAGTTAGTGTGAAATTAGGCTAAAGATAACTAGTTTTGGATGAAGTCATTCATTATCTGATGAATGGTTGGCCCAAGGAAAACAAAATTAAGAATGAAGCTAAATCTTATTGGAAATAACCCTATAAATTAGCTGTTGAATGTAATAGATTGGTTTATGGTGACAAGTGAGTACCTTCTACATGTTTTCGTGATCACAATGAGCTGGCTGCACATTGTGGACATCTGGATTTGACCACAGCCCCCCCAAAAAAAGTTTGTTGTAAATTTTGGTTCCCAGGAATGGATGTTGATGTGGAGCGTAAGGTCAAGAAAGTGCTGTGTGTGTGATGGAAAGTGGTTTCTAGTCCAGTAAGAGCTTGGCTGAAAATTGGTGTAGGTTTTTTAGGCTATATCTGGTACTTCCTTCATAGTTGAGAAAATGTATTGTATAGTAGATCATTTGTCTAGATGGGTGAAAGTCAAAACTGCCATGGTGCCTGCAACAAAAAATGTAATTGAATTCTTTAAGGATATGTTTAGGCACAAAGTCATTTCAGAAGAAATTATCACTGATATTGGGGTGCAATTTAGATCTCCTGAAATAGTTGAGTTTCAGGGTAAATGTGAAATCAAACAGACCACAACCTTGTATCATCCTCGGATTAACAGAAAGGTAAGAACGATTTAATATAGTTGAGTGCATTAAGCAGCTTACAGGATCAAGGAGCATGTTTGGAAGGCGATTCAAGATCTGGTTTGGTAGTATCGCACCACTCCACATGTAACTACTAACATAACACCGTTTGAGTTGATGTGACTTGGGTCTGCTTTGGGTGATGATGCTGTTATCAAGGGAAGAGAGTGCTAGTGGTTTGTGGATGAATGCCAAAGAAACTTCTGACACAGGCAATAGGCGGAAGCTATTGCGCACTAAGAAGTGTGAAAGGGTAGGTACAAGTTAAGAATGCCATTTTGGTTAGGAAAGGGTTGTCTAACTTTCGAGATCCCATGAAGGTTTTTGAAGCATGTGGAAATGCAGTGAAACTTTCTGATGAAGGTTGGATGCAGGAAGAGGATCATGTTTAAACAGTGAACCTGGGTGATAAGTTGACTCTTAGAGGATGAAGAGTGCTATAATACGTTTATTGTTTGATCTTAAAATCAATACAATGGGTCAAAAAACGGTGATTAGCTATTTGCATGATACAGTTATATTTTGATATATACAGTAGATAATAATTCCATTCAAAGTTGCTCTAAAGTGCAAACCTGAACGAGGCCAGATGCTAGGTCACAGAAGTGGGTCACTTGTGGATCTTGAAAAACCGAGTGGCCCAGCTGTTCATTAGTCGAGTGGTAAAATACTTAAAAAAGAAGAGTCTCAAAAAAGCTAAAAGTGTCCGTGGTATACTACAGCAATTTATTTTAAGCAATCAGGATGGCTCTGAGATGATGACGAAAAAGGAATAGCCAAGCCTCCAGTTCGAGCAAACGACTGGCACCAGCGGCTACTGTTTTTTAATGGGCCTTCGGTTGAGACTGACGGTGGCGGGTGCCTCAGTTTGCCTTGATTAAATTAGAGGCTAGGGGGTCCATGAACTGACGATAACCCCGATGGATAAAAGTCGTAAGGCTGATGTTTAGAGCCGTAACCTCTGGGTTCAAGGCAGCAATGATGCCCTGCCTACAGGTCCGGACTCCCAGTTTGTTCCACTCAAGCCTCAACTTTGATCTGTACAGGGCCAACAGTGCTGGGCAAATGCATACAATGTGCTCCAGAGATTCATCTGATTTGCCACATCCCCTGCACACAATATCATCTGAGGAGCGCCGCCATGAAGGTAGATATTTCAGGAAGAGCTCTCACCCAGCCTGAGGGCCAAAAATCTTTGTTTTAGATGTAGGGAGTAAGAACAAGCCAAATGTGGCAGGGGAGGGGCCAGCTGGTAAGAATTAATTACTGCCCATATATGCTTACGTTTGGCTAGAGACTCTCTAACATTCTGGAACACAGTTGAATTTGCTCCTTGATGCTTAATTTAAATGCTTTTTTGCCAGGATTGAGAAACCACAGGTCTCTTGCTGATAGTTGTAACCTGCATTCATTGAAGTACCGGCTGTGTGACTCAACAGGGTTATTGGCACTGATGTTAGTCCATAACAGGGACTCAAGTGAGCCGGCTCTGGCCTGTCTCAGCTTGTGGCACAGGTTGAGAAAGGCCCCCGTGCTTTGCAAGGCATAGTTTACGAGGCCTAGCTCAAGTCGGATCTGTGCAGCGGACGAAGTTTTTGGCAGCTGGAGCATCTTTTTATATATTTTTATCACATGTTGTTTAAGAGCGGTACTGAGCTTGCCAAGACAGATCTCAAAACCGTACGACAGGGTGAGACATATCTTGGCTCGCATTACTTCCAGTATTGAAGCTAAGCTGGGATCAGTCAGTTTTTGGGAGAGCTTGGAGAGGCTAACTTTGAGAGCCATAGCTTTCATGGCAATTTCGTAACAGTGTTTAATTAGCAGGCCTCTTGAGTCAATATGAATTCCCAGATACCTGTAGGTTTTAGCAACTGGAATTTGGAAGTTCTCATATGACCAGCCGACACCTCTGTACATCTTCCTGCCAAATATAACCACTTGGGTTTTCTTTAGGTTTACCTCCAATTTATTCATGTTGGAATAACTGTGTAGAGTATTTAACAGCCGTTGCAGTCCAACTCTTGTACGGCTAAAGAGAGCGAGGTCGTCGGCATATAAAAGGTTGCACTTCACTGCACCGCCAATCCTGGAGGGGTGACTGTTTGTTGTCTCCAAATCTACTAAAAGATTGGCTAAAAAAGATTAAAAAGCAGCAGGGCTAGCACACATCCCTGTTTCACTCGCCTGGCCGTCGGAATTTGTCTGGATAGGTACGATCCGGTGCCGATCTTAACTTGAATCCAGGTGTTAGTGTGGCGCTGGATGATTGGCTCCAGTAGTTTGGCAGGTATTCCCCATTTGGTTAGCTTGGCCCAGAGAGACTTCCTTGGTACATGGTCAGATGCTGCTGTGAAGTCCACAAAGTAGCAGAAAAGCGCCGTAGCAGATGTGATTGTTTTGTCGATGAGGATGGATAAAGCTAGGAGGTTGGTCAATGTACCTGAGTTTGCCACAAACCCGTTTGATTTTTAGGTAGCAATCCTTTTGAGTCAACCCAACTCTTCAGGTCTTCCAGCAACAGGCTGGCAAAGAACTTTGCCTCGTTGTCCAATAATGCTATCAGCCGGTAGTTACTTGGAGCTGATCTTGAGCCAGACTTGTAGAGAGGCTGGATAATCAGGCCACACCAAGAGTCGGTATGGTTGAGCTTCATAGAGAGTAATCAAACAGGCTGGCTAGCTGCTTGGACCAGAAGTGTGTGTTCTTTTGAAACAGGACCTGTGGAAGGCTATTTGGGCATTGAGCTCCATCCGATCTAGCTTTGGTTAGAATTTTGGCCAGCTTTGTGGGAGGGATGAAACTTTCTCCCATTGGGTTTTACTGTGCACCTTGTGGGTTGTCCTGCCGCTCCCAGAGAAGATTTGTAGCCGGGGATGCCTTCAACTCATCTGCCTGGAAGTGACCAGGCAGGAAGGTTGCCCATTCTTGCTCAGTGACGTTTGCGCTTCCCAGGCTGCGGTTTCTATTAAATTGGTTATTTACCAACGCCCAGAATCTTCTGGGGTTCTGGCTCTTACTTGCATAGTAGAGAGAGCACCAAAGTTGCTGAAGATACTGTTGTTTGTCGGTTCGATATGCTCGTCTATAATTGTTTTGTGTAATTTTATAGCTCTTCAATAAAGAATCCGATTCTGGATGTCTCCTGGCTGCTCTAAGGGAAGCATTTCTACTTTTCTTTAGCGCTCTTGTCTGAGATGAGAGGGAGGCCTGCTTATTGCTGGATCTGAAGTACTGTAGCTATGGCAGTTTGAATTGGTTTAAGAGGTGATAGCAAACGTTTTCCCAGTCATTTACTGGGGAAGCAGTCCGCTGGTTGAGGCGTGCTATTAGTTGCTCACACTCTCCCATGATCGTTGTGCTAATAGCGTCACTCCATCTTAGACGTTTTAGGTTCTCAGAGTAAACTTCTATGTGTGTAGATTTGGCAGGATTGTAATGCTCTAAGTTCAAGGCGATGGTAGTAACTTGTGGTCAATGGTCGCTTTCCGAGCGTGTTATGATGCTGTAATTTTCTATGTATGGAAGCAGTTCCAAATTGCAGATAGAATAATAAAGGTAGGTGCACTTGCGGCCGTTTGTCCATGTCCAATTTGGAGGAGTGTCCTGTGGGAATCTACCATTCAGAAAGATGAAACCCGCACTATAGAGTTGTAAAACCCAGTGTTAGCCTAGACTGCAGAGTTTTTGATATGTGGGTTTTACCTGTGCCTTTAATTCTGGTGGAGTAAACGGAAGCAGGCTTTCTAGTTCCTCCGGGGTCCCGTGGAAGAGGTTGGTGTTGAAGTCCCCCTTGAGGAAGCAGTCTGCATGTGTAGTATCCCCTGCCAAGTCACACAGAACTGTGGATAGGTGGTCTAGCTGAGACCTTTTTGTTCTAGAGTTCAGATTGATGTAGGCATTGAGAAGTAGCAGGGGGCGCTTCTGTTTCCACGAGTTGATTTTGAATCCTAGGAACCAAGTCTAATGTTTCTTTGGGGCCTTTTCAGCTGGTTGAAGTATATATTGACAGACCTCCCCTCCTTGTGCCGGCCAAATTTCTGGTCTCTTACGGCCGGCTTCTGGTGTTCCAGTTAACCATTTAGGGAATGATTTTGTGTGGCCTAGGATTCCTGGAATACAAGGAAGTCGTGTCCAGAATTTGTATGGTGGAAACCCCTAATATTCCAGGAGCATATGGTTGTTGGAGTTTGCTTGTTCTCGATGGTAGGGGATACGAGTTGTGAATAACATCCATTATTTTCGGTGGCTTTGTTGAGAGTTTCCTAGTGTAGTGGCTGTTCATCATGTCAAGCCTGACTTTTGGTAGAAGGTGGCTGGTAGCCAACCCCCGTCTTCCTCCAGGTTTGCAATGAGAGACGTGGCCCAGGGGGTTGCTTTAGTGACAGTCTGGCCTTGAGCCTTTTTTAAGATTGAGTATGGCGTGGGACTTTCTTCGACCGGAGACTGGCGGGCACTTTGAAACGTGGGCCATGCCCCATTGTCGGAGAAGTTCTGTACTAGCTAGAAGGATGCGGGCCCAAATATTACGTTTAAATATTACCAGGGTGGCGCCTGACAGTTGTGAGCCTCTTGGAGGGAGGAATTCAATATACTCAATGTCACTGGATACCAATGCGTCGAATCCTGCGGTTGCTTTCTGCTTTAAGTAATTTAATGATGTTGCTCCTATTGAGAACATCGACTGGTATTCAGGAATAAGCAATATCTTGGTGAGGTCACTGGCGATTTCCTGTTTCCAGTTGTGTAACTTGTCTACGTCAGATTTTTCAGCTGGAGGTCCATGTAAGCTTCCATGGCTGGGCGTGTGGTTTACTGAGGGCGGAGACTGTTTGGCCAAACATTCTCCCAGTGGCCGTTGTGTATTTTTGAAGGTGACTTTTAGTTGGTTGGCTCCAACACTGATGGTACGGCACTGAGCTTGATGATGTATAGAATAGGATGGAACAGGAGGGGTTTCAGTTTCCATTATTAATTCAGCTTGCTGATGGTCAGTTAGTTTTTCTCCTTATTTGGCTTTTATCTGTGCTTTTGTTAGTATTGGCCTTATCGTTGGATTTTGGTAACTGTATCGTCGGACTTAAAGGGCGGGTCTGACAGAGTGGATGGGGTGCTTCAGCGGGCTGTGGGCAAATTGGCAAAGAGTACTCACAGGGGGATTGTTGAGCACCTTGTAGGAGGCTATCCTCATGCTTCTGGTTGCTTGTGTTGACAGTAATTGATGTTTGCGTATGTTGAATCTAGAGGTTCTCCTTGATAGTATTTGGCACCGCCTTAATGTTTTGGGGTATTTTGTGAGCAAATGTGTTCGGAGGTTGCTGTTGCCCCACCCTGCCTGGGCTGAGATTTAAAGCTTGTTCAGGGTTTGATGTTTTGAACAAGGGGAACAGTTTAAGAGAGTCAGCTCTGGTTTTTGTTAGTGATTTGTTTCTTTGCTTGCGCTGTCTTTTCTTTTCTCTCTTACTGAGCAGACAAGATGATTGTTGGTTTAAACAGCATGTGAGTCTGGTGAGAGGGGCGTCGGATCCAGCTTAGGGTCAGCTAATGGGGAATAGTTGCTCCTAACTAACCGCAGCATTGTTGCAAGGCACTTGACGGAGGATGTCAAGGCTTGAACCTTAGGAGAGGAATTTGGAGCTACTTGGTCAGTGGCCGTGTGGAGCCCTGCCAACCGGTGATCCACAGGAGCTAATGTATTTATGCATGTTGAAGCTGGTGCTAATTCAAAGCGCTCTAGAAGGTCCTGGTCCAGGGTAATTGTATTCTCCTTTTTTCCAGCTTTGGCCTTTTGAGAGGTGTTTTACTTCGTCTGGGACACTATTTAGGAATGTCGGAAGTGTTGCTAAGCTATCTATAATTGGGGAACAGCAGCAGACAGACTGGACTAAGTTAGAGGCTGATTGAGCCCTTGTTATTAATGTATTCAAGTCCTTAAGCTTGCTATCGATGCCCGCCATGAACAAGGCTACAGTGTTCAGAAGCTCCACTTGGATGTCTAGTTTATCTGAGTGGTAGTTTAACGCCGTTACTGTTGTTTGAAGGTTTTGCAGCAGCTGAGGCCATGTGTATGACATTAGAGCAACTGTGGAGTATTTTATGCTTGAATCTGACTTCCGGTTAGAGGATTGGGCTGTGTCCGTAAGAAAGAAAGATAGCCCCAGAAGCGATTGATCATTTACATCCATGTCTGCTTGCTGCTGTGGGGAGACTGTCGCTGTGCCCATGTTGGTTTGGGATTGGGGCAAAAGTGATTTAATATCTCTTTGGTGATCTTGCCCACTGAGCGGCGGGGGGACTAGGAGGGTCTGAACAGGGTGAGAGTGGTAAAACGTTTACTGCAGAAGTGTAATCGCAGGGATTGTTGCGGTTGGTCGGTGTGTTTCAATAAAATAGTGGGAAGAGGCCCACTGGCTTTGTTTGGTGATTGTTTAGTCAAGGAGTGTAGCTGATGGAGATCCAGAGGCAAAAGTGGCGGCAGTTGAGGCCCTGTCAATAGACCTGAGGGCAATCTTAAGTCTTCCAAAACTAGACTATCGCTGAAGCCGACCTCCAGGGTTGCGGTTTTACGATTTGGAAGGGGGTGAACTGTAGCCTTAATTGTTACCTGCTGTGAGCTTCCCTTTAATACTTCTGGGTTGGGTGCTGTGATGGCCCCTTCGCCCCTCCTGGGATTTTTTCGAAGTAAGCTAGCAGAGAAAGGGCTAGCGAGGAAGAGGCGCTGTGCTTCCGGGAGCTCATCCTCATGCTAATGGTTGCAGGAGCGTGTGTGGGAGAGAATAATGGGTGTGGAATGGGCATATTCAATGGAGGTTTGAGGGGGGTAATTGCATTGCCAACATGACCTGATGATCTTGACCTCGGCTTTTTTTGCTTTTGGGTTGGGAAAGTCTTCCTTACTCTACCGGATCTCATCCCTTTAGGTGGTTGGGAACCCTTAAAGGAGCCGCTCCTCCCCACTTCTCTGCTAAATAGCCTTCCCAGGGATTCAGGGGGGTGCCTGGCTCCTGGGACTTGCTCCCTCAGAGCCTCACCAGCTGGTGTTGGAGGTAAGCGGGACACGGTCCGGTCTCACCCTTTATGGTCTGGTCAGGGCCCCCAGACTAGCTCCAGCAACCTAGCACAGTGGGTGGGGAAATTCAGATCCTAAAGGCTCCAAGGGGTCACACCATCCGCAAGCAATAGAGTTCCAGAAGTAAGGCTGCAGAGACCTGAACTGTAGCTTCTGCAGCAACACAGAGGTGATGGCACAGGGGCCCAAGGGGGTGAAGGCATCCCGGGAGGGGATGGCCAAACCAGGGGGCGTACGGGGTGCACCTGGGATCCACCCACAAGCCGCACCAGGCTCTAGCTGTACCGCCTCCGCAGGTCTCCCAGGGGCTTGCACTTGGTGGCAGCTAGCTACAGCTGCCGCGCTCGCCTTCCAAACCCTGCCCTGCCGGCCGTGGGCAGGAGACAAAGGCAACACAGCACTTCTACCGCTTACTGCAGCTTGCTGGTTATGGTCTCGGCTCTCGGCTGTTGTTAAGAAGTTTGCTGGGTATGCTGGACTATAGCTTGCGGCTTGCGAGTTGCTGCTTTTCGCAGTCACGGCGTGGTTCGAGGCCTGATACCCACTGAAACCGCTCCGCAGCTCAGCTGCCGCTGCCTCGTTCTCTGCTTTGCTCTGCTCACAGGAGGAAGAGTGGATGAGCATGGATCAAGTAGCTGTGTGTGTCAACTATGTGGAAACATACTTAAGAGTTCTTGTAGCAGACCTAATAAATTCAGGGACTTTAAGATGTCTTGATTTTTATGTGGTAATATAAAAAAGAGTTCTGACAGCAAAAGGTTGTCTAGTAAATTTAGGGGCTATGAGATATCTTGCTTTTGAGATGGCTTGTTGTCCTCAATATTGGTTCTAAGATTTTAAGGAACCCTTGCGCTAAGGTGATGTTCGTTCTGGTTACATAGTGCATTGATATTTTCATTAGATCTGTCTTTCATGAAGAGGAGGTGTGGGAATATCGATCGCACCATGACATTGAGCAGAATGTTAATTCAGTGAAGTGTCATGGATGGTAGTGATGTAAGAAAGGACTTTAGTTGACTTGCTGAACAGCTTCTGTACTGACTGCATGAATATGTTTGTGAAGGAAATCGGTTCCAAAGCTGTGTATCCTGTGTATCCATTTTGCTGATACTTGGGCCTCATATCCGATGAGCCAGGTTTCAAACCAATTGGTGTTTTACAATACAATAGTTGAATTGATCATTTGCATCACCAAATGTACATTCACAGGAAGTCAAAAACGTCTTGCCTTCAATCAATCAATCAATCAATCAATCAATCAATCAATCAGGAGTTTGTTAAAGCGCGACTACTCACCCGTAAGGGTCTGAAGGCGCTAGGGGTGGGGGGGGGGTGTGCAGGTTCCATTCCATCAAGGAGGGGGTCTGTCGAAGAGCCAGGTTTTGAGGTTTCTTGCGAAGATGGGGAGCGATGTTGTCTGTCTGAGGTGGAGTGGAAGGGCGTTCCATGCTTTGGCCGCAAGGAAGGAGAAGGAGCGGCCTCCCGATCTGGTCTTTCTGGTGTGGGGGACCACGGCGTAGGAGAGCTGGGCTGATCGTAGGGTCCTTTGGGGTGCGTGGAATTTGAGTCGGCTGTTCAGGTATGCTGGTCCGGTGCCGTGGAGGGCCTTGTGTGCGTGGGTGAGCATCTTAAAGGTGATTCTCGCCTCGACAGGGAGCCAGTGGAGTGTGCGCAGGTGCTGGGAGATGTGGCAGTGTTTTGGCAGGTTGAGGACCAGTCTTGCGGTGGCGTTCTGGATGTTCTGTAGCTTGCGGATGAGGTTTTGTTTATTCCGGCGTAGAGTGCGTTGCCGTAGTCGAGCCTGCTGGTGACCAGGGCGTGAGTGACGGTCTTTCGGTGTTCGAGGGGGATCCATTTGAAGGTCTTACAAAGGAGGCGGAGGGTGTGGAAGCAGGAAGACGAGACAGAGTTGATCTGGTGGTCCATTTTGAGCTCAGAGTCCAGGATGATTCCCAGGTTGCGTGCGTGGTCTGTGGGGGTTGGCGGGTTTCCGAGGGCGGGGGGCCAGCAGGTGTCACTCCAGGCGTCGGGGTTTGGGCCCATGATGAGTACTTCTGTTTTGTTGGTGTTTAGTTGTAGGCAGCTGTTTTTCATCCATTTGTCAACGGCTTCCATGCCTTCTCGAAAGTTGCGTCTGGCGGTGTTGGGCTCGTTGGATAGGGAGAGGATGAGCTGGGTGTCGTCTGCGTATGACACGATGTTGAGTCCGTAGGTTCTGACGATGGGGGCAAGTGGAGCCATGTAGACGTTGAAGAGCGTCGGGCTGAGGGAGGAGCCCTGGTGGACTCCGCAGGTGGTAGGTGTGGGGTCCGAAAGGAAAGGGGGGAGTCTGACCCGCTACGTCCTGCCGGAGAGGAAGGAGCGGATCCAGTCGAGGGCCTTGTCCTGGATTCCTGCGTCGTAGAGTCTGCGTATTAGGGTGCGGTGGGAGACTGTGTCGAACGCCACTGATAGGTCGAGGAGGATGAGGGCTACTGTTTCTCCTTTGTCCAGTAGGGTGCGGATGTTGTCTGTTGCGGCGAGGAGGGCGGTTTCCGTACTGTGGTTTTTTCTGAAGCCGGATTGGGAGGAGTCAAGGATGTTGTGTTCTTCAATGATTGTGGCGAGTTGGTTGTTGATGGCTTTCTCTATGACTTTCTCTGGGAACGGGAGCAGGGAGATGGGTCTGTAGTTTTTGAGGTCGGTGGGGTCCGCTGAGGGTTTCTTTAGGAGGGGGTTGACCTCGGCGTGTTTCCAGTCGTCGGGGAACGAGGCGGTCGTCAGGGAGCGGTTGATAGTGTGGCGGAGCATGGGTGCGATGGTGTCGGCGGCTCTGTTGAAGATGTGGTGGGGCAGGGGTCCATGGGGGCCCCTGAGTGGATTGACTTCATTGTCTTCAGTGTGTCTTCGGTGGTGAGGGCTGTCCAGTCGTCAATCGCTGGTTTCCGGGTGTCGGGGGTGGTTGGTGAGGGTTCAGTGTGTTGGTTGTCTTCGTCGAAGTTGTCGTAGATGCTCTTGATTTTGTGGTGGAAAAAGGTGCTGAGTTTGTCGCAGAGGTCTTGTGAGGGAGGGATGTCGGTAGACTCGCTGGTGGGTTGGGCAAACTCCTTGATGATGCTGAAGAGTTCCTTGCTGTTGTGCGCGTGGGTGGAGATTCTGTCTTCAATCGCTTTTTTCCTCGTTTCTCTGATGAGTTGATGGTGAGCGTTGGTGGCGGCTCTGAAGTTGTTGTGGGCTTCTGTGGATTTGGTGTTCCTCCAGGCCTTTTCGAGGCGGCGGCATGTGCGTCTGGACTCTCGAAGTTTGGTGGTAAACCATCTGGCTTTCTTGGTGCGGGTATTGTTGTTTTTCTTGAGGGGGGCTATGGTGTTGGTGCTGTCCGAGATCCATCTATGCAGGGTTCGGGCCGCGGTGGTGGGGTCGTAATTTTCCGCGATGGTTGGGGTGGAGTTGTTGAGTGAGGAGGTGAGCTGGTCATCGTTGATTTTGGTCCAGTTTCTTCTTGGAAGCAGGTGCTGGTGTCTGTGGATGGTGGGTGTTCTGAAGGTGAAGTGGACGCAACGATGGTCGGTCCATGGGAGTTTGGTGGTGTGGCTGAAGGTGATGGAGTTTCCTGTAGTGAAGAGGGGGTCAAGGGTGTGTCCTGCTGAGTGCGTGGGCTCGGTCATGATCTGGCGGAGTCCAATGTTGTGGAGGTTGTCCAGGAGGGATGTGGTGTTGGGGTCCAGTTGGTTGTCGAGGTGGAAGTTGAGGTCTCCCAGCAGGGTGTAGTTGGTGGATGCGATGGCCTGCGGGGAGATAATGTCCGTGATGGAGTTGGCGAAGGGTCCGCGGAGTCCAGGGGGTCGGTAGATGAGGGTTCCTCGGAGGGTGGCAGTGGGGCTGGCCAGTATCTTGAAGTGAAGGTGTTCCATCAGTTCTGTGGGCTCGTCAGGGAGTGTGCTCAGGCGGAGGCTGGATTTGTGGACGATGGCAATTCCTCCTCCTGGGCGGGTGGGGCGGTCCTTCCTGGAGATCTTGTATCCTTGGGTGATGTCGATGGCGATGTCCGGTCCCGAGGTGGTGTTGGTCCAGGTTTCGGTGAAGAACGCTACATCCGGGGTGGTGCTGTCGAGGAGGTCCCAGATTTCTGTGGCGTGTTTGTGGAGGGATCGGACATTGAGGAGGATGCATTGCAGGGTCTTCGGTTCGGTTGTGTTCTTGTGGGCGGGTTGTGCTGGATCCGGGTTCTTGGCGGTGCTGCAGGTGTGCCGGCAGCGGTGACAGCTGAAGGGTCCGTGGGTGTCGGCTGGTGATGCCAGCTTGCAGTTGTTGTTGCAGCCTGGGTTGAGTGCGTGGAGTGCTGCTGGGTCGTAGCGTTGGTGGGCGGAGGTCCAAGGTTCCTGGCGCTGGTCGCGGACGGGTCGCAGACGGGCTTGCATTTGACACGCCTTCGGTGCACCAGCGGCGCGCCCGCTGCCCGCGGCCGCATGGCCGCCATTAAGTTGGGGTCGGGGAGGGCTGGACAGCTGGGAGGCGGGAGCGGGGAGGGGAGCTGGATTGGGCTGGTCGCGCTGGGGGGGAGGGGCCATGGGGCAGTAGCGGCAGGGAAAGGTAAAGGGAGGAAATAAGGGATAAAGCAAAAATGGAAAATAAGCAGAAATAAGGCACAAAAGAGCAGAGATGCAGAAAAGTGCAGAAAGGTGAAAGATAAAAGAGGGTAGAAAAACGAGTGAAAACGAGTGAAGGAGCAGAGTGAGAGGAAGGAGGCAGAGGTCCACTGGACCACCAGGGATGAGGCGCAGGGAAACCTGCGGGTGGAGGAGGGCCTCGATCACCAACACTCAAGAGTGCAGGGGCAGGCCTCACTTAATGGTGGAGCTGCGAGGGTGGGAGAGCAATTTCACTCACAATGAGTGTCATATTTTATATTAATGATGCAAGAGGCATTTTGTGACCTCCCCCCGCTATTGCTGTGTTAGAAATGGGGTTTCCAGTTGGTTAAGGTATACAACCAAGCCAGGCAGAACCCATCACTAAAGTCAGGGTAAGCCAGATACACTCCTCGGATAACCTGTGGTCACCCTCTGGTAGCTTGGCACAGAGCAGGCAGGCTTATCGAAAAAGACCAAGTATTTGTGCAGCACACACAGACAGTAAAACAGTGAATACACCACAAAAATATTCCACACAGGGTTAGAAATATAGCCTATTATATTCTGAACAAAACTACACCAAACCGACAAAACTCCAACATACAGTTCTCAAGTTATTGGCGTTTCCAAATGCAATAAAAAACATAGTGCTTTAAAGTTCTTTGAGAGAACACTCGTGCTAGCCAGATTACTTACAGTCGCGTCAAGCAGATTATTTTGGGTTAGATCTCCACAGAGGATCGGCTAGTATGCATTTACAAAATCACTATGGTTCTTGTGTACCTAGATCATGGGCCTGGGGAGATCCTTCCTGAGACCCCTGAGGTCGGCACACTGAGTTCGACATAGCGGTCTGTGACGAGCGCAGCACAGCTGTCAGGGACCTCTCGGGACCGTTAACAAGCAAAAGTACTTTCACATGAGGCAGCAGGGTTGGGGCAAGCGTCCGGCGGAGCCGACCTCAAGGACGGAGCTTGCGGGGTGGGGATGACTTTGTCGCTGTACTCTGCGTTACCCTGACAACGTGTCAGGCAAGGGGTGCATCGAATTTACTTGGCTTGCAACCCGGAGGCGGTTGCTTCTCTCCCATGGAGTGCGGGTCCTCACAGCACAATCTGGAGAGCACAGGGCAGGATTACCCAACGAGCTGACTCCCTGAGGTTATATCCCTTGCCTCCTGCAGAACGAAGAGCTGGTTTTGGGTGAATCAAAGCGCTCAATCCTCTGTTAGAGGTGGCGCTGAATCTTGTCAGTTCCAGCTGCTGGACTCCCAAAGCAGCATTGGTACAGCAAAGTCTTTGATGGTCCTGAGACTTCCGGGAACAGGGGGCAAGCCAACCAGCCATCGGAGAGCACTTTGTAAGGTAGCACAGCAAAAAAGTAGTAGACAGCAGGCCAACACAACAAGGCAGGTAGCAAAGTGACAGTCCCTCCTGCAGCCCAGCAATCAGTAGGCAGCTGGCCAACACATCAGAGCAGTTAGCAGAATGACCTTCCTAGAAAAACAACTGTCTTTCTGGCATTGTGCAGATGCAAAGAAGCGTCTGATTTGATGGGGTCAGAGACTCAGTACTTCTACCCAAAAGTGCCTTTGAAGTGGAGGTGACATCAAAGGCTGGCCTTTGAAGTGTGCAGATCCCCTTTCAGCCCAGTTTATCAGTGCTTTGTATGAGGGCAGGGCACTACCTATTGAAGGGAAAGTCCCCTCCCCGTCCCGCCGCCTAGGAAGATCCATCTGTATGCAGATAAATGCAGATGAGTGCTCAGAATGTGGATGAGCCTCACCTTTCTGTGTTTGTGGCTGTCTAGAGGGAATGCACAAAGTCTAGCTGTCACCCATGTCAGACATGCATTGGAGACAAGCTGTCAGGCAAAAAGAGCAGTAAGTACATAGAAATGTCCACTTTCTAAAAGTGGCCTTTCTAAAACAGTAATGTTAAGTCCCACTTTACCAGTAAGGAGGATGTATCATTACCATTCCAAACATATCAAATATGAAAAAGCTACTCCTCTCTAATCAGGAATTACAGCTTAAATGTATAATAAGGAATTCCCAATGCTGGTTTATGAGAGAGGCAGGCCTCGCAGTAGTAAAAAACAAAATAGGCTGTTTGTCACTACAAGGACAGGCAAAACATAAAGGTACATGTCCTACTTTTACTTACATAGCATCCTAACCTGAGGATTACTTAGGGCCTACCCTAGGTGTGACATATATGTAACAAAAGCGGAGTTTAGAGCTTGGCAAGTAGTTTTAAATGCCAAGTCGAAGTGGAAGTAAACTGCACACATAGGCACTGCAATGCCAGACCTGAGTGAGGTTGTAAAGGCTACTCCTGTGGGTGGCACAAACAGTGCTGCAGGGCCCCTAGTAGCATTTAATTTACAGTCCCTGGGTATATGGTATACCACTTTACAAGGAACTTACAAGTAAATCAAGTACACTTTAGTACTGGTCGGTAGTGGTAAAGTGCCCAGAATCATAAAGCAAACAAAAAGGTCATTAAAAGAATAGGAGGAAGTTCAAAATGTCTTGGGTGACCCTTCAGAGAAGGGCTTTTTTACAACAGGCTGCTAATGTAGAAATTGATGTCTCAGAGGGTCAACATACCTCAATCCATGCATTTCTATTCCCTGGATCCCAACATTTATTGTAAAAGCAGGGAGCATCCTTTAACGGGACAGGTGCTTCTTTTAATAAAATATTGACATCGAGGGAACCCATCGTGGTCTGCTCCCCATAAGGCCAATTCCGAAAGGGGAACCTGTCTCTGTGGGAAATCAGTTACCACTCCAACGTAGTTGTTAGTAAGTGATCAATGGTTTGTAACCAGAATTGTGGCTGACAGATTCTATTGTGACTTGTAAATAGGAGGCGGTTGCACAGTTCACACCCCTCCTGATTGGGATTCAGAGTGAGTCGCAAAAATTGCTTTGCGATTCAGAAATATCTTTCCAACTCGCTAAGTAATGTTAGCACATTGTAACGTAGGGTTTTGCAGTCACAAAGTCTGTTATTTTTTCAATCACAGGCTTTGTGACCAGGGAAAGCTTTTGTATATCAGTACTACATTCTTTAATAGGTGGATGGGTAATAGCATCAGATCAACAAACATGAAATGCACAGATGCTGGTAAAGAAGCTATAGTCCTCACCATTTCTTTAGGTGTAATATTCCTTTGTTTATTTAACTGGCAAATGAAACCACACTGGCCACACAATTCTGTATGGTTCAACTATATTCGCAAAATATTTACTTATCTCCTTATGTGAACTGTCTTTCCTGATCTGACAAACATAGTATTTGTCATTCATGTTTCCTAAATTCTGATTTGTGGGGTATTTTTCATACTCTTTGTTTTCTTTTACTAGGAACCCCAATTTAACACAAATTATAGCCAATTATCACATCCGGGTGTATAAGGATGATTACGAGATGGTGAGGCACCTGCTTAAATCTGGCATGGAAGAACAAATTTGTCCCTTATTTGACTACGCCATGAAACTACCTCAGACTAAAGTCATTCTGCTGGGTCTCCCCCTAGCTCTCCTCATTTTATATAAGTCCTTCCTCCTTTCTGCCGCAGCAGCGACCGCAATCTTGGCATTTATCTGGTTTGCATCAAACTATGTTTTTACTTCCTATATTCAGGCCATTTTGAAAGCTGACTTGTTGGATATCCAGGAGTATTACCTAGATAAGAAAGGTTTTGGCTTTTGGGTGGCAGAGTCGAATGGGAAAGTCATTGGAACAGTGGCAGCTCTACCATACTTTGATGCTGCTGGTAGTGCCAGAGTGGAGTTGAAGCGCATGTATGTCAAAAAGGAGTACCGTGGACAAGGATTAGGAAAAGCATTGTGTCGGAAATTGATCTACTTCGCCAGGCAAGAAGGTTACAACACAGTGGTCTTGGAAACCTCAGTAGTGACTATGATGCACAAAAACTTTATGAAATTATGGGGTTCAAATTGCATTATCAGTGTGTAGCACCTTCCTTCATTGAAAGGATACTACACTTTCTTATACTGCATTATAGATTTGATATTCCAGTCAACAATGGCCAATTCCTATAAAAATATTGTTAGAGAACATTGATTTATTGTCTACTCTGTATACATTTCTGAGACGGTTAACACTGATTGCTTTTTCATTTCCTCCAAATTTATAACAAAATATGGTTTGTTTTAAATTGTGCACACTGCCTCAAATATGTGTCATTGTAAAAACATATTATATATATATCAATTCTTACGTTTTGCTGCGTAATGAATTAATGGGTGTGAGAGTGTAAAAAGCTGGTCACTCCTCCTCACACTGTGTTGTGACTCATGAGTTTATATCTTGTGTATTTTATTACTTTTATTAATGTAAAGGCCTGCAGACAAGTTATTTTCTTCTTGCTCCTGCATAGCAGGTTGCATCAGGCGTACCTGCTCATAGGCTCTGAGGGATATTTCAAAGTCCACATTTGTAGATCCCTTCTTCAAGGTTAGCTCCTCTCTCCTTGCAGAGCTTTGTCAATTCTGCTATTTTTAAGCTCTCATAAGGAGGAGAAAAAAAGAAGAAAATGCCATCTCAGACCAAAGCCATAAGAGACAAAAAAGATGCCCGCAGGGATCAGGTCACATGCACTGTCTGTGGCTGGCAGCAATGTGTGCCAGCCAGACCCAATTGCAGTTAAAGTACATTCTGGTTGGCAGGGACCTGAAACAGCAGCTAGCCAAGCTGAAACTGGCTGTAGAAGTGAAGAAAGAGGAGCTTTAGAGGAAAATAACTTACTAGCCAGAGAGGAAAGAACAGGACCTGAATGGCGAAGGGGTCACAGAGTCCTGTGCAGATGGTGGCAATGACACAGAAGTGCATAGAGGAGGTAAAAATGTTCATATTCCCAAAGACCTGGTGCATAGTTTTGTGGTGAGGAATGATATTGACAAGTGGCTTATGAGGTGGACTTGGAGATGCACAAAGTCGGCCTGAGAGTCCCCAGGCTTGCCAGTGGTGTGTTTGATTTCTGATAAAAAGAGACGGGCAGAGGGGTATGAGAAATATAGACAAACTCTCTTTGTAAAGAAATACACATCTGCCCAATAAAATCGTGAATCATGGCTACCAAC
Source organism: Calotriton arnoldi (assembly GCA_963921515.1). NCBI lineage: Eukaryota > Metazoa > Chordata > Amphibia > Caudata > Salamandridae > Calotriton > Calotriton arnoldi. Next base: position 140,267 of record CAWUFW010007453.1, on the reverse strand, counting down.
ATCTGGGTGGAGTAAAAGTCCCTCTATTGGTGATTATCACATAATTATCTTGCGACAGCTGTGCTGTCAAGCTGGACCATAAAATAGTAGGGCCTCTAACTAAGTAAAAGTTCCTGAAGCTGATGAGGACTTAGCTCCTGCTAGTTAAACCACTAGCCATAGTTTCTAACGCGGTTGGTACCCCCATTGTGTATTGGGCTAACCTGATGTTCTTATCAGGTATTCCGGGCATCGGGCACTGATCCCTTCTCACTGAGAGCAGAAGAGTGGCCATTTTGCTAGGTTAGCTCTCTAGCGGTTGACGGGCACAAGCTATTTATTGTGCCCGCCACTGCGGCCACGCAGCGAAAAATAAGGCAACTTCTTAACTACTATATGCTGCATTACTCTATTTTTTGACTGATCTACTGTGGATTGGGACCTGTGGGGGTGGAGAGGACTGTTTTAATGCCTGCTTGAATTTGAATGTGTTTTTAAATAGGGACTTTGGTGTTAGCAGCAGTATCTAGTTTTATTATATATTGAGACCGACTTATCGTTTGTTGGTACTAACATGGTTGATATCACCATTGTGTATTGGGCTGACCTGACGTTCTTACCTGGTATTCCGGGCATCGCGTAATGATCCCTTCTCATTGAGACCGGAGGAGTGGACATTTTGCTTGGGTAGCGTTCTAGCGGGAGGCGGGCACAAGCTATTTAATGTGCACACCACCACGACCGTGCAGCGAAAAGTAAAACAACTTCTTTACTACTATATGCTGCATTACTGCATTTTTTGACTGATGCACTGTGGATTGGGACCTGCGGGGGGGAACTGTTTTAATGCCTGCTTGAATTTGAATGTGATTTTAAATAGGGACTTTTGTGTTAGCGGCGATATCTAGTTTTATTATATATTGAGACGACTTATCGCTTGCTGGTGCTAACACGGTTGATACCCCCATTGTATATTGGGCTAACATGACGTTCTTACCGGGTATTCCGGGCATCGCGCACTGATCACTTCAAACTGAGACCAGAAGAGTGGCCATTTTGCTAGGTTAGCACTCTAGTGGTTGATGGGCACAAGCTATTTAATATGTCTGCCACCGCGGTCGCACAGCGGCCACGCATAGCGGGTGTGCCGAAGGCGCTGCAAAGGCAAGCCCATCTGCTCCTCTCCACGTCCGGAACACAGCCAGCGCCAGGAATGCTGCCCAATTTGAACCAGATATACACTTGTCAAGGGATTTTTTTCTCTCTTTTGATTAATGTCACCCAATTGTGGTTTTTATCTGAACGTTGATTAATAGACATGCCCCATTTCTTGTAATAAATGCAGTCTATCTTTGAGCCCGTTCGCTATAGATGGCAATGCTAATGTGGCCCCTCCAAATGTGATGCAAGGTGGGTTGATTAACGCGCGCTCTTTAAGCAAGCATGCTCAAAACGTCTTTGATCTGATCCTGGAATCCCATTTAGATGTCCTTTTTGTTTCAGAAACCTGGTTTAAAGACAGGTGGAATCCCAATATTGAACAGGCTCTTCCTCTGGGCTATCTAATCCACAGATAGGATCAGATTGAATTACGGGGAGGAGGTCTGGCCATAATCTATTGTGACAGGTTCAAAGGCTCCCTGTTTGAGCTCCCTGATTTTAAAGGAGCAGAAAGCTTAGGCTTTTGTTTCCAAATTGATGGCTCACTGTCGTATTCTGGAGCATTGATTTATCATCCACCTGGCCCAAACTCTGCATTTCTTGAATCTTTAGGGGATACCTTAGGGCCCCGAATTTTAAGATATTCCAACTTTATTTTATTAGGGGATTTTAACCTCCACTTAGATCATATGAAGGAACGTGGAGTTAGAAACTTCTTGGCGTCCATTGAGACTCTGGGCCTTGAACAGATGGTGTGTGGCCCCCACACATAGTGCCGGACACATCCTTGATGGAATTTGCTCTAATATATGCTCACTAACTGTTAACCCCTGATCCTGCTGCATTGGTTAGACCATAAATGTATTCTGTTTAGAATCACAAGACCTCATTTTAATCCCCCACGGCCACCCATTACTAGCACCCCCAAGACAATACCCAAATGGGGCAATGTGTTAAAGCACCCAGATCTAGTAATAGTGCATTAGGGCTCAGACCCACCTTAACAGGCATTACCTCCTAAGATAACCAAAGCTTTAACCATTGGATGACCACTCTTAGTAATATATTCGCCCTCCCTAATTCTTTGAAAATGAAATCGACTGCTAAAGTATCAGCCCCTTGGTAAACTCAAAAACTAACCGAATTACATCTTCAATGTAGACAATCCGAGCGTAGATGGTGGAAAGGATATAATTCAGAAGACTTAACTCAGTTCAAAACTGCTTTAAAAGTATACCATAAACAAATTATAGTGTAGAAAAAAGCATACTACACAAATCTAATTACATCAGCTGAATCAGACCAAAAATACACTTTTAAAATTGTGAAATCATTCACCCATCCTAAAATATTGAAGTAAGATATTCCCCCTTCTCAAACATTGTGACAATATTGTACAAAAAATCCAAAAGTTACAAATACACTTTAATATGGGATATGCTCCTCCCATAGACGTATTTTCTGTTTCCCATAAGGCCATTTATAATCTTCAAACTTTCGAGACTATTAGACAAGAATAGTCACGCCAAGCCATTCTTTCCTGCAAGTCTGGTTCGCCCTTCGACGCTTGCCCGCCGGAAGTGCTATACGCTATCATTGATGTTGTCAACGTGGTTATCAATGATATAATCCACTCTTCCCTGCTAACTACAGATGTTCCCACTGATTACAAAGTTGCTGCGGTAAAGCCCCTTCATAAAAAGCAACTAACAGACCCTACCACTCTCTCCAATCTACGGCCCATCTCTTTGTTGCCTTGCCTTAGTAAGATCATGGAGAAATTGGTCAATAGTCAATTGACCACTTTCTTTGAAAAGACCAACATTTTACTCCCTCGTCAGTCTGTTTTCGACCGAACATTTCCATTTAAACCGTTCTCCTAGAAATCACTGAGACTCTGAAATTTGCACTGGATGTTGGGAAAATACAGCACTGATTCTATCAGATCTATCAGCTGCATTTGATACAATCTCCCATGACGACCTCAAATGGACCATTTTGGAAGCACACAATCAGTGGGACAAAAAAACCCTGTTCTACAAAGAACAACAGTGGGTCTTCTGCTTAGCCACAGATACCAAGGGATAAAATGATCACATACCCTGGAGCGAACTCAACACATGATATTACACAATAAAGGCCACATGTACAAACCTTTTTGCCGGTTGCAATGGGGCCGATTTGGGCTGTTTGCGAACGCAAAAAGGCTTTTTGGCATGTACAAAGCCCAAATAGCAATTAGGTAACATTTTGGGTTATGCGATTCGGTAGTAGGAAGGGGCGTGTTAAGGCCTTCCCTTCCTAATAGCGACTCGCAGTGCCATGTACGAATGTTTTGCAACCGAAATGTGGGCGCAAAACATTCACATTTTACCACCTACTTCAAGTAGGTGGGAAACCATTCACAAATAAGAAGGGGTCCTCAGGGGCCCTCTTTCCCTTTGTGAATGGTTGCAAAAACGTTTTTTAAGAGTAGGCAATAATCCCATGAACCACTACCTAATCTTAAAAAATGAAACTTCTTGGAAAGTGGGTTACTGGTAGGGGTAAGTATGCACCTACCACTAGTAATAAGTCTACTAACACGGAATAGGGTCCAGCAAAGGTCTCAGTAAATTAACCCCTTGCTCAACCCTTGGTAGCTGACAATGAGCAGTCAGGTCCAACTTAGGAGACAGGAGTATAAAGCATTTAAAAACACCAATACATCAAAAACTAAGACACAACACACAAGAATTTATAAAAAATAGTAATTATTTTTATGAACAAATAGACACCAAAACAACAAAAATCCAATGTAGGGAACCGTTAGCCATTAGCATAGCCCAGAGTACAGTCAGAGTCAGTTAACACCAGTATCATTCAGCAAAGAATGGGGTTGAACAAGGCATAAGGATAACTTTCTAGCAAAACTGAAATGTTTAATTTTTCTTATTGAAAAGCATCTGTTTTCCTTTAAGGAAAACGGGCTGCATTTCAAAAAAGAAATGTTACTTTATTTAACGTATTCAAAGGGGAAGAGGTCCAGTTTTTAAACTGGTGGTAAGGTTTTATGACCGGAATTTGGTAGCAAAAAGTAATGCATACCATGCCGATTCCGCATTTGGAAGTGATGCCTTAAACACGTTCCTTCCAAATACTGAATCGCAATTGCAAAATGCGATTCAGGACCCAGTTACTGAACCGTATTTTGCATTTTGTACATTTGAAAAATAATTTTTCTGGTCTGGTAAACTTGGAGTTAGTTAGTGTCCCTTCAGTTCAGAATGCCTTTGCCTCTTTGGCATCTCAAGGCAAGTCTTTCAGGGCTACTAATGGTTACAAATCAGCTATTCTGCTGGTCCTTAACATTTTAAGGAAAACGTCTAGGGAACAATCTTTAGTCTGCAAACTGCAGATGGATATCAGATATTCTACCCTCTAAACTCAGCATGGAATATTAAACTAATTCTACAATTGTTCCAAACACGGTCTGGCATTCACTTCCTGTCATTGCAAACCTAATAAAATTTATATGTATGATCTCCTTTTGAAAGAGTCTCGTATGATGGTTTCTGCAAGCCATTATTCTCCATACTGAGTCTTCTTTTCTGTTACTAGAAGCACGAAGATGCAACCTCTAGTGCAGAGAATCCTTATTTTCCTTCTCACCTAGAGGTGTCTCTAATGGTCTTAGCAATATGTCCTCTCCTCATTTATAAACTTCTAAAAAAGCCATGCTCCTGTATCTTCTAATTTTGCCTGATGGGCTAAGCCTATGTATTTGCCTGAAAAGGATAAAAAAGAATGTTGGGACCCATTCCACTGGAGGAGACTTGGCCGTAATACCCTTTCTGCAAAAACAACAAATGATTGACAGAATGCAGAACAATGTCATGCATTCACCCCAGTACAGAGATCTGGGCCTAAATCCATCGTTATTTTGCTCACCATGCCATTCCAGTTTGGAACCAGCCATATGCAAATCAGTCTTGACCCTGTTCCTTGTGGGAACAGTCCATCCCGAAATGCCAAGCCAGGTCCTTCCTGGACCGGAAACAAGCATCCTGGGACCGGTTTCAGGGCATCACCCTTCATCAGCCAGACTAGCTTGAATCCAGTGGTGTAGTGAGCACGGGACCCACGTCTGGGCATACCCTTCCCACTTAGGGCAACAAATGCAAAAGAAACACTTGATGGATGGAATGCTGGACATTGCAAACATTCACCCCCAGTCACAAGGACCTGGGTTAAATCCATCATTCTTTTGCTCACCACACCACCCTTCATCAGCCAGGCTAGCTTGAATCCAGTGGTGTAGTGGTCTTAGGATGCTTGTTCACTGTCCAGGAAGGACCTGGCCTGGCAGTTCGGGTTGGACTGTTCCCATTGGGCGCAGGGTCAAGACTGTTCTGCATATGGCTGGGTCCAAACTGGAATGGCATGGTGAACAAAAAAACGATGGATTTAGGCCCAGATCTCTGTACTGGGGTGAATGTATGACATTGTTCTGCATTCTGTCCATCAATTGTTGTTTTTGCATTTGTCACCCCGAGTGGGACGGGTATGCCCAGACGTGGGTCCCGTGCACTCCATGCCACTGGAGTTAAGCTATCCTGGCTGATGAGGGCTGAAAGCCCTAAACTGGTCCTAGGATGCTTGTTTCCAGTCCAGGTAGGACTTGGCCTGGCAGTTCGGGCTGGACTGTTCCCATTGGGCGCAGGATCAAGACTGATTTGCATATGGCTGGGTCCAAACTGGAATGGCATGGTGAGCAAAAAAACGATGGATTTAGGCCCAGATCTCTGTACTGGGGTGAATGTATGACATTGTTCTGCATTCTGTCCTTCAATTGTTGTTTTTGCATTTGTTGCCCCGAGTGGGATGGGTATGCCCAGACGTGGGTCCCGTGCTCTCCATGCCACTGGAGTCAAGCTATCCTGGCTGATGAGGGCTGAAAGCCCTAAACTGGTCCTAGGATGCTTGTTTCCAGTCCAGGTAGGACTTGGCCTGGCAGTTCGGGCTGGACTGTTCCCATTGGGCGCAGGGTCAAGACTGATTTGCATATGGCTGGGTACAAACTGGAATGGCATGTTGAGCAAAAAAACGATGGATTTAGGCCCAGATCTCTGTACTGGGGTGAATGTATGACATTGTTCTGCATTCTGTCCATCAATTGTTGTTTTTGCATTTGTCACCCCGAGTGGGGCGGGTATGTCCAGACGTGGGTCCCGTGCTCTCCATGCCACTGGAGTCAAGCTACCCTGGCTGATGAGGGCTGAAAGCCTGAAACCGGTCCTAGGATGCTTGTTTCCAGTCCAGGGAGGACCTGGCTTGGCAGTGCGGGCTGGACTGTTCCCATTGGGTGCAGGGTCAAGACTGATTTGCATATGGCTGGGTCCAAACTGGAATGGCATGGTGAGCAAAAAAACGATGGATTTAGGCCCAGTTCTCTGTACTGGGGTGAATGTATGACATTGTTCTGCATTCTGTCCATCAATTGTTGTTTTTGCATTTGGCACCTCGAGTGGGACGGGTATGCCCAGACGTGGGTCCCGTGCACTCCATGCCACTGGAGTTAAGCTATCCTGGCTGATGAGGGCTGAAAGCCCAAAACCGGTCCTAGGATGCTTGTTTCCAGTCCAGGGAGGACCTGGCCTGGCAGTTCGGGCTGGACTGTTCCCATTGGGTGCAGGGTCAAGACTGATTTGCATATGGCTGGATCCAAACTGGAATGGCATGGTAAGCAAAAAAACGATGGATTTAGGCCCAGATCTCTGTACTGGGGTGAATGTATGACATTGTTCTGCATTCTGTCCATCAATTGTTGTTTTTGCATTTGTCACCCCGAGTTGGGACGTGTATGCCCAGACGTGGGTCCCGAGCTCTCCATGCCACTGGAGTCAAGCTATCCTGGCTGATGAGGGCTGAAAGCCCGAAACCGATCCTAGGATGCTTGTTTCCAGTCCAGGGAGGACCTGGCCTGGCAGTTCGGGCTGGACTGTTCCCATTGGACGCAGGGTCAAGGCTGATTTGCATATGGCTGGGTCCAAACTGGAATGGCATGGTGAGCAAAAAAACGATGGATTTAGGCCCAGATCTCTGTACTGGGGTGAGTGTATGGCATTGTTCTGCATTCTGTCCTTCAATTGTTGTTTTTCCATTTGCCACCCCGAGTCGGACAGGTATGCCCAGACGTGGGTCCCGTGCTCTCCATGCCACTGGAGTCAAGCTATCCTGGCTGATGACGGCTAAAAGCCAGAAACCGGTCCAAGGATGCTTGTTTCCAGTCCAGGGAGGACCTGGCCTGGCAGTTTGGCTGGACTGTTCCCATTGGGCGCAGGGTCAAGACTGATTTGCATATGGCTGGGTCCAAACTGGAATGGCATGGTGAGCAAAAAAACCGATGAATTTAGGCCCAGATCTCTGTACTGGGGTGAATGTATGACATTGTTCTGCATTCTGTCCATCAATTGTTTTTGCATTTGTCACCCCGAGTGGGACGGGTATGCCCAGATGTGGGTCCCGTGCTCTCCATGCCACTGGAGTCAAGCTATCCTGGCTGATGAGGGCTGAAAGCCCGAAACCGGTCCTAGGATGCTTGTTTCCAGTCAAGGGAGGACCTGGCCTGGCAGTTCGGGCTGGACTGTTCCCATTGGTCGCAGGGTCAAGACTGATTTGCATATGGCTGGGTCCAAACTGGAATGGCATGGTGAGCAAAAAAACGATGTATTTAGGCCCAGATCTCTGTACTGGGGTGAATGTGTGACATTGTTCTGCATTCTGTCCTTCAATTGTTGTTTTTGCATTTGTCACCCCGAGTGGGACGGGTATGCCCAGACGTGGGTCCCGTGCTCTCCATGCCACTGGAGTCAAGCTACACTGGCTGATGAGGGCTGAAAGCCCGAAACCGGTCCTAGGATGCTTGTTTCCAGTCCAGGGAGGACCTGGCCTGGCAGTGTGGGTTGGACTGTTCCCATTGGGCGCAGGGTCAAGACTGATTTGCATATGGCTGGGTCCAAACTGGAATGGCATGGTGAGCAACTAAACGATGGATTTAGGCCCAGATCTCTGTACTGTGGTGAATGTATGACATTGTTCTGCATTCTGTCCTTCAATTGTTGTTTTTGCATTTGTCACCCGAGTGGGATGGGTATGCCCAGACGTGGGTCCCGTGCTCTCCATGCCACTGGAGTCAAGCTATTCTGGCTGATGAGGGCTGAAAGCCCGAAACAAGTCCTAGGATGCTTATTTCCAGTCCAGGTAGGACCTGGCATGGCAGTTCGGGCTGGACTGTTCCCATTGGGCGCAGGGTCAAGACTGATTTGCATATGGCTGGGTCCAAACTGGAATGGCATGGTGAGCAAAAAAACGATGGATTTAGGCCCAGATCTCTGTACTGGGGTGAATGTACAACATTGTTCTGCATTCTGTCCATCAATTTGCCACTGGAGTCAAGCTACCCTGGTTGATGAGGGCTGAAAGCCTGAAACCGGTCCTAGGATGCTTGTTTCCAGTCGAGGGAGGACCTGGCCTGGCAGTTTGGGCTGCATACAATATTGGAAAAAAATCAGTTTTTGTGTTTCCACTGAGGGGTGTACAGGGGGAGACCGGTGGTAGCATGGGGCCCTCTGTCCCTCAGATGCCATTCTTCTGGCCTTGGCTAGGCCAGGTAGGCTCTAGTATAGGTGGTGGGAGGGGGGAGGTGCAGGGTCGAGGGGGGGTTGGTCTACTAGAATGGAGAATTATAGCCTGCAACTATTGCTCTACAAGATGGAACAAGCACTATTAAGTATAAAGGAGTAAGTTACGTATCGCCACAATTAATATTTGTGGTCTCAATGATCCAAAAAAAAGACGGAATACTGCTGCTGGATTAAGGTTATTAAAAGCAGACATAATCTGTAGGCAGGAAACGCACATCGAAAATGCACAGAAAGATCTTTTAGCGACACTTGGATATGTATTAGTGGGGGCCACAACGCAGAACTCTCGCACACGTGGGGTCGCAATCTTGGCATCCAACCGTACGTTACAATTTAGCCGTACTTTAGTTGATCAGCTAGGTAGATGGGCAATCACTCAATGTCATAGGAATAATGGGGACCCACTTACTATTTGCTCCATCTATGGTAGTAATTTAGATGACCCTATGGTATTCCATCATATCAATAACGAACAAGCTAATTGGCCACTTCCGTTAATAATCTGCGGGGATTTTAATATAAACTTGCCTGCAGATAAGAATTTGAGACAGGAGCCGGGTTGGACATATATGGGCCGTAAACCAAAGGTATTTAGCGCACTAAGGCCATTATGTCAGGAACATGCGCTCACTGATCTCTGGAACTGGCAGAATCCTACAAATCCTGGCTACACCTATTTCTCCCATCCTCACAGCAAACATGTTAGAATAGATTATATCTTAGTATCCCACCCCCTACTGCAGGATTGTAGAATAGAAAAAACTCCTCGTATACTGGCAGATCATAACCAGCTAATAGTAGAGATTAAGGTGGGAGGGTTATAAGGGGGTGCCCCTTTTACATGGAGCTTTGAGTGAGCGCTTTTTTTTAATGAAGAATACTGTGACCACATGAAGAGGTGGATACCTCAATTTCTTAAAGAAAATATAGGAAGCACTGGAATTGACATTGTTTGGGATGCACTCAAGGCAGGAATACATGGGGAAACACTTAGATTTTCTCTTATAATGAATTAAAAAAAACAAGCTGCAGTGAATGACCGAGTAGCAAGGTTAGCAACTGCCGAAGAGGAGCTGATTAATATAGCTCTAAATGAAGGTGAACTTAAGGAAGCACAAGCAAAGGTTATGGGTGCCAAATCGGCAATCATGGAAATAATAGCTAAAGTTGCGGCCGATAAACTCGCTGCTTGGCGAGAGGAAGCGTACGAATGCAGTGAGCGAGTTGGTCATCATCTTGCTATTAGAGCCAGACAAAAGGCAACCCGGAATGTAATTTTGGAGATTGAAAATCCCAACAAGGGACTAATCTCAGACTCAGCAGGCATTCGTAAAGTATTTCACTCTTATTACCAAAAGCTTTATTATGAAGATTCACAAAGAAACTCAGCAGAAATGGCGACATATCTTAATCAGATCCCCATAAAACCATTTCCACAGGTGGTACAACAACAGTTGGAGGAGCCGCCTCAATGGTTAGAGATACCAATGTGCATCAACAGCCTCCCAAGTGGTAAGGCTACCGGTCTTGACAACATACCCCTTGAATTTTATAAAAAATTCTCTACACAGCTGAAAGATTGTATGATGCAGCTGCTCACGCATGTTTTTAAAGGGGGTAGGCCACCTAAATCTTGGTCACAGGCTAAAATTATAATTTTTCTTAAAAAAAACATAACACCGACAGATCCTGGCTCGTACCGTCCCATAACACTGATCAACTCTGACAATAAGATTTATTCTAAAATGCTTGCTACACGCTTGGCTTCAGTAATCCATATGGTTATCTCTACACGACAGCATGGGTTCATCCCAGGACATGGGACAACTGATCATATCCAAAGAGTCATTACACTTATTGATGCCAAAAATTTTACTAAGGAACCAATTGCATTAATCTTGTTGGATGCGGAGAAGGCCTTTGACAGAGTTTCCTGGCCTTTTCTCTGGGAGGCTCTGTTGAGGGTCGGGATTGGAAAGGGCTTTCTGCAAGCCTTCAAAATGCTCTATGTCCATCCCACTGCAAAACTCTTGGTGAATGGAGAATTCACTGACAGTTTTAATATAATGAGAGGTACCCAGCAGGGCTGCCCGAGCTCGCCTCTCTTATTTGCAATAAATATAGACCCCTTCCTACGTCAGCTAGAACATAATAAGATTATTCGGCCCATTATAACCAACAACTGGGAAACCAAAGTCCTGGCATACGCCGATGATATCGCTCTGGTGACACCTGACCCTGACGTAGCTATTGGCGAGATCGAAAAGAGGCGGCGAGATTTGGGTCACTCTCCGGGTATTCCATTAATCGCAACAAAACCCAGATCATCTGTAATGAGCACGCTCAGATTAGTGATGACCGAGTGGTTGAAAAAGCAACATACCTGGGTGTCGATATTGTCGCAAACACTGATTGTATAGTGAACGACAATATTAAACCACTAATAGCCAAAATTAAACCAGAATTGGCTAGATTACACAACTTGCATTTATCTATTGTTGGTAGATGCAATAGCATCAAAATGTTGTTTTTCCAAAATTTTTGTATTTGTTACGGACAATTCCTTTAGAATTTGATATTAAATGTTTTAAAGCAATCGAAGATTTATTTTCCAGATTTATCTGGGGATACGCGAAACCTAGAAGGGCATATAAATTCCTCACGTTGCCCAAAGATAGGGGAGGACTGGCTCTACCAAATATTAAACTTTATTATTGGGCTATTACCTTATTGCACAATTTAGTTCTTATCCAGGAAAAACCTAGAGACAGCAGGATTGAAGAGATTCCGAACCAATTGAGCTTGTTATGGGCACAGAGGCATGGGGATGGGCCTGGCGACATCTGCAGGATAACTATTACAAGAAAGTCCGCTTCAAGTCACTACAAGGTGGATCCAAGGTCATTAATTATATTAAGAAACTTATAGGACTTGGACGCTTGAATTTTTATACGCCACTTTGTGATAACCGCATTTTGCCGGAAATCTTTAAAGGCTCTATTATAGAAAGATGGAGTGACGCTGACCTGACCAAACTGGGAGGTTTCTTTTCCCCTGTAGGCCTGGCTTCGTTTGAAAATCTCAGAGAATGGTTTGGGCTAGACAGCAGAGATTTTTTTATGTTTTTGCAAATCCGGGACTTTTTGACTAAGAAGGGGGGGGCCGAATGGGTTTTCTAATATGGAAATTATAGATAAACTTAGAAAGAATAGAGATCTGTCTATCGGTTATGTCTATAATTTCTTTAACTCATTAATGCCAGACGATATGGTAAATCGAGCTGCAAAATGGAAGGCAGAGACTGGCGTTTCAGAGGAGTTATTTTTTCATGCAACTAATTTAGCACATAATATCTTAGAACCAGCCCGTCTCCAGGCTCAGTACTATAAATCGTGCTTTTCGCTTTATTATACCCCTAAATAAATCGCTAAATGGGGAACAGGAAGAGGAACGGTCTGTCTGCGCTGTGCCCCATATCAAGCCGACCTTAGTCATATTTTTGCCACATGTAATGCTCTGGATACGTTAAAATGAGAAATTACTATTTTTTATAATGAAGCCCAGCGGATTACATGCAACCTCTCACCAATATTAACTGGACTTGGGGTCGATCAGGATCTACAGGGGAACGCTGGGGAAAAACTAGTATTTATTGGTATGGCAATACTGCGCCTGTGCTTAGCATCTGCCTGGTTGGACCCCAATCCACCAGGTTTTCAACAATGGCTCTCTCGGTTAATGGTGAATTATAACTTGGAAAAAGCTATTCATGCAAGGAGGGGACAGCGCTCCCGAAGGAAAGGCGAAGAAATCTGGGCGCCATTGAATAGATGGTTAGCGAACTATGAGTGACTGATTAAAAGTTTAATTTGAATTTGTACTTGAATTTGGAAGAGCAATCGGAAGGTGACCAACCCCCTGAGGGGGGGAGGAGAGGTGAGGGGGGGGCGGGTAAATGGGGGGGGCGAAAACATCAATGCAATACTTTATCATTTTTTTTCTTTATTGCTTTGTTCTTTATATGATTTACAAAAATCTATAATATTGTTGAATCTATTGATTTTTTTTGCATTAATAAAAAGAGATTTTAAAAAAAGGATTCAAGCTAGCCTGGCTGATGAAAGGTGATGCCCTAAAACCGGTCCCAGGATGCTTGTTTCTGGTCCAGGGAGGACCTGACTTGGCAGTTCGGGCTGGACTGTTCCCACAAGGAACAGGGTCAAGACTGATTTGCATATGGCTGGGTCCAAATTGGGGTGGTGTGGTGAGCAAAAGAATGATGGATTTAACCCAGATCCTTGTGACTGGGGGTGAATGTTTGCATTGTCCAGCATTCCGTCCATCAATTGTTTCTTTTGCATTTGTCGCCCTAAGTGGGAAGGGTATGCCCAGACGTGGGTCCCGTGCTCCCTACACCACTGGATTGAATACAGCCTGGGTGATGAAGGGTGATGCCCTGAATCCGGTCCCATGATGCTTGTTTCCGGTCCAGGGAGGACCTGGCTTGGCAGTTCGTCTGGACTGTTCTCACAAGGATTAGGGTCAAGACTGATTTGCATATGGCTGGGTCCAAACCGGGGTGGTGTGGTGAGCAAAAGAATGATGGATTTAACTCAGATCCTTGTGACTGGGGGTGAATGTTTGCATTGTCCAGCATTCCGTCCATCAATTGTTTCTTTTGCATTTGTTGCCCTAAGTGGGAAGGGTATGCCCAGACGTGGGTCCCGTGCTCACTACACCACTGGATTCAAGCTAGCCTGGCTGATGCAGGGTGATGCCCTGAAACCGGTCCCAGGGTGCTTGTTTCCGGTCCAGGAAGGACCTGGCTTGGCAGTTCGTCTGGACTGTTCTCACTAGGAACAGGGTCAAGACTGATTTGCATATGGCTGGGTCCAAACTGGGGTGGTGTGGTGAGCAAAAGAATGATGGATTTAACCCAGATCCCTGTGACTGGGGGTGAATGTTTGCATTGTCCAGCATTCTGTCCATCAATTGTTTCTTTTGCATTTGTCGCCCTAAGTGGGAACGGTATGCCCAGACATGGGTCCAGTGCTCACTACACCACTGGATTCAAGCTAGCCTGGCTGATGAAGGGTGATGCCCTGAAACCGGTCCCAAGATGCTTGTTTCCGGTCCAGGGAGGACCTGGCTTCGCAGTTCGGGCTGGACTGTTCCCACAAGGAACAGGGTCAAGACTGATTTGCATATGGCTGGGTCCAAATTGGGGTGGTGTGGTGAGCAAAAGAATGATGGATTTAACCCAGATCCTTGTGACTGGGGGTGAATGTTTGCCGTGTCCAGCATTCCGTTAATTAATTGTTTCTTTTGTAATACTCTTTCTGGCTGAAAAAAGGTTTAAAGACATCCTTAAATCTGCTGATCGGTCAAGAGTATCAAACTTCAGGGTGTTTTATTGCAAAGTTGAGGCTGTTCCTATTTGGTAGTAGGAATGGGCTTTAATCAAGCATATGAGCCTCCATTCTTATAATAAAATCCATATTATCCTAGCTAAAATAGTGAAGGACATCCCTGATTTCATTTAAGCCACAGAGGGAAATATAATCCGTCGACTGTGAGAGGCTTTATTTACCTCTCTATAAATTTTCTATATTGCAAATATCCTTGATTGTTTCTTTCAACCTCAACTGCTACAGTTCCTTGTTATTCCTACTTCTTCATCTCAACAGGACACCTGTGAACCTCAAGCATCCAGGATTTTGAATCTTCCTGGCCACCATCTTAAGAGTCAGAAAAGATGCTCTATTGTTTCTGTTGGGTTTCTACTAATTTTCTTTTGTTTCATTTACGGAGTATAATTTGCCTTCACATCCAGAAAAGAGGCAATTACTTCCTGGTGATTGCTATATATATATAGACTAAGCCCTTACTGATTAGTTGTTTCACTATCTATAGTAGTTTATGCTTTGTTTGCTGAGAAGTGTAGTTTGTTTGTGAGTCCTGGCTGCTATAATAAATGTGGCAAGTCATGAAAGCATAATATTTGCCTCTGTGTCTTTTTAAAATGTACATACATCTACTTTAAGTCTGATTTTGCTTCTCACTCGTGTTGCTTTTCATGGGGACAGTCTTCTTTCCGAGATGGTTACTGTGAAATTTTGGACTATTATGCCTCTCAGTGCTGTCCTCAACCATCATTTGGCAAAATGCTGTCACTTATGATGACAGATACATCAAAGATTAAGTGGCTGTCCAGTGGACTGACCCACATAGAGATGCTAGTGGCAATAAAGCCAGTGACTGGACTAGGCTGTTCCATTGCTACACTCTGCATGCTGTGCCACCGGCTCATCTCTGTATGTTTTAATGTATTATTTGTTGTAATCCATAAGTAGAGAGAGAGAGACAGCTAAATCTGTGTCTAGCCTCGTCCAGAACCAAGGACTCTGCAGGTTCCTTGGCCCTCCTTGTGTCACAGGACTATCTGCAAACACAAGTACAAGGGAAACTTGCAAATAGACTCTACTCAGTGTAAGGATTTGGTGCAGAGAGCTGGTAACTGGAATATACCAGCCTCATTTCTGAAAGCAAGTTTGAAATTGACTGGCACAGGTTTAAAACGGCATCTGAGAAAAACATCAGACTACCATGGAAATTCCAAAGGATTTAAGGACTCGTCATGCTAATCAGTAACTGCCACAGAACACTTCAACGAAGTCTTGACTTATTTTTTGTTCCTGGAAGTGCAGGCTTTAACACATGCACAGACAGACAATAATTTAGGTTGTGACAGGTCCTGCAACAGCCCAGTCCTGGAGGCAGATCAGAAAGATAACAAGCATTTGCAATGCAATAGGTCACGCATTTGTTATATTTAGAGGTATTGGCTTTGCAATGTTATTGTTTGTTGTGTAGTGTAGCGGTTGTATGTGGTGGGCAGTGGAATTATATGAGTTGTATTATAAGGGTTGTTGTTTCAGTGGTGATGAATTATGTGTTGTGTAGTTTATTTGTGTGGTAGAATTATGTGGTATGGTGAATAGATAGCGGTAAGAGGTGAAGAGAAGAGATAACAAGCATTGGCATAGCCAATAGGTCTCGCCTTTGGGACTTTATTAGTGTTAAACCAGGCAGCACATTATCATGATTTTTGTGCCGCCATGGATTGAAGAGCTATACAATTACCACACACTGGGTGGGTCATGCAGTCTGATTCAGATATACATGCTTGCCCCTGGAAACTCTTATGGACACGTTCCAATGCTTTTTAATGCACAGACAGAAAGACAAGTGCCTCGATGAAAGTCAACAGAACTGAATCGGGAACTAAGGATATCAGTTTGGAGGTCAAAAACCAGTGCAAGATTAACTATGCTCTGGTTGCCTTCTATGCAGTTGTCAGTCTTTAAGTGGGTTGCATCATTCTAGGAGAGTTTCAGAGTATCCAAAGTGGAAATTAGTTTGTACTGGCTTGTTATTTTGGTAATGGGTATGGCATTTAAGAGAATCACTTATCATTGGATACTAACAGAAAACAGGGAGGATCAGGTTAATGTAGCCGGACCAGGGGCTCCTAGGTCTTCCATTTGCCTCGAAGTGCGACTAGGTGGTACCTGCCTAATGAAAGGCAATTCCTAAGACTGGAGAGATTGCTTTTTCAGAACCTCTATGCCAGACAACTAACACCTCATAACCTGGGTATCATAAGTGTGAGGCAGCCTGGTGAGCAGCAGAGCGTCTGCTTCGTAAATACGAAAACTCCCGCCAGCGAAGCTCACTGCCAGAGAGTTCAAGCAGAAAATAAACCGAGCCGCGGAAAGTGAAGACCTGTTGGAACCCCCCCAACCGCGCCATGATCTACCTCCCCACCTCAGCCCCGCTCTGTACAGCAAACCATCCTGTGTGGTGAATAAACAGGGTATTGTAAAGATGAGTGGATGGAGGCAGGTAAAGATTAGAGCTCCCTGAAACACATATCTGTTACTGCCCCATACACTGCAGATATCGCACAGAACCCAAACCCTGGTTACGCTAAATGCCCTGCAATGAACAGCTTACAACAAGAAGAGAAATTATTTAAGCAGAAAAAAGCAAAACGTTTGAGTTTGTTTACCTGTCAAGTACACTACCCAAAAGTGCCTTAAGGCGTGATGACGACAAGCATCCCTGAGACAAGCACTCAGTACAGACCTGCTAAGTGGGGCGCCAGACGAACCAAATCACAGTTACATAGTTAATCTCCAGCAAATTAATGCCCATGTTTACCTCACATGGATGCATACTTAATATATATAATAGCCATCTGTTTGACATCCCCCTTGGCAGAATGCACTCGCTCTTCACATAACTCTCACAGACATTTGAGCGCTGCCCCTTGCTTTTAACTAGTTCTTTCCCGCTGTTCATACTGTTTATTTACACTTTCCTTAGTGTGGGAGATGCCTCTGTGGGATCAGTCCAAGCTAAGGGCTGCTCTCCGTGACCCGGAATCGCACACATTTGATTGAAACCATACTGCAGCTCGCACGCACATCTGACCTAAAGAGCGGGAAGGATGGCAGCAACAACAGGGGAAGGAGGGGGCGGGAGGGAAGATGCAATAAAATATGGGCGGCAAAGCTGAACACACACCCATAGTGTAACACGGGTAGGAAAGAAATAAACACATAGTCCCCCAGAAGAACAGATAAACAACCAAAGCGTAAAGTACAGTACTTGGTCTCTGCTCCATGGAAGGAATTGAAAGACAAAAAGGAGGGACAAGGAGGAAAGATTGACCACTAGCAAGCAAGGATTTTTAAAGGACACTGAAACAAACAAATGAAAAGCAGTGGGCCCACAAAGAAGTTTATAAAAGTATATACAACAGGTCTCGAAAACTCGACCTAAAAACGAATATCCACCTCAAAATATGTGAAATCTATATAACTAGCTCTGCATTCCTTTCTGCTGTCACTTGTGCTCCCAATACCACCATGCTAAGGATTCTCACAATCAGACCAAGAGTCCCAGCAATAACACCCACTTCCATTAAAAAAAAGAAAAATACTCACATTCCTCTATACATTTTGATAGAATCCTGCTCTAACAGATGTTACTTCAACATCTATAAAGCATCATCTGTTTGTATGGTATGAATATGACAGTAATAGTCCCACGTATTTAGGAAGACAAGGGTGCCCCAATATGTGAACCTGGGGTGATACGTTGTTTAGAGGAACAAAGGCCTGTGTACAAGTTAAATGTGTAATAGACACCAATGTAAATAACACTAACATTTATTTTGGCCAAATTTAAGTTCCCTTCTCATTATGGTACATGTAACCTTTTTCGCTACTGTGCACATAACATTGCACAGAATTGTGGATGATTTTATTTTTTGCCCTGTGCATAGACCGCGTAACCACTTAGATCCTTCTTTCCAATTACTGATCCCTGCTAGGCAGGGAAGAGTTAACTCCTCCAGCCCAGCACGTACACTCGCGCTCACAGCGATTTCCAATTAGTCCCCCGCCCGAGGCTATCCCCTCCAGCTGATTCAGAGTATAATTATCCCCGTCACACCGGCAGAGCTCTCGCACTCAGCGCGGAATTTCCCTTGAGCAGGACACGCTCCTTTCATCTCCCAGGCCTCCATTTACTGAATTGTGACCGGCCAAAATAGTAAGTAGAACTATCGTTAGTCCCTCCACCCAACCCTCCCAGCTGTCCCTGCAAGCCCCTTATTTTTCCAATTGTTTTTTTCCCCCTAGATTAATTCTCCGGCACAGCACGTTGCCATTCAGCGGCGAAGTGCTTTAAGGTATCGCTCCCTGCTACCAGGTAAGTTCGTCCCTCTTCCTACACACTGCGACCCAATTAATTCCTGGATCGTTTAAACAATATGTGTACTCTTCCCTAGGTTCTTTCCCCCCCCCCCACCGGGCCACACAAATGCGCATTAGTTCGCAGGCTATCCCGGGCCCCTTAAGAAGCACAGCTCTACGCAGACGCCTCTACCACGGATATTAATTACATTTCTTCCTTCAGCTCAGTAAGTGCCCTACTATACCGCTTGCACTCTGAATTGCTTTTAGATGTATAACCAAGCCGCGGCGATTAAAGCTGATAAGCACCGAGGTACCTAACAGGGCATAGCCGCCCTGTTTGTCACTATGCATAATGTTTTCCAGCACCAACGCCGCCCGCAGTTACCCCGGCACCCCTATGTTAAATTGTAATTGCCTTGTATTCTGCAAACTTAGGTTGTGTGTCCAAAGTACCAATATAAGCATTACTATAAGTTTCATCTTGCATTTTAATATTCAGGGTCCGTAATACATCCCATGTTATTATTATTTTTCTCCTTAATAGGTACTGTATGCATAACCCAACTGTGCTGTACCACCCCATAGAGAGCACAATTCACTTTTTTAATATTGACCTGACAATGATGTTATATCTAGGGACTTAACTATGATATATTTATTTATCCTTTATTATTTCCTTTCTCCCCCTCGCTCCCATTAATTCCAGATTCAAGTTGCTCACACTTTTTGTCCTGAAGATGAACTCGAATAATTGAGTTCGAAACGTCGTCGACCCCTTACAACATGAACTCCTTATACTCTGAAAAAATCTTTAAAGGAGCTTCTATTTTTGTTGTCAATGCGATGTCTTTATTTTAAGTTCACCCTCACTTCTCACGTCACGCTTATTGTCACTTACTGTGTGAGCACCTGAATTCCTTCATTGTGTAATAAACACTTGTCATACATTGACCTACATGTCCCTCGTTATATTTCCTACTGCTCTCTTTTGTGAATCAAGTTCCTAATCTTTTACTTACCTTAGTGCCCTCTACAGGGTTACTTCCCTTGGACCTTTTAGGCCACACGAGTAATAGTCCCACAGCACACTGCAATGATGTGGTGCTGTCAATTGACTAAAATAAATCTTCCCTCAGATGCACAGCACGTATAAGGTATATTTTCTAAACCACGTCTACCACTTACCACTTAACTATCACAGTTATGAGAAACAATACCTGGAATAACATAAACCTCATGACAGACTGTCTTAGAAGCGCTTGTCCCAAATCACATGAACTGAATCTCACAGCTCTCAATATGCTATCCAGCATGGTGTGTGAGTTCAAGACCGCTCATGTGCATCCAGCAAGGTCAGATGTTGAATAGAAGATGGCAGCTTTAGTGGGAAATATGAAATAATAATTCACAGTGTAAAACCAGTTTCTTTGTCCCCTCTAACCCTGTCCCAGGTAAGGGCAGTGGAAAACCCGCACACTGCTGAGATATCTGAAAGCACTGCCCCCGGAAACAGGAGCCTAACCTTATGTCAAATTGAAAATCCAACAGCCCATTTTGATGCATCTATCATAGGCACATGATCTGGTGAAAGAACAGACAAAGTAAATAAAATTAAATATGCAGCCAACCAAAAGGCAAAGAATAAATAGAATCATTGTTGAGTGGATTATGGGATTTTCTGGTTAGAAGGCAAACAGGAGGCCTAAGAATGCTGAGTTCAAGTCTTAGATGAAGGATAGAAGCTGTGCCTTGATGGCATAAAACAGACATCCTGCTAATCAGGGGACTAACTGAACAGTCTACTAATCTGGTTGCCCCAGGGAATTGGGAGCAAGCCCATACCTAAGACAAAAAATTGGGGGTTTGGTTTGATAATCAAAGTTCTCTTTACTCATGACATAACATCTGTCACGTATAATATCAATTTTCAACTGATGATGTCAGGAAGGGTTGTTCCGCTGACCAGCACAAGACACTGAATTGAGCTAGTAAGGGTTTTGTTTTGCATCTGCTGAATTACTGTAATCTAGTCTTTATTGTGACTCCTATGAAAGAAATTAGTAGCTCCAAAAGTTATAAAATCAAGCAGAAAGAATGTTTGTGTATCTAAAGAACTCGTCCCACATCACTCCAGCCTTGCAAGAAGCCCAGTGGCACCCAATGGAGCAAGGATGTAGTTCAAGTTGTCTACCATCTACCATGCTTCCAAGCCAAAAGGCTAAGAATATCTGCAGAAGTTGGAAGCCAAAATAGTTCCTGATCACTGAATGTACATTCGATCAAAAGAATCGTGGGAAACAACTATGAGAGGACAGGGGCATAACTCTGAAAGGTCTTTGAGAAAGCCATACTTTTTCCAAAACGAAGTACACCCGAAAACATGTCAACTTGGGAACACATACCTTATCTACTTCCACAAAAAAATTGAAAGGGCCCTCCAAGAACCACGTTACACAAGACAGAGAAAAAATCCGCAGAAATATGAATACCCTTTTCTTCCCTAACTATGACAAGACAGTCCCCTTCGACCAGGGGTAACACTGTGGACCTTAGACTCAAATAGTTTTAAATGCTGGAATGTGTCAGCAAGGACATTAGTACGCTATGGAATTAGTTAACAATTATTTCAATACATAACATGATATAATAAATATGCAATTTATAATAAATAATAACGTGCTTTTCAAATGCGTCTTCGTATAACTGTTTTATATGTCTATAACCTGTAAATTAAAGTTAATACTATTCCCCGTTCTAATCGTAGCCTCAAAAGATGAAAGTTGAGTTAGCGCTCCTTGGATTCGAACTCGTGGCCAGCATATTGAAGCTCTCGACTCGTGTGACCTGCACACTTGCTGATTGGATAAAAACTTAGGCGTCATTATCTAAAATCCGCTGACTGCTTGTATTCAATCTAAATTTCAATCGACAAATTGATTATGGTTCTAGAAGACAACAGGAGTTATGCGTTTTGTAAACCTTTTTGCATGTAAATAATTTGTAAATAATACATAATGGTGAACGGGGACGCATGTAAAAAAAGGGTGGAAACTACAGGCAGAAAATATTGCATTTAGGTTAAAATTCAGATTATTCAGTTTACATGAAAATAAATATGGACTCTGTATTTATGAGTTCAAAAGGTCAGCGACTGATTTGAGGCTGATGTGCGAGACAAATATTAAAATACCTACGTTACAGCATATTGCTCTTGTCCCCACATTCCCAGTGTCTAACTAAATATTTCACAAAGCTTTTGAAATGCAGATAAGTCTAGAAATCAGAAAACTAAGACATGACAGCAAACATTTATGATTTGTCACCATTTTCACTGCAAAATCCATTATTAACATACCTGTTTTTGATGTGGTAATATATTGCAAGAGCTACACTGTAAAGCAAAAAACAGCATTTAATGGCATGCACCACGTATAAAATATTTAGACTTGAGCGCAATGCACTCTGCATTTACATAGCAATAACGTCAGTGACATAGCAGCTATGTCAGGTGATCTCAGTACTATACTGGTATACTGTAAACCTTACACGAGGTAGGTGAAAACTGAGCTTACTTAACATATACATTTGTCATAAGATATATAGATAACCACAGCAGACCCAAAACAAAACTAACACACCCCAATCAAATCCAACTCACCAATAATTAACGACAAATTAAAAGGTGATAAACACTTTGGAAGGCAACAAAGGGGATTATCACAGTCAAGCAAAACAATATTTTTGTTAACCTGTAAAGAAACGTATGTCACCTTCATAATGAGAAGAAATGTATAAAAATGCAATGGATTTCGTAAGTAAGATATAACTTGTGGCAGTGGTCCTGCTGAGGAGAAACTTCAAGCTGTCAGCTGCTCACTGGAGCATCACAGAAGCTCGCCAGTTTACAATAGGGGGGTTCTAGGCGCTCTACAGGGGGCGCTTCAGAGCAGCTAGAAGCAGAGCTCACTCATAGCAAGGCAGCACTGGAGATATATTACTCGGGGATTGGGGACAAAAGAAAAAGAGAAACTGACAAAGGCAGAACATGAGAGAGGAGAACGCATGAGAGGAAAGAGAAAGGTTGAGCAAGAAGGCGACTGGGGCACTAGGAGGGAACAAATATGACATCACAAACTTGTTACCCAAAACCCCCTTAAGCGGTTTGTGAATAATCAGGGAAAATAAAACGAAAGCAGGCTGACTATACTAATAATCATCCGCTTTAAGGTGCTTAGTGAATGACCTACATTATGAATTTCATACATCAAAATAAAAACAATACGCAATTATAGAGGGCAAATATGCCTGAAAGGGTGACCATCAAGCGATAAGCAAAAGGAGTCTGGTAGAAACACAAGCGTGCGCGCCTCGCGCTGAAAGAGGAAGAGGCAGCAGGGGGAGGGGAGAGATGAGGGGGCCTGCGCTTCCCTTGCGGGAGTGAGCAGGAACCATCTGTTAATTACAAACAGATGGTTTCAAAACTCGCTCCCGCAAGGGAATCGCCAAACGTGCACGTGTTGCCATTAAAAGCAATGCAACGCGTGCACGTTTTTGGGGCCAAAACTAAATCGATTACTAAAGGTCTCCTATGCAGCGCATGCGCGCTGCTTAGGCGAGACCTAAAAAGGAAGAATAAGTGGTATATGTAGTTTATGGAGGTAGTTGTTATTGATATTGAGAGAGAGGATGAGAAATATTGTGGGAGAAAGAGAAAGAACGAGTGCGTAGGAAATAGTTATTTCAAGAAGTATTTATTTTTAATAGTAGATAGGTTAATAAGAGGATTAGTGTTAAGTGTTTTTAGTGATAGTTTGAAAACAGTTGTGTATGAAAGTGTGTGTACAGATGTGTAGTGAAGTATTTTATTGATGTGGTGATATTGTATGGGATAGGAAGCTAGATGGGTGATAGAGTAGTAGAGAAAGATAAAGGTAAATGTGAAAGGGGTATTTGGGGGCAGGGTGTATAGTGTTGAGAAGGTATAGGAATACGCGGATTTATTTCAATTTGCAACATGTTCACCTATTACTAAAGCATACATATGGCAGTGTTAGCACCAAAGAAAATAGTTAAGGTAAGGGGCTCGTTTTTATTTTATTACTTAAAATACAAAGTATTTTGCCTTGTTACTGGGCTGCAAAGTAATTGTTGCATTTTTTAAATTAGAAACGTAAGGTGTACGTATAGTAGAGAGATAGATAAATTGATAGATAGATAAATACATAGGTATTTAATAGATAGGAAGATAGAGATCGAGAGATAGTTAGAGAGATAGACAGAGTGACAGAGGGATAGACAGAGAGATAGGTAGATAGACAGAGTGACAGAGAGATAGACCGAGAGATAGGTAGATAGACAGAGAGATAGGTAGCGTGATAGGGAGATAGGTAGATAGACGGAGAGTTAGAAAGAGTGACAGAGAGATAGGTAGATAGACAGAAAGAGAGAAAGAGTGACAGAGAGATAGATGGAAAGATAGAAAGAGTGACGGAGAGGTAGACGGAAAGATGGAAAGAGTTACGGAGAGATAGACGGAAAGATAGAGTGACAGACGGACGGAAAGATAGATAGAGAGAGCTAGGTGGACGTCGAATGTTTCTAGATGAAGTCTGTCTCACTTTACAGGTAAGTACACATATAAATAAATAAAACGAATTTCGTTGCGCGCGCTGCATTGCATTTGGCGCAAGGGTGCCTTCGTTGGCACTAGGCTGCTAAGTGTAGCGCCAGCGCAGGGGGAAACGCAGGGGGAAACCATATTTTTGTAAATATGGTGCAGTCCTGCATTTCTGAAGATTCCCCTTGCACCACTAACACGGCCAGAAATCTGGGTGTCAAATTTGAAACCACCAAATAATGTCAACTGCTGACACCTGTTTTTCATTGTTACTCTCTTAATGACATTTTTGAACATCTTGCCTGTCTCAGTGCGAAAGACAATCATATATGCTCTGGTTATATCTAGATTGTAATATGCTAACTCACTTTATCTTGGTCTTCCTCAGTGTTTGGTTAGGTGGCTTCACCTGGTGCAAAATGCCACAACCAGGCTGATTTTCAAGATACCAACATACAACACCACATCTAATAATAATAATAATAATAGTAATATTAATAATACATTTGTAAAGTGCATGGCTGCTTCCATAGAAGTATCCCAGCGCTAGCCAAGGTCAAAGCTGCCAAAGTGAACAGGGGTTTACAAAAGGAAACATCAAACTACCTAAAAAAACAAGTTTTAAGACTTTTGTGAAAGGAAAGCTCTGTCGTAGACTGTCGTGGAACCAAAGGGAGGGAGTTCCATAACTTGGAGGCAAGAACCCTAAAGGAACTGCCCCAAGTCCGGACCTTCTTGGAGGCAGGGACCTCTTCCAATGAGGATCCTGCAGATCTTAGACACCTTGATGGACGGTAAAGTTTACTAAAGGGGTGAAGATAATTTGCTCCAACATTGGGGCTGATTACGATCTCGTTAGGAAAGCATTCCGACCGAATCGGTTCCGGAATGTTTTCCGAACGACTCTGATCGGGGGAGTCCGACCGAGCGATTTGGATGCATCCGTATGCTTCCGGATACAATTCGGTCGGACTCCCATTCACTTCAATGGGAGCCTGTATTCCGAACGAGAACACATATGCCATAGAAGAAAGGGGTGGCTGGGGAAAATCGTGCACCCTGTGGTGGGCACTCCATGGTTGGAAAGGGGGGACCCATGGGTACCCCCGCAAGCCCCATTCAGAGGGCCTCGGGTGAAGGGGGGCCTGCTATGGGCCCCCAAAGACAGATTCCAGCAGCCGTTTTGTTTCGGGCAAACCGAATCGGAACAGCTGTCCGAATCTGTCATCGTAATCGCTTGCTCGGAAACCAAGTCTATAGAGCTGTACGATTCGGCTCCGAAAGACTTGACCTGTCCGAATGCCTTTCGGAACCAATTCGGACAGCCCTAACGGTTTTTGGGCATCGTAATCGGTCGTTGGGAATTGTGTGCTATTCGGTCGGACACAAGGGTTCCGAATCGGATTCGGCAAACCCAAATCCGATTCTGAGCCCTTCCGAACGGCATCGTAATCAACCCCTTTGTTGAAAGCCTTGTAGAAATAACAAAGGGCCTTGAAAGATACCCACTTCTCCACTGGAAGCCAATGCAATTTGTGCAGGGCAGCACCCATCGAGGCCTGTCTATGGAGTTTCAGCAATAGGCGAGCAGCAGAATTTTGTACACGTTAGAGTCTCCTAAGGCGTGTCTGGGTGACTCCTAGATATAACATATTGCAGTAATCCAGCCAAGAAATGATAGCGGCCTGAATTACTGTTTTCCTCGCAGCTTCAGGCAAGAGCCCGATAATCTTTTTTAGAGATTTTAACATCCCGAAACACTTGCTGGCTAAGGCCGTAATCTGGCTTTCTCAAATCTCAAAACTGACTCCCGGTGAGCAAGACAATTCAATTTACAAGCTTAGTCCTTACATACCTGGCCTTTCATGGTATGGATTCCAGGTATATGAATGAACGTGTAAAACTCTATTGTCTTATCAGGGATTTGTGATCCAAATGCATGGCTGTTAATATTTCCTAGGTTTAAGCAGGTAAGGAAAGGCAGGCGTTTCTTTGCCTTTCTGGCCACCACAGTTTGGAATGATCTTCCTATTACTTTCCATGGCATTGCCAACGAGATGTGCTTCAAAAACAAGTGAAAACCTGTTTCCTCAGATATGCTTAACCAATGCTTTCCTACTCTCATTGTGCCTTCTCTACGCACTGCAGTGCTGAGGTTTTGGTAGCTCTTGCTCTTTATAAATTACCTATTTATTTATTGTAAGGATAGAAACACTGAATCCGAGGCTCATCGGAGGTGTGTAAATTATCAGTCTACCAACTACAGCAAAGGGCAGTTCCTTCGAGGGACTTTATTGAAAGAAACCTCAGAGCATTACCTCTCTGCATCTGCAGCAGATGTAGAAATAAGAGAAACTATTCAACAGATAAAAGTGCAAGCTTCCACCTCTAGTGAGCCCTGTGGTGCAGAACTGAGAGTGGTTTCAAGAAATATCCCTGCAGAGGTTGAACAAATGCCTGCTATTCCAAATTTGGAAAGAATTATTAGCAGGAAAAAACAGGCGGGTAATGCAGTCCTTCACCCAACCGAAAACAGTTCGTGAAATTAACATATTCAAAGGAATTAACACAAATATTTCCCTTCCGTTTTTATAGCAAAAAAAGTGAATCATAATATTTGTAATGTACATAACACTGTAACTTTGGAAAATATTGTGTTTAGGATGATGGATTAGACATTCATCAAAAGTTACACAATGCATGCTAAGATTATTAACACTTCAATGCCTCTGTTATATGTCTTGCTGCCAGTCAATCAGTTTCCACTTACACAGAATACCTGACAATGGTAAAAGAAAAAAATAACAAAAGTGAAATGAATAAACAACTATAAATTAGTGATTTCAGTTTTGAAAAAAATATCTTGACACTAAATCGAGGGTTTATTTTCATTTTTCACATACAATTTGGTGCAATATACAAAGAAAGTTTAGCACAGGATGCATGAATGATAGCAAGTTGCAAAATGAAATACCAGGGGCCTTAGCTGACCCCTCCCCCAACTATGTAGATGTCTTTTTTACACAGCAATAACACCGACAGATTATTACCTAAACAATGAAAAATGGGCCCCTTTACTAAACTAATTTTGAAGAGACGGTGATTGGCCATCTAAACCTATCCATGTCAATGTTTTCAAATAAACTGGTGGAACTAATAGTCGATCAACGTAGAAGAGGATGACAAACAGTGAGATAAATGGATTGCATGACTCCTTCTCTAGCTCTATAGGGAAATGCCCACCCTAATTTCTACCATTTTCAGCAAATCATTTCCAGATAGTTTGCATCCCAGGGTATCTAGAAACAAAACAAATAAATGTGAGACTCCTTTTAAAATTCAACTTGAAATGTTTAAGGAATTGCTTACACATTACACTACTAATGTCCCATCACTACTTACAGTAAATAAATCTTCTGTCTTAACAAGTGGCTGAACCCTCTGAATACAACAATTTTTGTAATGACATTTACATAACATTTTCTTACTGGAGCTGTCTTCTTTCTTTCTGTTGACGGGGGTATGCTATTTTCCTTCCACCATCACCATTTTGATAAGCACAATTCAAATTCTAAACCATAAAAAACCTGTTCCAGGAAAACATGAGTAACATAATGTGTGTTTGTAAAGCGCACGTTCACGGGAAAGGCTATTTTGGCGCTGAATAGCAGATGTTTACTGTTACCCAACTGAATGGTACTCATTTTATCAACCTCAGAGGGATGAAAGGTTGAGTGGACCCACCAGGATGTAAACCTGTGCCCATGAGGTCAAACATAGGCTGCTACAGTGGATGCATTAGTCCACCAAGCCACCAGACCGAGTAACAAGTGTAAAAAGAAAAAGAAATTATCCTGAGAAGCAGAATCCAACCAGAAACCCACTAAAACATGAAAGCAAAGTTAAAGAAACCTCTCCTAATGTATTAGTCTAAATAGTGCATATAGTAAACATTTGATCATATAGCGCCAAAAAATAAAGTTAATTTATGTTGACACCCAAAATCCCAATTGAAAAATATTAGGAAAAACAGAGATCTGTATTTACTTTTAAAAAGAAACATTTCTGTGCTCTCTAATACTTACCAATGAAAATCAAAAAAAAGATAACATTGAAAACAGATTAAAAAACACACCCAGAAAAAATGTCTGAGCAGGCATGTTCTCCATCAACCTACATAGGGAAAATGTTAAGAAAATACGTCCCCATGAAAAAAACAAAAACATAAAATCAGCATTTTAACAAGCTAATGTCCCTTAAACTGTCCTTACAATAAACATATCTTCAATAATGTATATAAATTACAAAAATAAGGTTCTTATCTGTCTGAGGCTGCAAGATCCGTTTGACAGTAAATTTCCGCTGAATGTAAAAAAAATATGAGCACCAAGAATACATAAAAAAATGGATGGGATAAAATGTAAAAAGAAGTAGTTAACACATGGGAATTATTGGGACTATGTGGGAAAAAGTAAATATAAATGTTATGTTAGTTATACAATATAAAGATGTGTTAGAAATTAGGTTTCTGGGTGGCATAGATATGCACTGTGTCCAATCAGGAACCACGATCCTAGTCAGGGTAAGTCAGATAAACACCCTAAATTAACCTGTGCCCGCCTCGGTAGCTTGGCACAGAGCTTAACTTAAGAGCAATGTGTATATTGTTTGTGCAAAACTTAATACAGTAAAACAGTGGAAACACCACATAAAAATAATCCACAGCAGGTTAGACAACTAGAGCTTAAATTAATGAACAAAACATGACCAAAACCACAAAAATTCAATAGGTAGAACGGACTTATGAATTTTTAAGGAATATCTTGAAATATAAT
This sequence comes from Calotriton arnoldi, assembly GCA_963921515.1. Classification (NCBI taxonomy): domain Eukaryota; kingdom Metazoa; phylum Chordata; class Amphibia; order Caudata; family Salamandridae; genus Calotriton; species Calotriton arnoldi. The sequence continues at coordinate 111,223 of CAWUFW010007453.1, read as the reverse complement.
TTTAAGAGTCATAAAGTACCAACCAGGGCTATCTGGTCATGCTGGTCTAGGTCAAATCTGAAAAGTCAGGCTGACCATGAGGAAGCGCAGGTCCGATACAGGAGCTTCGCAGGCCCCGCTGAAAACAGTTTTGGTTATGCTGTTACCAAGTTTTACGGAAAGAGCACCTGCACTTTAGCACTGGTCAGCACAGCAGTGGGAGGTGCCCACAATCCTAAAGCCAGCAAAAAGGAAGTCAGCAAAACAGGAGGTCCGAAAGCAAAAAAATTCAGAGGAAACCATGCCAAGTATGCCAGGTGTAACAATGTGTTTTTTAAATAAAATGAAAAATAATAAATAAAATCATATTTTTGTACAATAGTAACACAATTTATGAATTACTGTGCTTTTATGGGACTTAATTTACTAAGGGGCCCATTACGATACCCGGCGTAAAAAAATCCGCCAGGCATGGAAGCGGCAAAAATCCGCCCGCACACACCGCCTGAACACCGACCACGCCATTATGAGTACACAAACTGAAAACCGCCATCGGCGGAAAAATCATACAAAATACCGCCCGCCATCGTCCGAGTCGGAGTCAAACCGCCCGCCACGGACGGAAACACGCACGACAACACAAAACCGCCCGCCCTCACGGCCGACACACCGCACGTGAAATTACGATCGCACCGCCATGAGCGCGGAAAAACAACAAAAATACCGCCCGCCAGCGCAAACAACGCCGATGAGAATCGACACGGCAGAAGCCATGGCGCCCACGTACCTGCACAGAAACCATCCGCACACAAAACCAATAGCACACAACATGGCCAACAAGTCCACACAGCAAGGCACGCACAAATACACAAGCACAGTACACATCCCGAAAACACCCCCGGACAAACAAAAAATACAAAAGCCAGAACCCCAGACACAACACACCTGAAAACAACAGACCATGAGGACACACCCACATAGGTGAGTACAAAAGCAGCACTCCCACAGACCACAACCCCTTGCTACATTGCAAACCAGAGAGGAGAGGAGAGGACACAGTGACACAGCAAGGACAGCAGCACACCACAGAAACGCACACATCACAACCACCACCACCACCACCACCACCAAACACCGGCACCACAAACCCCCTGCACATTACACAACACACACCGCACCAGCACCACAAACACCATGGCACCACAAAGGATGCCCAAGTTCACGCCCATGGAGCTGACGGTCATGGTCGACGAGATCATCAAGGTGTACCCACAAATCTATGGGAACATGGTCCAGCACACACCACTAGCCACCAGAAACAGAATGTGGACCCGGATCGTAGACCAGGTCAATGCAGTCGGGACCCTGCCCAGGAACAGAACCGAGATAAACAAACGTTGGAATGACGTAAAGAGCCTGGTCAAGAAGAAGGAGGGCAAAAACAGAGAGCTGGCTGCCGTCACTGGCGGAGGGAATCCCGCGCTCTTTAAGACCTTCAAAGCGTGGGAGGAGAAGGTGCGAGTCGTAATACATCCGGAGATCCTCGCCGGATTAGCAGGGGAGTGGAGGCTGGTAAGTACAAACTAATGTATACCAGCACACCGCTATGTACACACATGCGCAACCACCATGCCACAGCTCCCAGGGACAAACACCCCCATGTCCAGCACACAATACACAACACATCACACGCACATGCAACAGACACTACCACACACAGGCCAAACCGAACAACTGTAAGATGCGTGGGGACATGTGTACACTAAGCCAGCCACGTAACCACCAACAGGTCCCCAAATATGCCAGAAGCGCCACAACGAGCACCCACCACACCCATGTGTCCGCCACAGCTGCACTAACCGACAAGTAACAGGTAAGTGGCAGGAACACAAAGTGCAGTGGGTGGGACGGTGGACAGCTGAAGTACAACACCCACCAGGCCCCCACTCCCACAGACCAGCAAGGTGGAGCACTCCCCACACCCATGTGTCAGGCACAGCTGCACCAACCGACAAGTAACAGGTAAGTGGCAGGAACACAAAGTGCAGTGGGTGGGACGGTGGACAGCCCAAGTACAACACACACCAGGCCCCAGTCCCACAGCACAGCAAGGAGGAGCATCCCCACACCCCACACCCACGTGTCAGCCACCGCAGTGCACAACGACAGCCGAAAGGCAGACATCACGGTCCACAGCAATCGGTGTCAGTGGGTGTACAGCCACCCCCACGACCCACTACACCCCCCACCCCCACAGACCTGCAACATGGAGCACACCCCGCTAAGAGCCATGTGGCATCCAGTACAGTGCACGCACGAACAACTTGCAGGTGGGAAACTGGACAGGGCTGGATTACTGGAGGCATGAGGACCATAACACCACCAACACATGGGACATGTCACGTAGCACACGGACACGCAGCACCGCCCACCGTCACGAACAAGTGAACAATGTGCACACGGACATGAACAGCAGACTCACACCCCACATGACCCATCACAGACATAGCAACACCCAAGGAGCCACGTCTGCATGCACAAGCCACACTGAATATAGTCCCACACGGCAGCCACTGTGCAACTCATCACACACAACCGAAACACCATTGAAGTCCTGTCCATGTAGCCCCTACTGCCTGTCAACCACACACCCCACAACTACGCCTATGTAAGACAAACAACACTAGACGCAACAGAGCGGAACAACAGAAATGCACACGAACACCACTGAACCCATCAAACACACAGACACACCATGCACATACAACATACCATCCATCCCATCCGTCAGCCCCAGTCTCATGAAAGGCATGTCATCCGCACAGCTGCCACACATACAGCAGTCACGCTAAGACACATGCCCATGACCAACCATGTGCCAGAAGTCAATTAAGCGCACGACACACTGTGAGCAACAACACACAACATGGGCCACACCCCCCGAGCACTGCAGTGATGCACATGGCACAGGGCAGCACGCACACCAAGGAGATGGGACAACTGCAATACGTTGGCTGGCACACAACTATCACTCACTCATAACGATGCGTCCAATGCCATGTCCAGTAACCACAACAGACAGCAAATATGCAGGGCATGTCAGGCATGCACACACCTCAGACCATGCACTGTCATGCTGCCACAACACATGTCACGTTCGGCACCCATGGCTCACAGCATGTACCCCAAAAGCATATACCCTCCCAAATGCGAATCTGGGGCATGGCCCCCATGTTGCCATATGCGTTCCTAAGCGTTCCATTTGAACTCCAAAAGCAAAGTACAAACCAGACCCAGGATGGGCCAGGAGCCCGCATACACCAGAGTCACAATGAGTAGGGGCAAAGCAACACACCCATCGGCATGGCCAATCCGTCCCATGCCACATGTGCACAGCACACAGTCCCATTGCCTAGCACACACACCTACAGATGCCACAGCCACACACTCGCCTCCGGGAAACCCATGTACGAGATTGCACGAACTGCCAATGTCAGACGACTAATACATACTTCGCCAGGTGCAACACAATAACAAATCTCATTCTCTCCACAGGTGACGAACTGCTGGACGCTGGGGATGGAGACAGCAGCCAGCACAGCCAGCCTACAAGCCCCCAACGAGGACACACGGATCTGGAGGATCTGTCCACCTCTTCGGACACGGACCACCAAGCTGGCCCATCTGGCGTGGCAGGGCCCAGCCGCTCCCCAGGACCCCTCCTACCCACCAACCCATCATCCAGGGATGCTGAACAGTCCCAGTCCCCTGCTGCCACTGTCGTTGCGGCCACACCCACGGTCATTGCGGCCACTACCACTGCCGCAACCGCCACCATCGCCGCACCGACCACCACCGCCTCCACCACCACCACGTCTTCGCTGGCACCAGCCCCAGCGCAGGTGGTGGCCCGGCCGACTGGATCCACCCTGGGAGCCACAGCGAGGACCGTGGTGAGCAATGTGGCTAGTGGGCAGGCCGGTGGCAGCAGGACTGGTAGGAGGAGCAGGGTCAGGAAACGCCAGCCTCCCTGGGAGCCATGCCCTGCCTCAAATGGCCAGAGTCCTTGGGGCCTATGAAGAGGCCCAAGGACAATGGGCCAGGTCTGCTACTGACACGCGGGAGGTGCTGGGGGTGCTGAGGTCCATGGACGCCCATATGGGCCAATTCGTGTCCCGTATGGACCAACTCGTGGACCTCATGGGCCAGCTGGTGGTGGCGGTGGGGTCACAGGCAAGGCCAGCAACACCACCTCCGCCACCACCTGCTAGGGCGCAGGCTCGGGCAGCAGTGTCCACTTCCCCTGCGTCCACAGCCAGTGAGCACACCTCACCCACCACCAGCAGGTCGCCACCACACCCCCCTCCCAAACGTGGAAGGGGCCGTCCGAAGAGGAAACAGATCTCCCGGGAGGACTTCGCACGCTCCAGTCGCAAGTGAGGCAGCCAGCCAGCCTTCCGCCAGCCTTCCTTGACCAGCCACTGCATTGACTTGCTCTACGATCCCACTCCACACAGCCATCTGGATGGCATGTGTGTGTTGGACTATGGACATAGAACCAGTGGGTACACCCTGATCATCACGCAGCCATGACCAACAGCTCATTGTCACTGCACGCACCACTTTTGTCATCACCTTACACACAATCACATGTCACAGTTTGTAATAAATGCACCTTTTTCACTAACTGCTGTTTGTGCCCTGTGTCTTTATTGTACGGAATACAACGGCCACCTTGGGCGGAAAGGCACCTGATGCGTGGCATGGAAATGGAATCCGGAGGGCCTGTAGGGACCTAGGGGTGGGAGACAGAACAGGAGCACATTCAATGAGTGTGTCACACACCCATCACACAGTACATGTCAACAACTACAAGCAATGTACACACATCGCACAGAGCAATAGGGCACAATGCCACAGCCACCAACAGTGGCATACTACCCTGGCCATGGAGCGTTGACACACTGCACGCAGTGAACATACGGCCACCCTGACACAGCACACACACACCTGCATAGATACAGACACATCATCCGTCGTACATGGACACTCACCGTCAAGTGAAGTAGCGGGCGATGAGCTGCTGGCGCACATTCCCAGCTTCCTCCTCTCCGCTGTCCACCTCACTCGAGCTGTCCTGGTCTGCGGGCTGGGGCCCTGGTTGATCTCCGTCATCCACAATGAGGGGGATCTGCTTCCGAATGGCCAGATTGTGCAGCATGCAGCACGCCACCACTATCTGGCACACCTTCTGTGGGGAGTACGCCAGTGCACCCCCGGTGCGGTCCAGGCACCTGAACCTGGACTTGAGGAGGCCAAAGGTACGCTCGACCACACGTCTGGTCCTCCCATGTGCCTCATTGTATCGATCGTCTGCTGGGGTGCGAGGATTCCTCAATGGACTGAGCAGCCATGCCCCATTCGGATACGCAGAGTCACCTGGGTGTGAGGGACACAGAGAACCGTTGCTATTCCAACTGGACAGGGGACAGCATCGCACAACCAGCACGCTACACCACTCCACATACTCACCGACAATACAGCCACGATCCTGTTGCAGATTGGCCATCAGTCGTGGCAAGATGCTGTTGCGCATTATGTGTGCGTCATGGGCCGAGCCTGGAAACTTTGCACACACGTGGGTGATCACCATGTCCGCAAGGCACACCACTTGCACATTCAGGGAGTGCGTGTGCTTCCTGTTGCGGTACAGGTGCTCAGTGGCCTGTGGTGGAACAAGGCCAACATGAGTGCAGTCAATGGCTCCCACGACGTGTGGGATTCTGCCAAGGGCATAGAATGCACCCTTCACTGCCGCCAATTCACGAGCCCTGGGGAATCTGATGTACCTGTTCCGGTACAGCATCATGGCTGCCAGTACATCCCTCAGCACCTTGCTGAACATGGGCTGGGACATCCCTCCTCCACTGCCCACTGTGTGCTGGAATGACCCAGTGGCGAAGAAATGCATGGCGGCCATCACCTTAGCCGTGGGGGTGACAGCAGTCGGATACACCCTGCGGGGACGGAGATGGGGCTCTAACATGGCACACAGTCGATGCAGAGTTGGCCTGTCCAGCCGAAACTTCCTGATTACCTCTGTATCGTCCATGTCCGCCAGCAATTGGTATGGGCGGTCAATGTTCGGTCTCCGCCTGGGTTAAATGGCAGAGGACACATGTCAAAGCAACACGGCACATAGCAATTTCGCATACACATCACTGACATGACTGAGCAAGCACATGAGCCACAGCCCAGCTGTCAAGCTGGGACGGCACGGCCACAATACACTTACACAGGTCTCCCAACAATGGCAATGGCAAGTGAGACATACCACTGCCATGTGCATGCACATGGGGATCTAGGCCCCAATGACTTGCGGGGCGTGCTGATGGGGACTGACTGCATATTCGTCAAGCGGCAACGCCACGGCAACATGAGTGTCTGCTGAGCATGGTACTGCTTCCGAGGCTGGATGAGTATGGCACACGACGACGACGATGTGGGCACGGGCTGAGCGGCCAATACAAGTGGGACCTGTGGCACGAGGGGATATGAGACAGTAGTAGGTGTCAGCACTGCACCCTATGTACAGCACTGTACGGATCACAGCTCCCGAAACATTGACTGGTGTCCACATTGACAGCCCCATGCCAAGACGGCTGTGTGCTTGCAGTCACACGTCACAGGTGAGAGGTTACATTGCACGTGCCAGGTGGCAGTCGTACATAGTGGGAGCTGGCATGTGTGTGCATGTGTCTCCTGTTCAGGATCCACCAGATGGGCGCTGACTCTGTACTGACCATTGGACACAGCATGTTCCGTGGAAGGCTTGTGTGTGTGGGATGGTGGCACTGGATGTGCCTCCGTTGGGGGGCCATGCACAGGGCGGGTACGTCGATGATTGCGCATTGTTGGTCACGGTGGGTGCACCAGCTAAGATGTGTTGCCCTGTGTTCAATTCCTATGTCCGCATGATGATGGACTGTGGATGTGGGCAGACTACACATTGGTCGATGTGCTGTCTATATGCATGTGCCTTCACACCAGGCACAGCTGCCCCTGCACATGTGACCCCTGCTGGACTCGCTGCTGGGTCTGTGGAGCTGATGCACCTTCTGCGCGTGGGGCGGACAGCTCTCCTCACTTCCCTCATTGCGCATGTCATGTCTTTGCCGCAGGTGACATGGATCATGGAGGGCCCACATGTACGCGTGGGTAGGCTACACATGATTGTTCACTGGTCGCCACCCCCAGTCAGTGTTTCGAATGGGAAGGTTGTCGTGCTGGTGGTATGTTCGATGTGGCGGATGGCGGGCCTAGGTGCGGGCTTACATTCCGGACATGGGGGGGTAGTTGGATTGGCGACTAGTTGCAGTACACACGGGACACGTCTCTTCCTTTCCACATCTGGGTCATCCCTTGTACTAACTGACAGTGATACAGTCATCTTCGCCCCAGCCCTCATGTCCTCCCCTCCCCCCCAATATGCATGCTCACCTGCGAGGCTAGCGCTTGCACAGGCAGCCCCAAGCTTGCACCAGAGAGGGCAAGGAGTGTATGTGTGGGTCCAGTTGCACGAGTGGGCTGTCTCAGGGTATGATGTGTGGCGGGACGCCGTCCACCTGCGTGGTGCCCCAAATGGAGACCCGGCCTGCATGGACTATGCATCACAGTCTTCGCCTTCCGGATCCGCCACCTGCGACACCCAGTGGCTGTGGCTGCCCTTGCGGCCATGCCGCGTCCGTCTGTGGCTGATGGCCCACACATTCACTCTTTGGCCTCTCTGGGGTGGGCTCAGGGGTGGTGGCGCACGCGCTTGCACTTAGTCGCAATGGCATGTGTCGTGGTTGGTATGATGGGCAATGGATGGGATGGTGCGAGCCACCTCCCGTGACGTCAGTGCTGCTCGTGCTGTGGTGCGTCCCCCTACACTTCCATTTGACTTTTTGCCATGCTGGACGTTGAGGTTCTATTGCCTGCGTGATATGACCAGGAGGAGCGCGAGGAGACCTCTCACACACCATGCTCCACTGCCATCCCGTGCCCTGTATCGCCTGTGCGGATTGACTATGTTGGGGTTACACCTGGTCGACTGGGGCTGTGTGTGCCTTGTCAAGGGGCATGGCGGGCGCACAACAGGATCCAGCTCGTCCACAGAGGGTGGGCTGAGGTGCGCCTGGTACCGCTTTGTACGTGTGCCCGGCTGCTGTGCACACACGTGTTCACTCCCCCCGACAGGTGTCCTCTCACAATGCCCAGGGAAGCGGTGGTGTACTGTTCATGAGCCCTCCCAACACGGCGTGCTCCAACTTGGCATGTGCGCATCTACCCGTCGCACCCACCCACCTGAGCACTGCGTCCATACGACTTCACACGACACATGTGTGTCTTCCACAGTAGTGCTACTCATTTGCGTTGACATCCAATACCAGTGGACTACATGGTCATGTCACGACTGCCGTGTACTTCACATACTCTCATCCTCTCTCATTCGTACTTGTGAAATGAGTCAGCGGAGACAGTTCTGGTTTCAAACATTATATTGAGTCTTCTGTCCTCTGTGATGCAGTATAGTGGACACTACTGGCAGCGGAATACATGTTGAGGATATACTGAGCATGATAACAAATGGGATAGGGTGTGGGGTTACATCTGCTTGGCCAAGGCTGTGCTAATGTACATTTACGTATAGCTGCGGAGCTGCGGACTTTGACACAGACGGTATACATGTAGCCTACCAGACCGCTCGGCATCATGGGCACAGTCCATCTCAGTTCCATGTGACAGGTTTGCTGCGGTTGTTCCTCATGCACGCGTGCATGTGAGATGACATCAGGGCATGTGCTTGCGTGCATGCAGCGGCGTGCCACTTGTTGTTGCACTGTGGTGGTTACTGGACATGTCACAGTCACTGGGGTCGTGTTGTTGTTGTATGCACTTGTCGTCCATGCAAAGGTCCTGGTATGGGATTCCCGGGGCGGGGGTGGGAGGGGTGCAGCACCCACAGACTCCAGGCGACCTATTCATGTCCACTGAGCGGTGTGTGTGTCCATGTGCGCTGGATCCATGTCGTGTCCTGGTTGTTCGTGCAGTTCCGTCCATGTGGGTGCGATGCACAGAGCCCATGCCACTGCCTCCCACGATGCATGCGGTGTTCCTGGATGTGATGGGGAACAGTGTGCATGTCCCGGTCATATCCGATGTCATGGCGATGTCGTTGATGGTGTGGTTACAGTTGCCGGTCGTTTGGTATGGCTGTTGTGGTGGTGACTGGCCAGTCCGTGCGGAAGCTGAGCATGGGTGCGGGGTTGGACTTCATAGGTCACTCGGGGAACCTGCGTTGTGGTCCGACGTATTTACAGGTTGTCAGGTATGCGATGCCGTCCAGCAGGGCTTCCATGTCATTGGTGGTGTACATGTTTGCCAGCCAATGAAGCGGATGGTGGCTGTCAAGGTGTTGTTCGTAGGTTGTCCCTTGGAGGACCATGATGGGGCATGCTGGGTGACATTCGATGTAGCTGTTCTCGATGATCCGTCGTGTGGAGGCACAGTGGTTCCATTTCAGTGCGCGTGCGATGTTGGCCACATACGCCATGCCCCCATAGGCAGAGCAGGCCCTGTCTTGTGCGTCCAGAGGGAGGTGTAGTGGTAGCAGGTCCGCCTTCAGACATGCCGGGTTGGAGAGGCATATCTCGACGGGATGCTGGTAGGGACACCTCCGACAGTAGAAGACGGGCATGACGCAGCTGAACAATGTGATGCGGTAAGTCAGTCGGTAACTTACGTTCAGCAGGGACAGGAGATCGCATCCCAATGTATGTATCGTGCTGGTTTGGTACAGCTTGAGCTCTTCGGCGTAGTTGGGTAGGTGTGTTGCGGTTGCCATTTCGCAGCGGTGCGTTGTGGTGGCGTGCTCCGGCTGTGTGTGCAGTCTGCAATGTGCACACTCCGGGGTTGCTGTGAGCTCTGTGTAGTCGTGGGGAGACAGGACTTGTGTTCTGTTGGCTTGTTTGGAGGACACGGGCCCTCTTCCCACATGCTTCTCAGACAGTTCAAGGTCAGTGCTGTGTGACTCCTTCCAATTAACTTGCATGTGGCCGACATGGGGAGTGTTTTCTTCTTTCTTCCCCGTCCGTTGTGTGCTTCTGTGATATGCGCTATCTGCCGTGTGGTCGGTCTCCTCGGCATGCCTGTGTTGGTCTATTCTTGGACAATGGCTGTATTCACCGGCTTCTGTCGTAGGGCTGTGGTTTCGGTGTTGGAATGGAAGGTCATTCAGTGCTGTCTGCTCTCCCTTGTGTGGGCGGCAGCCTGCCTTTCCGCTCTGCGTTGGGCCTTGTGTGTGGATGTAATTCTTGGGCCACCTGTTGTCGGTCACCGGGCTCTTTGGTGTTCCGTTTCATGTGTCTTGTTCATATGTGCAGGGTGGTATGGGTTTTTCAGTGTGGTACTGGCGTTCCTCTTCCCGAAGGAGCCCTGCTTCTCCTAGTTGGTGTTGCCGCCGCTGTGTGCTTCGCCATGTTTGTTACACTGGGGTGTGTCCTGCTGTTGCGTGACTTCACTGACATGTGTGCGTCGGTTGTGTGGCGTTGGGTGTTGTCCGTGAATTGGGCGTTGGGGACATGTCTGTGGCAGGCCTGTCACGTGTCATGTGCGTTCGGGGTGGGGCTGGTGTGTGTGCTGCTTGGTTGTGTCCCTGTGTCTGTGTGCGACGCATGCATGGCGCTGCGGTTGGCCTCTGCGTTGTGCGCATGTGTGGCGGTGTCATCGGCGCTTTGGGGGTGGTTGGTTCCTAGTCCCAGGTGGTGTGTACACATGTGTTCTGCGATGTTAGGATTTGGCCTGTGTGTCATATGTGGATGCAATGGTGGATGTGTAGTGTGCACGCGCTGGTGGGGGGTTGTCCGCTTTTTCCGCCCTTGCACTGTGTGCGCTGTTTGCGTGCACTTGTTGTGTGTGTGCCTACCTGCGTCTCCGCGGTACGTTGCGTCCTTGGTGGTGCATCAGCAGAAGCATGGGAAGGGCCTGCAGTGCTGGATTCATGCCCGGGGTGCCGCTTCTTCGTTGTCCGTGCTCTGCGTCCGTGTTTCCGCCTCTCTTTCACGTGCGGTGTCTCTTTGCCGTGGGAGCCGTTTGTTTGCGGCATCGTAATTTATGCGCCGGGCGGGACGTGTTTCGTCGGACGGTGTGTGTCAGTTGTGCTGCGCCGCTACGTGTGCGGGCGCACTTTGATGGCGGACGGTGTTGCTGGCTTGCCGGCGGTGTTTGGCCTGCTTTTCGCATCGTAATTGGGCGGGCGTGTGGACTGCTGCGTGCCGGCGGTAACTGGTGGTTTTTGCATCCGCCAGCACGGCGGTAGTGCTTCCGCCCGCCATCGTAATGGGCCCCTAAATAATTATTTCAAATATTACAATATGGGTTTGTGTTTAATTTGTAAATTTTTTATATGCTACAAATTGTAATATTGCTAATTTGTGTTTGTATATGTTTTTATTCACTAAAAATATAATCCCACCTCCCCAAAAATATTAAATACATCAAAATAAATACTTCCCAACCTTATACCCCTAAAGCCCTAGCATGCCACGCCTCACACTATGCATGCACAGTTTAAATAACAAATAAAATAGTTGATAAAATGTAGTACCCTAAAAATAAATATCCACACTCTCTAAAAAACATAAAAATCCACACACCCAAAGAAAAAGATATAAAACACCCCAAAATGAACACACCCCACCCTGATACCTCCCACTCTCACACACAGGTTTTGAGTCTCCTAAGAGAGATGGACTATTGCACATACAGGGCTTAGGTCACTGAAGAGAGATGGACTATTGCACATACAGGGCTTGGGCAAACAGGGTTTCAGTCACTAAACAGAGTTGCACATAAGTTCTTGAGTTGCTGAAGGGAGATGGACTTTCGCACATACAGGGCTTGGGTCACTGAAGATATCTCAACTATTGCACATTCTGGACTTGAGTCACTGAAGGGTGAAGGGTAATGGACTAATGAAAATAGAGGGCTTGGATCCCTGAAGATTTATGAAGTACTGCACATACTGAACTTGAGTAACTGAAGGGTAATGGACTATTGAAAATAGAGAGCTTAAATCACTGAAGGGAGATGAACCCTTGCACATAACAGACTTGCACCACTGAAAGTAGATACACTATTGCACATTCAGAATTTCAGTCACTGAAGGAAGATGAACCCTTGCACATAACAGACTTGCACCACTGAAAGTAGATAGCATATTGCACATTCCGAATTTCAGTCACTGAAGGGAGATGGGCGATTGCACAGACAGGGCTTCCGTCACTAAAGGAAGTTGGACTATTGCACATTCTGGACTTGAGTCACTGAAGGGAGAAGGACTATGAAGTATATAGGGCTTGGGTCACTGAAGGGAGATGGACTATTGCACACTCAGGGCTTGAATCACTGAAGGGAGAAGGACTATGAAGTATACAGGGCTTGGGTCACTGAAGGGAGATGGACTATAGCACACTCAGGGCTTGAATCACTGAAGGGAGATGGAATATTGCACATACAAGGCTTAGGTCACTGATAGGAAATGTACTACTGCACTAAAAGGCTTGATTCACTCTTTTTAACTGAAGCGTTTTAAGCTAAAGTTCTGTTTCCTATTTCCTTTCCTGTCTACTCTTTGTGGTTTTCTCTTGTAGGCCGATGCACTGAATGATGAAAAGAATGAGCTTACTCCACTTAAGTCACTCATTTTAACTGATGATATTTTATGTTGCTGTTATGCTCCAGAGCCCTCATTTATCCTATTCTTATTCTCTTTCCCATCTTCTCTATGTGGCTTTCTCTTGTAGGCAAATGTAAATGCACTTGAAGGTATAAAGATGGTGAAAAGAATGAGCCTGCTCTACTGTTGCATATGTGGCATACACGTTTGCAATTCTTCTGGAGTGAGCTTTCATATAGAAAAGAGGGACAATAAAAAAGACAGTATGTCTTGAGAACTGTGCAGTGAATCGCTGACACACTCATGTCTGTTCCTGCAGCCCTGCATCTTATGGTTTATCTGCTTTCTCCATATGTTGTTTATGTGGCTCTGGGAGGAAGCATCGGGAGTCAGACTGGGCTCAAGATATGTTTACAAGAAGCTGTAAGTGGACACATTGTTCCTCAGGTGGTTTGTGAATAATGAGGGGCACACCATGTCAGTGGGGCAGATGACAGACAGTCAAGTACCCCCATTCACAGGAGTAGGTCTTGTTCTTAAACCTGCCAGGAGACTGGCCTGAGAGGACAGACATACACTGCCACTCACAGATGTAAATCATGGTCTTAACCCTGCCATGGGAGTGGCCTGAGAGGACACCATTCACCGCCACTCATGGATGTACATCTGGTCTTAACCCTGCCAATTGGACTGGCCTGAGAGGACAGACATGCACCTCCACTCACGGATGTACATCTGGTCTTAACCCTGCCACTGGACTGGCCTGAGGGGACAGACATGCACTGCTACTCACAGATGTTAATCATGGTGTAACCCTGCCCCAGGACTATCCTGAGAGGACAGACATGCACCGCCACTCATGGATGTAGATCATGGTCTTAACCCTGCCATGGGACTGGCATGAGAGGACAGGCATGCAGTGCCACTCACAGATGTAAATCATGGTCTTAACCCTGCCATGGGAGTGGACTGAGAGGACAGACATGCACCGCCACTCACAGATGTAGATCATGGTCTTAACCCTGCCACGGGACTGGCCTGAGAGGACTGAAATGCACTGCCACTCACGGATGTACATCTGGTCTTAACCCTGCCACTGGACTGGCCTGAGAGGACAGACATGCACCGCCACTTACAGATGTTAATCATGGTGTTAACCCTGCCCCAGGACTGTCCCGAGAGGACAGGCATGCAGTGCCACTCACGGATGTAAATCATGGTCTTAACCCTGCCAAGGGACTGGCCTGAGAGGACAGCTATGCACCGCCACTCAAGGATGTAAATCACGGTCTTAACCCTGCCATGGGACTGGCCTGAGAGGACAGACATGCACCACCACTCACAGATTTAAATCATGGTGTTAGCCCTGCCACAGGATTGGTCTGAGAGGACAGACATGCACCACCACTCACAGATGTAGATCATGGGCTTACCCTGCCAATGGACTGGCCTGAGAGGACAGACATGCACCTCCCCTCACAGATGTAAATCATGGTGCTAACCCTGCCACGGGACTGGCCTAAGAGGACAGACATGCACCTCCCCTCACAGATGTAAATCATGGTGCTTACCCTGCCAAGGGACTGGCCTGTGAGGACAGACATGCAGCGAGACTCACAGATGTAAATAAAAATCATGGTGTTAACCCTGGCAGGGGACTGCCCTGTAAGGACAGACATGCACCGCCCCTAACAGATGTAGATCATGGTCTTAACCCTGCCACGGGACTGCCCTGAGAGGTCAGACATGCACCAACACTCACAGATGTAAATCATAGTCTTAACCCTGCCTCCTGACTGGCCTGAGCGGGCAGACATGCACCCCCATTCACATGGATAGGTCCTGTTCTTAACCCTGCCACGGGACTGGCCTGAGAGCACAGAAATGCACCGCCACTCAAAGATGTAAATCATGGTGTTAACCCTACCACGGGACTGGCCTGAGAGGACAGGCATGCACCCCCCATTCACAGGGATAGGTCCTGTTCTTACACCTGCCAGGAGACTGGCCTGAGAGGACAGACATGCACTGCCACTCACAGATGTAGATCTTGGTCTTAACCCTGGCACAGGACTCGCCTGAGAGGACAGACATGCACCACCACTCACAGATGTAAATCATGGTCTTAACCCTGCCACCTGACTGGCCTGAGAGGACAGACACGCATCGTCACTCACAGATGTAAATCCTGGTCTTAACCCTGCCACGGGACTGGCCTGAGAGGACAGACATGCACTGCCACTCATGGATGTAAATCATGGTCTTAACCCTGCCACGGGACTGACCTGAGAGGACAGGCATGCAGTGCCACTAACGGATGTAAATCATGGTCTTAACCCTGCCACGGGACTGGCCTGAGAGGACAGACATCCATTGGCACCCACCAACACTGGACGGCAGCTGATCTTAGAAGATAGAGACACAGCACCACTCTCCTTACCTATGACAGGTGGCTTGCTCCGGTCTCTCCCTGTAGCTGATCTCAGTCTGTGTCGCTCCAGATGAAACGTCAATGATGCCCCCGAGGTGAAGCTGCCCAGGTGTGGAAAGTGTTTCTAGCTCCCAGGACTGCAGAGTGCAGGCAGATCTCACCAGTGGCTTTAACGTGCAAAGGCTGAATGTGATGACCAAGTACCTGTGGAGCGCCATCAGATGGGGTTCCTCAGAGAAGCTTCAAGTCCATCAAAAGCCTCTCTAAGGAGGATGTATGGGGTGTGCTAGGCAGTACTGTCAGAAAGTCTGAAAGGGCACAGGGAGCCTGCACTGCTGCTCAGGCCAGTCTCTGACTTACACCCTAAATAAATGTCAAGCATATGTTCAATGCCACCACAGGCTGTGCATGTTCATGGAAGCCCCAGAGTCAGCCTCCTTTGACACCACTCTCAGGTACCAGTGCTAGCATCTTATGAAGGCAACATAATGACAAGTTCAAGGGCACTTAATTAAATAGTGGGGGCACTTAATTACACAGTGGGGGTCCCTCTATCCCTGAGCACTTAACACTGTTATTATAGAGGCATGTCCAAATCTATCTGACTGAGAGGTAACACCCACTTGTACTTTCCAGAAAGGGTGGCTGTCCCTTGGGGGGTCTACGAGTTCCTTCTCTCAGGAGGCATGCAGACAGGAGCAGAGCTGATGTGGCTGAATGTGGAGACAGAGCCACAAAGGTCACTTCAATACATAGAATCGTGGGTCTATAGTAATGCACTTATCCTTACCTTTCACGCTCCATGACAATTGGTGAAATAGTGCTTTTGGTGCTTTGATTATTGCCATAAAGTCAATTTTGCCTCCTGCATCCACATTAAATCTTCGGTAAGGTGCCTTTGGCAGTGTGCCGGGATGTTGCATCTACTTGATGTCCTGCTCCAGATCTGGTCATTTTAAGCCTTTTTAAGAGTTGGCATCCGGGGTCATATCACATAAAGGGGCACATGCATCAAGCTAATTACCAGTCGCAAAGGGGCCGATTCTGCGAATCGGCCCCTTTGCGACCGGTAATCAGCCATTTGGGCTGCATCAAGCCCAAAGCCAATCGCAAAATAGGTAATCGCAGAATTTGCATTTACCTATTTTGCGAATGCATTTAGGGGATCGCAATTTGCGACTCCTAAAATGCAATGCAAAAAGCAATCTGAGATTGCAACTTAGCATTAAGGAATCGCAAATTACCACCAACTTCAAGTTGGTGGTAATCTGCAATTCCTTAGAAAAATGCTAGAAATTGCATTTTTCTAAGTGCCATGTGGCGCACACACATGCCCTTAGGGCATGTGTGTGCGCCACATGTGCACACATGCCAGTTTTGGCGGTGAATCAGGGTGGCCTTTTGGCCCCCTATCACCCTTGAAATACCTATTTGGTAATTGCAAATTGCGAATGGTTACCCATTCATTCCTATGGGCCTCTAGGCCCATGGGAATGCATTTCCTAATAGCGAATCGCAATTTGTGAGTTGCTATTAGGAAATGTGTAGGAATCGCTATTTTATTTAGCGAAACCTACATGCATAGGCAATTGCGATTCCTTAATAGCGATTCCTTAATAATCGCTATTAAGGAATCGCAACTGCCTAGCTTGATGCATGTGCCCCAAAGTGAGCACTGCAAGTGCTAATTTAGGGCACAGTTATGGACTAACTGTTGTCTTCAGTGATTGAAGTGTGGTGGCAGCGCTATTTTAGCACTTTGATGGCAATGCCTAATTTATGAAAGAATAAGTGCTGAGGCCCAAATATTTCTAAAAAGCCTGCAGGCACTGCAGCCTCATGTTGGGTTGCTGAAATTCACCAGAAGTCCTTTCATCCACCCTGTCCCTGCCTTCCTTTGTAATGTAATGTAAAAGGCATTTCTAAAGTGCACTGCTACTCCAAGGAGTGTCCTGGAACTCTGCACTACCAGTGGGGGGAACTGAGAGAAGCCACATCAATCATACAGAAAAAGCAATTTTTTCAACTTCTTCTGGAACTGGGGGTGGATGAGATGCATCTTAATTCCAAAGGGAGTTTATTCCATCATAAACTTGTGGGTTCTGTATCATCCCTGCTTTCGCACTGTTTTCTGACTTTTCTTGCTGCTTTTCTTTTTCTTGCACTGGGTCATGCTAAGGTACTAAGTACTGGTACCCAAAAATGAGTGCTGGTGGACCCCACATGTGATCAGCAGCTCACATTAAGCACTAATTAGTGTAAATAGTTGTTTGTCATGGGAACAGACAAGGCATGTACTGCTTGTGAATGGAAATATAGCAGAATTTGTTGACATGTATAGAGTAAAGAGCAGAACATTATGCAACTTTACACAAGCAACTTAGCAGCCCATTCAAATCATGTATCTGGGCTTAAATATTGTCTAAATAATGATTAATTGGAATCCCTTAGACCTCAGATAAATGATTACTGTTTTAGAAGCTTGGTGAAACACCAAGGAGCTGAAGAAATACTGAAAGGGAGAGCTGTGAAGGGAATGAAATGTCACCTTCAATAAAACTGTGGGAACTTTATATGTGTAGGATGAATGGGGAACAAAGCGATATGCATCTTGAGGTTAGGATGCTCTAAAAGTCCTATTTTTGGAGGCAGCATCTGAGGTAAAGAATGATTTATATCTCAAAATGTCTGTACATGGTGAAAATGTATTACTGAATGATTTTCTGGGGTTTTCTTCACTAAAGAAATATTTCTTAAAAACCCAGAATGATTTAAAATAGTTTGTTCTGTAGCTCATTTTGCATGAACTTCTTGCTTGATCTGTCACAAGAAAAAAACGAAAGGTCAAGGCACTAGAGACCTGCACCAGTCAATCTAGTGTGTGATAGTTAAAGCAAAAGCATGGTGCAATGAGTCGGGAGCGTGACCTTCCTACGTCCCCACTAATTGGGAAAACACAGAAACCGAGCTGGCTCAGCACTCAAATATTATCATACGTAATCGTTTAAGGAAATTTTGTATCCAAGAGTTACAACAGCACAAAAAGGTCAACAATTGAAAATTAACATGGCGCCTCCCAAATGAATCAAATTAGTCATCAGGTTACTGGAAAGATATTCTTCCTTTATTCTTTTATTCTTTAGTTCATGATTCTTTTTAAAACCGCAGCACAAAATTGATAACCGACGCGGTGCGTTTTGTCCCAACAGGACTTCTTCAAGGCTTTTGTATATTTAAGTATCCCACACAGACGCTTCACATCATGTTTATTTGTGGCAAGAATAGTACTTCTGCAAAGAGAATCTTAGTATATTCAAAAGAAGGCACACGAGTACTATATGTCAAAGGTACTGTGGAGTACATAGGAGTGTTTCCAAACAGGGAATCGATAAAGTGTTCCCCAAAGTCGCGAACTATAGTCTGTATTAAAAAAAGGTCTTGCTTGATCTGTGCCTGTTCCAGACAGATGTATAAAATAGGGAAATAAATCCTACATTGGCTCACCATAGAATTCAATATGAAACCCTGCCGCAGAAATTTCTAGCTCTTCTTCTTTGCAGATTCCTTAGTCCAGAGTATTCTAAAAATGTGGGGTTATGGGTCCAATACTTATACCCATTTTGGCCTTTGAAGTAGGCATTCTTCATAGAATTGTCTTTGTAGTGAAAAAGTTCTTGTCCTGCCTGGTTGGCAACAGACATACCCCAGGGGGGTGGAGACAGCATTGTGAGAGGCCAAGCACAGCCCTATTCAGGTGTCAGTGACAACTCCTCCCACCACTCAAGCTCAGGAAGGCCCATCAGCCTGGCACACCTCAACTCCCTTTGTGTGACTGTCTAGAGACTATGCAGGAAAGTCCAGCTGTCAGGCAACCCAGACGTGTATTCTACAGACAGGCAGGCACAGAATGGTTAAGCAGGAAAATGCCCACTTTCTAAAAGTGGCATTTTCAAACACGCCATTTAAAAAACATCTTCACTAAAAGATGTATTTTTAAATGGTGAGGTCAGACATCCCAGACTCCAAGTTCCTATAATCTTCCAATGGGAATCTGCACTTGAAAAGGTGTTTCCAGGCAGATCGCATGTTAACCTATGGAAGGGATAGTCTTGCAGTAGTGAAAAACGAAATGCACAATATTTCACTATCAGGACATATAAAAACACACCACTACATGTCCTACCTTTTAAGTACACTGCACCCTGCCCACGGGGCTGCCTTGGGCCTACCTTAGGGGTGACACATTGTAATAAAAGGGAAGGTTTCGGTCTGGCAAGTGGGTGCACTTGACAGGTCGACATGGCAGTTTAAAACTGCGCGTACAGACCTTGCAGTGGCAGGTCTGAGACATCTTTGAAAGGTTTCTTGTGTGGATGGCACAATACGTGCTGCAGGCCCACTAGTAGCATTTGACTTATGGCCCTGGGCGCACCTGTGCACATTACTAGAGATTTACTATAAATCAAATATGCCAATCATGAAAGTACAAATCACTAACATAATTTATAGAGGGAACACTTACACACATTAGCACTGATCACAGTGATAAAGTGCCCAGAAACAACAATCCAGCAAAAACAAACTCCAGTATACCATCCAAACATGAGGTCAGAAAGCAAAAATACAGGGGAAACATGCTAAAAGATGCAAGGTCTTACAGGCCCTTATGACCAGCAAACTGGGCTACAGCAACACACTATATGTCGGTATCACCACTCACTGACCAGTAGAGTTCAGGTAATACAAAATGCAGCAGCCAGACTCATAGTCAGGCTCCCACCTGCACACCCATCTCCTCACACCTCGAAGAGCTTGACTGTCTCCCCGTCCACAAAAATGCGCTGTTCAAGCTCCTTACTGACACACGTATAAAGCCTTGCACATTATAGGTTTGTTCCTCTTACCTCAGCAGTCGCATCCACTTCCAAACCCTGACCAGAAACCTCCACTCGGCCAGCCTCCTGCTTGATCACAAATCCTACATCCGCAAACCCAGAGTAGGCGGTTGCGCTTTCTCATATCTTGCACCCACAGCCTGAAATGACATCCCCCTACACATCAGAGCCACCGCCTCAGTCCTTGAGTTTTCCAAGAAACTCATCCTTGTTTCTCCAACTAGACCATAGACTCAGTCAGCACAATCACCTCCTTATCTAGCACATGGATACCCTCCTAGGTGAGATACACGTGGAAATGTACCTTTTTAGGGGTACACTGGTGCAGGGTCACCCTTTTGTTCCCGGGTTCAAAAACCAACAAAATAGAGATCAACACTGAAGCTGGAATACAAAATAACAATTTTATTTCTCATGAGTGGAACCACGTTCAACAACACTCTCAAGTGTTGCAGAAGGTGGCACCCTGAAGTCACAGAGCACAGGCCTTATATACAGAGTTTGTTGCAGAGTAAGCATGTAGTTACAAATAGGAATAACTACCTACAAACATGGGCAGATGGGAGATCACTTAGTCAGCAAAGTGGGAGGGAGATCAGAACTGCTTACAACAGTAGAAAACAGTTCACAGTTATATCTTTAGCCAGGTGCATTCTAGCAGCTACAGGCCTTTGCTCAGCACATTGCTTTTAGCTCAGTACAGAAGGAGTTAACTAGAGTTGATGACACAAGCAGAATAGAAGGGCAAGCAACAGTGAAGATGGAAGAATTACATAGCTAACAAAATGGATGCCACAGCCAAAATGACTGTAGCTTATGCTAACGTAAAATATTACACATTTCCACAGACGACCCTTTTAGCATAAGCTGAAGACATTTTCTTAAGCTTTAAAAGGGGTACGATAATCATCATGGGTGTCTATTAACATTAACTCATTAATTTCCTGTTCCATTGCTAAATGATCATTTACATTTTGGACCTTCGTTTTTGATGGCAAACAAGTAGTACAAATAGAAATACAGAGGGAACAGAACATTGGCCCACATTGAATACACAAACAGCAAGAAAAGAGAATCGCAATAATAAAAATGAGGCCGACAATATTTTCAAACCCCATACAGAAAATATGTTCCAGAACCATCCAGTCGAAGTCCATGTTCCTGAATCCTGATGGATTTCAGTGGCTATCTTATGCAGTTTGGAAATAGCCAACAGCACATGTCTGATGCAATGTCTAAATAAAAACATTATCTTGATAGACCTTCCGGTGTTCTTCTTTATGAGGGCTAGAGTACCAATGATATGTTCAGGGGGGGCGGAGTAGTACTTATCAAAGTGTGCACAAGATATTTTTCTTGCAGAAAAAACAGTATTCCAAATACGAATATTAAAGTAAGTACAATAATTGTCACAAAAACAATCTTAGTTTTGGGGGACCAGGAGGACCAAAACGGGGCCATGGGAATTAGGACGAGGAGCCGCAAAGGGCTGCTCCTCCTCAAAAATGGGACTACCAAAGGGGTACGTTGCTAACAAAAAAAAAAATACTTGGGGAATTGAAGCCACTGTACAACCAGCCAGAGGGAAGTCTTCTCCCTGTGTCCGTCTGAGCCTCACCGGCAGGCTCTTATCATTCATCAAGTATTGGCTTTCCCACTGTTGTATTCCTCTTAGGGTATCCATAAACGGGCTTTCCAGTATCATGTCATTATATAGGCACAATTCGCCCTTCCCTTATATAGGCATAAAATCCCAGCCCTTATTTGGGCATTAAACCATGCACTCCAAATACAGGCATGGTCTCTGACATCCGTCCACCCTAACGTCACAACGAGTTCATGAAGAACAGACCCTTAGGCTGCGGGAGTTTCCCTAGTCCAGGACTATTGATTTCTTCAAGGACTCATATATTATGCATGAACCATTATTCCTTAGGGGGTTCATTCATGACGTCTTTCGCTGTCCAACTCACGTCAATACTAACATTCTTAGGTGCTCTCAGGTATAAATATACCTTCCCTAGCCCCTGTAAATCAGAGGAGACCTCGACTTCAGAGGAGCCCATTTCCCGGCCTGACGCACTGAGAGGACGCTGCCTTCCCTGCACGCAGAGAGCCCAGCTTCCAGCTTCCAGTGATCTGACTTCCCTTGCGGGGTGTTGGAGTTCGAGTCTGGCAAAGAGATTCCTACCTCTCTCATTCTTCAGGTATGGAGCTGACTAGAACCTAGAGGGACTCTTGGCATACTAGGCATACTAGACTTAACATACTCTTAGTATACCATAGTAAGGAATACTTCACCTACTTCTTCCCTCTTCCTACACCTAGGTCAGGTTAGGTACATTGGGGTAGAATTAGCTTAGCAACGCATCGTATGAGTACTCGCATTTTTAGTCTGTGTTATTTATGTAAATGCATATGTACTAAAAGATAATGCTATCGCAGTATTATTTATTTCTACTGCTCACCCTGTACATTATTTATCTCGCATACTGTCTTGTGATCGTAACAGCACATTTTACTTACACCAGAAACAAGACTGTTCAATAAATCCTTTATTGAAACGCCCGTCTATTTCTTTCTGTGTAACTTGGAGAAAACTAAGCATGCACGACTGAGCTGAGTGAAATAGTTATCTATTGTTTCCACGACTCTGGGACACGTTCTGATTCTAAAGGGAAACACAGTGGTCATGTTTTGCGGCTGCCAGAAACTACTCCCTTCTTGTTGTCAAGGAGTTTCTAGTGGCCTCTGAGCTAGCTGGCACAAGTAATTAAGTTTAATATACTCGATAGGGACATACTGACCTTAGTCCTATGTCAAACCTATAGGATATATTATTCCAATGCGCAGAGCCTATTAGGGAAATAGGAGCTACACTACATGGCGCCCAACGGTTTGGTAAGGCAGTAATTCAACGTTAGATACTGAGTAACTCAGCCGTGCTTTTTCTCTCAAGACCCCTACCCATATACTCCAAAAGACGTCTGGAGTGGGCAGGGTTAGGTATCCACCACGGCTACATAGGGCAGTACCCTATATATTAGCTGTTTGGTTTGCTCAACGTTGAAGGATACAGTGTTCCACAATATTGTGCACCTTATCTTTGTTTCCTTGAAACTTGTTCTACATTTTGCAAAAAACAAAATGACTGAAGACGCCGGAGACGGTGTAACTGTGGCTGATCCAGCCCTACCAGCAGTTTTTAACATTACCGGTTTAAATGAAACCGAGGAGGGTGTCATAGACATCGCTCCAAACTTAAGAAGAGCCATCACTCTAAAACTTATAAAACATGGCCTACCACCAAGAGGCGGTAGAGCAGTTTTCGTGATAGAGGCACATGAATCCTTTCAGACAGAGGTATTCTATTCATGGGTAATATTTCCTGAATCCAATTCAGTAACACACATGTTTCACTTCTACAAAGAAGATGAACCACCAGAGGAATACAGTCCTTTCGAGGATATAGAAATTCCATTAACATACCAAGAGCATCAGCTCTGGTTTAAAGGCGCCCTAAAACATCACAAAAACATTACCAGGCTCGGTCCACTAGGTAGACCAGGAGCAACATGGCCGATTTTAGTCGGCTACACACCTCATCCAGACATTGAAGAGATGTCAGATGAGGAGTTACTTACTCAACTCACAGAGTTAATAAAAATTTACAGACAATTGGTCCAATATGTCATGCGGACTTTTACAGTCCGACCACCATTGACATATCCAAATCCAACTCCCCAACAGGGGAATACACTAAAAATTACACCACAGACTCTATACGCAGTCATGGGTAAAATGCCCACAAAACGTGAGCAAATTCCATTTTGGATAGCTCAAAAAATTACTCAAATCGAAGCAGTATTTCCAAATACTAGCCCGCATGAGAAACACAGAATCCTAACAATCAGTTTACCAATGGGGATCACACCACAACTGGAAGACTGCACCACTTGGGGCTCAGTCTTTGCTGCCATCTATACTAAAACACATGGTATTCCATCAATTGCGGTAATACCTGATGTCCTAAAACAAATTCAAAACGAATACGGGGCAGAGCCTGCTCTAAATTTAGGTATGAATTTACTGAAAAATTTCGACCAGGTCTCAACAATAATATTATCAAATATTAAAGGGGAGGCAGCAGCAGTGGCGATCCGCCAAAAATTGAGGGAATTCGATGTTACAGAACATCAAACTGAGCTACCCAGAATAATAGAACAATCTTATGCAGAATTAGGCAGAGATAGTTTGGGTGGAAGACCAGTGAAGCCGAAACTATCTGAAAGTCCTGAGAAGGACTCAATAAAACAAACTCCTACATCTTCTAAAAAGAAGTGGGAGTCTACTAAACAAAAATCAAACGAGAAACGTTCTCAATCCCGAGGTAGGTCTCCTCAAAAGGAGCCCTCTGAAAGGAGGTATAACCTCAGGAATAGGGATAATTTGAGAAAACCTGATAGGTATCAAGATACTGATACACGTTCCTCTCGTCCCTTTCAGATCTCATCACAGACTTCGGAAAGAAGAGGACGAACAGAACATAGAGAAGAACGCGTGAAATCGAAAGACGACAAACACGCTTCAAAAACCAAAGTAAAACCTCAATTCTCCAAAAAGAAGGTAGCAGGTCTGAAGATCAGACATGCCGAGAATACTGAGAACACAACTCAAGAACGGAGAATGGGCTCAGACAATGCTGGACAGTGCAGCAGAAGTCACAATAGTTCGCCAGAACCTGAAGGAACTTCTGGAGATAGTGGATTTGAATGAGTACATTACAGTCGAGACTGTAGACACCAGGGTTAGTACTCCACAAAAGTTATATGAAATAACACTCCGGATGGAGGGAGACAAACCTAGACAGGTGAAAGCACTTTTTTGGGAAAGACTATCAAGAGGCTATGACATACTTCTAGCAGAAAAGGACTGGCCACCACAATTTGTCAGGGAGTGCCCACACGGCGAGGACATTATTATGCCTGCCTTCTCCAACCATATTCCAATTCACCTAAAATATACATATGCCAGGAAATGGGCAGTGGCCCAGGCCCCAGCATTATATAAAAATCATGTAGGATGGGATGAGGACTCACCTCACCATAAAATACATCTGAAACATGAACCAACTGCACAACGGCAGTACCCAATAAAGCAAGAAGCTAAAAAACAGGTCAGGGAGATCTTAGATCAACTTGAATATCAAGGGGTGATTGAAACATGCACCTCCTCAATGAACAATCCTTTGTTTCCTGTCTCCAAACCAGACAATACATATCGTCTAGTTTTGGATTACAGACACCTAAACACTTGTTCTAAAACTTTTGCAGTGCAAAATGCACATAGCACAGCATTAATGAATAACATTGTGCGTAAAAAATATAAAACCACATTAGACATCTCAAATGGTTTCTTTTGTCAAAACATAGCACCTGAAAGCAGGTACTTAACAGCATTCTCCATAATGGGGACCCAGCGTCACTTTTGTCGACTCCCACAAGGGTTCAAAAACAGCCCAGGTTTATTCTCAGCGAGGGTAACGGAGTTACTACAAATTTATGACAATGAGGCATTGTCCTATGTCGATGACATATATCTGACAGACGATGACCTGGAAAAACACTTGAACAGGGTGAGCACCATTATACTGGGTTTCGCCTCTGAGGGCTACAAGTTCAACTTTAAAAAGTCCAGAATTGCCCATCTCAATGTCCTATTTCTAGGATATGAGCTTTCAAGTGAAGGCAAGAGCTTGGCAGCTAACTTTTTAGAAAAGTGTGCGCTGCTCCAACCTCCAAAAACGCTAAAAAACTTACAATCCATCCTGGGTTTCCTAAATTTTGGAAGAACATACATTCTAAATTATGCAGAAAGGGTTAAACCTCTCTACGCATTAATCAAACCTGATTTTTCGATCAGAAACTGGACACAGGAACACACAGAAATCTTGCGTTCGCTACAGGCTAACATGTTAGCAACAAATCACTTACAAACACGTGTAAGTCAACGTAATTTGGTGATCCGAATAATTTCAGGTCAATGTGGATTCACCTACTTAACCTTCAATGAGGGTGACAAAATCCCAATTGCATACAAATCCCATTTGTACACACAAGCGGAAATGCGCTTCAGTTCTACTGAAAAAATTCTAACAGCAGTTCAAACCGCTGTAGCAAAAGAAAGAGCCTTAGCCCAAGGGAAACGCATTATTGTCGTAACCCCAGTACCGGCTTTAGAAGCGGTCACAAAAGCAAGCATTCCAAATGCTAAAGCATTACATCCAAGATGGATACAATGGGTTAATTCTCTTGCTGCAACAGATGTTGAATATGTTTTTGATCCAGATTTAAAAACACAAGCATTCCTGCAATATGAACAAGAATGTCCTCTGCCTACTGAAATTCTGCCTCTTGATCAGTACGAATTTATAATTTACACTGACGGATCCGCACAACCCGCAATAGGGAGTAAGCAAGCTTACAGTGCAGCGTGTGCAATCGTTAAAGGTCGCATGCGAGATGGCATCTTCAGACCTATGGTCACAAAAACTCAATCTCTAGGGGATTGTACAGCTCAGCGAGCTGAACTACAAGCATTCAAACTGGCACTTGAAAGTACAGATCGAGAATTCCCCACACTAATAGTGTGCGATTCCTTTTACTGTGTTCAGTCGTATAATGACTATATACAAAACTGGCTTGAAAATGGTTTCAAAGATGCGAAAGGTGGCACAATAAAGCACAAAATGCTTTGGGAACAAGTAGTTCAGTTGAAAAACGAACTACCAAAGGCTCACGTGATCCACACACTGAGTCATCAACGTGATGGCGTTCACGTTGCAGGGAATTCATTGGCTGACGAAGCCGCAAAGGGGGCTGTGCAAACGGCTTCCGTAGCTGCGATCACTCGTTCAAAAACAAAAATAGACGGTGAGATAATGTTGGCTGTCAATGCATCAAGCAAAGGCAGCAGTGCAGCGTTACCAAAAAAGTTTCCACTCAAGTACTCTTATGTAATTGATGCGAACAACGTTCCTTTTGCTCGAATCCCTGGAGTGGGGGATAGGGTAATTCCAAACATGGAACGTAGAGCAGCCTTGATTTATGAAACACATTTGGGGGAGGGTCTGTCACACCAAGGGATCTCTAAAACAATCTTGACTTTAAAAGAGATGTACTGGTGGCCTGGGATGAATACAGAAATTCACATATTCATCAACAACTGTTTAGACTGTAAATTACAGCGAGAGAGCCACAAGACACCATGCTGCGAATGCGGCAGCCCAGTACAGACACCACTGTTAGACAGCATTCGACATTCTACGCGCCTGCGTCCTACTGGACAAAGGCATTCCCGCAAATACTGAATCTAGGTTCCTATGGTTATGGCCTCAGCGCTCGGCTGACGCTCGAACTGTTATAAAAGATTTGCGAGTCTTTATCGGCACATACGCAATAGGCACGCTACATTCTGACCAGGGTCCTGCGTTTAGCTCTAGGGCTTACAAAGAAGCCATGGCCAGTCTGGGCGTTGCATTGCGGTACTCCTCTCCATTCCATCCTGAGGGAAATTCGGTTGTGGAAAGGAAAAACCGGGACATAAAGCAGTCTATAACAGCTAGGGTATTAGGTTCGGGTGATGGGTGGGTCAAACACCTTAGTGGGGTATCAGCGCTCATTGAACAACCTGCCAAGAAGTTCTCTAGGGGGGTCACTCCATATGAGATCCTATTTGGGACAAGAATGTGGGTACCAGACCTTGAACACGTAGGCACAGTGGTGGAAAATAAACCATTTGATATCAAAGATCGTTTGGCTGTTTTACAGGACTTAAACAAATTAAGAACGAAACAAAGCAACGTATTCCTACAGTCAACCACCACTGGGGATCAACCGGCTGTCCCAGCAAGGCCTGTCTGGATTCCAAAAGTTGGGGATCTAGTCAGAGAAAAATTGCGGACAAGAAGGAATTTGGACCTTCTTACAGACAACCAGTACCTGTCCTAGCAGTTCAAGGAACAAGAACAGTACTTCTGCCGCCCCTTGCTGGAAGAAAGGAGAAAAGATTTGTGTCCATCGACCTGATCAAACCACAGTATGTGGCCAATACTAAATAGTAGGCCTCGTGGACTCCGACCTAGTAGCAGACACACTCCTCTCGCTACTATCCAAGAGGTTCAGACTGAAAGACTGATAACGATCGAGAATTCAGCTGTAACAGACGGAGGACTATGCAACAACGCTATGGAACTCATCCCTCTTGAACACCAAGTAACAGTTCGTCCAAATACACCTGTCTACACCAACGTAACAAGTGATGAACTGGTTCCAGTGATTTCTACAAATCCTGATGCAATTCCAACAATTGACAGAACTGCTTCTGGCTACTTCATTAACTTTGATACGTTCTCAGAAGATCCGAGTGAACCTGAAACGACGCCAGTGTCATTGAAATTCAAGCAGCAAGTACAAGACTTTCTTCACTTTCTGAAAAAGACTTATTTGGTTTCTCCATGGATTGAACTCTGGATTACATCTGGACTTTTTGTTTTCCTGCTCTGGCTAGCTTTGGTTACAACTGTAAGCGTGCTTATAAGTGGCAGATACATCCATGTGAACACTGAAGGAAAAGACGTAAACGTACTTTTGAAACCTCATAAATCTTCCCATCGTGAAGCAAGAGACTTATCATCAGTGAACATCACAGCTGTTCCTATACAGGATGGTATAGTGTGGGACAAAACAGATTATGATATCTTCGGCCCGAATGAACAATTGAACATTCCACATTTGTTTAAAATTTCACTAAGTGATCTAATTACGTCCAGTACCTATTCAGATGATTGGGACTTTGAGACTGTAAACGACATAATGTTTGACCTAGAAAAATCTGCTGCATTTTCTAAACATGAATATTTAGAGGGTTCATCAGACTATGAACAAATGTATTGTTTTAATCACTATGGTCATCATTATTTGCATAAATCTGCATATCCAAGAAATGTGTTTATGTTTAACCAATGGGAACATTGTCCTACACCACCTAAAGGTAGTTCAAAAACATTTGCTAGTAAGTTTCCATATTTTTCAGGTTACAACACATCAGATCCAGAAATGTTTTACTATAAAAATGTAAACAAGACAGGACTGAAAATTATGTTAACAAATACAAAACAGATTTATTCTGCGTTTTTTAATGCCCAACTGTCTAGACAGGGTTTCGACTTTTGGAAAGACACAATTGACACAAAAACTGTGTGGGATACTAAAGATTGGCAAGTGCAGGGGATAGAAGCTTTATTTAGAGCCTGCATAATCCCAGAACAAATAATGTTTTTGAATGAAACTATCCAACAAACATCTTGTCTTGGATTAGCCAAGATAAAAGAGATGAACACACCTTCTGTACCAACACCTGCCAGTGAAAATAATACAAAGGCAGTGGTGACAGTTGACAATATACTACAACTCAACAGATCTAATCCTACTTGGAAAAAATGGTTGATCTGGCCCACAGACACGAATAACTGTCAGGAAAGATTCCTGAATAAAACTCAGGGCTTTACTATTCATAGGCCAGACCCAAGATACGTCCAAAGACAACATCCGGGGGTAGTAACAACATACAGTGTAGGAAAATTATGCCTCGATTGGCTGCATAAGTCTACACTACAGGATGTGAAACAACACTTAACCTTACTTAAAAAGGACGCAGACCTTAGGGAATTCTTGCTTGGACCAAGAAAACCGCGTCAAAAACGTTTCATATATGCCGGCATTTATGCTGCTTATAATGAAGCTTGGAAGGTATCACAGATAGAGGCCGCAGAACGAATACGTGAACTTGATCGTATTAATTTAGAGAAAACACTCTCTGTGGTCGACAATGGGTTAACAACTTTGTCCTCCAGAATATATTCATTGGATGGCATTGTATCCTCTGCTATCGACATACTAGAACAAGATTTGGCGATGTTACAACAAGGCCAATCTCAATTACGTTCTATTATGTTATTAAGCTGGACGCTGCAATCTTTGCGAGCGGGCTATGTGCCTTGGCGTTTCATCAACACAACGGCTCTGTTTGCAGAATACAATCTCACTGATAAACAGATCGAACTGGCACAAAGAGGAGCAAAGTATACAGTGCTGAGCATTGAAAAACTGGAAAAATTACCATTCACTGTGGCAGAAAAACCAGCTACAGAATGGCTTATTCATGGCAAAATAACATTACCTGTGAGTACTTTTCAGTTTCAGTATTGCCTCAGACAAATGCAAGCAGGCAAATATGAAAGGTTGGGTAAGGAATACATTAAGACATCTTGGGATTTACCGTATACATATAGATGTTGGAGTGGGGATCGTGAAGTGTTTTTGAGCGGTTCAAACTGTAAACTTGCACTGAGTGGTTCACTTATATGTCAAGACATTTCCTTGCACGGGGCTTGTAATGGTTCAGTGGAAAATTTGTCTTGCCATCAGCAGGGTACTCCAGCTGCTGTGATTAATCCAACGTTTGGACAACTTTCTAATGGGAGTTACCTCATGTTGAATGATCAGAGCTGCTGCGGAATGCTGCCAGGCATCCCATATCTAGTAACGGTCAACTCCAGGGTCACTTGCTGTATGCAAGTATTGTTTCCCCCAATAGACACAGTCAGGGAGTCGCCTCTATGGCCTTCGCTGAACGTCTCTTTTATAAGATTTGATACTTTAAGCAGAATGAAAGCCATGCTTTTACAGCAAACAGTGCCTTTGACCTCGGCCAAAGAAACCTATGATCTACAAGTAGCAAGGACTTCGGCTGAGATACAGACTTTAATACGTACAAACTACCCTATACATTTCATGGAAATGATATCACGTATCTTTAACATGTCTGATACAACCGGAATTGTACATGTATTTAAGAGCATCTGCTCAGGTCTGTTAGCACCTTTCCAGGCAATACTCGGAATCATCCCGAACTTTGCACATTCGGTGTTTGGTGGCATACCATTAATTCTAGCACTTGTTGCCGGGATTCTATTTCTCTTCCTGCTATTGCGCTATGGCCAGCCTATTCGCAGACATCACTCCGAGCAAAATGGTGAAAGCTCTCCTTGAACGAAAGTGCTGTGAGCAAATAGTAAAGCTTTTGGGCATGACTCGTCTACGGGACCTTAATACAACTTGGTTCCTGTCATTCAGACCAATCTGGCAAGATTGCATCTTACCTGTTCTACGATGCCTGCTATGCGGTGAAGAATGCATGTTGGACACTCGTCTAACATTTCCATCAGCAACGCCAACGGATGTCGATACTCTGCTGGACCAGATAACGGCCCATGCTCTGTGTTGTCCCCAGAGGCTTCCTATCCTGATGTCAGCATTCATTGAGATCTCACAGACGCTTCCGGCTGCTGCTGAGGTACGAGAAAGAACTACAGGCACACAGGTAACAACGGACGTGAACATTGCAGAGGCAACCTATGCTGGAAGCAATGCTTCCCATCTCTGTGCAATTAATCTACTACACGAGGTGTTCCAACTGACACCAACAACAGTGGATGATGTTTTGTCTATTGAAATAGATGATCTCATGTTTACACCAGACCCGTGAACTAACTCTGATTCGGCATACAGTGTTCCAGAGATGCAGTGACAATTTGGCCTTCATTTTTAAACAACTTGGAACTCTACCAAAATTGAACTTTTTCCCCATTTTTTGAACGAAAATGGCACATCGATCTGCTTAAAGTAGAACTAGCCTTATAATACAGACTTCAAGGTACTTCCACGGACACTTAGTCATCTTGTGTGTCTAAAACAGTTCATTAATTTTCTTGACATGAAATGACTTTGATTTTTGAGAAACTTATCGAACATTTTCTGTCACATGTAAATATTACTGCTTATTTCATTCCAATTGCATTTATTATTCGAACTTTATGCCTGTAATGAAAATCAATGCTTCAAATGTACAGCACCTTTTGCATTCTAATAGGTTTTTTAAATGCCTTTTTTAAATGGTTTTATGAAAAATTTTAGAAATATGCGGTACTCCATTTTAATGTTTAGCATTTTAAATGTTTAGCATTTTAGTATTATCGTACACACGAAAGAGGAGTGGGTGTTGTATTCCTCTTAGGGTATCCATAAACGGGCTTTCCAGTATCATGTCCTTATATAGGCACAATTCGCCCTGCCCTTATATAGGCATAAATCCCAGTCCTTATTTAGGCATTAAACCGTGCACTCCAAATACAGGCATGGTCTCTGACATCCGTCCACCCTAACGTCACAACGAGTTCATGAAGAACAGACCCATAGGCTGCGGGAGTTTCCCTAGTCCAGGACTATTGATTTCTTCAAGGACTCATATATTATGCATGAACCATTATTCCTTAGGGGGTTCATTCATGACGTCTTTCGCTGTCCAACTCACGTCAATACTAACATTCTTAGGTGCTCTCAGGTATAAATATACCTTCCCTAGCCCCTGTAAATCAGAGGAGACCTCGACTTCAGAGGAGCCCGTTTCCCGGCCTGACGCACTGAGAGGACGCTGCCTTCCCTGCACGCAGAGAGCCCAGCTTCCAGCTTCCAGTGATCTGACTTCCCTTGCGGGGTGTTGGAGTTCGAGTCTGGCAAAGAGATTCCTACCTCTCTCATTCTTCAGGTATGGAGCTGACTAGAACCTAGAGGGACTCTTGGCATACTAGGCATACTAGACTTAACATACTCTTAGTATACCATAGTAAGGAATACTTCACCTACTTCTTCCCTCTTCCTACACCTAGGTCAGGTTAGGTACATTGGGGTAGAATTAGCTTAGCAACGCATCGTATGAGCACTCGCATTTTTAGTCTGTGTTATTTATGTAAATGCATATGTACTAAAAGATAATGCTATCGCAGTATTATTTATTTCTACTGCTCACCCTGAACATTATTTATCTCGCATACTGTCTTGTGATCGTAACAGCACATTTTACTTACACCAGAAACAAGACTGTTCAATAAATCCTTTATTGAAACGCCCGTCTATTTCTTTCTGTGTAACTTGGAGAAAACTAAGCATGCACGACTGAGCTAAGTGAAATAGTTATCTATTGTTTCCACGACTCTGGGACACGTTCTGATTCTAAAGGGAAACACAGTGGTCATGTTTTGCGGCTGCCAGAAACTACTCCCTTCTTGTTGTCAAGGAGTTTCTAGTGGCCTCTGAGCTAGCTGGCACAAGTAATTAAGTTTAATATACTCGATAGGGACATACTGACCTTAGTCCTATGTCAAACCTATAGGATATATTATTCCAATGCGCAGAGCCTATTAGGGAAATAGGAGCTACACTACACCACGGTGGAGCTGCACAACTTACAACCCAGAAAAACAATCGCGGCTCAGCCTTAAGGAAAAAGTCTTTCTTTCAGGATAGGGCAATCACCCGCAATGATCCTGTCCAGTGTCTCAGGCAGTGCACCAGTATTTTTCACTCTAATCTAACAGGCACCAGAGACACAGCACCTGTACCCTAAACTCTAGTCCTTCCCTAACTCCTGTGTTGCCCTGCTGGCGCACTGCTCTTTCGTTGGGGCCGCAGATTGTACCTAGTGTGCCCAGGCACCTCCTTATCAGCAAACAAAGGTGCAGACTTGCATTCACTTGGGGACCGGGACTCAGAGGCCTGATGCACAGAAACTGGAGTATCTGAAGCAACCCTTGTTTCAGAGGGGGTCCCCTCAGGCAAAACCTCCTTACTCTTGTTATCGGTCTGTGCCTCTCTTAGCCAGGCATCAAAAAAAGGAACAAAGCAAGGAATCAGCTCTCCGTCCTGATTTGTGACCCCGTCTTTCACCCAAGAATTATCCGACAGTGGTAGGGGTACACGTTTCTTCCGGCCTTCCACCTTCACTGCTGTTATAGTGGCCTGCAACACCTGTGTTGGGTCCCTTCACCTCGGCTCCAAATTTGACTTGCGCTTACTCCCCTGGTTGGATCTGATATCCTGGCCCTTCTGGCAATGGTTGTAGGGCAGCAGATATCTGTTCGAGAACAGAACGGAAATCTTTAGACACAACATACAAATAATCAAAAGAGGATATTCAATTTCAGAAACGCCCCTATATTATTCATCTGAAGAACCTCAAAAAAAAGGAATTTCAAAACAACTATTCTTTTTAACAAACTTGTACTTAATAAGTCATAGAAATCACGATACAGCTTCTACTTTATGAACCTTCACTATTGTGCAAAACTGCAGACACCTCTAAAATTATTTTCCTTGCATAAGAACAACCATGTTTTGCGCTTATGACCATGCTCTCATATTATAGGTGTAGCGGGAAACTCTAAAACTGTGAATGTAACAGAGATCCATATTACATGAATAACTGATAAATTAAACATAACCTAGTAGGTACATGAATTTTCCAGCAGAACTTGTTTGTGGCAAACAAGAAAACAAGCAAAGAACATTTTGTTCTTAAAAATGTGTGCTAAGGGCATATGGGCATCTTTCCTAGCATTGTGAACCATATGCATCATACTTTTCACGATCCGGGCCATGTAATATCATATTCAGGGGAGAAACCTATTCACCAGCTCTAGCAAGAGCTGTCAGCTCGATTACATAGACTAACTGATAAGGGACTCGTGATGCCCCTGCGACTTATGTAGTGCTGTAATAACATAAACAATAATGGTGTTGTCACCTGGGAATTTGGAACAAAAACCACCAAATTATGCTTCCCCTTATAGGTCAAATAAGGGAACATCAGTCTATTCTACCCATCCTTATCCAATTCCAATTTCATCAGTTTACAGAAAGGAGGGGTAGTAACATGGCGTATTTATTTATTCATTTTGTTAATTCTACCAATTTGTTCAAACAGTATTACTTAATAGCCAATTAGACGTGCACTGGTGAGGTGCTTTGTCTCTATTTATCCAAGAACATATTCACAGCATCCTGTGAAATGAATGACTAAAGCGAGCCCAACTGATTGTCTCATGGCCATTCCTAGACAGCTCAGGCAGGCGAGAGAGAGAGAGAGAGAGAGAGAGAGAGAGAGAAAGAGAGTACACAACAACAAGCTGCCCTGCGTACTTTCCACGCAGAATAGCTCACAATAATACACATAGTAGGCACATAAACCAAGAAAAAAGGACACAATAATACATATACCAAGCACAAAAATAAAAAAAACACAGTGTGTTACTTAATTTTGCTTACCCTTAATTTACCCAGGAGCTAGTCTCCTACCCCCCTTCGACAGTAGGTTACCTAAGCAGGTGACCTCCTGTCGACAATACTTACCCCCTTTGGCAGCTGGACACGAACAGACTTGTAGGAGGTAAATAGCTACGGGAAACCACACCAAGGAGGCCATGTCCAATACTATTGGACTGTACCACTTTGTAAATTTTGCTGTGCAAGCACATTGAGCTAACTAGAAAACATTAATCCAATGACCTACTACCAATTCCTTTAGCTATTGTGCTGTTTAACATGATGGCGCATTAATGCAAACTTTATTTTATTGCCTCCTCATCTGGCCCTGGCACAGCAACCTTAAATTGAAACCATTATTCTGTATGCATGGCAGAGCTACTCTATGTGTCAGAAGCTGCACATGGCCCACAGACGCTGCTGCCCCTCCTTCTCTCTTATGGCTTCAAAGAACCTGCCTGGTCTTTTGCCAAAAATAATAAGCAGAGCCTCCCCTCTCTCTCTACGCTCTGGCCCCCTCATTCGGAATGTCTTCCAAGGTCGAAGGGCCAGAGCAAGCATGCCAGAAACAAACACTCCTTCTTTTTCATAGAGAGGGAGAGCACATTCCTACATGCACTTTTAAAATATGTGTCTTTTTAAGCACAGAAATAAACAGCACTGTTTAATTTAAACGTGCATTCTTTTTACATTTTTCAAAAGTTGCACTTTTCCTATGTCAAAACGAATGTACATTGTTACTAGTATTTCTGATCAAACCATATTTTTATTTATGTATTATTATTTATTCATTCTTCAAAATTTAAAGTGTAATTCTTCCAAAGGCATCTGCAGAACACAATGACGACAACAAACCAAATTGAGCTCATTCCAGACATTTTCAAGAAGGGGCCACACATTCATAACACACAACACAGCTTGCTGAGGCGAGCCATCCTTACACAAAGAGCACAGTCGCTACTCACTCAAACAAGTATTTCACAAGCATCACCACCGGTGTCAGTCCACAAACCTCATAGACACTCAAACACACAATCAAACCACAAATCAACACCAGGACAAAAACAAAAGGCAGCCCACAGACTGCACTCAAACCAAACCAATTGTGAATCATATTTACAAACAAAAGAGCTCTCAAAAGCAGTCCAGAGACTGCACCAAGACAAGTAAACAGCCCAAAGACTGTTCCATGTTCAAGAAGACAGGCTCTAGCCCCAGACCTTTTCCAAAATATGCCGAATTACCAGTTGGTCTGGCAGCGTGTTCGCAAACACTCTGTGTCTTTACCAAATCATACTTATTCCAGAAGGCATGCCTATTACAGGGGTCCGCAGACCCACCCAAAACAAGATAGGGTAAAACCCCCATGCCTTTGCAAGAAGAGACCGAATTGCCAATTGGCCTGGCGGAACACTTAAGAGCGCTCCGTATCACCACTTACGAATTTTACTAAATGCAGGCATGTTCTTCCAAGTATACCCATTCAAACAAATATCATAAGGAGAAAAATCCCCACATTACCTGCCTTCACTTTTGGCAAAAAATGAATAAAATACCAAACCAAAATCTTGGCCAAGCAAATCAAAAGTGCCACTTCAGTGACCTTACCAAACAGAAGTCTTCAACTCCCACCTGCTGATCTCTGGTCGACCTAATGGTCACTGCAAAAAATACGCCAAAGAAAACCCCAGTTGAGACCGGCCATCACCTGGAGGGTCAAATGGGGAAAACCGGAAAATTCACGTCGGCCTGCAAAGACAAAGGTCTCCTCGTGCAGTGCGCTCCCTCAGTAAGATTTCAATTTTCCATCAAGACCACTCCTTCGGACGGCCGCGTCTCCAATGGGCCCCACGTTGGGCGCCAATTGTGGAAATAAACCTTTTTAGGGGTACACTGGTGCAGGGTCACCCTTTTGTCCACGGGTTCAAAAACCAACAAAATAGAGAGATCAACATTGAAGCTGGAATTCAAAATAACAATTTTATTAATTTCTCATGAGTGGAACCACGTTCAACAACACTCTCAAGTGTTGCAGAAGGTGGCACCCTGAAGTCACAGAGCACAGGCCTTATATACAGAGTTTGTTGCAGAGTAAGCATGCAGTTATAAATAGGAGGTACAAGCATACACAGGAATAACTACCTACAAACATGGGCAGATGGGAGATCACTTAGTCAGCAAAGTGGGAGGGAGATCAGAACTGCTTACAACAGTAGAAAACAGTTGACAGTTATATCTTTAGCCAGGTGCATTCTAACAGCTACAGGCCTTTGCTCAGCACATTGCTTTTAGCTCAGTACAGAAGGAGTTAACTAGAGTTGATGACACAAGCAGAATAGAAGGGCAAGCAACAGTGAAGACAGAAGAATTACATAGCTAACAAAATGGATGCCACAGCCAAAATGACTGTAGCTTATGCTAACAAAAAATATTACACATTTCCCACATACATGCACTACAAATTGTCCTAACAATGGCCAACGTCACTGGAAACACACCTAGGATATCAATACCTTACTCACCGTACATAAACATTTTAGCCGGTTAATTTTCTAATTCTAACGGTTGGAATTTTTTTAAGTTGTCCAGTACTATCAATGTGAAAGGTGAACCAGAAACAGCGATGATTTATATTTCAACCTCATTCACACCTATCCTGCATTATGGTGGTTTCCTCCAGCTTGAGCCAAGGAGAGCTACTTGGTCCTTACATTCATCTACACCAACTTGAACACTCTCCTCATTTCATTCAGTAATTGTAAGAACAACCTCTTCTCTGCTACCCCTGTCACATCGCTCATGCAGGTGCAATGCCACAGGTTTACCACATAACGCCAAACTCTGGCAAAATGACGTTTGCAACTACATTTAAAACAGGTGTGAAACATTGCTAAACAATACACAGCAGAGCCCACATGACTATGACTTCCATACCTAAAACAAATTACATTTTCTTTGTCTCGATCTTTCAGCCTGACAGTTTGGGCTAGACTGTTCCCATGGGGAGCAGGGTCAAGACTGATTTGCATATGGCTGGGTCTAAACTGGAATGGCATGGGAAGCAAAGAAACGATGGATTGAGACCCAGATGTCTGTACTAGGGTGAATGTTTGACATTGTTCAGCATTCTGTCCATCAATTGTTTTTTTGCATTTGTCACCCTGAGTGGGATGGGTATGCCCAGATGTGGGTCCCGTGCTCTCTATGCCACTGAAGTCAAGCTAGTCTGGCTGATGAGGGGTGATACCCCAAAAGCGGTCCCAGGATGCTTGTTTCCGGTCCAGGGAGGACATGGCCTGGCAGTCCGGGCTGGAGTTCCCATGGGGAACAGGGTCGAGACTGATTTGCATATGGCTGGGTTTAAACTGGAATGGCATGAGGAGCAAAAAAACGATGCGTTAGGCCCAGATCTCTGTATTGGGGTGAATGTTTGACACTGTCC
The DNA here is from genome assembly GCA_963921515.1 of Calotriton arnoldi. Classification (NCBI taxonomy): domain Eukaryota; kingdom Metazoa; phylum Chordata; class Amphibia; order Caudata; family Salamandridae; genus Calotriton; species Calotriton arnoldi. Next base: position 72,537 of record CAWUFW010007453.1, on the reverse strand, counting down.
AGCATTCTGTCCATCAATTGTTCTTTTTGCATTTGCCACCCCGCGTGGGACGGGTAGGCCTAGTCATGAGTCCCGTGCTCCCCATGCCACTGGAGTCAACCTAGCCTGGCTGTTGAGGGGTGATACCCCGAAACCAGTCCCGGGATGCTTGTTTCCGATCCAGGGAGGACCTGACCTGGCAGTTCGAGCTTGACTGTTTGCATGGGGAATAGAGTCAAGACTGATTTGCATATGGCTGAGTTAAACTGAAATGGCATGGGGAGCAAACAAATTATGGATTTAGGCCCACGTCTCTGTACTGGGGTGAATGTTTGACACTGTTCAGCATTCTGTTCATCAATTGTTCTTTTTGCATTTGTCACCTCGAATGGGAAGGGTATGCCCAGGCGTGGGACTTATGCTCTCCATGCCACTGGAGTCAAGCTAGCCTGGCTGATGAGGGGTGATACCCCAAAACAAGGGTCGAAACTGATTTTCAAATGGTTGGGTTTAAACTGGAATGGCTTTAGGCCCAGATGTCTGTACTGGGGTGAACGTTTGACATTGTTCAGCATTCTGTCCATCAATTGTTCTTGTTGCATAGTCAAAATCCTAGTCTACATTCTAAGAACACTAAGGACATAAGAGAGGAAAACTAGAAGAAAGACCCCACAGACGCTTATAGTGGAAATGGACTGCAACAGTGATGGAAATGGGTGGCGACTTCTTAGAAAGACTTTGGACACCATCACTTATCTTTTCACAAGTTAAGCACAGTAAATAGCAAGGGTTACATAATGTACATGTGGGAAAATAGCTTATGTGCAATTGGCACATGGTCAAATACTGCCCGACTAGAAATTCAGGTGCAAAAGGGAATTTGCATTTGAAATCGAATTAGCCCCTTTCAAGAGCCCATGACCTGAATCGACTAGATCAATTGCATATCTTAGGCAGGCACGCAACAAACAGCATTTCTACCAACATACAAATCATCAGCTCCCATAGAGAAAGCCCTATTAAGATCCATTTGCAGGAGTTGTAATTTCATGGTGAAGGGAGTCTCAAACACAATGAATTCTGTTTTGGTTGCATTTAATTGGAGTGAACTCTTGGTCATCCACGATTCAATCTACTGTTTGCATCAATAGCTTTCTAAAATCTAATTCATCCTCTTGTACATTTACAAACTATGTACTTCACGAGAATTTGAATGTTAGTAAGTTCAAAATAAAGGGGGACCATGATGAACCTTTAGAAGAGCACTCTGAGATGTCAGTAATGAAAAGGTAATGTTATGTTTTCAGTGCTGTTCGCAGCCTCAGAATCTAACTGAGCCGTGCACAGGACAACACCACAACCCTCAAGCAGAAGTTAGTGGGTCAACCAGATGCCCCATGTCCACCATAATGAAAGTAGTCTTGATGCAAGGAGGACCGAGTAAAATAGTCCTTGTGCATATACAGTTGCTAATAGGAAGTTAGTGGCACTAACAAGAGTGGATTCAGGGGCATATCAGCAAGGGCCGGCGATAATTATCGCTAAGCGCACTTAGGGCTAGGATAATTATCGCCGGCTATCGCTGCTTTCTATCGCGGATATAGCGTGCTATCAGCAACGCTTATCTCCAAAGCGATAGAAATGCAAGCGATAGCTGGAAAACAGTGTGATTATCGCTGGGAAACCAGCGATAATCGCACTGTGACCGGCGATACCTTGCTGATAGGGCAGGGTGGTCTTAGCCATGTAATCCACCTCCCATTGGATTACATGGCTAAGTCAGAATTAAAGCAGGCGTAAGGAAAGTAGCGATAACCGTGGTTAGCGCTACTTTTCTTATCGCTATGCTTGTTAGTGAGTCCCTTGATAATTGGAGAAATGTCGGTTAGCGACATTTCTCCAGTTATTTCGGAAGGAACGCCCACCTTGCATCTCATTAGGGATGCAAAGCTGGGCGTTCAGTAAACAGGCGCTAAGGCATGGATTCACGCGTTAGCGTGTCCATGCTGATAGGGCGATAAAATTATCGCCGCTTTTCGTCCGAAAACGGACGCTAAAGCGGCGATAATTTTATCGCCTCGCCTTGCTGATATGCCCCTCAGTTCTTTGTGGTTGGGGCAAAACCATGATTGCTTTATATCCAGAAACTGACAATGATTTCGGTGCGGTAGTCAAACCAGACTGTCTTCTCGAGGGATGGTATTTCAGGAAGAGGCGGGAGGAGAGCGGCCCTGGAACTGCGAGCTGTGTTGTGACATATACAGCCCTCTGGATGCGCCTTTCAAACTGAGGGGCTTCCGGTTAGTGAAGGTCGGAGGCGAGGGGGAAAAGTAATGAGGCGTTCCTGTGGAATTTAACTTTGGGAGTGTGAACTGAATACTGATCCTGGGACTCACTGCGGGGGCGGGGTGACTACCACCGTGCAACCTCCACGGGAAGAACGCTGATGAGACGCAGAACCAGAGGGGAGTTTGAACACTAGGATAGCCCGACTTCTAGAGGAGGAACCGTTGGATGTTCCTGACAGACGGACAAAGGAACCGACAAGTGACCAATGCCCGACAGAGCCACGCTGGTTCACCAATGCTCCTAGCCACGTACCTGGAGGTGCGCGGCTGACACAGGTGCATGATCGTCTTGGGGATTGGGGTTGGTGGGGGCATGGTATACGGGGCTGTAAGAGCACCGCTGAGGGAAACAAACCCAGTAGGGATGTCTCTCCTTTAATAGCGGGTTACAGCTTAACGGAATCTGCTCTATTTTGGCATTGGTATATCTTTCTTGAGCACAATTCCCCAAAACCCTTGCACTCCTATCGTCATACGCACTAGGGGAACTGGTGGAGTATACAAGTATATTGTGAAGAAAGCAATTAATTATCTGCGCTTTCCTTATCTCGAGGGTACCGGTGGGAGGCATCCTGTGGACCAGACCTGTGAAAAGAAGAGAAAGACATCTTGCACTGCTGCCGCTACCCTTGCTGCCTGCTAAGTTCCTGTGGGGGGGGGGCTTGAGGTCCCAGGGAGCAACAAAACCAAAAGGGGGAGGGGACTTATCCCAGCGCTTACAGCACCACGCCATCTCCCGCAGCGCGGGTCATCTTGGTCTGCTGCCGCTGCCTTTGCTGCCTGTTAACTCCCTGGTGGGACTCGAAATCCCAGGGAGCAACAAAATAAAAAGGGGAAGGGGGCTGTTTGAGGCTGGGCTGGGCCCACTCTCTGAGGCCTTCGTTGTGAGGCCTCTAATGCCCTCATCTTAAATTGAAGCTGCTGAGGTCGCAAGCCACTCCTTGGAATTTGGCCCTACAACTGAGAGGTACTGTTGATTGTTTAAAATTTCTAATTCTAATTAGTGGCCTCCCTTCAGCGACAGGTCCCTTGTTTGTGTAGGCTCACTGCCTGCCTTTTTATCCCTCAGTATAAAGGCCATCTGCCGTGATCATGGGCAGGAAAAAAGCTAGTGATTGTGGTACAGTTCCATCCCCGCAGGTAAAACCTACCTCAATTGATCAGATGCTAGAACGGGCAGTTAGTGCCATCAGCAATGAAATTGCCTGAACAGAATGAAGGCTTTCCATAAACTCGGATGGTACTCGCGGGTTTTTACCTGGTCAATCAATCAATCAATCAGGGGATTATAAGCGCACTACTCAACCGTGAGGGTCTCAAGTAACCCTGGGCATAGTACTACGCTACGCTCTCAGAGCATGGCGTAGCAGCAAAATCATCAACATCTACAAATGCTTTGATAAAGCAATTTTACATGCTAAAAAGCATATAACCAATTTACAAAAGTGAACTTTGAGAATGAAAATATTAGGCAATGAGAGAGGTGATGATTTTGGGGTCCCCCCTAACCTAGGGGGAGGACCAAGCAGATGCCTTGAACACAAAGAGCATATCATGCTGAACGATTCAGTGGTGGTCCCTTCCTCCTAGGACCACCCCAAGCACAGTTATGGGCAAAAATACAATCCCAACCAAAGGCCCTGCAAAGCATTATGGGACGAGATTATTAGCAGTGGGCAGTGAATATTATAGTGTCCAATATCAAAATAATTCTACAAAGAGCTGCAGTTCAAATAGTCATTACTAGATGTCCTCACGAGTCAAATGCAAAAGCATTGAAATTATTATTACATCAAGCTGCAGTTCCACTAGTCGTTACTAGATGTCCCTCACGAGTCAAGTGCAAAAGCATTGAAACCCTTTCATGAAGCTTTTGCATTTGACTCGTGAGGGACATCTAGTAACGACTAGTTGAACTGCAGCTCTTTGTAGAATTATTTTGATATTGGATACTATAATATTCACTGCCCACTGCTAATCTCGTCCCATAATGCTTTGCAGGGCCTTTGGTTGGGATTGTATTTTTGCCAATAACTGTGCTTGGGGTGGTCCTAAGAGGATGGGACCACCACCGAATCGTTCAACAAGATGTGCTTTTTGTTTTCAAGGCATCTGCTTGGTTCTCTCCCTAGGTTAGGGAGGATCCCAAAATCATCACCTCTCTCACTGCTTGTTAATTTATCGTTTTCACTTTTGTGAAATGACTATATGCATTTTAGCATATAAAGACAGAGATACTTATTTTATCATAACTTGCACTGTGCAAGATGCCGTTTGCAATTATTGCACAGTGCAGACAAGCACACAGCTACGCACTGCGTAATTTGCGTAGTTCAAAGTGTACTTCGCGTAGCTACGGGTAGTGCTACTATGCAAACTATGCCCAGGCTGGTGGGGGGGGGATCAGCAGGTCCGATTCAGTCGAAGAGCCAGGTCTTCAGAGCCTTCCTGAAGGTGTTCAGGGAGGGGGCACGTCTGATGTCGGTGGGGAGCTCGTTCCAGGTCTTGGCCGCAATGTAGGAGAATGATCTTCCTCCTGCTCTGGCTCTGTGGATGCGTGGGGTTTTGGCGAGGAGGAGGTTGGTGGAGTGGAGGTTTCATTTGGGTTCGCGGAGGATGACTCTGTCGTTGAGGTATTGGGGTCTGGTGTTGTGTAGGCATTTGTAGGCGTAGGTGAGTATCTTGAAGGTGACTCTTTTCTAGAAGGAGAGCCAGTGGAGCTTGCGTAAGTGTTGGCTGATGTGTTCGTGTCGAGGGATCCCGAGTATGAGTCTGGCGGCAGTGTTCTGAATAGTCTGGAGCTTGAGTAGTAGAGACTTGTTGATGCCGGCGTAGAGGGCGTTTCCGTAGTCCAGCCTGCTGGTGATGAGTGTGTGGGTGACTCTCTTCCTTGCCTCGAGGGGGATCCATTTGAAAGTCTTGCGGAGGATGCGGAGGGCGTTGAAGCAGCTGGAGGTGACGGTGTTGACCTGGCGGTTCATGGAGAGGGAGGAGTCGAGTACGATGCTGAGGTTCTTGGCGTGGTCTGTGGGGTAGGGGGCCGAGGGCGGTTGGCCACCAGGTGTTGTTCCATGCTGAAGGGATGGTTCCGAGGACGAGATCATGGGCAGGAAAAAAGCTAGTGATTGTGGTACAGTTCCATCCCCGCAGGTAAAACCTACCTCAATTGATTGGATGCTAGAACGGGCAGTTAGTGCCATCAGCAATGAAATTGCCTGAACAGAATGAAGGCTTTCCATAAACTCGGATGGTACTAGCGGGTTTTTACCTGGTCAATCAATCAATCAGGGGATTATAAGCGCACTACTCACCCGTGAGGGTCTCAAGGCGCTGGGGGGGGATCAGAAGGTCCGATTCAGTCGAAGAGCCAGGTCTTCAGAGCCTTCCTGAAGGTGTTCAGGGAGGGGGCACGTCTGATGTCGGTGGGGAGCTCGTTCCAGGTCTTGGTCACGATGTAGGAGAAGGATCTTCCTCCTGCTCTGGCTCTGTGGATGCGTGGGGTTTTGGCAAGGAGGAGGTTGGTGGAGTGGAGGTTTCATTTGGGTACGTGGAGGATGACTCTGTCGTTGAGGTATTGGGGTCTGGTGTTGTGTAGGCATTTGTAGGCGTAGGTGAGTATCTTGAAGGTGACTCTTTTCTAGAAGGAGAGCCAGTGGAGCTTGCGTAAGTGTTGGCTGATGTGTTCGTGTCGAGGGATCCTGAGTATGAGTCTGGCGGCGGTGTTCTGAATAGTCTGGAGCTTGAATAGTAGAGACTTGTTGATGCCGGCGTAGAGGGCGTTTCCGTAGTCCAGCCTGCTGGTGATGAGTGCGTGGGTGACTCTCTTCCTTGCCTCGAGGGGGATCCATTTGAAAGTTTTGCGGAGGATGCGGAGGGTGTTGAAGCAGCTGGAGGTGACAGTGTTGACCTGGCGGTTCATGGAGAGGGAGGAGTCGAGTACGATGCTGAGGTTCTTGGCATGGTCTGTGGGGATAGGGGGGCCGAGGGCGGTGGGCCACCAGGTGTTGTTCCATGCTGAAGGGGTGGTTCCGAGGACGAGGACTTCAGTCTTCTCCGAGTTGAGTTTAAGGCAGCTGTTGCTCATCCATGCTGCGAGGTCCTGCATTCCTTCCTGGAAGTGGAGTCTGGTGGTGGTGGGGTCCTTGGTGAGGGAGAGGATGAGCTGGGTGTCGTTGCGCATAGGAGATTAGGCTGAGGCCATGCTGTCGGACGATGGTGGCGAGGGGAGCCATGTAGATGTTTCAGAGGGTTGGGCTGAGTGATCCCTGTGGGACTCCGCATTTGATTTCCATGGGTTCGGAGAGGAAGGGTGGCAGTCTGATCCTTTGGCTCCTGCCGTTGAGGAAAGATCTGATCCAGTCGAGGGCGGTGCCTTGTATGCCGGCATCGTGTAGTCTTGCTGTTAGAATGCGGTGGGAGACGGTGTCGAAGGCTGCTGACAGGTCGAGTAGAATCAGGGCTGCGGTGTGGCCTTGGTCGAGGAGGGTGCGGATGTCGTCGGTGGCGGCGAGTAGGGCGGTCTCGGTGCTGTGGTTGCTTCAGAATCCATATTGGGAAGGGTCGAGGATGGTGTTTTCTTCGATAAACCTTGTCAGCTCTGCGTTGACTGTCTTCTCGGCGACTTTCACTGCGAACGGGAGGAGCGAGATGGGCGGGTAGTTCTTGAGGTCCGTCGGGTCTGCTGAGGGCTTCTTGAGCAGGGGCTTGACTTCTGCGCGTTTTTCAGTCATCGGGGAAGGAGCAGGTCTCAAAGGTGGTGTTGATGGTCTGTTGTAATACGTATGCGATGGTGGTGGCGGCTCTGTGGTATATGTGGGTTGGGCAGAGGTCTGTGTGTCCCCGGAGTGGATGCTCTTCATCGTTGCGGTGGTCTCCTCGGTCGTGATCGGAGTCCAGGCGGAGATGGTGGTCTGGCTGGTGTTGTCGCAGGGTGGGCTCACTGCGGGGGCGGGTGTGTGGTCGTTGAAATTGTTGTAGAGGTTCTTTATCTTCAGGTGAAAGTAGGAGCCGAGTTTGTCGCAGAGGTCCTGGGAGGGGGTGATGTCCGTTGCTTCGCTACGGGGCTTGGTGAATTCCTGGATGACGCTGAAAAGTTCCTTGGGGTTGCTGGAGTTGGCGAGGATTCTGTTGTGGATGAAGGTTCTTTTGGTGGTTCTGATGCATTGGTGGTAATCTGTCATGGCATCCTTGTAGACGGTGTAGTATTCGGGTGTCTTGATGTTTCTCCAGGCATCTGAAGGTGCGTCTGGCTTCTTGGAGCTCGGTGGTGAACCAGGCGGCTTTCCTGGGGCGGTGCTTGTTGGGGTTGCGCAGCGGGGCGAGCTTGTCTGCGCAGTTGGCGATCCAAGTGTGGAGTTCCATGGTTCCTGATCTCTCCGCTTTCACTCTTCCGGATATGCCCATAGTTTCACCCCGAAACAGTGCTGTTCCTCTTACTATCCATGGTCCTATAATGAACAGTGCGGCCACTCCTTCCACTGTTACCCCCCCTCTTCTTCTTCCAACGCTCCGAAAAATAAGTCTCTGTTTACCACACTCCCAAAGAGTTCCAAACGCGGTAAGGCTCACAAGCAGATGGTTAGCCCCCTTTTATCCCCTCCTGAGACTTTACAAGTGTCTGAGACTGAGCCTGTGACTGTGTTAACATCAAGCTCAAGAGCTCCAGTTTTAGCATCATTCTCACAGGAAGACAAGTCGCATAGTATCAATTCCATCAACGACCTTGTGGTTAGACATTTGCAAACTTTCTCAGGGAAACTGTGCTCAACAATTGTCACTGTTCTTTCAACTCTGGTTTATCAACTGGACACCATTGAGACAAATTTGTCTGCACTTGGCACCGGCCTCTTAGGCCCAGCCAAAGGAATAACATCTAACACTTCCATCAGGCACCGAACTGCGAATAAAAGCCTTGATGAACCTTTGGTAAAGCACATTTCACTAACACAGGCCCCGTTAGTTTTCAGCAACCCTCTAGTCCACACAGATCATTCAGGCAACACAAATACTTTAACCAGGCAGAAAGTAGTTCAATTGCCTACTACTTTTTCAAATATCACGCGTGATATAGAAGATAGAGCTATCCCAGTACATCCGCAGTTACAGACTCATTTACCATTTATTAATCTCCCTCCAGCTGCATGTCCCTACGTGGCCATACTGATAGGGGTTGCCTCATTAAGCACAGACCAGTGTGAAACTTATGAGCAACTCTTTAATACAACTTTAGATTGGCTGGTACGATATAGAGGTATGCTGTTTTAGCATGCCAAGGACATCTTGCATGTAAGAAGATGTGCATTGATCGAGGCTAATCATCCGGAACCCCAGGAAAACTGTATTGTGATTAATTTTAGTTTTCCAAACCTGACACAGCTTCTGCTATTTAAAGCTAGACCTAGTAATCTGACAGGAACCTCCATTACCCTGTTCCCATTAGGTTTCTTTTATAGACCTCTCGCCCATCTTGGGCACAGCCGACGTAATTTATCTCTAAATCGTAGCACACAGATCACAAATCTAACCACCTCCCATGGGACCGTTAACACACATTCAGATAATTTTAGACAGACAGATATGGTTAGTTTACTACATTCCAATGCACTGGCTGTAGCTCAGGTTCCACTGCATGCATCTTCTGTTTCGTGCTCTGTACCCACATCTAACAGATTTGATGCACTCTCCGACTTGGATTGACTTACTGGTCCTAAAGCAGTTTTATCGTCTGTTACTGCCTGCATTATACCCATGATTGATAAATCGCTAGTAACACCTACTGTTAACTCTTATATAAGGTCAACAACAGATGCATCTCTTACTCTGCCCAAGCAATATAGAACTCTTTCTGTCCTTAGCTGGAATGTGGCAGGCCTAAAAGGGAAAATTAATAATGAGGACTGGAGGGCATTTGTTTAAGTATGATTTAATTTTTAATTCTATTGCAGGAGACCTGGCTCACGGTTGCTCCATATTTTGAGGGTTAGGCTTGTTATTCAAGCCCTGCTATTCCTTCTCTGCACGGTTGTGCGGCCAGAGGATTAGCCATTTGGGTTAGCCCAAGTCTTCAGCTGGTGATATCACAGGTTAAATCTGGTTCCTCTTTCTTTTTAGTGCTAATAATTTGCGTCCCAAAGACCAATAGGGTTTTTTATCTGATAAATTTCTATAACAATGATTTTATTAATGCTATATAGCCTGTTTAAGTTTATATCTCATTTACAAACTAAGGTTGGTAATCGCAATTTTTTAGTACGTTTTCCTCTGTGGTGATGTTAATGCAAAGCTTAGAGGGGGCATCAGGACACAAGACGTTCATACGGAGGGACGCCCCATTATGCAGGATACTGGGGGGGCAGAGCTTTTTAAGTATCTTACTGCTCACGGTCTGGTAAACTTACTTGATACTTTAGAGGGAGCGAGCAACACATTAATATCATTTAGAGGTGGGGGAGAGCCTCCCTTATAGACTATATGTTCGTAAGCACCGATTTTTAGGTCGAGCCTAGAGGCAGCGCGCATGCGCTGCTCTGCGAGGCATTGTGTAATCCATATGTAGAGATGAAATACACCCACGACAGCCGACCCCTTTTAATAGGTTGCTCTGTCTGCCTTCACTAATTTCATAGTGTTGGGTTGTGTATAGTACACATTTGTCCCGCCTTGTGGGTGTTTCGTTCCCGCCTTGGCGTCCTCCCCTGCTACACGGATCCTTTCGATATGGCCCATATGTTCTCCTGACCTGCACTACTTTTCCTTACTGCCCTCTCCGCTGGCTGGCACACGGCTTCTTGTTCTACTGGCTTCCCTTCTAGAAGCTCACACACTGCAGCAGCGCAAGAAGCTCGCCTTGTGCAGATCGGAGCACTAATTGCTCATATATATATATATATATATATATATATATATTTTTTTTTTTAAAGGCACAATCCTCACTGAGCACTTTAGGTCCCTCTGCTCCTCCGTTGCCTCTTGGGCTCTGCGGGCACGGCCATTGGAGGAGGGAGCAGGGTGGAGCCAGGGGCGCTGTCTCTCCTTTGTTCTCGGAGATCCCATGCAGCTCCATCCTCCGTTCTGCTAATCCCTTCCAGAGGCGTCAGAAGCAGACCTGCTGGCTGAGACACTCTTGGTTAGGTTACTCAGCGAGTCTGTTTCATTTTCAACATTTCTTCTGTCAGCCTGTTAATTCACAAATGCATGAGGACAAGGGGGAAGGTAAGATTCTTCCTGTTTCCCTTGCTAAGCCATGGGCCGGACATTGGAGGAGGGGCTCTGCTGGCTTATTTTTCGCTGACATAGTATTAGAAACAGGAAGAATCTTACCTTACCCCTTGTCTTCATGCATTTACGAATTAACAGGCTGACAAAAGAAATGTTGCAAAAATGAAACAGACTCGCTGAGTAACCAGGAGTGTCTCAGCCAGCCGGCCTGACTCTGACGCCTCTGGAAACTTTTAAGGCAGCTCTAATCACTGTGCCTCCAGCAGAGCCTGGAACTTGCACAGTAATTATCTGCTGAGTGCAGGAAGCATGAGTCATCCACACTGTCGGGGAAGCCTGTAAACAGCAGCTAACAAAAAGAAACATTCTTAGTTCAGTGCCAGGACAAAAAGTAACAAAAAGTAACAATACCATCTCACTTCACTTGCAGGCTTTAATCCGGTCAGTTGCACTGCACACTGTCTGAACCTCTTTTAGAGGTTCCTTTCCACATTGGCCGGTTTACCTCCCTTTTCTCTACCAATTGCATCATAAATGCGAAGTAAATGTAAACGTGAAGTCTTATAACTTCAGTTTTAATTTTCTTTTTTTACTTATAAGGTTCCAAAGGCGAGACCTATTGGCTATGCCAATGCTTGTTTGCCTTGGTTTCCCAAAGGAGAGATCCTGCCCACAGACTGGGGCGATCATAATGCCTTGAGCGCTAATATGTTTTTACCGCTCACAGGATTAACCCGTAATAGTAATCTAGCCTCCGTTACGCAACATTCTTGGGAAGGCTTAAAACTAATTTGGCACTTGAAAAAGCCCAAAGACTTATTAGCAGCCTTACTTAAGTCACACCTAAATATATTCTTTTACTGTCTAGCGGAGAAACGAACAAGACTCAATGACTTAACACTATAATAGGCTAATATGCACAATCAGGGAGTCCATGCTCAAGCCATTTCGTACATTGAATATGGATCCAAGATGGTTTGATGGGGCCTGTTCGCAGGCAAATAGGAAGATGGTGAAAGCTCTAAATGCACGCCCGAGGATCAGGAGTGAAATCTCCCTGGCACGCTCTGAGGATAAAATTGCACTCATAAACAGGAAGAGGGAAATATACAAACAAGATTGGGAACGTTTGGAACATGATTCCCGGGGAAAGCATATCAGAGCTAGGAATTCCCCCTTCTAACCCTCCCCTGCAAAACAACATCTTGGGCCCGGATTGGGTCCCCCACTTCGCTTCGATCTACCACATTGAGGATGCACCAAATATGTTAGCTATCCTCCACAATAGATTGCAGAATCCCCCCCCACTTTTATTAACAGTACAGGAAGTGGATCTGGCTATCCAACATAGCGAAGGTGGGAAAGCACCAGGCCGAGATGGGGTACCTGTGGATCTGTTGATATCCATGCCCGAAATATGGGGTCCCCTTATTAATAATACATTTAATACCTATCAGTTACTAATCCCCCCTCATGGACTACCGCATCGATCGTACCTATATTTAAAAAGGGGGACTGTATGTCATCTAAGTGCTATCGGCCTATTTCTCTCATCGATAGTACTATTAAAATCATTGGAAGAGTCATTTATGACCGCTTGGTTAAATGGGCAGCTGATAAGGATATAATCTCCCGCTTTCAATTTGGTTTTCAGCCGAAATTAGGGACTAACGAACAGTGTTTTAATTTGGCGTTGACTATTTCTAAATACACTAAGGCCAGGCGCTCCCCTATCTATTTACCATTTATGGACTTATCCACTGCCTTTGATTCAGGGAATAGAACCAAACTCTGGTTAATGTTGCTGGATCAAGGCGTGGACCCCCCTTTAGTAAACTTTCTGTATTGTCTACACTCAGACCTCTCAGCTCAAGTCCGTTTAAACTCTCATGGGAGCTCTCTTCTGATTTTCCATTGAAGACTGGAGTGAGGCAGGGGTGTATAATGGCACCCCATTTATTTATTTATATATTAATGGTCTAACAGCTCATTTATCCTCTTCCCATTTAGGCATACCTAGAATAGCAGGCTCCCTAATCCCTGTCTTACTCTATGCTGACGACGCGGTGTTACCTCATATACCTACGGCCGGATATATCTTTGGCTCCCATTTCCTCACAGTGTTATTTATTTGGCCCTCAGTATCCATCCAATGAGGTTGGTCAGTTTTTTATCCACTCTTCTTGGGTCCTGTATCCCGCCGAGCCCGTGTACAGGTTGTTCTAATGTTGGTGCTCCCCCTTCATTATTTATTATTTTTTATTATGTTAGCCCTATTCTCAGCAGTTCCCTTAGCCAGAAGAGGTCTCCTAGTTCTGCGATCTTCGAGTTTGTGCCTGTCCAGGTATCATTGACTCGTGCACCTATACCTTCGGTGTGCCGATGCAGCTCTGTGGGCGTTCTCTGGTCTCCTCTACTTGCACTTTTTTACTTGCACTATTTTGTCTAATCACCCCCCGGCCTGCATGTTCTATGTTATTTTCTGTTGCAGGGCTATAAAGGTCATCACTCACTCTCCTCTGCACGCCTCTGCTTTTATTATTATCATTGTGGGATTTTTCTCCTTGCCCTCTTAGCATCAGTGTGCAATTTCTTTTTTGTTATCTAGGTATCTATATTTAGTTGTGCCCTCTACCATTGTTCCAGGTTCCCCAGGCATTTGCTGCTTTTGCATCTTAACGTATAGCGCCCTGAAGAAGGTGTGACCTGCGCCCGGGGTCTCTCACCAAAACGCGAGTCGGGCCGTGTACCCAGCTGATCGACCTAACCTTCCTACAACAGTTATTACCTTATGCTGTAGTTTTGTCTGTATAATAGATATAAAAAATGTATCCACCATCTGTCGGACAGAAATTGTTAAACTGATTGAAATTGCCAAAAATGAGGAACAGGAACAGTTCCTGTATGAACTTATTTGTATTATATGTTGGACTAACTCTCGTGAAGGTAATTGTGCCGTCTGGTTTGTGGTTTTGTCTTGCAGTGTGGTGAGTGAGTGAACGTAGTGCGGTTTGGAATGGATTGCATGGCTGAGTTGTTTGTATGGTGCATTTGATCTGCTTTTGCTTATGCCTGGGTATGTAGAGTGTGTTTTGCAAAGTTGTAGTTTCCTACATACAGACAAATCCCTTAGACTTGTCTAGATGGGAGAGGTCACTTCTCTTTCGCTTCAGGGCAGGGTCAATTCATTGGTACTTATTTTTCAGAAATGTTCTGGACTCGGAGGGAAATATAGTTTGAACTTGTCCTTATGATAAAAATTCTGTACAATCACTATTGCACTTTATATTTTTCTGCAATTTGCACAGCCTAGCACAAAAGCACTTTTTAACACCTTTGTTACAGAGGCGAGGTTTTCAATGTTGTAGACCAGCTCTCCTTTATTTACAATCTTTAGGCCCGATTCACAAAAGTAATCTGAGACAAAATCCTAACTTTATGACTTTCGGTAATGCATTTAGGAGTAGTAAAGTTAGGAATCCTATCTTTACGACTTTCGGTATTCACAAAATGCATTTAGGAGTAGTAAAGTTAGGAATCCTAACTTTACAACTCCTAAATGCCCCTTTGTGAATACCGAAAGTCATAAAGTTAGGATTTTGCCTCAGTTAAAAGTAAGTTTTGGTTAACTTAAGACCCAAAGTTGTTTTAAATGTCCGTGCCTTTCTGAAAGCAGCCATTAGGGCTAGAAAAACCATGTTAGGTTAATTCGCTAGAATTATGGTTTAATACATGAAGCTTGGCTGAGAAGTTTTTGCTTATTTTAGTGGGATAGTAGGAGCGCATAGCGGACATGATAAAGAGGTTTTTGTTCTCTCGCCTTCCCCATTATTCTTTTTAAATCTCAGCCATTCTCTGTATAAGTGTAATGTTTTTAAAAAAATTTGATTACGACTTGTACTTAAGGAATTTTAAAGCTGTTTATGTACATATATCTTTTTACCTGTTTTTAATGCAAGATCATTATTTACATTTTATATGTGAAAATGGCTATGTGCAATATTTCTATGTACTTTTATGGTCTATTTCCATTCAGACCGAATAAAGTTATATTGATTGATTGAATATCCAGAAACTGACAATAGCACTGGTGTGCTTCTAGCTATCTTGTACAATAGAGCAACCCAATAATCCCCCAGGGAACTGAGTACAAGAATATGTATATACACAAATGCCCCTGAAGGAAGAAAATCATATAAACTTAGTTTTTAACTTTTAAGGAATTTAGTGTTGTCATATCATCCAATCCTGTACACAAATTAATTAGAAGCACAACAGATAAATTGAATATTTATCTATGTTATCAATTTGAGGCGTGTTTCGTTTAGGTAATCAAAACAGTATTTTATTTTTTTCATCAACAATCCCCAAATATACATACATACAGGGTGAAGAGCACCAGCCACCTATCGATCAGTAATCACATCGATTTCAAGTTTCTCATAAAGTGAGCTGCGACAGATAGGGCAACCACCTAACCGCTCAGCAATAATTAATTTGAGTTCATTACTTATATTAGGTTTTTATAAAGTTACGTCCATTCCTTTGCAATTGTCATTAATCCACCAACATTTTGGTCTCTCGATGTCTAAAAAATACTTAAAACCATCTTCAGAACATTATATTGGTATAAAAATACATCTTAGACCCCTAGATGCACAGCGGTCTAAAACGTGAACGTCTTGCGACCTCAGATATGAGGCCCTACCATCAGGGCTGCACACTCACAATGACGTCACATAACATATGTGCATGCAGGAAATGTAATCATGGATGCTATCATATGACAGCCAGGGCACAGAATACAATGGCTTTCTCATTTCTAAGTCTACACATTTAAGGCACAAACTAAACAATAATGGAAAGTTTAACTATAGATAACTTTATCTCAAAACTCCCTTGACTGGACTCCAGCACAAAACCTGTCATCACACCTACACTCATACCAAATGTTCCCAGACATCAACCTCACATTAGTAAACTATGCAGCACAACAAACTCCACTTATTATGCATCTTCCACAAGTAACACACACATCCCCACAAGGACAACACGCTGCACCACACACTCAAGGGCAGCACATCACTCCAACACGCCTTAAACCCAGTCACACTAGCTGGCCAAACTAACATGACCAAGTGTCAGGTCAAAGAAAGCATTTAATCTGAAAGTCAGTACTGTGCCCTCAGGAAGCTGTACCAGAAAAAAATGGGACATCTTCAGAACACAATGATCACAGTTTCTAGTAGACACATGCTGAACATTTATTGACACAACACAACAATCAAACACTACCATTGACACCAAATCAGCAGGTAAAGAAGCACTCATTTAGAACACACTACAGCTACATCAAACACTATCATCAAAACAATGGGGTTCTACTCGTCCCCACATTTTGACTTCACTTCCCTTTGCATACCATGGGGCACTCCCCCAAGCAGCCTCCAGCGATGGGTGCTACTCTTCCCCAACTCTGCACACTAAGGGGTACTCCCCTCATACACCCTCTAACAACAGGGTACTCTTTCCTCAGTTCGCACCAAAACATATACACTCACACATACACACAAACACACACGTGTACTACAATCGTATCTCTCCCGGTGGGGTACTACTCTTCCCCACATCCACAACACTTGGACATGCACAACAGCATGTATCTACACAACAACAAGCAGATGAACACCCTTCACCCCAAACTGCTAACTAGATTTCATATGGTGTCAAAGTAAATATTCATACGGTACTCCTAAAACAACCCACAGGTGGATAATTTAAACTTCCCAACCTGTCTTGTAGTTCTAATCATTCAGCACACCGTTTCCATTCACATAAACTGCATTTTCAAAACAACAGAAGTGAACCTACACGGAAACATATTAACCTGCCACATGCATTACAAATATATATGGCACATGTCAATACATACGAATCACCAACCAAACTCTTCCCCAACCTAATGAACCTCACAGTTAGTGGAAATAAAGCACATTTATTCACAGAGGCCTATATAATAATATTGACTCCATGAAAGCCAAATAATCCCACTGATTAACTGAATGTCAAATTTTAACCTCGCAATTGGACAAATATCAGGCAGGCAATGTTTTGACATCCCCTGGCTTCAGGACACTGTGTACCCTCTTTCAACACAATGTCATTTCTAAAACGAATGTCCTTGAAGATAGAACCACTTCTCTTTCTCTATTAACCAGGAGGCCTTGGGTTGTCTTTCACTGTCTCTAGACTTGTCTTAATCAAATATCAGCTTACTACCCTCCTTCACTTTCTCAACGTAGCCTATGTAGCCAGCCACTCCTCTTTAACACCGAGGTCTGGAATCTAAGACATCGGTGATTGTGAAAAAGTCATCTTTTTGCCCGATCAACCTCATTGTTTCTTTTTTTTGACTTATACTGGTGATAACTGACTGCGCCCTGGGCTGAGCTAACTAGGCCCAGGGCCAGTGCTCTGACTAAAAAGGTATATGGTATTTAGGTGTAATTACAATTGTCACTGACAACCTACCTGTAAGTCCCTAACATACGGTGGGGCATGTAGGGTTAGAGGCCCAGCAGCTTTGAGGCACTTAAGAGTACACTGCTGCGTTGCCTGCTGTCATTTTAAAAGCTGCTTTTAAATTGAAGTACATGCAAATTCGACTTTGGATTTAAAGGTACTTCCACAGTATTAAACTGCCTTATTTTTACATATTGGTCAACCCTAAGGTCTACCCTAGGTCCCCCCCTGGTAGGGTGCCATGTAAAAATAAGCAGGGGCATTTTAAAAGATGTTTTATATGCCCTGGTGAGGGAAAAACTTTTTTCCCCATAGTAGCGTATTAGCCCCATAGGCTAGCCTCTCCCCCTCAGGCAATCACCGTCGCTGCCCCAATTCAGGAAGGACCTCAAGACCTGGCTCTTCGACTGAACCACAGTGCCTAGAGGGATCAGCAGCCCCCCCTCCCCCTTAGTGCCTTGAGACCCTTTACAAGCATTTGATTGATTGACTGATTGAACATTGGAAAACTGTAATACAGTGTAACTATTGACAGGAGTGAGCTAAAATAATATTTCAAGGACTTGAAAGATTGGTAATGATAAATTCAACAACTTGCCACTGTTGAATTTATCATAACTACTACAGTAAATAAGTTATATAACTTTCCTTTCCTGTGAGCCACAATCCAGCCTTTTAGCAGCCTCTCCTGATTGGCCAGCCCTTAACAGGCTTAGCCTAACTACTTCAATGAGGTGATAAGTGCCTGCATAGAGACATAGGTTATCTGGTGGGGGGAGCGCTACAGCTGAAATGAATAGGTCAGGAAGGGGGCTGGGTACACAAAGTGGGGTTTCAAAGAGAACAGGACAGTAAGGAATGCCAGCCAGGCCAACCCCCTCTTCCTGCACCCCCAGCCAGATGTGAGCCCCAGCAATGGAATTTGCAGGAGGTCTGGAAAGGGAGTGTTAATGGAAATGAGCCACTACAGTAGGTTGGCTTAACCAGCTCTTACTCCCAAGGAGAGAAATTCTCCATCTTGAATTTTAAAGTACAGTGCTTTGTGGGACAAGAATATGCCACACTTTGGAGGAAGCTGTCATGCTTTTGGGTGACCCTCTGTACCTAATTGGCCAGGAGCCCCCCTATTTGTCACCCCAGAACATTGGATAAATATGTGAGAGCTGCATAGCAACTCAGATCTGCTGCCTGTCACTACAAGAAGAAGAAGGTCTGCCCTGCTGGAACCTTGGTCTGCTCCCCAAAGGATTGCACTCTGAAGAACTGCTCCTGCTGCACACTTGGAACTACAGCCCTGAGGACTTTGCCTTGCTTCAAAAAAAGTTATGGAGTGGACTCCCTTAAAGCAACAGGTTAACAAAGCTCATTTGCATCATCTCCCTCACGAAGTCGCCAGCCTGGAGTGCGTCCAGTGGACCTTTAAAGATTTGGCCAGGTACACTGTGGGAATTGTAGTCCCAAACTGCCATGGACCATCTCAGAGCTTCTAGGCCCATAGATTTGTGTTTTGGACACGTTGAACCCTCAAGAGGAACTTTAGGAAGAAGTTCCAGAAGTTTGGAGAAGTTTGGAACAACTTTTGGAAAAAGCTCCATAAGGCGACCATCCCGTCAACTCTAGTCAGGCCGCCGACGTCGTACCGCGATTCAGCCTAGATTTCAGCTTTGTACCGCTGAAAGCTCCGGAGGTCAAGACTTCCAGGATTTCACCCAGGCCTCGAACTGAGCCAAGCCACCGTCATCGACTCGAAGCGGAGCCTCGCTTGACGACGAGAAAATCCTCCAGAAAAGTTTCTAATTACGAAGGTTACATTTTGACCGGAGCCTCCTGCTTAGTGTATTCGACCAGGGCTCCATCGCGGTCAGCCTCAAACTTTGACTTTTTCCCAGTCAAGCGCTACCAGATGTCACAAGTTGGCCCTATATATTTTAAGCACTAGAAAGTGTTTCTTTCAAAATTCATATATCCAGTTCCCTATAAGGATTTTTGTTGTTTTGGTGTCATTCTAATCAAAAAATAATTCCTATTTTTTTTTTAATTGGTTGTGGATTTTTATTCTGTGTTGTGTTTTACTTATTGGTTGCATTGGTGTTTTTTTTTTAATGCTTTACACACCTGACTCCTAAGTTAAGCCTGCCTACTCGTAGCCAGCTACCAATGGTTGAGCCAGGGGCTAATGTATTAAGACCTTGACTAGACCTTATATTGCGTTGGTGGCCTTATTGCTAGTGGTAGGTGCATACTTACTCCTACCAATAATCCACCTTCCAACAGTGATGATTTCTCACAAACGAGTAGGACAGATAGGCCCCCAAACATCACAACCTCTTCTTCCAACGCTGACTGACTCTCGCTTAGAGGAGAGCTCCTATTTATCTGGTGCTGCACAGTGGGACTGCTATGTCCCCAATCCACCTAATCACCACGTCCTCTTCTTCAACTGGATTCCCCTTGAACACAGGAACATCGTCCCCCAATGCCCTCGTCAGCAGCAGACTGGACTATGACAATGCACTCTACAGCGGGATCAACAAGAACCTCACACGCAAACTCCAGAACGTCTAGAACATCGCCGCCAGACTAGTCCTCAACCTACCCCGCGCCACTGCCACATCAGCCAACACCTACGGGGTCATCGCCAACTACTTGTAGCAGCATATCCTCTCCCTAAACCATTGCTAATGAGCTCTGGGGGTCCCATATCTTTCAAAATACACCCTTGTTGCCTCACCTGTTTATCAAGCCCCACTACAGAACCCAATCAGGGACATGTTCCTGCCTCAAAAATCTAACCTGCAATAAAAATCAAGCGCATATCAGCCATTTCGGTTAACTCATAACGCCTGATATTTTAATTATGCGTATGAATATTATAACTATAGGTAAGAACACAAAAGTGGAGTAGCCTATCGATAAAAAATGGTGGAATAAAAGAGTTTATGAGTGTGAACCCAAAGCTTTCATAAAGCTTCCTTCCCGCATATTGAATCATTGAGGTATCCAAAACCACTGACTCATAACCTTCCTGTCGGCCGAAGTTAACAACTGTTCGGCACAAAGCTTTGCCGATTCCTTTTCCCCGGTGTTCCTTGCTCACCGACAGCCGCAGTAGCTCCACTGTGGTCTCTCCATCACTAGCGCTGTATGGCCGGGCAGCCACCATGCCAACAACTTTCCAGATGGACTCCGCCACCCAAAAACAAGCTCTTTTCTTCTGAATGTAAGATTTTTGAATGTCAAGCATGTCCTCTTTCAGGCTACGTTGGATGTAGCTCCTGAAGGAATAGTTTGCGCCCACCACACAAATTACAGTGTTCCACACCAAGCAGCTGTCGCACACAATGTGGCTTGCAGAGCAGAAATGGATGAGCGCTGGAAGCCCATCAGGATCGCAATGTGGACCCCCAACAGGAAAAGCTTGGTTTGTGGAAGGGTCAAGACATACTTTCTGAAAGGGGAGATGTACTCTTTAAGTCCATTTGCAAACAATTTCCACACTGTCATGTGATCGGTGTCCTTGTATACTCGTATGTGGTAGTCAGCCATCTTGTAACAGTATGTTGTGCTTAATGAAAGAGAAAAAGATACAACAAAATTAATGACAGTTAAAGGCTAGCAGTTAACCGCTTCGCCGCGATCGGAATTCCGCCCAGGTGCTGGACATTCCGATCGCGGGTGTGGTCGTGACGAGCTCAGCTCGTCATGCGCACAGCGCGACCGCGCAGCATGACGAGCTGAGCTCGTCATGAGCATCGAAGGGGTTAAGAAGACCAAGCAATAGCAATGACATCAAAAGGCTTTAAAAGATGGAAGCATTTGTAATATAGTGCATCAAATAATTGTATTCAGGCACATGGGAGGATGGACAGCTGGGAACCGTGACTTTACTGTCCTTTTCTCCTATTTGATGTATTTTTCTTCTTTCAATCCTTTTAATCTCCTTTACATCCTGTTATCTTTCTTTATTGCAATCTTTTGTTTTTTCATCGCATTCTTCTTTCCTTCACTCTCATTTTTTCTGCCTCTCACCTATTTGTAGATCTGGCAATAGCAAAGACCTTTTGTTTAAAAAAAAAAATATTTATGTATAATATACAATTTAAAGGGGCTTTCAGCCGTCTGTCTTCATCCATTGGTCTGTGGGTGTGTCATTCACATTTTGCCTCCACCCACTACAGCATACAGCATGGGAGAGGGTGACATCCCACTTCAACCACTGGATAACTTCACTTTGAGTAAGTGCATTCCACTCTTTCACAAAGAGCCCATCTGCACACAAGCTAGTTCCATCCAGTGCCTGTTTATTTTTCATTTCTTACTTTGGCGTTGCCTTTGTCTGATGAGATAGCAGGATACTTTATACCAGCTCTCCCTGTTAAGCCAATGGCACATTCAAGCTTTATCAATTCCGGGGGGATATGTACAAGTGAAGTGGCGGAGTGAGGCGTTAGCCATCATGGCTTAACGCCTCACTCCGCCACTTCGGAAACGCAGGGCTGCACCATATTTACAAGGATATGGTGCAGCCTTGCGTTTCCCCCTGCGCTGGCGCTACACTTAGCAGTGTAGCGCCAATGCCGGCACCCTTGCACCATAGTGCAAGGGTGTCTGGGTGCAGGGGAGGATAGTTTGTGAAGTAAGGTATCCCTGCCTGCACATAACAATCCTAAAATGCCATTTGGTCACTTTTATGTGTGCTGCTTCATGCAACACACATGAAAGTCACAAAATAGCATTTTTTTTACAGATTGTTTATGTACAGGAAGGGGGACCTTCCTGTACATAAACAATCCATGGCGTTTTGCTTTTTCCATGTGTGCTGCACAAGGCAGCACACATGGAAAAAGCAAAAACGAGGAGAAATAATGCATTTCTCCTCGTTTCACCAAGTTAAGACCAGGTTTCCCCTAGTCTTAATTTTGGTGCTGCCTCCTATGTACGCTACCCTTGTACATAGGGAGCAGCGTCAAAATCAATGGGTGTTGCGGTGGAACGCCCACCGCAACACCGACTGCCCACCCCTTTCACACTAACCATAGCGTGAAAGGTGGCCTTATTTACAAGGCAGTGTTAAGCCATGTTAAGTGGCTGAATGCTGCCTGGTAAACAAGGCTAAGCCCCTATCGCCACCACAACGTCGGAAAAAGTGACGTTGTGGTGGCGATAGGGGCTTGCACATATGCCCCCCTGTCTCCTGCTTACGGTGCAAATTCTTTTGGAGTAGCCTTTTTATTATTTATCGGATTGCTGCTATCAAAGCATCGGAATGGGAGGTAAGAAGAAGAACTGGAGAGTGTAATCCTGTTGTGTAGTTCCTACAAATACATAGGATCTGCGAGTTTAGACAACATAAACAAAGGGATTGGTGTCCAGACTGTTTCCAGACACCCCCAAAGGATATGTTAGTCTTTAGACCAGCTAGCTCACAGTGCCACTATAAGACCCATAACCTTACCAAGGAGCAAATAGTTTCTAGCAACTATCGAACATGACAACCCTTGATCCTTCAGGGATCGTGGAAACAGTACAGTATTTTTTGCTCAGTCACTCATGCTCACCCAGTCTCAGAAAGATACACAGAATAAACGGTGGGGACGTTTTCAATAAGCATTTATTGAACCAGCGTCATTCTAGTATAAAACATGTTTGCTGCGACAACCATTAGACTGAAACAGATGTATAAGATTACAAGCACCAACAGGGTAAATAAAAGGTAGAATTCTACCATGGTGCTAAAACAGTGAATATATGCAGGCATATAGATACATGACAGTAATCAAGCGTATTCCTACTATGCGAACCCTATCTAAGTGTACCTAGCATGTAGGTGGGTATAAGGCCAAGAATCCCCTAGGAAAGAGCCAACCCCAATACCTGATGCGAGAGAACAAAGGACCCCGTCTTACTCTCGAGTTGAACACCCCGCAAGGGATGTCAGACCACTGCATGCTAGAGTTTCTGCTTGCAGGAACATCAGCGTCTAGTGAAGATTTGGTTCTTGTATACCCAAAACGTACCCTAAGGGGTTCTACCTAGATATGTAATGGTTGCAATTATGTACAGTGGGCCTGTCGTCCAAGGATGACGATAGCGATGACTTTTGTACAGAGTTATTATACAGAATATATTAATCCTGCTGTGTACGTCCTGGGCAGGGGATTAAGATATGATACTAAGAATCCTCATGAATAATGAAGGAGGCTAGCTTTCGAAGAAAACCACACAACATTTACACGGCACATAACTGGGTAAAAGGTCAGCGTTAGAACCGTTATGCAGAGCAAGGTATGACAAATGTAGGTGAAAGGTTATTCTTTACTTAGGCCTAGTTTGGGGCACATACCAATCCCTGCTCTCAAATCTGAATCCCAAATATCAATGGTACAAAATATTATTACAACATATTTAGGGACGAAATATTAAAAAGGTAAACTCACAGAGGGACGTAAGAATTTACTGTTCTTAACTCCACATCTAGATACCTTGGAGATATGTGTATATCACCAAAGTACGTATATATGTGGAGTTAGGTATAGAAAATGTATAGAATTTTACTTTGCGACACTTTGTCCTTCGATACTATGGTAACAACAGTGTGTCCCGTCAATATTTGTGAGCAGGTATTCCCAGCCTACACCTGACATCTTTATCCTACCACTCTTTGCTCCTAGCCTTATCTTATGAACCAGAAATGCATGTGAAATCCCTTACTGTAGCCTCTTAGATGGGGCTAGCTCAGTAACCAGTCACCCACATAAAAAACAGCAGTGATGACTGTAATAATTGCAGACCAGTGTAGGAAATCTACATGGGATTAAAGGGAAACATCATTTACCATGAAGTGTAAACCACGCACTACAACGATCCATCTTTACCACTGCATTCCTTTACCATGCAGGTCTTTACAACTACTTGCCATAGCGGAAGCGGCATTGGGCTTCGATGTCCAACGCTTTCCCTACTGTTGCACAGGCTGGGGTTGGAATAGTAACTTATACCGCTCCAAAGTCCAGCGCTTTCCCCTAAGGCAAAGTGGTTGTTTGTTTTAAAGACTTCCCTGGTAAAGGAATGCAGTGGTAAAGATGGATCATTGTAAAGACAGTGTTGTAAAGCCATGAGTTGTAATGGCTTGCGTGGTTCTGGGATTAAATTGTGCAGCTTGGAATATGCACTGCTCTGTGTCAACCTTAAAACCGGTGTCTTTGTCCTAACTGAAAACTGGTATTGATGTGCACTAACAGAGGAATAGCAATGATGTATAGTTACTGGGAGCTGGCAATTATGTGTGCCTACTAATAACTGGTAATTATTAGCGTGTCCAATTATGCATGACAACTGGGAACAGGCCATGATGTAGGGTGGCCGGGGATGAGTATGATCAGGCACACCTGGGCAGTAGAATGGCACCCACACTAAGGTCAGTTACAAGAGGATGGGAGATTAGGATAAGAGAGGCCTCATTTGTGTGCAGATTGAAGCCAGAGTCTCTTTGTGGATTTATGCGTGTGTGGTACCACACACTCAGGGGTCTTAGAAAAAGAATCAACAACCTTCCCCACTGACGGTTTCTTGCATTTGGGATGAAAAAGCAAAAGGATATCTTTTAAAATACACTGAATTCATAGAATACAAAGAGATGTAACATTTCTCTTCCACACATTAGTAGGTCTGTGGGGAAGGTGGGTCATGTATCTTTACCTTGTGGTTTCTTAGTGCAAAAGAATGTTTATTGATTTCCATGAAAACAGCAGAAAGCTTCACTTAGAAAGAAGCAGTGTGAAAAAGTAAATTTATATATTCACGTAGGTGTTCAACCATATTAGAAGATAAGAGAGTGAAACATCCAATCAGGTGATGGAGGAGCCCTCAGCTGCTGTTCTCCGGAAGTTCACCTCAAAATGCAGGTCTGAATATGTTCTATGTAATACTCAGCAATTTGTTTCATTGGGAAATAATCCCAGGAACAATGTTTTGTTGGAAAAGAACAACTGAGAAGAAGCAAGTAGAATGCCATTTGTAGGGAACCAGAGCACACTCAAGATTCTCAAGACCCCACCGCCATTGGCCTACATTTAGAGCATACTGTTGCCTTATGTCTAGAGCCCTTGCCGAAGCAACCAAGACAAACTAAAAAGATGTGGCAGTGTCCTTGGTGTCTCCCTCAATCCACCCTGGACAGTACGCTTTGTCTTCATCATACATACTTGCTGAGGCCATCTGAAACCACTGAGGGAAGATATCAAGAAATTTCTTTTCCATGTGGTCATTGCATGAATCCCCTTCACTGCATCACTATGGAGAAGGCTACCATGCTGTCCTGACTGACTTCCCCATGAGCTGTCCAGCTGGCTATGGTAACATCGTTGTTATTGCTCCAGAACATAAAAAACCCTGAAACCCTCCCCTCTGGCCCATGTCAATAACAAAACAAAAGTTGAACCTCTGGTGTGAGCTGTGGAGGGAAGGTATCCTCTGTTGTTTGGGAGAGAGAGTTCATTGGTATTGTGTCTGGTTCGTGTATTTATCCCTTTGCCAGTACTCAAGGTTGGCAAAGGAGATGTGTGGGGTTATGGCCAAAGCTGCCAACTTTGGAACTGGGTAACCAGATTCGAGTTATGGCGTTGACTCAACATCCTGTGATTGTGGGCGGATCACTTAACCTCGCCATGCCTGCCAAACAGACTGTGAGCTTGCGTAATGTATCTGGTGCTCATGCAAAGCACCCCAATGCCCTTGGGCCGAGCCCGTGCTATATTGTCTTGTGGTTTGTGGCCTCCTGGCCTGCCTGGATACGTTGGCATAGGCCTGGCTGCCATGATGTCTTTTGCGCACGTTACTCTTAGCCGTTGTTCTGTCGCCCTCTGCTCCTGCCAAGTTATTTTACAACTGTCTGCATTTTCTGTTTCTCACCTTTTCTCCTGTTCCTTTTGGGCTCAGTCTGAAAAACAGTTACAAGGTCGTAAAACACGTCCCTGGTTCTAGCTGATATGGCCAGTCCCTCGCACCTAGACATAACACTATGTACAGCTGCCATGGGGAAATTGGTGGGCTTTTATTATTGCGTTTTTCCCTCTTGAGAGGGACTTGAAGAAAACCTTTCCAGGGAGAAGAGCTGTGATTGTCTGCTGATGTAGTTCTTGCATCTAGAGACTGAGGTATGGGGGTTCGCTTGTCAAAGCCCAGAGGTCTTCTATTGTTATAATAAACAAGCTATTAGCATGGGGAGGGTGGTAAGGTCATTCAGCCCTCTATCCACTGCTTTATGAAATGCTTTCCCGTTAGTATTCTATGGAGTTGTAACTATGCTGATTATATTATTCTTATGCATTATGCTGATAGTACTGTCACGTGTACTGTATCTTAGAGCACGTATGTTGAAATAACATTTTTAACCTATACTGTGTCTCTTCTTACGCCGGTTGTGGACAGGTATGAGTGAGTGACGAAAGGGTGTTCTTGCTACTGCGAGTCCTGAGAGAGAGATACTGTGTTCTGGGTTGTCTAATCATTGGTACATTGTTGCTAATGGGACGCTAAGGCTAGTTGGGTTGGGGTTTTAGGTGCTAAGGTTTATGTTTGGCTCACCACTATATTCCGAGGTCCTATTATCCTGTGCATAGCTCTGTGTGTGTGCAGAATCCCTACAACATGGCGCGACCAACAAGTGGGCTGCTTATCTGCGAGACGCTTGAGTAGTGCTTGTGCTTGTCCACAACACCCCTCGCAGACGCTTCCGGAAGCGTGTGTGACGGTTATACCTCCTATATTGACGTTTTTATAGGTTCTTTCAAGCTTGAGGTTGTTAAAAGGTTTCTTAGATAAAACCCTATTTGTGCTGCCTCATTGTAGATTGTCGACTATTTCTAGCCTAAAATGGCTGTTCAAATTGCGGCACATAGCCGTGCAGCGCTCCGGACACACTTAACAGTGTATGGAGTGCCTGACGCGGGTGTCGAGCTGATCTTTGTGGTACAAGCCGATCCGGCTTTCCACTTTGAGGTGTTCTACTCTTGGGTCACCTTTCCGGCGGTGGATGGGACAGACAATTTGTTCCATGAGTATACAGCCACCACGGTTCCTAATCACTATAGACCGTATAGGAATCTTGAAGTACCGCTCACGGCTTGGCAGCACCGTGTTTGGTTTGATGGCGCCCTCCCCCAACCGGTTACCACGGTTCGTTTAGGCCCCTTGTCTATTGATGGGGCCACTTGGCCTGTTTTGGCCGGGTACACCCCACATCCGCAATATATGCAAATACCAGTCGCTGACCTGCGCAATATGTATTCGGCTTTGGTGCGAGTGCATCGCGCTTTAGTGCAATATGTTACAGGCAACATCCAGGGTGCCCCACCTGGAGTTGCGGGCCATCCAGCTGCTGCAGGGGGAGTGACCATAAGTCCCGTCATGGTGAACTCAGTGATGGGCAAACGTCCACAAAATAAGGATGATTTTCCTTATTGGCTTGCAGAAAAATTTGACCAGTTGGAGGCAGTTTTTCCAAACACAACACCGGTGGATAAACATAGAATTCTTACAATTAGTTTGCCAAAAGACTTAATCCCCGAGTTGACAGCATGCAACAACTGGGGTAGGGTATTCGCAGCAGTTTATTCGAAGTGTTTCGGCACTCCTTCCATGACGGTTCTCCCCTCTGTAATTAAAAAAGTACAGGATGAACATGGCCCTGAAGCGGCTGTGGAATTAGGGATGAGACTGGTGGGAGTGTTCGAAGTAGTAGCTGAGCTGATCCTTGCGAATGTCAAGGGCGATGCAGTGAACTTTCAAGTAGCTAATGCTTTGGCTTTAGTCCCAGAATTGGACAAGCCGCGCGAATTACCGAAAATTATAACCCAGGCTTATAAAACTATTGGCCGAAATAGCCTGGGCAATAAGCCTTTTGCAAAACAACAAACACAAACACAACAACCTAAAACTCAATCTGAAAAAGATGAAAAACCAGTTTTTACTAAAAAGAGCTGGAGGTTGAAAAAACAGGGTAAGCAACAGAAGAAGCCGGGGTCGCGAGGCGCATCCCCTGTTTCTGTCTCTTCTGAACGCACATATGATTTGCGCGATAGGGCGAGAATAAAATCTCCGGATAGGTTTCAGATCCCTGATACGCGTTCTCCTCGTTCTTCACAGGCACAGACAACTTCGCAAGCCAGTGGAGGGGATCGCCAGGATAGAGGAAGGGGTCGAGAGGCTCCCCAGGGACGAGATCAACCTCAACAACAAGTCAGAGGGAAAGCAGAAGACTTTCAACGTTCTCGCCCACAATTTCAGAAGAAGAAAGTTGCCGCTATAACAGCGAAATATGCCACAGACGGTGAGAACGAGACTCCTGAATTGGACGTGGGCAGTAACCCTCCTAGACAGCGCCGCGGAAGTTACCATAGTGCGGGAGGCGCTACGTCCTCATATGGAGGCGACAGTAACTGAAACATTCATTACTGTTGAAACAGCCGACACCAGAGTGGCACCCCCTGACAGACTATTTAATATCGCCATTCAAATTGAAGGTGATATACAGCGTGTACTTAAAGGGATTTTTGGGGAAAATCTGACCTCTTCATACGACATTTTGTTAGCAGAGGCGGATTGGCCACCCCCATTCGTACTTGCTGCGCGTAAAGGGGAGGAGGCAATCCTTCCGAGCTTTTCTCGACATGTCCCAAAGGACAAAGCGGAGGCTCTTGCAGCTGAGTGGGCTGTGTCCCTGGCTCCTGCGTTATACTGCAACCACGTGGGTTGGGATGAAGATTCTCCCCCCCATGAGATACCTTTACGGTCCCTACCGCAGCCACAACCCCAATATCCCATTAAACGTGAAGCCAAAGGCCGCGTTTCTGAAATTCTGACTCAGTTAGAATATCAGGGAGTAATAGAAACTTGCGTATCACCCATGAATAACCCCCTTTTCGCGGTTTCTAAACCCGATGGATCGTACCGTCTAGTATTGGATTACCGGCACTTGAACTCTCATTGTCGGACCTTTGCGGTGCAAAATACCCACAGTTCTGCGCTTGTAGACAGTCTTGTTCGTAAAAAATGTAAAACAACACTTGACCTATCCAATGGATTTTACACGCACAACTTAGCCACGGAGTGTAGCCAATGGAGTGTTTTTACCTCCGGTGGTAAACAGTTCAAATTAAGGCGACTCCCTATGGGCTACAAAAACAGTCCAGGAGTTTTCGCTGCCCGTGTTGTCTCTTTGTTAGACGGCATAGACCCAGATGCATGTTCGTACGTCGATGATATTTACCTGACAGACGACGAGTTATACCTGCATCTTTCCAGAGTGGACCGCATTATTCTCGAGTTTGCGGTATTAGGTTATAAGTTTAACTTTGCCAAATCACACATTGCTGAATTAACAGTTTTGTTTTTGGGCTACGAGCTCAACAATGAAGGTAAGGGCTTAGCCCCCCACTTCTTGGAAAAATGTGCACTTTTGTGCCCTCCTACTACGCTGAAAAAACTTCAGTCTTTGCTGGGTTTCTTGAACTTCGGGCGTACTTATATTCCCGAATACGCCCAGCGTATCAAGCTATTGTATGCCTTGATACAACCAAACTTTTCGAAGTCTTGCTGGCTTCCGCTGCATACCTCCATTCTGCAGTCACTGCAGACAGACCTACTTGAGTCTAAATACCTGTTGACGCGTGATAACCACACAAACCTGGTGATTAGAATAATTCCGGGGGCAGTGGGTTTCACGTATTTAACCTTTAACGAGGGTGACACAGTACCAATCGCATACAAGTCACATCTGTACACATCCGCAGAACTGCGCTTTTCATCTGTGGAGAAAGTTCTGACTGCAGTGCAAATGGCGATTCTGAAGGAGCGCGCACTGGCACAGGGAAAGCGCATTCTAGTGGTAACACCCTATCCTGCTCTAGAAACAGTGACAAAGGCAAGTGTACCGAACTCTAAAGCTTTGCATCCCCGTTGGATACAATGGGCAACTTCTTTGACGTCTCCGGATGTCACATTCATTTTTGATTCTTCACTACAGACTCAGGAGTTTTTACAGTATGAATTCGTTCATCCTCCTCCCCTGTCTTTACTGCCGCTTGAGGATTACGACTGTGTGATCTACACCGATGGTTCGGCACAACCGGCCACGGGGTCCAAGCATGCTTATTCAGCCGCATGTGCTATTGTTGCAGGTACCTTTGTGAACGGAGAGTTCAAGTCCACTGTAGTGCATACTCAAACACTCGGGGACAGTTCTGCGCAATTGGCCGAGCTGCGCGCATTGGTGCTTGCGCTCGAATTCGTAAATCCGGATGTGACCACACTTATTGTATGCGATTCTTATTACTGTGTTCAATCATACAATGACAATCTATTCTTTTGGTCACAAAACGACTATAGAGACGCTAAAGGTAGCACAATCAAGCATAAGATGCTTTGGGTTCGGGTGGAAGAATTGAGACAACGTTTGCCACTCACACAAGTGGTTCACACCCTAGGCCATCAGCGGGTGGGCGCACACGCTGTTGGTAACGGTCTGGCAGATGAAGCAGCCAGATCAGCAGTAGTCCCGTGTTCAGTAGCAGCAGTTACCAGATCCATGTCAAAAATTGACACTGATATTTTAGCCGCTATTGTTGCGACAAAGGAAGGTGCTAATTACCCTAGGGGTTTTCCTTCCAAATATTCTTATCAGTTAGGTCCCGAACAGGCTCCTTATGTAACAATACCAAGCGTTGGTGATCGGCTGATACCCAACGCGGATCGCAGACTTTCCTTGATAACCGCAGCACACGAAGGCATGGCTTCGGCTCATGCTGGAGTGTCTGCGACCGTTTCCATCTTGCAGCAGCGGTACTGGTGGCGTGGTTTATATAAAGACACCCGTACTTATGTGCTTTTTTGTGACGTCTGTCAACAGATTAAGCCTTCTACGATTACACGACCACCACAGACCTCGCTCTACATTTCTAACAGACCCTTTGGGTGTGTTTACTTGGATCACTGCGGTCCATTTTCCTCAGACACTGCCTATAAATATATCTTAGTGGCAGTGGACTCGTGCACACGTTTCATCTGGGTCTGGCCACAACGGAGTGCTGACGCTCGAAATGTCATCAGGGATTTGCGTGTCTTTGTGGGAATCTTCGCATGCGGTACCTTCCATTCTGACCAAGGTCCAGCGTTTGCCTCTAAGGCGTTCAAGGACGCAATGGGTTCACTGGGGGTACGGGTGAAGTTTTCGTCTCCATACAGACCTGAGGGTAATTCAATTGTGGAGCGAATGAACCGTGATTTAAAGCAATCCTTGACAGCTAAGGTCTTAGGTACTGGCAGGAACTGGCTGGCCCACTTGTATACCGTACAACGTGCACTTAATAATCTCCCTAGAAGATCTCTGGGTGGGCGGACCCCATACGAAATGCTCTTTGGCATAAGAATGTTTGTGCCTGACCTTGATGGTCTAGACATGGCGGCGCAACCCGCCAAGTTTGATGTAGATAACCATTCTACTATGTTACAGGACTTACAAGAAGCCCGAGACAAACTTGCAAACGCACATTTACCTGCAGCCACAGATACTGCCCTGCAGATTCCGGTTGCCGGCTGGCTTCCGAAGATTGGAGACCTGGTTCGAGAGAAGGTGGAGAACAAGAAAGAATTCGGCCCCTCTTATCGTGCACCGGTTCCAGTCCTGGGTTTGAAGGGAACACGTACAGTCATCTTACCACCGCTTCCTGGTCGCAAGGAGAACAGATACATCTCAGTGGAAAATGTCAAGCTACAACAACTGGCCGATCCTAAATAGTGTTACACCAGCGGTCTCTTGTCCTGCAATTTACTGGACTTGTGTTCGAGGTCCTCCTGCCCGAACGGTCACTGATGTTACAATTGAGATGATTGATTTGCCTGAAAGTATACTCGAACCTCCAGTTACCCCCTGCATGGACGAGAACGAGTATACCTATCCTGAAACAGAATCTGTGGCTCATTTACCAACAACGCCACTGAGTCCGACACGTTATTCCTTTGACTCAGATTCTACCACGTCGATTGTCCCGTCCAAGTTCAGTATTTTTGTATCCTGGTTTAGAGACAATTTTTTGATTCCCCCTTGGACATACATTTGGTTGGTACTTTTCTTGAACTTTTTGTTCATGTCCATTGGCTTTGTCACAGTGTTTTTTCTACTGATCAATGGTCACTATTTGCCTGAACGCTCTGCAGTGAACAGTGTTGCTGGAACTATGGCACCACATTCCTCATCTCACATTATTAAGCGTGACCACACATTGGTGAACATTTCAGCCTTTCCAGTTGCTGATGGCATCGTATGGGATGCGGTAAATTTTCAAATTCATGGACCAACAGAAGTTATTAATGTACCGAATGTCCTTCGAGTTTCCATGGGTGATGTAGTAAAAAGTAATATTCATTCTGATGATTGGGATGTGCATGCAGTTGAAGCATTGTTTGCTGATTTGAAATATTATGCTTCATTTAATGCTGAGGATTTATATATGAATTGAATTCTGAGAATTATGCCGATTTATACTGTTACCAGCATTGGGGCAACCATTTTGTCCATAAACCGAGTGCACTGCGTAGCCCTGTGACCTACACTCGATGGGAACATTGCCCAAACCCTTTATCGGGTAGCTCCCGGACTCTTCGAAATAAATTTACTTATTTCACTGATTTTGATAGATCGAACCCTGGGTCCTATTATTTTAAATTACCTGCCCCTTTCACACAGAAATTCATGTTGACCCACACTAAATTGCTTTATTCGAGTTCCTTTTTAAAGGCCTTGGCTGTGGGTGGTTATGAATACTGGACGGAAACTGTGGATTTGAAGTCAATCTGGGGCTCCAAGACTTGGCAGGTGCAAGGCACCGAGGCCTTGCACCGTGCCTGCCTAATCCCAGCCCAAATGGTGTTTTTGAATGCTTCGATCTATCAGACTACGTGTTGGGGTCTGGCTACTACAAAACAAATGAATGCACCATCAATTCCATCCCTGTCTTCCACTCTAAACCACAGCTCGCACTTCAATATGTCCCTTTCGACTTTACAGGTTTTGTTTCAGAACAATTCATTTAATATGTCTATGCTTGTTCAGTCACCTTGATTGTCTTGGCCCATATCATCTAACGAGTGCCAGCTGCGTTTTCATGACACAGTTTCTGGCTATACTCAGGACAAGCCCGATCCTAGGTTTTCTAACTCCCGTACTGTCACCACCTATTCTGTGGGTAAATTATGTAAACAATGGTTGCAACATTCTTCCCTAGGCTCTGTTAAACAACATTTGTCCCTCCTTTCAGGCAATATTGATCTGTCCGACTTTATATTGGGACCTCGTGGTCCACGACCGAAGAGGTTCATTTATGAAGCTTATAATGAACTCTGGAAGCTATCGCAAATGGAGGCTGCTTCCCGTTTACGGGAAATAGACCAAGCAAATTTGGAAAAGGTGCTTGCTGTTGTTGACAATAGTATTAATACCCTGTCTTCCCGCATTTATACGTTGGAGAATATTGTGTCCTCTGTTGTTGATATTGTACAAGATGATGTTTCTGTGTTGTATCATGGTCAAAATCAATTACGTTCAGTTATGCAATTTGCGTGGACTTTGCAAACACTTAAGTTGGGTAAGGTTCCTTGGCACTTTTTGAACACCACTGCCTTATTTCTGCCTTTTAATTTAACTGACAAACAGCAGTTCATGTCCATGAAAGATGCAGTTTACACTCTGTTACATATCGAGAAAGTGGAGCCCTTACCATTCTCTGTAGCGGAAATAGATTCTGCTGTGTGGCTAGTTCATGGGGTTATCGCATTGCCTTTTTCCTTGTTTGAATTTAGTTCATGCATGAAACATTATCCTGTGGGCCGTTTCCAGCCTTTGGGTAGTGCCTTCCTGCATGAACTTTGGTCCCTCCCTTTCATGTATAAATGCCTTAGAGATGACAAGGAGGTTTTTCTCACGGGGGAGTCATGCGATTCAACAGTGGGTCATTCCCTTGTTTGTAAACATATTAAATTGCACGGAGCTTGTAATGTTTCCGCTCCGAATCTTGCTTGTGTGTTAAAGGGCATTCCTGCTCCTACTATTTCTCCTACCTTTACTTTGCTTACAAATGGTAGCTATTTGCTTTTAAATAACGACAACTGCTGTGGTATGCAGGCCGGCATCCCTTATATTGTTACTGTATCGCACAGGGTTGTCTGCTGCAAGAATGTGCTCTTTCCTCCCCCTCACGACATCGTAGATAATTCTATTTGGCCTTCCATTCCTACTATGGAGGCGGATTTCAATAAACTGAGCAGAATAAAGGTGCTATTATTGAAAGAGGAGGTTATGCTCACTTCCGCCCGGGAGACATTTGTTCTCCAGGTGGCAAGTACCCACAGTGAAATACAGGCCCTTGTGAACACTAACCTCCCACAACATTTCGGTGAATTAATTCACCGTATTTTTAACGCATCTAACACTGAAGGTCTAGTGCATTTTTTTAAGGTGGTGGGGTCCGGCCTAGTGTCCTCTTTCCAAACTATTTTTGGTGTGATACCGGCGTTTATTCATTCTATTTTTTCCAGTGTCTTTGGTGGCTTTCCATTAATCCTTGCTTTGGCGGCTGGTGAACTGCTGTTGATCTGCTTCCTTCGCAATGGCTGCTCCCCGATGGGCCCTTCTCGACCCCGGACGCCTACTGCTGCTCCGTGAGCGCATTTTATCTGGTTTCGGAGTTCTGCCGTTGGCGACACTGAGTGTGTCCTATACCCTTTCTTTTCGCTTTGCGTGTTTCACTTGCGTGCAACCTGTGATGTCTTGCATTCGCTGCCCTTTCACCTGGGCCATGGATTATTGCCTCTCCAATACGTCGTTGTCTGTTCCGGATTTCGTTCGGTTGATGGGTCCCTTAGAGGCCCATGAACGGGACTGTTCCGTTGCAGGCTGCATGACGCGTGCGGCTGCACTGGGGATTTTGGCACAATGGGATATCTGGGCGGCTGCTCAGAATCTCCTACAACAAAGCTATATTGAATATCACGCAAGCTGTCCCGCATTGCTTTTGGATGCTCCGTCCTCTGAGGAGCATTCCTGCAGCTTTGACCTGTTGGACTGGATGGCGTCTACGTTTTTTGACGATTCCAATGATGTCCTCTTGGACGGTATAGCATATTTCTGCACTTCCACGTTTTTGGATTGATTTGCCGTTCACTGTCCGTGGACTGCCTCGCTGACTGTCTTCTTGCTACCTTGCCGCGTTCCGCTTCTTCCACTGTGGACGCCTCTGTTCTGCTCAGGTGTTTTGAACTCTGTCTTCGTCCTTAGTCTTGGCCGATGGACTGTCCAGGGGAGGGTGTCTTGTGGTTTGTGGCCTCCTGGCCTGCCTGGATACGTTGGCATAGGCCTGGCTGCCATGATGTCTTTTGCGCACGTTACTCTTAGCCGTTGTTCTGTCGCCCTCTGCTCCTGCCAAGTTATTTTACAACTGTCTGCATTTTCTGTTTCTCACCTTTTCTCCTGTTCCTTTTGGGCTCAGTCTGAACAACAGTTACAAGGTCGGAAAAAACGTCCCTGGTTCTAGCTGATATGGCCAGTTCCTCGCACCTAGACATAACACTATGTACAGCTGCCATGGGGAAATTGGTGGGCTTTTATTATTGCGTTTTTCCCTCTTGAGAGGGACTTGAAGAAAACCTTTCCAGGGAGAAGAGCTGTGATTGTCTGCTGATGTAGTTCTTGCATCTAGAGACTGAGGTATGGGGGTTCGCTTGTCAAAGCCCAGAGGTCTTCTATTTTTATAATAAAAAGCTATTAGCACGGGGAGGGTGGTAAGGTCATTCAGCCCTCTATCCACTGCTTTATGAAATGCTTTCCCCGTTAGTATTCTATGGAGTTGTAACTATGCTGATTATATTATTCTTATGCATTATGCTGATAGTACTGTCACGTGTACTGTATCTTAGAGCACGTATGTTGAAATAAACATTTTAACCTATACTGTGTCTCTTCTTACGCCGGTTGTGGACAGGTATGAGTGAGTGACGAAAGGGTGTTCTTGCTACTGCGAGTCCTGAGAGAGAGATACCGTGTTCTGGGTTGTCTAATCATTGGTACATTGTTGCTAATGGGACGCTAAGGCTAGTTGGGTTGGGGTTTTAGGTGCTAAGGTTTATGTTTGGCTCACCACTATATTCCGAGGTCCTATTATCCTGTGCATAGCTCTGTGTGTGGGCAGAATCCCTACAACAATATAAAAGGGCAAAAAAAACATTAGACAAAACTGATTTTGGTTGCAGGGACATTAAGGGGCCGATTCCGATCTCGGCCGGTAGGGCACCGAATCGGATTCGGCTTAACCGGATCTGATTCGGAGCCCTATTTCCCGACTGAGTTGTACGTGTGTCCGGGCGAGCGAGTACGATGCGTGCGCTCGTGAAATCTCCGACCGACTCGTTCGCAGGACCCGACCGCTTCGACTGACTCGCACGGGTACGACGCGCACCTCGCAATGGAGACGTTCCCCGGCCGGGTAAGTACGATGCGCACCGCGACTGCTCCGACCGACTCGCGCAGCCCGGCTCCAAGGAGCTGTCGGAGCCGCACTTTGGGGGTCCGTGTCGGACCCCCCTGGAAGCGTAGGCGTGCGAGTCGCACACAGGGGGGACCCATGGGTCCCCCCTACACGTGCATGTACGGTGCGACCCGCATCGACGCGAACACGCTGTAGGGGGCGCCCTTGTTCGCGTCGTGCCCATTGAGTCAATGGGAGCCCGTGTACGCGTCGTACCACTGGCTCCCAGTCCAACCGAATCGAGTCCGATAGCATACGTGTGCATCGTACTCGTTCGGTCGGACTGCTAGGGTCCGATTCGGTCGGAAATCTCTCCGGGTCCGGCTCGGTCGGGGAGATTTCCGGCCCGAATCGGAATCGGCCCCTTAGTCTCAAACTCACTGAGAACATGAGGGGATTGGCTTAGTTGAAGGTTACCTAAGTTTAAAAAGCTACATTCCACCTGTTTGCACAGCTCGCTCCTAGCACTTGTCAGCTCGGCTAAGTTCACACCCTGCTTGGGCATCCGGCAGTTACGAGTTATGTCCGCAGATGTTCCCCCTGTCCTGTGAAATTGCAATCGGGTTGACTGGGTCTGAATATGAACAGTGGTTTGGAAATTAACCTTGGAGCGTGGCTCCAGAAATAAACTATATTTCTACTTAATTAATAATTTGTCTCTTACCTGGCTACCGCAATCTTGCCAAGTACCACGCAACAGGTGTTAGACTAATGCATTTTAGTGTGGTGCTCCACATCAATGCACTGAAATGCATTGCATAGGGCCTCAGATGTCACTCAAGCTGTTTAGTGCTTCCTAAAACTGTTAACTAAACTGGAGAGGCAGTGTGCCATGGTGTGCGCGCACTGCTCCCCCAGGCTTAGGGTCCAGCTGAAAGGCTCTTACAATATATCTAATGAGAACTCAGATTGATTCCTGCTGCGGCTCTCAGACTGACAACACATCGAGATAGTGCCCAATGGCTACTACTGAGAAATGACAGCATAGTAAGGTTGTGTGACACAACAATCTTGCGTCGTGGGGACGTCACGTCCTGCTGCCGGAGTTTGTTGAGGGAAGGGTAGCTGGCTACTGATTTGCAGCAATCATGGCGCTCACAGCACTGCCTGCACACACGGTCTGCAGCCTCGTGGCAATCATGGCGCTCATAGCACTGCCTGCACGCACTTGTGTAATTAATTTTAGATGTGAGTTGTGGGGTTTATAGTGGTAAAGGATGGGAAGTAATATCTTTTTAATTAATTAATAAGTTGTTGTTAATTGATATTAATTTATTAATGTTAAATTAGTTATGGAAATTGTGTAATGGTTCTTAGGTGTGGGTTGTGGTGTTTATTGGGGCAGAGGGTGGAAAGTTATTTATGTTTAATTAATTAATAATTAGTTGATCATTAATATTAATTCATCAATTCATAAATATTTATGGTAATTGTTTATTTTTATTTTGTGTGTGGGTTTCGGTTTTATAGGGGTAACGTTTGGGTAGTAAATACATTTTTATCTGTTTTAATTTGTTTTTTGATTAATTATATTTCTTTAATTGATAATTAATTATGTTAATTATGGAGGTACATTTTTTTTATTTTAGATGTGTGTTGTGAATTGTGTGGTGTTATAGGGTAGGAAATAAAAAAGATTACATTTATGTAATAATTAATGTTTTTGACTATAAATAATTTCTATTAAAAATAGTTGTTTGTAAATTATTTTTAAATTAAAAAAAAAACTTTCTAGGTATTTGTTAGATTTTTTAACATATGTTTTTATCTTTTGTAATTTTTTAATATTTTTATGTTTTTTTAAAATCTTTTTTAAAATCTTTTGTGTTGTAGTTGATATTGATATATTAATTTTGAACTGACTCCAGTGGGAATATTAATTTTTGCCCCTGTGCTATCCAACACTTTCCCTACTGTTGCACTCACTGGAGTGGGAATAGTATTTTTTACCCCTTCGCTATCCAACATTTTCCCTACTCTTGCACTCACTGGAGTCCTCCGCTATCCAACACTTTCCCTACTGTTGCACTCAATGGAGTGCAAAATGTAAGTTTGAAGACTATTAAATATTTTAATGTTTTAATTTATAATATAATGTTTTTTTATTAGATTTTATGTTATAGGTGTATGTCTATATATATATATTTATTTGTAAATTTTTATATATTTATAAAATGTAAAAATAAATTAAAATTAATAGTTTATTTGTTTTAAAGTAAGTATATATATATATATATATATATTACATTTTATATATGTATGTTTAATTGTTTAAAAATTAAATGTATTTCTTATATTTGTTAAAATGTTTATTAAATCCAAATAATTTTTTTAAAGTTAATTTTATTATTTAATATATTTAACATTATTTTTTACATATATAAAAAAATCGATATTTTATACATAGATATTTTTTACATCGATATTTTTTTTCCGATATCTTTATACTTACCATTATAAATATAGGATGTTGATATTTTTGACATCGATATTTATGATTCAATATTTGTGTATGGGGATATTTTGGGCGTCGATATTCTATCAGTGAACCATAATATACTTACTTAATGGGGCTTTCAGACAGCTCACTTCACCCATTGGTCTGTTTTTGTGTCACTGGTTAACTCCACTTTGAGTGACTGCGTTTTGCAATCTCACAAGGAGTGCATCTGCACACAAGCTAGTTCCTCTTACTGCCAGTGTTTTTGTTTTTACTTTATAATTACTTTAGTGTTACCTTTATGTTTAGTGCCTTAAATGAAAGCAGAAGCTTCTGATGTGAGCACAGGGCACAGTCAAACTTTACCAGATCCCATCTCCTGCCAATGCTGCTGTAAATTCCTTTTGTTGTGTCCTTTGTTTATCTGACTGCTGGTATTTCACAGTATAACAGACTGCCCCCATTTGAAACTGTTCTGTATTAAGTTTTTCTTGTTTTACTCTGCATGCCGTACACAAACCGAAAGCTTCAATGTTATACATGTGCATTGATAAGCAGATAATTCTTCAGAACACGTTCATCTGGACTCAATTTCACCAATGGCTTTATAATCAACTTTGCTTAGCAAGAAAATGAGCCTTTATCATGTTTAATTTGCATCACTTGTAACACTTTTTTCTTTCTTTCCATCTTCCTTCTTTTTTCTTTTACCTTCTTTTCTTCTTTTTTCACATTCATTCTTTCTTAGTTTTTTCTTTCTTTCCTTATTTTTTTCCTTTCTTTGCTTCTTTCTTTCCATATTTTTTCCTTCCTTCTTTCTTTCTATTTTTCCTTTCTTTCTTTTCTTCTCTGTTGCCTTCTCTCTTCCATTTTACCTTTCCAAGAGTTTTCCTTTCCTTCTCTTTTCTTCTTTCTTTTCCTCTTTTTTCTTTCTTGGCTTTCCTTCTTTCTTTTTCTATCCATCTTTCCTTTCTTATTCTGTTCTTTCTTTCCTTCTTTTGCTGTCCATCCCTCTTTCCATCCTTATTTCTTTCTTTCCCTATTTTAGTTTTTCTTTCAGTCTTTCTTACTTTCTTTCCTGCTCTTTCCTTCTTTGTCTCATTTCCTCCATGTCCTTTCTTTTTTCCATCTTTCCTTCCTTTCTCTCCTTCTTTCAGCCTTTCCTTCTGTCTTTCTTTCTTTGTTGCTTCCTTTTTTCTTTTCTTTCTTTCTTTCTTTCTTTCCTTCCATTTTTCTTTCCTTAATTTTGCTTTCCGTCCTTTATTTTTTCTTTCTTCCTTATTCTTTCCTTCCTTCCTTCCGTCTTTCCTCCCTTTCTTTTTTCTTCCTTCTCTTTTTCTTTCCTTTCTTCCTTTTCCCTCTTTCTATTCTTTCTTATTTACGTTCCTTCTGTAGTTCTATCTTTCCTTCCTTCTTTTCCTCTTTCTTTATTTCCTTTATTTCTTTTTCCTTCCTTCCTTTTTTTTTCTTTGTTTCCATCATTTCTTCTTTTTTTGATCTTTCGACTTTCTTTCAATTGTTACTTCCTTCTTTCCATCTTTCTCTTTCCATATGTCTTCCATCTTTCATACCATCTTGCTTTCTTTACATCTTTCTATCCTTTCTTTCATTCTTTCTTATCTTGTTTTCTTTTTTCCTTCTTTTTCAAACTCAAGTGTCTGGCTGTCAATGGCCGAATGATTGGCTGTTTTAGGTCTGTTACCCACGATCTTTAGATTTTACTAAAAATATATGTATGACATAGTCACTTATAGAGGTTTTTAGCCACACTTCATCTTTCTGTCTGTGGTTGTGTCATCCACATTTTTCTCCAACCCACTAAAGCATGCATTAAGGGGTAATTTTGCAGCCCACTTCAGCCACTGGCTGACTTCACTATGAGTTACAGCATGCTGCTCACTGAACACATACACACAAAGTAGTTTACGTTCAGTCCCTGGGAGTACTATGGCAATGTGTGGGGTTTTTTGAGACCCGTAACATTTTTGATGTTAGCCAATGTTTTTTTTTTAGATTGACAAACACTTGGTAGCTTCCCGAGCAATAAAGTTTTACAAAAACCATGACAAAGCATACATTGCCAGAAGGATGGGGGACAACGCCAGACCTATCGCCGATGCCAGTGCTTGTTTTTCGATGCAATTGTTATTTCTTGCACTCTCTGTAATCATGTTTGTTTCCTTGCTCCACACACCAAAATGTGTACAATGCAGTTTCTTAATTTCAGTATTATTTTGGCTTCTGTCTCCTTCAAATCCCATATCAGAGTTAAGAAGGGCCATAAAACACTACTTAATCTGTGTAGTGCTACCTCTGCTGAAGCTGATATAGTAGGGGCTTCACTACGCCCTGATAACAGCCTAACACAAAGCATTATGTCGTTCATCCATATGCTGAGGTGGTAATTGTGTTAAAGTAATCAGTGGGAATGCATTCTTTAATGTCACCAAAGCAAAATTGGTTAATGCAATCTTTGTTGTTGCCTGTGCAGCTCAACCAAGTTATCTCAGGTCCATACGTGATGTGCTTCTGAAGTCCAGGTTTTTCTTTTGAATATTAGGACTTTTAGTCTTGTTTATTACATTATAAAACAGAACTGCAAGTTCCAGAATCCAAAGAAAATATCCTAGACTGGAGCAGCACATTATGCATGGACCTGGGAAATCTGTAGAAACTTATTTTGAAGTTAAATATAGCGTGAACCCATCCTGAAGGTACTAGAGGGCTTTACATGAGCACCAGCTACATTACAGAAGATCACATTCATTTTTTTGTTTTAGGCACAGGAAGAGTAAGTGATTTGCCCTGAATCACAGGATGTTGAGTCAACTCCAAAACTCGAAACATGTTCCCAAGTTCCATAGTCAGCAGCACAGGCCATAACACCACATCATCTCTAAGTCTGTTTCTGCAACCAAACCATCAAAGAACGGAATCATGGTTGCTCACTGATAAATAGTGAAGTGAATTTATAGTGCTACAAGATCCCAGTGTGTGATTGAAAGCACTGTAAATATTAAAGTAATTATTTACAAATTGTATAACACACAGTATAAGATTGGCAATTTAGGCCCAGATTTACTAATATTTTGTGTCAGCCTTGTGTCATTAACATGTTGCAAACCCGGCGCAATGTCTTGTGATGGAATTTACTTTCCAACACAACTCATGACTAGGATTAGAAAGTTGCCTAAAGTCACGCAAATTAGCCCTACTTTGTATCAAGGGGTATTACATGGGTGTTTTCCCTTGCAATAACCCTTGGGTTTTGTCACAAAACCCTATATAATAACACTGGTAGACAGGCACTAGTGCAAAAAAAGTGGGAAAAGTTTTAAAGAATACTTTTTGTAATACAAGACAGCATAAAGTATACTGTTCTGTTATCTCATTTTTACGAAAAGTTAGCAAATCTGTCTTTCAGCGTTTAAAATAAAACAAATGGGAGATATATATATATTATTTTTAGTAACACACAATCAGACTGTACATAATACAAAGCTTTTTTATGTTTCCATTGAAAGGACATATTCTAGAACTCAGCTAATAACACCCTCACATTATCTCTCAAAAAGAATTCATTTTTGTCGACATTCTATATGTTTAGAAATGTATATTCATACACCACTCCATAGATGGCAAGGTTGGGCTTGTGCAGCCATGTCTATCCTCACATGTTTCTCCTACACCCACGAATAAGCGCAGCTACACTTTTGTTTGACAGTTTCAGCCATATTGACAAACCAAAACACTTCAGACATAGCCCAGCCTGCACCTGTTCACTGCTATCCATCAATTGGAAATGAATACGTAAGTAACCTATTTCTCATTCGTTTTTTCTTCAAGATAACACAGAGGCATACCAACAAATCTTATTAGGATTATATGTTTGGTCCTGACGTATGCCATTAAAAAAATCCCCATATAGTCCCCATGGCAAACACACTCTGTTCCAACTATGGCACTCCACGAGGAATGTGCTACACCTCTGCAAACGCTCTTTGTCACCTCTTTAGTAGTATGCAGCTTTGTATCAATACACCTACAATTCAATACAAAATACTCAAAACCTACAGAATTGCAAGGTCATAATACTGGCAAGACAGTGCTAGGAAAATCTCTTTTGACATAACCTACCTTTGCATTCTATAAAGACAGAGACTTAGGGCCTGATTTAGATCTTGGCAGGACTGACAGCGTTCCTTCTGCAGTATTTAGCTGTGGCATCAACATACTGTTTCCAGCAGCATCAGCGGTCTTTTTTGATGGCTAATAGTACTCCATCACCGTCAGGCCGGCGGGTTTGCACCGAGCCGATTTAGATGTTCCTGTTGTGCTGGTGGAGTCCTGGTGGCGGATTCCTGATGGAATTAGTCCCTGGTGGTGTGGAAACAGTTAAGTACTACTCAATTTTGCCTCACTACACATACACGTTGTGAATGGTTCAAAATGTATATGTAGGTTATGTGTAATGCCCTTTTTTTAACAAATAGCTTAGTACACCAACAACATACACAATTCATTGAATGTACACCCACAGGCACCACAAGCACAACACCCTCAACCACCACCACCAAATAAATATTTTTTAAGTGTCAATTTAGGTGTGTAAATTTTACCACAATAATTTGTAAGATGAACACTTGTGTATTACACATTAAAAAAAATTATGCAGGAGCAATGTAAAAATACACAAGACTAAAGCAAATGTTAACAAACTATTCAAATAAGACAAGTGACATGGAAGCCTACCTTAGATTCAGGCGACAACAGGGTTGCTTAGCTTTGTATTTAAGTAGCGGCAGCACAGGAAGGACCTAGACACTGGGGTAGAAGATGGAAACAGAAGTGGGAAACCGAAAAAACGTAAGTTTTCACCTCTTTTTCTTTTATTCCGCCAACTTGAGTTTGGAGGTTTCCCCGCCACAGTTGGCTCGATGGAAAGACACATCGTAGTCGGCACAGCGGTAATGTTGGCAGGACACCCTCCAACAGCTGCTTTTGCCTATGACGACGTTGACGCAGGAGGAAGATTCTGGCAGATATTGTGGTACTCCAATGGTCTTTCCTCTATAGACTGGCCAACATCTAAATACAGTGGGCAGACCGCCAAGGCGGCGGGCGGAAAAACCATTGGAAAAGAGACAGGCGGACCAGATCCGCCAACGGTATTCAGACAGAATATTGAGTTGGAAATGTCGACTTACACAAATATTGAGTTGAAAATATCGTGACACAGAAATATCCACAGCAAGAATATTGTGTTCAAGAATATCGAATTTAAGGTAAGAAATATCGTTTTCAAAAATATAGAAGTCATTATTACCTTTAG
This sequence comes from Calotriton arnoldi, assembly GCA_963921515.1. Taxonomy (NCBI): domain Eukaryota; kingdom Metazoa; phylum Chordata; class Amphibia; order Caudata; family Salamandridae; genus Calotriton; species Calotriton arnoldi. Next base: position 28,125 of record CAWUFW010007453.1, on the reverse strand, counting down.
CAAAAATCTAGTAGTTTAAAATATCGATTTTTTAATTAGTGTTATGTATTTTAGTTTATATTTTAAATGTATGTGATGTATGTTTTTATGTATAAGTATTGTTTATGTTTTTTAATATATGTGTTACATTTTTAGTAGTTATCAATTTTATTTTAAGTAAATTTTGTGTTTTTTAGTTCTGTAGCGGGTTGTGGATTTATAGGGGAATAGGGTGGGAAGTAATTTAATTATAATAAGTTAATTATTATTTTTTATTTATTCATATTTATTTAATTGAGATTTTATAGTACTAATTGTGGGAAGTAATTTATTTGTAATTAATTATTAATTGGTTGTTAATAATTAATTATGGTAATTGTGTAATTGTTTTTAGGTGCGGGTTGTGGGATTTATAGGGGTAAAGGGTGGCAACTAATTTTTGATTAATTAATAATTAGTTGTTAATTTATATTAACTAATTGATTGAAATTAATTAAGGAAATTGTGTAATTAATTTTAGGTGCAGGTTGTGGGGTTTATAGGGGTAAAGGGTGGGAAGTAATTGTTTGATTAATTAATAATTAGTTGGTAATATATATTAATTGATTGAAATTAATTAAGGAAATTGTGTAATTAGTTTTAGGTGCAGGTTGTGGGGTTTATGGGGTAAAGGGTGGGAAGTAGTTTTTGATTAATTAATAATTAGTTGTCAATTAATAATTGATTAATTGAAAATTAAATATGGAAATTGTGTAATTAATTTTAGATGTGGGTTGTGGGGTTTAGTGTGGGAAGTAAGTTATGTTTAATTAATAATTAGTTGATCATTAATATTAATTAATTATTTAATTGGGGTATTTGCTTATATTTTTTGTGTGTGGGTTTTACTTTTATGGGGGTACAGTGTGGGAGTACATTAATTTTACTTACTTTATAATTAGTTTGTTAAATACTATTAGTTTTTTAATAGAAAATACATTTTAATTGTGTACTTAATGTTTTAACAGTTTAATTTTAGGTGCAGGTTGTGGGGTTTATAGGGGTAAAGGGTGGGAAGTAATTGTTTGATTAATTAATAATTAATTGGTAATTTATATTAATTAATTGATTGAAATTAATTAAGGAAATTGTGTAATTAGTTTTAGGTGCAGGTTGTGGGGTTTATGGGGTAAAGGGTGGGAAGTCGTTTTTGATTAATCAATAATTAGTTGTTAATTTATATTAATTAATTGATTGAAAATTTATTATGGAAATTGTGTAATTAATTTTAGGTGCGGTTGTGGGGCTTATAGGGATAAATGGTGGGAAGTAATTTATGTTTAATTAATAATTAGTTGTTAATTAATATTAATTATTTAATTGAAAATTAAATATGGAAATTGTGTAATTAATTTTAGGTGTGGGTTGTGGGGTTTATAGGGGTAAAGGGTAGGAAGTAAGGGGTCTATTACGATAGCGGGCGGACTGTGTCCGCCCGCCACCGCAACGGCAAATGGGACCGCCGCACCTCTTGCGGGCGGTCCTGGCAATTAGGATGCCACCGCCACGGTGGCGGTGGCATCCCGCATATATTGAATTACGGCGGGCGGTGCTGTAAGCAGCACCCGCCACAATGCAATATATGCATGTTGTGCATTGGCATGCACAATGTGGCAGGCACCATGCCAATGTTGGGGGGTACCATAGGTACCCCCCAAGTGCAGCCCCCCACCTCCCCACCCCCCTGGGGGCCCGCAACAGGCCCCCAATGCGGAAACCGCATGCCTTTCCACCATGGAAAGGCATAACACCGCCCACATCATAGTATGGATGGCGGTGCCTGCAAGGCACCGTCACCTTATTATAGGCCTTTTCCGCCCGGTAGGCAATCCCGGCGGAAAAGCGGCGGACGGTCTTTCCGTCCGCCGCGGTACCCCCGCCATGCTAATGTGGCGGGGGTAGAAGGCCGTCGAGCGGGGTGTTTTGGCGGGCGGATCGCCACCACCGGTCGGGCGGTGGCGATCCGCCCGCCATGCTAATAGGCCCTAAGTTATGTTTAATTAATTAATAATTAGTTGATCATTAATATTAATTAATTAATATTTAATTAGGGTATTTGTTTATATTTTTTTGTGTGTGGGTTTTACTTTTATAGGGGTACAGTGTGGGGAGTACATTAATTTTACTTAAATTATAATTAGTTGTTAAATACTATTAGTTTTTTAAAAGAAAATACATTTTAATTGTGTAATTAATGTTTTTACAGTTTAATTTTAGCTGTGGGTTGTGGGGATTAAAGGGGTACAGTGTGGGAAGTTAATTAATTTTTATGAGTTTAATTTGTTATTTAATAATATTTCTTTAATTGGTAATTAATTATGTAAAATAAGGAAGTACATTTTTTTTATTTAGATGTGGGTTGTAAATTGTGTGGTGTTATAGGGTAGGAAATAAAAAAGTAAATTTATGTAAAAATTCATGTTTTTGTTTCTAAATATTTTCTAATTTAAAATATTTATTTGTTTGAATTTTTTTATTTTATTTAATATAATATGTGTAGGTATTTGTCATATGTATTTAACATTATAATATTTTTTTACTTTTTAATATTAAATGTATTTGTATTTACATTTTTAACATATTTATATATTTTTTAATTTATTTTGTTTTTTAAATATTTTTGTTGTTAATATTTTGTTTGTTTTTAGTTTTGAAAGGACTGGAGTGAGAATATTATTTGTTACCCCTCGGCAATCCAACACTTTCTCTACTGTTGCATTCATTGGAGTGGGAATAGTAATTTTTACCCCTCCGCTATCCAACACTTTCCTTACTGTTACACTGACTGGTGTGGGAATAGTAATTTTTACCCCTCCACTATCCAACACTTTCCCTACTGTTGCACTGATTGGAGTGGGAATAGTAAATTTTATCCTGCCACTATCCAACACTTTCCCTACTGTTGCACTCACTGAAGTGGGAATAGTAATTTCTACCCCTTCGCTTTCCAACACTTTCCCTACTGTTGCACTCACTGGAGTGAGAATAGTAATTTTTACCCCTCCGCTACCCAACACTTTTCCTACTGTTGCACTCACTGGAGTGGGAATAGTAATTTTTACCCCTCCGCTATCCAACCCTTTCCCTACTGTTGCACTGACTGAAGTGGGAAATTTAAGTTTGAAGATTTTTAAATAGTTTAATGTTTTAATTTATAGTAGAATATTTTGTTTTATTAGATTTTATGTTATTGGTATATATATATATATATATATATATATATATATATATATATTTATAATTCAGCTCCAAAGTCAGCCCGCACTCTCTAGCGGGTGCACAGTACGCGAGGGCAGTCTTGCGTTCAATATTGATGCTCCACAAGAAATCACCTATGCAAAAGAAACAGTTGATGGACGGAATGCTGGACAATGCAAACATTCACCCCCAGTCATAAGGATCTGGGTTAAATCCGTCATTCTTTTGCTCACCACACCACCCCAGTTTAGACCCAGCCATATGCAAATCAGTCTTGACACTGTTCGTTGTGGGAACAGTCCAGCCCAAACTGCCAAGCCAGGTCCTCCCTGGACCAGAAACAAGCATCCTGGGACCGGTTTCAGGGCATCACCCTTCATCAGCCAGGCTAGCTTGAATCAAGTGGTGTAGTGAGCATGGGACCCACGTCTGGGCATACCCTTCCCACTTAGGGCGACATATGCAAAAGAAACAGTGTTTGAGGAAGGCGTACCGCTGAAACGCGTTTGTTTGTTTGAATAGAGTGCGAATAAATCCGGCCGAGGATTAAAACCCCCGCGAGTGCTGGTGATTTCTTGTGGAGCGCCAATATATATATATATATATATATATATATATATATATATATATATATATATATATATATATATATACTGTGGCAACGCGGTCCAAACGCGTAATGCTGGGCATTTGCCTTTGTATTTTGATTCAATGCCATTAATACTGGATTAAAGCACTTCACTGTGAAAAAGCACGTTGTGGTCCGTACCTGATTTCCGCCAAGTCGTCGGAGCTACAGGATTGTGTAAATGATTAAAATGAGGCCAGTGCTCCACACAGTGTTTAACCAAGCCTCTGAAGAAATGCTCGAGGAGCATGAAACGCGTCAGGCAGACAGATTTTCTTGGACATTGTTTTTCATTTCTCTGCGCTGTTTCCTGCATTAAAAAACGAAAAATTACCTACCTGTGAGTTGGCTCTTCCAAATGGGGTGCTTTTTGACTTGGATTTATAACGGCTGATCCCGGTCGTGGAGGAGCCCCACCACAAAGAAATGGACCTTGCTGCAGGTATTTGGCAAGCAGCGTGTAAGGGCAGGATGGTCGTGTTGCAGGTTGAATATGCAGCGCAGAGGTAGTGTGACATTTTCCAAACCCACGGTGGCATTTTAAAGTTTGTATATTAACACTGTTATGGAGCAGCTCACTGCAGCTGAATTGAGGCACTACATATTCCAGCAGGCTCTGGGTGAGCCAACGCCCACTGCGGCAGGTGTAAATGATTAAAATGAGGCCAGTGCTCCACACAGTGTTTAACCAAGCCTCTGAAGAAATTCTCGAGGAGCATGAAACGCGTCAGGCAGACAGATTTGCTTGGGTATTGTTTTTCATTTCTCTGCGCTGTTTCCTGCATTAAAAAACGAAAAATTACCTACCTGTGAGTTGGCTCTTCCAAATGGGGTGCTTTTTGACTTGGATATATATATATATATATATATATATATATATATATATATATATATATATATATATATATATATTGCAAGCAGAGCCGTCGCAGTACAGGATCTCTCCAAAAGACGGACACGGACCCAGGTATTGTGCAAATTGTTATTTTTATTCCTCTGTCTTCGCCATTACGCATTTCGGCTCCTGCAAGCCTTGTTCACATGACAGTGGTAAGTTTGAATAGTGCAGTATTTAAAGTGACTGGTGCTATAAAAAAGTACATCACGTGATTTCTGTATCATAGACATAGAAAGTGGAAATATACACGGCACCTCTTCCGCCTTAAGTACACATATACAAGGTAAAATACTATGTGTAATCTGAATAGTTTGTATCTAGTGTGCAAATTCGCTGATGACATTGTCACGTCCAAATATTTTATACATCTCACATGTTGGTAAAATTTGTATACTCTTGGTAAAATACTCCTTTGGACCCAATGACCACCTAGTTGATATACATAACACACCATGTCCATCTTTAAAACCACACATATATACAAGGTAAAGTGCAATACATAACCTAAAATAGAATGTATATAGTGTGCAATTTTACTAATGATATTATCTTGTCCAAGTGTTTAAATTTGACAATGTTAATAAAGTTTCTACAATCTTGGTAAAATACCCCATTTGACTCGGATGAAACAATAAATATCAAGTTAGGTTGACAAGATAAAAATTGCCCTATTGATTCCATTTTATAAAATCTATTAATGAATACATTCCACTCATGTATGTTACTATGTCTTATATAATGTACAATCCTGTTTGTGTGATGATATATAAAAAAGTGCAAAGTGCAGTGAAAAAGTGTATACTTAATAAGGAGTGTATTCAAAAAATAAAATAAAGGTTAACAGACCTTAAAACTAATTTGGAACATAGAGATCTTACAATATCTATCTGAATTAGAATTGTGGTTTACGGGATCAAGATATTACATGCTTTGGTTACATTGGTCCCTGATGAAATTACAGGATCTTAGCTGATAATGGTCCTGATGTTTATAAAGAGCTGTTTATTATCATCTTGGCAATGTGTGACTTAATTTCTAGAGCAAGTTACGTGCAAAAAGCTGCTTGAATATATAAATAAATAAATATATAAATATCATATATATCAGTTCATGTTATGTACAGTATTGTAGAAATTTTATAAATAAATAAATATTTAATAACAGCCTAAATTAATATCCGCACTAAAATGGAATAAAATTGCCATAAAATGTAAATGCTCTAAAATCACATATATAGATGATAAACCGACAGGAGGAAAATAAGATTTTTTATGCGAGTTGGTCTAAGGTTTCCAGTGTTAAATGCAATGTACCTCTTTATGTTAAACAAGTGTGCAAGTCTTCAGTATCGTTTAATCCCCCCGGGTATTTGGAGTCAAGTTGTAAAATATACCGGGTTTCTAGTTTCCTCAACTTGTTCTCACGGTCACCTCCTCTTCTACTTGGGGGGGACTGCATCAATTACAAAATATTTTAGGTTAATGTTGTTGGAATCGTGTTTGTCCCTGAAGTGACGTGCCACTGGATATGTATTATCCTGATTAGTGATGGCGCGTAAATGCTGCAACACTCGTTTGTGTACCGGTAATTTGGTGCTGCCTATGTATTGCAGCCCACATGGGCACGACAACACATAGACAGCGAACTCCGTTTTGCAGGTCAGCATTTTGGATATTCTGAAGACTTTATCACTAAAAGGTGTCATGTAAGTGCTTCTGTTGACCCCATGGATACATGCCTTGCACGTTTTGCACTTGTAAAACCCTTTCATAGATTGTAACCAGTTACTGTTGTCAATGACTTCTGGGCTAGTTTTTACTAGCCTGTCTCTCATTGACGGAGCCTTACTGTATGTGATGGACACTTTCCGCGGTAGCAGTGGTCCAATCACCGGATCATTAAGTACAAGGGGCCAGTTCTGCTGGATGATCTTATTAAGTGACTTATGCTGTTTATTAAAATTCATAATCAATCTAAAATCATCATTGCCTTGATTGCGCGCCTTATTTCTGTCTTCCAGGTTGGTGGTAATATTCTTCTCCTTAAGTACCTCATCTCTCGTTAGTATCATAGATTTAGCTATGGCTTTTTCAATAACAGTGGGTGAATAGCCTCTCTGCTTAAATCTAATGCTACTCTCACGTTGAGCCACCTTCAAATCGTCTTCGTTGCTACATATGCGTCGGAGACGTAGCATTTCCCCGTAAGGGATGCTATTGATAAGGTGTTTAGGGTGACTACTACTAGCGTGAAGAGTAGAGTTACCCGCTGTTTTTTTCCTAAACAGCTTAGTTTCAATTTTACTGTTTTTAATGTAAACTTGGGTGTCTAGAAACTCAACGCTGGTTGGACTGATTTTTGCAGTGAAGTTAAGATTGACATTATTTGAATTGATACTTTCTACAAATTGCCTGGCTTGATCAATTGTACCCTGCCAAATTATAAACAAGTCGTCAATGTAGCGTAACCACATTTTAACATTGTTTTGTATGTGTTGACTGTGTTGTTCCCTGAGGACCATCTCCTCCCACCTGCCAATGTGCAGGCAGGCATAACTAGGTGAGAAGCTGGCCCCCATGGCTACACCTCTGGTTTGTTGAAAGAGCTGGCTGTTAAACATAAAAATGTTGTTAAATAAGCAGAATTTGATCATTTCAATCAACATCTTACTATGTTCTTTATACTGGTCTGATCTTCGTGCCAGGTAATATTTTACAGCTTCTATACCATCGCTGTGCTCAATGCTTGTGTATAATGAGGATACATCCAAAGCAATTAATAAAAAGTCATCCTGCCAATCAAATTTGGAAATTTTCCTCAAAAAGTCACTAGTATCCTTGACATAGGATGTTAGATTTTGTACAAATCCCTGCAAGAAAAAATCAACATATTCTGTAGTGTGTTCCAATAATCCTCCCCTGGCTGAGATGATAGGCCGCCCCGGAGGATTCTTTGAGTCTTTATGAATTTTAGGGATAAAGTACATCGTTGGTGTTGTCGGATTTTCATTGAGTAAATATTTGTATTCATCCATGCTGATTAGATTTGTATTCTTCCATTGGAATAGTTTGGTATGGAATTCCTTGTACGAGGCTTTCAAATTAAGCGTATTAGTGCGAATGTAGCACGTGCGATCATTCAGTTGACTGTAAGCTTCTTTATTGTAGCTATCATGGGGCCATATGACAATGTTACCCCCTTTATCGCTGTTGCGGATGACAATATTTTTATCCTTTTGTAATTTTGTGATCAAATTATTGTATAATTGATTCTTTTTGTTGTTATTCTTGACATTAGATTGAACATTTTTTTGAGTGTTTTGATTTGAGTGATAACAGTCTCATGAAAAATGTCAATGGAATCTCGTTTAGCGATGGGGTTAAACGAGGACTTGGGTTTAAATGGAGTATGTTGCCTTGATGTCATACCAGTATCATTAATCGTGTCATTTGTTGCCGATATAGTGTCACTAGATTGGCTTTTGTTTTCATTATAAAGTTCTTGCATGACAAGAAGAAGAGATGTATCCGATTGTGACAAATTTGAATCTGAGACCTCCTCAACCATTCTTTGTTGATTTGTAGTATGGTCTGACTGTGTTTTGTTGATCAAATGGTATTTTTTCAATTTGAGTTTTCGGACTCCTTTATATATGTCCAATCTTGTAGAGGTGTAGTCAAAATTTGTCACTGGGGCATATGATAGCCCTAAACTGAGTATGTTTTCTTCTTGTTTTGTCAATTCAATATTATATATATATATATAGATATATATATATATATTCACTGAAAAAACCATAGGTTTCAGGCACGTTATAGTTAGAAATTAGCATTTGAAAAACCTTTGAAATTCACTGAAAAAACCATAGGTTTCAGGGACGTTATAGTTAGAAATTAGCATTTAAAAAATCTTAGAAATTCACTGAAAAAACCATAGGTTTCAGGGACGTTATAGTTAGTTGGACATTTCACTCATACAAAACCATAGAAATTCCCCCGTTATAGTTAGTTGAGCTAACTATAACTCGCGCCCCCGCAATGCACTGCTGATGACGTCACATATTACATCATTCATGACATGGTCAGTGACATCACTGATAACATCTCAAATGACATCACTGATGACATCATCCAGTGACTGTGTTTCTATAAAATGTAAATATGTTTTCTGTATATGCGAAGGTGTATTGAAGAATGAATGGGTGTATAAGAGTCAGGATGGATGATTTAGTAGGTGTGTGACTGACTGTATAAGTGAGTGATTAATTGTGTCTTACTCAATGCATGTGTTAGTGACTGATACAGACATTCACACAGTTTAGTTTGTCAGTTGGTGTGTAAGCGGTTCCATGGGTTGATGAGTACCTAAATGAGGATCTATATGGGTTATTGATTAGTTGTTTGAGTATCTCTATGGGTGCCTGAGTGTCTGTGTGGGTAGGTGGGGTTGGGTGTAACTGTCCATAAATGTGTGAGTGGGTGATTCGCTGGGTGTATAGGTTCAAGAGTGCATCTGTGAAGAGCTGTATGGATGGGTGAGTGTGTGTATGGGTGTGTTGCTGAGTGAATGGATGCCTCAGTGGTACATGTGTGAGTAACTGCATATGTGAAAGGCAGTATATGTGAATATTGGAGTGTATAAATGACTATATGTGAGAGTGAGTGATTGTGAGAGTGGCTGTATGGATCAGTGTGTGCTTGTATTACTTATTGTATTAGAGTGTAAGAATGTGTTAGTATATGTTTAAATAAGTGAGGTGGTGTGTGTATAACTGTACAGGTGAGTAAATGAAAGTGTGAATGATTATTTCCATGACTGACTAGGTGTGTGAGTAACTCTATGAATGAGAGGTGGTGTGTGAGTGTCTGTATAGATATGTGAGTTATGATAATGCAGTATTGATGGCTGACTGTATGTATGAGTGACTGTATGGGTGAATGAGTGGATGTGTGTGTAGAGTTAGGAATTAGTGAGTGGATATGTATGAACTGGTATTGGTGTGTTGATGGTTTCGAAAATGATACTCTATTTTAGAGTGGGTGTATCAAGGGTTATATTAGGGTGTGATGAGGTGCATCAGATTTTCACGTGGATGATGTCATCAGTGATGTCATTTGAGATGTCATCAGTGATGTCATCAGTGATGTCACTGACCATGTCATGAATGATGTAATATGTGACGTCATCAGCAGTGCATTGCGGGGGCGCGAGTTATAGTTAGCTCAACTAACTATAACGGGGGAATTTCTATGGTTTTGTATGAGTGAAATGTCCAACTAACTATAACGTCCCTGAAACCTATGGTTTTTTCAGTGAATTTCAAAGGTTTTTTAAATGCTAATTTCTAATTATAATGTTCATTAAACCTATCTTTTTTTTCTGTGTTTTTAAATTATCATCCCATTCTCAACCTGGTCAAAACTGCAAATCTCACCACTTTTCCATCGATGCCTTCCGCCCAAAAAATCGCCACAAATGAGAGCCACAACTAACGCTAATGATATGCAAAGTAGGCGTTCCCGTGGAGAAAAAAAAACTAAAACACCACTTTCCCATATTTTCAACGACCAGCCAAATCTGCAATGCGATCCAAAAACCAGGCGATAAGCCGAGTTAGCAGTAAGAAATTAACATCAGCCTTTAACTGGTGTAAGGAGGTGGACTATCTACAGCGTGAATTGGACCCAACTCACAGCCACATCTAAAGACCAACACGTGATACAGCTACTGATCATGCAACTCCGACACCCAACAAGGCCACAACACCCACCGCCACCATCACCAGGACCTCACCACCAGGACCTCCCCCCCGGACCACCCCCCCTACTACCACCGAGGCAGCGCAAAACAGGACAATGGACCTTCCCAAAATGCCATGGCCCCTCAGCCGCACAATAGCTGAATGTTGGGACATGTGGGAACCAAGTATGTGTGAAGGAGGCAAGTCACCCATCAATAATAATGCACACAATACCAAGTGTAGCGGTGATGTGCTGGACAGACCTCACTATGCAGAGCACAAACCTCTCCATGTGTACATATACTACTGTTACTTGTAGTGTTGTGCACAGTGGACGCAACCATGTTACCTCAGGCAATGGGAAAGATCTAGTAAGTAAGTAAGTAAGTAAGTAAGTCCGTTTTTATATAGCGCAGCTACTCACCCTTACGGGTCTCAAGGCGCTGGGGGCCGTCGTGGAAATTAAGTGAGCTATTGCCCAGAGTCACATGGTGCTGAGCGAAGCTGCCGCCGGAGCCGGGGATCGAACTGTGAACCCTGTGCTCCGAAGTCAGCTGCCCTGGCCGCTGCACCACAGCTCTCGGTCATGTAGCTGTGTTGTCCCCCCCTGGAAGAGTAAGCGGAGTGGGCTGGTCTAACGTACGGCACTCCAGCTTAGAAGTATGAATAAATAGGCTGGGGCTCTGGGCGTGGTTCACTCGTGGGAAGGCCAAAGCGTCTGCCAGAGCGGCGGCCCTCACCCTGCCACATGGCTGCCGCCATGACCGCGGGCCTCCTCGAACCCAGCGGCACAGCACCGCAGACTTATGTCTGTACAGACTACTGCCTTCGATCTACACTGCGGACAGCAGGGCTCACAATTCAGATGCAGTGGCGATTGCAGATCACGCAGTCCAGTAGGCAAGACACATTGCTGCCACTGCGCCCCGCCCGGACCACGCATGATCGCAGGCTGCGTACACGCTGAGCGCCAAAGGTATCACTAACTCACTGCACCATAAGTCATCGCCAGGTGGCCTTATTAAGGCAGAATTGCTCCCAGTGCGGCCCGCCGGGACCACGTATCATCGCAGGGTGCGCACACGCTGAGTACTTCTGGTGCCACTAACTGTGCAGCTCAACTCAACGCCACGTGGCTGTGCGCCCATCCTGACCGCTGCCTCCGGCCTACATTGGGGTTAGCACGGTTCACAATTCAAGATTAGTAGCGATGCAAATTGTGTAAGAGACTATAATGGGTTAACAAGATCAAATGCTCCCAATCTGTGCAGCTCAAGTCAACGTCACGTGGCTGTGGGCCTTTGCTGACCGCTGCATCCGGCCTACACTGTGGAAGACCGGCGACACGTGGTGCCACTAACCCTGTTCAACACAAGCCGATCCCACATGTGGAACTGTGTCCTGAGTCCTGAATGGCAGTGACCCCAACTCCGTGAGAGAACCACAGCAGCAGACTCCCTTCGATTAGTGAGGCGTATTTGCATATGGAAGGCCGGCGACATATGGTGCCACTAACCCTGTTCAACACAAGCCGATCCCACATGTGTAACTGTGTCCTGAGTCCTGAATGGCAGTGACCCCAAGTCCATGGCAGCGACCACAGCACCAGACTCCCTTCGATCAGTGAGGCATATTTCCATATGGAAGGCCAGCAACACGTGGTGCCACTAACCCTGTACAACACAAGCCGATCCCACATGTGTAACTGTGTCCTGAGTCCTGAATGGCAGTGACCCCAACTCCGTGAGAGAACCACAGCAGCAGACTCCCTTCGATTAGTGAGGCGTATTTGCATATGGAAGGCCGGCGACACATGGTGCCACTAACCCTGTTCAACACAAGCCGATCCCACATGTGTAACTGTGTCCTGAGTCCTGAATGGCAGTGACCCCAAGTCCGTGGCAGCGACCACAGCACCAGACTCCCTTCGATCAGTGAGGCATATTTCTATATGGAAGGCCGGCAACACGTGGTGCCACTAACCCTGTTCAACACAAGCCTATCCCACATGTGTAACTGTGTCCTGAGTCCTGAATGGCAGTGACCCCAAGTCCGTGGCAGCAACCACAGCACCAGACTCCCTTCGATCAGTGAGGCATATTTCCATATGGAAGGCCGGCGACACGTGGTGCCACTAACCCTGTTCAACACAAGCCGATCCCACATGTGGAACTGTGTCCTGAGTCCTGAATGGCACTGACCCCAAGTCTGTGGCAGCGACCACAGCACCAAACTCCCTTCGATCAGTGAGGCATATTTCCATATGGAAGGCCGGCGACACGTGGTGCCACTAACCCTGTTCAAGACAAGCCGATCCCACATGTGGAACTGTATCTTGAGTCCTGAATGGCAGTGACCCCAAGTCCGTGGCAGCGACCACAGCACCAGACTCCCTTCGATTAGTGATGGGTATTTGCATATGGAAGGCCGGCGACACGTGGTGCCACTGAACCTGAACTACGCAGGCCGGTGGGGCCACCAACCTATGCACGTGGCTGTGGGCCCTTGCTCACCGCTACCTCTGGCCTACACTACGGTCAGCAGGCCTCACAATTCACATAGAGTCCCGATTGCACATGACGCAGACCAGTAGGCAAGACACATTGCTCCCAGTGCGGCCCGTCCGCACCAAGCATCATCACAGGCTCATACAGTCTCAATGCTTCTGGTGCCACTAACTGTGCACCTCAACTCAACGCCACGTGGCTATGGGCCCTTGCTGACCGCTACCTCTGGCCTACACTGCGGTCATCAGGGCTCACAATTAAAATTATTTCTTGATTCTTGGGTCGAGGTTTGCATAAAGTGATTCAACCCAGATGAAGTAGAAGGAGTAGGGCAAGATATTGTTGAAGCGTTAGAAGAGTTGTTACCTTGGGGCTGAGCGTGCAAAGGGGCTGGGTTCCAAGGGCGGGGCTTGGTTGTTATAAACGTTTCTTTCCTAAGAGGTAAGGGTATTCCCTGTTGTGTTTTTGGAGCCCGTACATGCGGCCTATCGCCTGCATGAATTACGCCATCCTGAATAGGGAGATGGGTTCGCTGGCCATGGTGGGACTGATCAGCCCCTAGGCATGGGAACTCCCTCTGGTCAGGCAAGATTTCATTCAAGGTTAAGGATTTTACCGTTTCGGTGAGCTCGTCGATCTTGGTTCTCATGACACCAATGTCCTCTCTAAGAGAAGAAATAAGCAGGAAAAGGTCTGTTAGTGAATGGGCCTCCTCAACACTACCCCCTGTTTGGGTTGAAGGAAGGGAAGATACAGTCTGATCCCCTGGGGTGTCCATAAGACCTTCCAGGGGCGCAAACCTATTTGAACAAGTGATGGAGGGGCCTGATCTATTGCTATGACAAGGCGTGATTAAAAGTTGTGAAGTTGTGGCCTGAGTAGGGCTGTCTAGCGGTTGTGACCCAATCGATTTCCGCAGGCTATCGCTAGGGGAATTAGATGTATCTTTCCTCATCCGTTTTTTGAACATTGTAGGAATAGAGGGTGCATTTTTTTGGGCTGATATGTGAGCGGTTCGGTTAGGTGTAGGTGGATCTGAACTTATGATGTCTTCGCACTCGTGAATAAGGACATCTATTCTATCCATTACACAGTTGTTAGGGGCACTTTTATGTGTCCTCTTGACTTTCTTCCCCCTCCCTACCCCCGCGCGCGCACCAATACTCATCCCCCTCCCTCCATTAGTTTCCTTTTACCCATTATGTGCCCCAAATGGGTATGAGAGATATTACACCACTAACTGTCAAATAAGATCGAGTCTTTACAGTAAACACACTGCACAGAATTAAATGTTCAAAAAGTTGAAATGGCCCTCAGACAAGCCCGGGGCTCGCTCCACGCAAGGCACAGTACCTTTGTCGGAAACAGTGTGGGTTGCGTCCATCAGATGGATAAAAGAGGGGTGGCCCAGCCTTGCCTCTTCCTGACGAGGACGGGCGCAGGACGGGCCCGCCCTTGGCCCGGGCTTGGCCCGGGCGCGTCCCACGCCGCGGGAGAATCAACAGCGCTTTATGCGCAGGATGGACCTAGCGCCTCCCCCTCGTCAAGAGTCAACAGCTGCGAGTGGCGCTGTGCACCCTGGCCACGATAGTGCGCTGCACAAGAAGGTTGAAGGTAAGACCTGGGGTGGAGTTGCAGCGAGATTCCCTTGGAGGCAGCAGGAGACAGCAGGCAAGGAAGTAGGTGGTGCGTGATGCAAGCGCTTGCCAGCGCAAGGGGGAACCAAGCGAGAGAAGAGCACCGAACGAAGCTCCAAAGCCGCAGCGGTTTCCCAGCCACCCGTAGCAGCATCAGGCAATTGCAAATTTGAGCAGCGGGGCTTTCCCTCTGTTAACAGTGAGCGTCCCTGTTTTCCACAGAGAGTTTAGGAAAAGCTCTGTTTTAATCTGGTTTTATCCGATTCCAAGCAGAGATTCAACAGCTTACTGCGCTCTCAGTGGTGTATCAATAAGATAGAGCGGTGGTTCCCACCGGCCGGTAACAATGTGAGCAGCATCAGGTGAGCCCGATCCGAGCTTTGGCGTGCGGCGGCAGCGGGGCTCTCGGCTTTTTCTTTTTTTATAAAAGTTAGCATCCTTTCCCACAGCAATTCACCAAAAACGCTTAGTGCATTTTCCGTGCGGGATTTAGAAAGTTATTGTGCTCGGGTGATGAGCGTAGCGGTGCAATGGAATGGCAGAGCGGCGAGCGCTCAGGGTGCAGCTCTCAGCGGCGGCGTCAGTCCGCCATCTTCTTTCCCATCAATCGCAAGGAGATATACATTAAACTAAGATAATCACGGTGAAGAAGATTCATTAACTACAGAGTCCAGTAGGCAAGTAACTATCACAGTCCTAAACCCTACATAATATCCTTTTAGTATCCTTGCTTCAAGAACTTTTTTTATATCAGTTATAGTTTAGTACAATGACCAAATTCATCTTCAAGTGCAAACGAACACTCAATAGCAGTCTACACTGCGGGCAGCAGAGCTCGCAATTCGATTTTTAAATGCTAATTTCTAACAAGAAGATTGTACTCAGAAAATACAACACTTCGTCAGTGTATTCTATACTTCATCTTTTCATGATACGCCTACACTGCGGTCAGTAGGGCTCACAATTAAAATTAAGTATTGATTCATTAATTACAGAGTCCACTAGGCAAGTAACTATCACAGGCCTAAAATCTACATAATATCCTTTTAGTATCCTTTCTTCAAGAACATTTTTTATATCAGTTATAGCTTTAGTACAATCACCAAATTCATTTTCAAGTGCAAACGAACACTCATTAGCAGTCTACACTGCGGGCAGCAGAGCTCGCAATTCCAACTTTGGACACGTGGTGCCACTAACCCTGTTCAACACAAGCCGCGACACGTGTTGCCACTAACCCTGTTCAACACAAGCCTCCGACATATGGTACCACTAACCCTGTTCAACGCAAGCCGCGACACGTGGTGCCACTAACCCTGTTCAACACAAGCCGGCGACAGGTGGTGCCACTAACCCTGTTCAACACAAGCCAATCCCACATGTGGAACTGTGTCCTGAGTCCTGAATGGCAGTGACCCCAAGTCCGTGGCAGCGACCACAGCACCAGACTCCCTTTGGTTAGTGAGGCATATTTCCATATGCAAGGCCGGCGACACGTGGTGCCACTAACCATGTACAACACAAGGCGCGACACGTGGTGCCACTAACCCTGTTCAATACAAGCCGATCCCACACGTGGAACTGTGTCCTGAGTCCTGAATGGCAGTGACCCCAACTTCGTGGCAGCGACCACAGCACCAGACTCCCTTCAGTTTTATTTGTTGTTGTTTTCTTTAAATAAAATGTTTTATATGTAAACCTATACATGACTAAGATTCTTGTTTGTCCAACCGCACAGGGACACTTCCGGGCCCAAGAAGGTTGTTGGGGGTATGATGGTAATGTGGGAAGAGGGTGCGTTACCTGCTGATGTGGGGAGAGGCAGCGTGAAAGGGGTATCTCTCACAGAAAGAACTCCGATATGTTTTCAGAAATGCCTCGCACAGATGCCAGCTGACGGACTGAATCACAAAATGGTTATTCAATGCTTATGTAGTGTGAGTTATGAACAGTTCGCACCCAGGCTCGCAGAGGGACAACTGCGGCCCGTCCGCTCGACTCACACACGCAGAACTACGACCCGTCCGCTCCCAAAGGAACAGCAGCGTAGTACCTCGCAGAGGTACAGGCACAGTAGCGTACTAGCTTGCAAACGTAGAGAGCTGCGAGCCGACGGACTGGCTTCTAACGGCATAGCTGCGAAGTGGTGATGTTGGGCAGACGGAGCGTGAAAGAGTTATCTCGCAGAAACAGAGCTCCGGTATATTAAATTGCCCCCGAGACCTTTCTTTTATATTTTCACTTGATGCGAGAAAGCGTGCTTTCTGGACCAAGACCTTTCTCCCTGCCAAATTTGGCGTAATTCCGTTCAGCAGTTTGACCTGTAGCCTTGTCTAAAGTTTCCTATGCAAAATCCATTGAGAAAACACGTTTTCACACCCCCCACATAGCTACCTGTCGCAGGCGTACTCGCTGTTGGTGTGCAGGTCAGTGGTCTAGTTGTCAACATGTCACGGCCACTCCCTGAGGGCAGGTTTGCACACACACCACACCCATCCGGCACATGCGTCACAGGCCATGTGACCACGCAAATATAATGGATCCACAACGTCACATCCTTTATTGTCGGTGGTGACTGGATGGCGGACGCTCCACGGGTCTCAATCATAAAGACTCCATGAAAAGTTGCGCAGAGGGTTAGTCGCACCCTGAGCTCTATGGCCGTCAGGGGCCTACTACCACGTGGCACGGACTTGAGTTCCACAGGGTTATTGCCACCCGAAGCTGATGTGGCCGTCAGGGGCTTACCACCACGTGGCGCGGACTTGAGTTGCACAGGGTTACTGCCACCCGAAGCTAATGTGGCCGTCAGGGGCCTACCACCACGTGGCGCGAACTTGAGTTGCACAGGGTTAGTCGCACCCTAAGTTGTATGGCCGTCAGCGGCCTACCACCACGTGGCGCTGACTTGCGTTGCACAGGGTTAGCGGCACCAAAAGCTGATGAGGTCTCCGCCATTGATGACTCAGGACTCAGCGACATGTGTGAGATCTGCCGAGCCACGGAGAAGCTGATGTGGTCTCTGCCATTCATGACTCAGGACTCCGCGACATCTGTGAGATCTGCCGGGCCGCGGAGCTTTGACGGGCACGTGGAGTGCCCACTGGTAGACACTCCGGTGGCAGCAGGTAATTATTTGGTCATGGATGCGCAGGGGCGGCAGTATCTCTCTCTCTCTCTCACTTCCCTCTCTTCACTCTCTCTCTCACTCTCTTCCTTCCTTTTCTTCTCTTTCTCTATCTCCCTTCTCCCTTTCTCACTCCCTTTCTTTCCTTCCCTCTCTTTTTCTCTCTGGCTTTTTTTTCCTTCTCTGTGACTCACTCCTTTGATATGCGCATTACACACGTCCTTATTTTGTGCTTTATTTTCCAGGCTGTGTCAGTCGACATTCATGGTCCCGACAGGAGTCTTCCGCCTTGTTGTTTTGTGTTCAGTTTGTTAAATTTAGTTTATCCTTTATATATACGTTTACGAAAAAAGAAAGTTTGATAAAAAAAAATAAAAAAATCAATAAAGTTTTTGGTTGTTACTTATGTGCTGTGTGACTCTTTCTCGTTCTTATTACTGTTATTTGGTGGTGTCCACCATGGTGTTAAATTTTGGGGCAGTTATCACGGGAATACTGGTGATGTCTGCAGTTTGCACCAGCTTCTGAATAGTGTGTTATATTTATCTCAACTTTAGTTGCATTAAAGTGCTGATAATGAAATGCAGAGTAGGCGTTCCCGTGCAAAAAGACACGAGGTGCACCTTTGCGATTTATTCTAAATACTAAAATCCTGTATTGAATTGCACTGTGGTAGTGGGTGCACTTACAGTGTACACACAAAATCAATGAAGAAATGTCATTGTATTTATATTGATTGGGAATAGTGAGTCAGGTGCTGGATCTTGACGGGATACACTGCCCAGTTCGTTTATTTTTCTGTACACGAAAAAAACACATCACAACTTTGACAACAACTGCGATGCGAAACAAATTCCGTCGATAAGCCGTGTTAGCACCAGGGATTTTACACCTGCTTTCTGCTGGTGTTAAGCAGGACGACTACCTGCAGCATGAAAGGGAACACAGCCAAGAGCCACACCGAAACACCCACAGGTGCCATACAGTCAATGAGCATGATACACGGATACCCATGAGGTCCACAACACTCATCGCAACAACCCCAGGACCGCCAACGCCCCCCGAACCTGCATCTGAGCAAGTGTGTCCGTGTGGTCATTGTGTTAGCATGATAGGCACGGGCCCTGCAACATCACAGTGTCAGCGGACGTTACCATGTCACCTCAGCGTTGGAGTGAGCCTGGACATGTAGCTACGCACGCATCCTCCTGCATGCACAAGCGGCGTGTGCTGGTCCGGCGTACATAGGTCAGCGCAGGGGTCTGCCTATCCGGCAAGGGGAACGGGGTGTCTCGGACATGTCCGTGTTCAGGAAGTGCGGTAAGTGTGTCTCTGTGTTCTGGTGTGGCCGCCACAAGGGCCGCAGCAGTCGATGTTGTACAGTGGCATGCACCACCTCCAAACTGCAGTCTCACGGTGTGGTTGGAATGCCGCAGGGCATGTGCGAATAGGCATTACAATGGTGTGCCGTAGGAGTGCACAGGATACAACAGTGCACCGTACAAAAGTGTGGGGGCTCGTGGGAGGGAGGAGCAGCTGTTTGGCAATGTAACACACAGTGAACCCGCCCATGTGCCACGTGCTGGGCATCTCATCCATGATGACCAGGGTCGCAGACATCCCACAACACCCACGACCGGCCTTTGTACACATCCTGTATGAATGCAGCTGGAGAACTTACTGTAGGGATGAAAGGTTCTTTGTCTGAGCTATCTTGCAGTAGCACATCTGCTGCTCCGAGAAGGAACTTGCAAGTGGCCAGCCCCCAGATATGATAATATTTGCATCCATCTCCCACACTACGCACTGCCTGATTTGAGAACAACGAGTACACATCCCATACTCAAAAGTCCTTCGTCGTAGTTAGTGTGCGTGAAATGGCCTTCACACGTACTCCCACCACATCCCTGCCCTGCACCCATTGCACACAGACCCGGCTCATTGCACCAAGCTGTGCCATTTCATCCACAAGACTGGCACACGGCAAGCCGGTGCAGCTACAAGCAGAGCCACTGACGCAATGGCAGAGCATCCCAAACACATGGTCGACTCCATGCACGTCCACATATACCTTGCACGTCTGCTGCATGTCCTGGGTGCACTGCCTTTGGCAGTACTGCGGATCACTTACCGGCTGTGCTTCCGCATTGCGGACGTCACCTGCGTTCAACCTGTATTGCAATGTCGCACGTGCCTATCCGAGTGGTGCATGGACGTGTGCCTCTCCAACAAGTGGGTAGCTGACATGGATTACGACAGGTATGTGCGACCCCTGTTGGCCCACGACCAGGACTGTCATGGTGATGCCCGTTTATGGCATGCATGGATGTTTGGCATGCATGTTGGGAACTGGGCCTGGGAGATTGCACGTGTCGTACTATGCAGTGAGCAAATTGACCCACTTCCCGATTCTGCTTTGGTGCACATTGGGTACAGTGGTTGGAGTCGGCACATCTGTCCCGGTCAGCTGATGGATTACGTCGACGACATGTCAAATATTGTGGCCAACCATCACTCATTAGAGATAGTGGCTTACGCAGCTGCACTCGCGTTCATGGACGAGTGACAAGGTACCTGCAACCACGACTCGATGTGCCACATTGCACGTGTCCCTCCGCATCATTGCACGTTGTACATCTGGTCACATGTCCCAAAACAACAGTGGACATGGCTGCATTGGCGTCGAATCATGTCCGAAGCGCGGACAACCAACGCTGCTTGACACTGACGTGTGTTGGTGATGGACTACCCCGAGGTGAACATGGATGTTTTCCTTCGTTCCTTATTCAGGCATGCTGCTGCATTTCTCTGCATATCGTGGCACTACTCTTGGCCGTACTGACACGCACTTTTTTTTATAAAGTTTCCACATTTTCACTTGTCTCCAAATGTGTAGTGTCTTCATTTGTATGCCAATGTGTGTGTCACGGACTCTCTGGCTGCCTGCCATACGTGAATTGCTACCCCATCCGGACTGTGGGTTTGTACTTATGCATTCTCATGTGCCTGTTTCGTACTGACGCTTTTGGACGCTTATCCTCCTCAGGCGAGTGCATTTGTGTCCTGTGTTCGATTGTGCGAATCTTTGTGTTTGGACAACATTGTGTTGGATGTTGGTGTACTCTGCTTCCTATGTGTGTGTGCTGCATTGTGTGTGAGATGTCCCTTCATGTGAGCTTTTGTTCACCCTTCTCCCTTTCCGGCAGTGTGGGTTTCACTTCTATGCTTGTTCAGTGGTGTGATGTTGGCGGGTTGTGTGACTTGTGCTCCTTGTTGGTGTGTTTCATTTTGGCCATGGTTTGTCTATAGTTGTGCTTTACTTAATTGTGCATGTGTACCATTGTGGTCATCTTCCCCCGTCTCCCCACTCCCTGCTTCTTCCTCTTCCTGGTGCTGTTGTGTCTGTAATTTTGTTGCTCCACACATAAATACATGTAATGAACAAATTAGAATAGCTCCTTGATTCTTTTAGGTTTCAAAACTTCTCTCTATTGTTTTTTTAAATTTTTTCCATATAAACAGTTTTAATAATATTCAAGGACACATAGAAGTCAGAAGTGCAACGTATTCTATCAACACACTTTCTAGAACATTCTACAACACGTGCAGGTTAAAAGTTCATCAATTTTTTTAAACCTAACGATATTTTTTTGCAACATTTTCTCGAACATTTAACGACACGTGCAGGTTAAAAGTTCACGATTGTTTTAAGTTCGAACAGTGCCTTCCAAATGCAAGTAGCAGGTGTGGTTGAGTTGAGCAAATTTTATCCTATGATATGTACTCCACGTTTAAACTGCTTTTTCTTAACCAATCACAAAGATGCTTTTCCACCAAACGAATGTGCACCCTACTTTTAAAAAACAATGCTTTTCATCTCCCAATCAGGTATTGTTTTGTATGGCAAAAAAGTAGTTCCCCATCTTTAAACATATCTCTTATTCTACGAACGGACTGCATGAGCTACAGACATCTATCCATTCCTCCCAGCCATACCTTCAAAATGCTAGTGTGGATCGTAGGACATAGCTATGTTTTCTGGTGCAAGAGGTATGCAGAACAGATACGTATTGACTTAGACCTAGGTTTACAAAATGTGGACATTAAATTGTTTGGACAAAGAGGATTGAAGTGGCACCAATTGTTGCCTTTGGTTAAAACCTGTTTGCATCTCCAACACCCTGACCTCATGATTGTGCCCTGTGGTCGAAACGACCTAGGCACATTGACTGGGGTAGGTTTGGAAATGCTAATGAAGGACACCTTTCGACAATTGATATTGCTTTTGCCTCAAACTGTCTTTGTATATTCCAATATATGCCAAAGACAGAAGTGGAAATGGTCAAACCAATTTTGTCCTCAGATTGAAAAATCTAGGAAGAATGTCAACAAAGCTGTGTCTGCATACCTCAGAGACGATAGAATGGGGTCGATCTACAACAATAACATACGTTTTCATATGGCTGATATCTACAGAAGTGATGGAGTACACTTCACAGATCAGGGAAATCGAGTTTTTCTGAATAACCTGAAGCTGTGCATCCGCACTTATATGTAGCTCCAACTAATAAACACAAGGGCTCTTTTTAGAGCCTCCTTATATTCCCAATATCGGTTCGCAGAGTGACAGCTGTGATCCGGCTAGCACAGGGAGACCTGCGGGCCGTCGAGCAGCCTCGCAGAGGGACACCTGCGGCCCGTGGGCTCAGCTCGCACAGGGAGAGCTACGGGCCGTCGGCTCGCACAGTGTGAGCTATGGGCCGTCGGCTCGCAAATGCACACCAGCGTGCTGGCTCGCAGAGGGAGAGCTCCGGTCTAACTCGCAAAGGGACACCAACGGGCCAACGGCCCTGCTAGCAGACACACACCTATCACCTAACGGACTCACTCGGACATGTACAGCTAGGGACACGACGGCTCGCAGACGCACAGCTGCAAGCCGACGGACTGCTACTGTTTTATGCTTTAGGGTAGTATAGTGGTGTTTGGGTAGTGTAGGGGGTTGTGCTGGGGGTAGTATTTTAGGGTTTAGGGTAGTGCAGTGGTGTTTGGGTAGGGGGTCGAGCTGGGGGTAGATTTAGGGTTTAGGGTAGTGCACTGGTGTTTGGGTAGTGTAGGGGATCGTGCTGGGTAGTGTTTTCGGGTTTACGACAGTGCAGTGGTGTTTGGGTAGTCTTTGGGTAGTGTAGGGGGTCGTGCCGACAGACTGACTCACAGAGCTCCGAGCCGGCGGACGGGCTTCTAAAGACATAGCCGCGACCTGGTGATATGAGGAGAGGCAGCCTGAAAGGCATATCTCACACAGACACAGATGCCAGTGTTGCCTCGCAGAGGTAAAACTACGAACCCGATGGCTTCTACACGGAGAGATGCGAGCTGATGGAGTAAATCACAAAATGGTTGCCAACACTTCCTGGTTTCAACCATTCACAGCCAATAAGCCGCAAGCTGCTGCTTGTAACCCCTCAGCCAATCACATGTCAGAATTCTCAAATATCGATATCTGTAAAATTTGATATTTCTCAAAAACTACTGAACGGATTTACACCATTTAAACAAAAGCGTGCTTTCTGGACCATCACCTTTCTCCCTGCCAAATTTGGCGTAATTCCGTTCAGCAGTTTCACCTGTAGTCTTCTGTAAAGTTCTGTATGGAAATTGCATGGAGAAAACACGTTTTAGGACCCTCTTTTTCTCAGCCCCTCCTACACCATTCACCCCCAAACTTTCAATATAAGAGCTAATCCAAAAAGAAAAACTTTTGGATAATTTCATAAAGATTCGTCAAACGACGCCAAAGTTACAAGCACATACAAGGCTCCAGAAGGGGGGCCGCGCAACACCCTCCCAACATAAGTGAAGCCCCGGGGCTGCGCGGACCCCAGTGGCCCCCCGCCACCCCTGCGAGCCCCTGCTATTATTTTTTAAGAAATACCCCCGCAACCTAGCCCACCCAAGGGCCTCATTAAAATAAAACGCGAGAATCCGCGACCCCAGCGCGAATTTTTGCCGATTTTTTATTTTTTTTTTAATGATTTTTTGGGACCCCCTGAGCAGACCTAGTGGGTCAGGGTTTTTCTACCCTGCCCCCTTCTCTTGTTTTATACCTTTGTTTCTCTGTTTTCAGGTGACTCGCTTCTACCGAGCCACAAGATGGCTGCCAACACTTCCTGGTTTGGAGTGCTAGCAGCCAATCACAGTGAAGCTCGCGCACGCGACTTAGGCTCCGCCCAGATATCGAAACTTTTATTTTTCTAATTTCTCAGCAACTACTGAACGGATTTACACCATTTTTAAAAAGGTCGCTTTCTGACCCAAGCACTACCTTTCTACCAAATTTGGAGTAATTCCGTTCAGTAGTTTCGGCTGTAGCCCTGCACAAAGTTTCCTATGGGAAATTGATTTTGTGACTCTTATTTTTTGAATTTCTCAAAAACTACTGAACGGATTTACACCATTTAAAAAAAAAGGTCACTTTCTGAACCAAGCTCTACCTTTCTGCCAAATTTGGGGTAATTCCGTTCAGCAGTTCGAGCTGTAGCTCGTCGCAAAATTTCCTATGGAAATTAACATGGAGAAAACGAGTTTTGGGACCCCCCTTTTTTCTCAGCCCCCGCTTGACGAATCACCCCCAAACTTTCAGGATAGGAGCTGACCTGGATAGACTTTTGTTTTGGAGAATTTCAGGAAGATTCATCAAACGACACCAAAGTTATTAGCAAATCAAAAAATGCTTTTCCTATGGAAACTAGGTTCTAACTATAACTACCTACTGGCGACCGCTAGTAGGTAATATATATCTATATATATATATCTATATCCCGTGATCAAGGTCTCAGGAGGAGACTGAAAATCGTTGGGCATTGTAACCTTTTGGAGCACGAAATAAATTAATTGCAGCAAGGAACCTGGTAGTGCGTTTTCTTCGCGTGGAATTTTGGAGTGAAATTTTAACCGGCATGATCCTGCCGGCGGATACACATTCACCGCTATCAGAGCGCCACACTGTCTACAAGGGATCGAAAATGGAAGATATATATATATATATATATCAGCTCTGTGAGGATTGTCCATACAATGAGCTGCACTCGAGCAACGAAAAGCTTTCCCCCAAAAACTTTATTCAGGTACAAACAGCCATTCATTCCGGTAAATAAGGCATCGGACCGCAGCCCTGATGCGTTTCGAGTCTCCTCTTTCTCAAAGGGGAATGCAGTCCACAAGCGCTTGATTCACCACCACTCCTTTATGTAGCAATATCGCCCGCCAGGATTGGACAACTCTGTATGAGATAAGGCGTTGCATTGTGGGGGGTGCAGTTCATGATTAAATCCTCAAATGGAAGCGCTTTTCTATGTATGCCAAATGAAAGCTCCACATGAGCCCCAGAAAGCACGACTGTTCTTGATCCTCCATCGCTGCCCCACATTCGAAGCCCATCGATAATAACCTCCGTGGCCCTCGGTTATTGAGGTGGTGCAGACTCAGCGGCAGGACGGCCGCTATCACATCAGCTCGGTGGGGATTGTCCATACAATGAGCTGCACTCGAGCAACGAAAAGCTTTCCCCAAAAAACAGGCATCGGACCGCAGCCCTGACGCGTTTCGAGTCTCCTCGTTCTCAAAGGGGAATGCAGTCCACAAGCGCTTGATTCACCACCACTCCTTTATGTAGCAATATCGCCCGCCAGGATTGGACAACTCTGTGGAGCTTTCATTTGGCATACATAGAAAAGCGCTTCCATTTGAGGATTTAATCACGAACTGCACCCCCCACAATGCAACGCCTTATCTTATACAGAGTTGTCCAATCCTGGCGGGCGATATTGCTACATAAAGGAGTGGTGGTGAATCAAGCGCTTGTGGACTGCATTCCCCTTTGAGAAAGAGGAGACTTGAAACGCGTCAGGGCTGCGGTCCGATGCCTTATTTACCGGAAGGAATGGCTGTTTGTACCTGAATAAAGTTTTTGTGGGAAAGCTTTTCGTTGCTCGAGTGCAGCTCATTGTATGGACAATCCCCACCGAGCTGATATATATATATATATATATATATATATATATATATATATATATATATATATATATATATATATTATCTACTGGCGGTCGCCAGTAGATAGTTATAGTTAAAACCTATTATCCATAGGAAATCCGCGACATTCTATTTGAAATAACGTTGGCGCGGTTGACGAATCTTCGCGAAAGTTTCCAACTTGTTGGGGCGCTCCGGTCCGCTCCTATCCTGAAAGTCTCGGGGTGATACATCAAGCGGGGGCCGAGAAAAAAGGGGGGTCCCAAAACACGTTTTCCCCATTCATTTTTCCATAGGAACCTTTAGTCGCAGCTACAGCCCGAACTGCTGAACGGAATTACACCAAATTTGGCAAAGAGGTAGCCCTTGGTTCAGTGTCGTGCCTTTTGCTTAAATGGTGTAAATCTGTTCAGTAGTTCCTGAGAAAATCAAAAGTAAAGTCACATATATATCTGGGCGGAGCCTAACCACACATGTCATCGTGAGATCTGATTGGCTGTCAGCACTTCATCCTGGAATTGCTGGCAGCCATCTTGGGACCAATATAAATGATAGTACCTCATTGAAATGCATTGTAGTGAATAGAAGATTTTGAGGGTCACCAAAAGGAGAACTATAAAGGGTGATAACAGGCTTTAGTTACATTAGAATTTATTTGTTGATGGTACCATACTAATTTTAGGAATTGTGGTGTATTCTAAGGTGATTTTACCATGTGAAAAACCTTCTGCTGGGATATCATGAATCATGTTTGAGAGAACACTATTTTCTCATGCTTGTCCCATGGAGGTTTGGAAGGTACTCCAGAAGCTAAAATGAGAGCATATTTTCTGTAAATTCACATTATCTTTCTCACTCATGTGAGAATGAAGTCTGACATTCTCAGTAAAACATGTACATCCAACAAGGGCAGAGACTGTCAGTTGATTCCTTTGTGTTCTACTGCAGCTTCCCAGAGTGTTCTAAAGAACAACTAGAGTGCTAACAGCCTTACTTATGACAAAAGTATGGCACACCTGAAGCCATCTTGATTGGAATAAACTGGTAACACTTAAACAATTTAATTTAAAAAGGAACAAAATGATGGGGTTCATTTTGTCATAGAAATTATGGTTAGTGCTGTAGAAAGAAAAATTAGGACATGTTTCAAGTGTGATCTCAAATATCTTCCTGTTATATTTCAACAGGAGCAGCCTGCCAGTTGATTCCTTTGTGTTCTACTGCAGCTTCCCAGAGTGTTCTAAAGAACAACTAGAGCGCTAACAGCCTTACTTATGACAAAAGTATGGCACACCTGAAGCCATCTTGATTGGAATAAACTGGTAACACTTAAAACATTTAATTTAAAAAGGAACAAAATGATGGGGTTCATTTTGTCATAGAAATTATGGTTAGTGCTGTAGAAAGAAAAATTAGGACATATTTCAAGTGTGATCTCAAATATCTTCCTGTTATATTTCAACAGGAGCAGCCTGCCAGTTGATGCCTTTGTGTTCTACTGCAGCTTCCCAGAGTGTTCTAAAGAACAACTAGAGCGCTAACAGCCTTACTTATGACAAAAGTATGGCACACCTGAAGCCATCTTGATTGGAATAAACCAGTAACACTTAAAACATTTAATTTAAAAAGGAACAAAATGAGGGGTTCTTTTGAAATAGAAATTATGGTTAGTGCTGCAGAAAGAAAAATTAGGGCATGTTTTAAGTGAGATCTCAAATCCTCTTCTATTTCATTAGAAAATTCTGACATGCAGACTGAAACAATCACTTTCAATACCAGCAGCAGACTACCAGTTAACTCCCTGGTGAGCAGTAGCTTTACTCCAGTGATCTAATGAGCAACTAGAGTGCTAACATTCTGAATTTATGGCAGATGTGAGACACATCTGAATGCCTTCTTGATGGAATCAAAGTAAAAAACTGAAAGCATTTCCTACTGAGGAGACTGCAGTAAATGAAGAAATTAGGAAACTTCATAACAAAGAAGTCTTCCAAGATGGCCACCAGTGAAAAAGAGCCCAAATGTAGCACAAATATTACCCAGATGTAGCCCACATATAGCCCAATGACAAAAGTGTGCAAAACACTTTTTATTTTTAGTTTTTTTGCAGTTTTATGTAGTGCAGACTGGTCAGGTATTGGAGCATTGCATCTTAAAACATGACCCCCTACACTACAAAAACACCACTGCACTACCTTAAACCCTAAAACACTACCCCCAGCACGACCCCCTACACTACACAAGCACCACTGCACTATCCTAAACCCTAAAACACTACCCCCAGCACGACCCCCTACACTACCCAAACACCACTGCACTAACCTAAATCCTAAAACAC